>JAOYMR010000005.1:14709988-14720961 GCA_025802075.1 Tenebrosternarchus preto
CACTCTGTAACCTATCAAGGGTACACTCTGTGGCTTAGTCTTGGCTTGTGTTGGAGAGAGAGCAGGCTTGCCCACATTTAAACACCAGTTCCTGTCTTCTCTATTTCTAAGCGTAAGCACACTGCCCTTGTTCTGCTGTCTGCACTGCTGTGTATGAAACCTGAACCCTTCCTGAAGTATAAAGGGCAAGATATGAAAGAATTTGGTTTGGTTTTATTTCCAGATTAATTCAAAGGATCCACAGTAGATACTGTGTCTGTGTTAATGCTGTGGTGAGAATGAACCTATGATCACTGATAAGTATGATAGAGAGTAACCGACATGCAAAGCTACAGTCTGTAATTGTTCACTTGTAAAGTGCCTGTATAACACAGGAGTATCTGGTGAACTTGTCAGACAGCACAGGTGTGAGACAGCACAGGTGTGAGACGGGTACTTCTGTTGCCTAGTAACTAGTGAATGTTCACAGGTTCCTTTAAAGATTTGCATTCCCAAGTCTTTGGAGGCTGGTTTCCTCTGGGTTTTGCCCTGCAACCCAGTCAAGGATTAACCAAGAAAACCATTAACCCATTATGCATTAAATGCTTTAGTAAAATAATTATTATCGCCAATTCAATTGCCGTTGCAGTATTATGTTAATAGGAAGAACCAGGGAGCATGTTTGAATTACATTCACTACTACAGCCACCTACCCACCCACCCACACACACACACACACACACATACATATACACTACACACTATGCATAGAACTGGAAAGCACCATCTCCCACTCACATCAAAGGCCAAACAGCTGCATGACTATTAAGTTTTTTTTTTTTTTTTCTCTTATACCCAGAATTTTGTCCCCTTATAAGGATCAAAGCTTTTAGACAGATGAACACGAAAAAATATCGATTCAGGAGATGCAATACCACAGCCGTGTGCAGTCAGCTCTCCGCATGGCTCCGTCACTATCTGCAGTCATTAGCCAGATCGTAATGTAGTAACCATAAAAATAAATAATAATAAAAAAAACCCGCTCCATAAATGGGCCACACAGAAACCTTTTATGCTAGAAACACCTAATGCATTTCAGCATTTTTGATCTCTGGCCTTACAGGTTGTTAAAAGGCCCATTTTTTAATGACTCTGAAGACGTTATTTGAGTTTATCATCTGATTAAATTTGCTGCAACATGATCCAGACTGGTTGAGAAAGAGTTTCACATTCTACCGATGACGGACCGGATGAATGGATCTAACATCAGTTATACACAGGGGTGACTGGTCAATCCACCTTGTCGTTGAAGGACTGACTGTAAATCTAGGGCTTCTATGACTGAAGTCCTTGAGTGTACAGAAAATTTGCATGTAATGTGTAATATGTAGTGCATTTGATCTATGAGTTCCCCATGTGCCATGGGGACCTAGCAGCGAGGAATTCAGTAAGATGAAATACACCCGCATAAAATGCAGGATTCACATTTGTTACAAACCTTTGTGGAGAAATGGAGGTGCTGAGTTTATAAAAGTATACAAAGAAAAATAAGTAAACATGTAACATGTGATCATCAAATCCAGTTATTTCTACTGTTATTTGTGGGGGGTTTTTTTCCCAGCTGTCTTAGACAGGCTTTCCTTATAGCCAATAGAACACATGCAATAATTAAAGTTGTAACTTGGGGCATCATTTTGGGTTTGGCCAAGGTTTGGACTATTGGGAGCTGTATTTATGTATTTGAGAAAGCTTGGCCTGGTTTTATCAGCTCATTGCAATGCTGGTGTGCACAAAGAGAGAAAGAGAGAGAGAGAGAGAGAGAGAGAGAGAGAGAGAGAGAGAGAGAGAGAGAGAGAGAGACAGAGAGAGAGTTTCTTTGCTGGCACTTTTGAGGGCTTACTTACCAAACATTGTGTGGTGCAAATGGTTCTTATCTGGATGGCTGTGGGGAAATAATGGAAAGAATTTTCAAAACTGAATTTGATGACTTGAGAAAGATAACATGAAGTTTACATATTTGGATTTGAATTTTAAATCATCAGACTTAAAAATGATACCCATATTTATTCATGTAATTCAGAACTTTTTGTACCTCCTTAATTACTAGTTCTGTGTTAAATATTTCTATATTTAGTAGTTCTGTATACAATGTTTCTATATGTACTAGTTCTGTATTAAATAATTCTGTATGTACTAGTTCTATGTCTGTGACTGTCAGTGGGGACATTTAAGAAAATTTCTTCCTGTGTTTACCCCCATTTGATTTGTGGTTTTGTCAATGGTATAATGAACATAAATAATTCTTTTTCAAGCTTTTTGTAATGTATTAGAAAATTTTTTGTAATGTATTAGAAATACAATATATTGGTATGCCAGAAGATTTCTTCCAAAATCGTCAGGACAGTCTCACAAAAACATCAGGACAGTCTCACAAAAACATCAGGACAGTCTCACAAAAACATCAGGACAGTCTCACAAGATCATCAGGACAATCTCACAAAAAGAGTACAAGATGTGCTAAGGAAAGTCACACTAAATATTAACTTTGACCTTTACAAGCCAATTAGATTTTGATTTCTTTAAGCATTGAGAGATACACAAAATCACCACAGAAAATGCAGTATTTGTGCATTGCAGTATAGTTTAAAATAGTCATGTTACAATTATTCAACCCTCTATATTATATTGTTGTTTTTAAAGCTTTCTGGCAGTTTTCTGGCTTAAATCATCCTTCATTTGCTTCAGCTATGACTCATATATAAACTCCACCCATGGAGGTTATTCAAGGTGAGTTGCAATCAAGGGAAAGACAAAGGAGCTTCTACAAAAGCCGAGAGAAGAGATAATATCATCAAAGGGGTATGAGAAGCAGGAACTTGATTGTGTAACTGTCTTGATTGTGTAACTGTCTTGATTGTGTAACTGACATCATGGATTCCCAGAAATACCAAGCCACTTTAAAGAGGAATGTGATGCCTATTATTGACAAGTTAAAACCTTGGTGATAACTGGACGTTCCAGCAAGACCCAAGCACATCTCCAGTTCAGCCAAAACTGACTGAAGATTCCAGTTGAAGGGAGTGAGAAGCTGAACTTCTAAAAGCTAAAAGATGCTCCACACAGTACTGAAGCAGGGGCTTGAATAATAGTGCACATGTGTTACATTTTTCATTTGAACTTCAAAATTAAGTCAACTTCTATTGTTAAATTTTTTTTTTTTTTGACATTTGTCCTTCCATCCACATCACTATAATGTCTTTTGAGGTGAGTGAGTTATATGTATATATACATATATATATATTATGCATACATATATATTGTGTATGTGTGTATTTTTATTGTTGTTGTGTATTATGAAAGTTTTAGCGCGTTGTTACATTTAATTTCTTACGTTAAATTTTTGGACTCCTTGTTCAATATCATGAAGCACAGCCAGTAAGTAACTGAACCGTGGTACGAGTTGTGTTGGTTCCAGCTCTGTACTCCTGCTCACTGGATTCAATATCAAATGGTGATTAATGAAGCTGCTGTAAGCAGTGTTTGCAGTTCTTGGGAACTTCCACCAGATTTAAAACCATAGAAGGAATCACCACTTCCCCTCAATCTCACATGCTCTATCAAGTGACTCATCAAAGATACTCCTGTGTTCTGCCAGTCTGTGTGTCACTGTCTCCTTCCAGAGAAGCTTCTCGGTTTGTTAAGGTGACCTGGTTGTGTTTTTAGTTACAGACCTGAGAACAGTCACAGAGCCTCCAAGCATCTGTTTAGTCATAACTGACAGATACACCAAAGTGTTCTAAATATATATATCAATATATATTTCATTTACATTGTCCACAGTTCTTTCTCGCCCGCCTGTATCATTGAAAGGTCTAGGGTTGATCCTAGACACCATTTGCATCCATAATTTATTGCTGCTATCTCCTGATTGAGGTAGAAGAGCCTCATCAATGCCAGTAAATCCCAGAAAACACTTAGGGGGTTAAATTAGGCATTGCAGGTAGTAAACATCTGTCTTCCTTGCTTACATGGCCTTACATGTGCAGAACGGGCTTATACTTTTACAAGCTTTTGGTCTCTGTGGAAGTGGAATCAAGTTAGAAAGGTTTAGTTTGTGTATTTTTAGACGAGTGGTTATTTTGATTTAGAGTGGTTAATTTTTTATTTGAACACAGGACCTATCCTGTGTTCAAATGCTAATGTTAGCAACCATGATTTGCAGTCAGTTGAAGTATATAAACATGTTTTTTTTATATATATATACTGGGTTAACCGTATATATGAAGCACGACTCAAAGTGTGAGCCATTGCCTTTTCATTTTTAACTCGCATGCTTTGTTTTTGTTTGTTTGTTTGTTTTCTTTTCCTAGGTTCGCTTCAAGTGTGGAAATGTCCTGGTAGCACCGATGTCGCTCTGTACTGTAACATGTACAGTTTGCCGGTTGTGTTAATCATCGAAGACTTTGCAGGACCCAGTGACTGGACTCGGTCTACATGACCAGATGGGCACTCAGTCTAACTCAAACCATTGGCCACCAGTCGTAACGCTACGGTCTTACACACGAATGTGACTGCCAGAATAATCAGAGCAGCAATCAGAGCCTTAAGCAGTGCACTAAAACAAACAAAAGCTCCAAACATGAAAGGCAGAACCAATATGAACGGAAAAGTAACGGTGCCAGGAGGGAATCTGATGTAAAAACAGTCCTGGTTAAACAAAGCAATGCAGCCTTAGATACACTTAGCAAATGACATTTATTTTAGAGATAGCAAATACCATTTGCGTAACAAATACCGTCCTGGCTTGGATGCCACCATTTGAAAGTTCAGGTGATATTCTTTCTCAGTTTCACACACGACTGTCCAGCCTTCTCTTGGGTTCTTCTTTCTCCCTTGGGTTCTTCTCTCTTGCCTGCACACCCCTTATGCCACTGGGCAACCGCATGCTTCCATTTCCTACCACACACACTCCCACGTTCTTCTATTTGATGCAGGTGCCGCCTCCTAAAGTTGGAGCCAAAACAGTAGCAGGAAATTTGTAGCTGGAGCAAACAGAACCTGAACTGTTGCCACTACCATCCCAGATGGAGAACCCCTGACACGTTCTACCCCCCTTGAATGAACGTTGTGCTCGAAGCAGCTCTCTGCTGTTTGTTTACAAATTAAAGTAGGCAGTGATTTACTCGTCCCAAGATGCACTGCTTCCCTCTTGAGTTTCACGAGTGGATGATGAATATTTCCGCTCGTGAGCAACAGTGAAGAGCTCAAGAACGCTCCCCAAGGTGTAGGCATACAATAAACCACAATAACAAGATGAATTCGCCATCATGACTGCCGAGCGTTTACCACCAGCCCAGCACTGTAGTCAGTATTTAAAAAAAAAAAATCCTCCTCAGTGCTGGAGGAAGGAGGTATTGGGAGACTGGAAGAACAGCAGAATTCTGGTTTCTTCAAGATTTCTTAATCTTGTTTTCACCAAAAACGTGACCTTCCTGACCAATGCCGACCGGGCCGAAGCCCAAACAAGGAACGTGATGTCGATGTAAATATCAGTGATTCCAAAGCTGATGTTCTGCACTTTACCAGCAGGATTCATTTCCCTCCACTTCTTCCAACAGGCTGCAGCACAGGGCCCTGCAAAAATAGACCCAGTTTAGAACCTTTACAGGCTGCACTCTGCTTAAAGCGAATGTGGTTTGAGCCGTAGTTTCAACCACCCTGTCTCTGTGACAGCACTCTGCTTTTGGGGCTTCTATTGCAGTTTTGACTTCCTTACAATCACCTAGTCAGCATGACCACTCGTTTCTCCAGAGGACATGATAAAACATGGTTATAACTCCTGCCGAAGGTGTTTTCCTGGTCATATAAATCGGTTGCATGAATCGTGTGTATGAAAATGCTCCTTCAAAGCCTGGAAGGCTAAATTTTACCTTTTTTCTATAGCTGTAGAGCAAAGGTGCTGGGATGTAAATAGCTGTACTCACTGGAAGTAGAACACTCCTGTGAAAGTATATATGGGACACATCTTTGGTGAAAAGTGCCCTTAGAGCACGAGTTGTCAGCAACGAGACTGGAGAGCTGGTGTCAGTGGTGTCATTGATGCAAAATGAAATGGTAAATACCTTCTCAAGAAACATTTGTAACCACGCACGACCACGTTAGCAACTAAGTGCATGCAAGGAATTCAATCATCAAACATGCCTATCCGATTAGTTGTAAGCACAAGCAATCGTCATTGGTTACATGAACTATACATGAGTATTGGAGCCTGAATAAGGAGCCTGAATAAGGCTCCAATCAGTCAGAACGCAGTAGAAGAGCATTACAGAACAAACGCAGGCTAAATCTTACCATCATGTGAAGAAAATAGCGGAGAACCGAAGGAAAAAGAGTCACAGGACTGAGCTGTTCCCTTCGACACAGGCGCACCCGCGACTGCCTACACACAGGCGCGGTCGCGTCATAAACTCTCGGAGTGCTTTCAAGCAGTCGCCTCCGTTTAATTAATGGAGTACACAGCCGCTCGCACCTGTCACCTGCCCCGCTGCCGCCGCTCCGGGCCGCCAGGCCTGCTTCCTTCTGGATGCAAACAAAGAGCGATTGCGGCCTGGAGAGACGCCCGCACGGACCGGTTAGAGCGTCTCTGAGACACATCATTTGGCCCCCATTCATAGTAAATGGTGACCTAAAAAATGTTGTCTCCACCCCCCCCCCACCCCCCCCCCTAACAAAAAAAAAAAAAAACACAGCTACGATAGATCTTTCGTTACCAACCGCTGCATCTATTTTGGAAGCGTCACATTTTAGAAAGGCACGCCCACAATCGTCTGCGTTGCACCTTGATTGGTTGGCGATTCTCGGGGGGTGGGGTCACGCCGGGGCATGTGCCCGACACTGTCGCTTGCAGTGAAGTGTTCATTTTTGAAAGAACAGATTGCCTGCAAAGCTGTCACATGGGACATTACGCTGTACGCAGTGCAGGAGCTCTTGTCAGCAGTGTGCATACCTGTTTTCTGTCAAAATTATGCCTGTCGACTGCAGGCATGATGCATAAAACTGGCAGGAGGACTTGAATGAAAATAGAAAGTAAAGCAGTTGAAGTTGATTCAGGTGAAGGAGATTTCCGCTTGAATGACATTATGACCTGAACTTCAAAAGTTCAGGAAAGAACTAAGTGAAAATCCTTCCCTGGTGTTATCACAGGAAAATCGGTCTACAAACATGCACAAAGTATCCAATAAATGCACCGTGTACAGAGGAAGAGTCTTCAGGTTCGTTCCCCAGCTGTGCCACGTGTCATGGGTAACAGGTTGCCCTTAATAAACATGACTGGGTGGCGTGGGAGGGGTGTAAGTCCACATGGGCCAAAAGCACGAAAACAAACAGGATGTCTGTTTAGACACCCAGCAGAGCTGCATGCGGGGAGAGTTGGCTCTCCCAGTATACTGAGGTGATTAACGATGATGATACTTCACCCTTAATGTTGCTGTGTTGTTGACATTATCCCCAGAGGCTGGAAGAACAGTCATGCAATAGTGGAGAAACCAAAGCAAGACATCTCCGGTTAAGAGAAATTCAAAGTAAACAAAGGAAGGAAGGGATTGCTTGAAAAGGCCTTTGTGTGCTTTACAGCCCGTGACTCCTCCCCTTTCATTTTGTTTTTGTGCTGGTTAGTGGGTTTCCATTTGCCTTCCTTAAAAAAGCAGCAACGTTCGGACAGGTACGTCTGAAGCTACTCGTTTTCATCTGCATGCAAACTTGCTGCTCATTTAGAACAGAGCTCTGTTCATTTCAGTCCCCCGTTCCCAGTGGTTGGATGCGTGCAGATATGATTAGCAGTTGTTTATTTTCCTAGGCACCGCAGGAAATTCGAACGGAAATTTCGTGACTCCGGTGTGTTCCCCGAAAGTTAAAGGTCACCTTCCAGCGGACAGGTAGCGTGTGCGTTTCACATATAGCACGGGCTCCGTGTGCGAGCACAAACAGGCTTGGCCCTCCAGGGCCCCCGTCCACCACGTGTTCAGCGTTTCAGTTGCCACATGTTCCCTTTTCCCCAATAACCTCAGCTAACTAACCAGCAGTGTCTTTATAATGGGGGCACAGCATGCAGGGAGCTTCCAGGAACCGTGCTGGGAAATCTGAGGAACCCCTGCATCCAATATGGCGTACAACGACATAATGTCTTTTAGGTGCGAACGGTTATTCTCTTTATTTATAACAATTTATACCACACACTAAGGGAGCAGTGAGCAAAATCCGCTCACTGCTGCACTGTTAAATTACGATTTTCCCCAGATGTTAGTCTACACGCGTGTGCTATTGCTGTTCGCGGCTGTGATAGCAACAGCTGTCCTATCGCTCGTCTCCGACTACAATCAAGCCGTTCATGAATATTAAATGTAATGAATATCGCTTGATGTGGCGAGATGCATATTGAATTTGAATTTGAGAGAATTCATCCGCCCACCTGTCATTTATTTGTTGCCTTTGTCATTTCGTTTTTCGACACCAACTTGAGGGGAGGGGAGGGGAGGGGAAGGGGGATGCAGATGAACTTGCTTGCTAGTTCATTTATTTGATATTTTCACACCGGCTCTTTCTCTGTGTCATACCGATTGTGAATGATACGGACATCTGGGCGAACAGAGGCAAATGAACGTAAGTGACACCTACACACAAAGGCAAGGGGAGATTCATTTGAAAGTATTGCATATGGCTGAGGGAAAACCAAAATAGACAGTCTTTCATTTCTTGTTTGTCAAGGAACGCTCCTAGGCAGCGAGTCCGTGTCGCACTTATTTTCAACATTCTAGCATTTTCTGCGTGATTGTTATCCGTCCTTTCTAGAACTTTCAGTGTTTATTCACTTGTTCTTAACAATGACATCAAAGTTTTTAACAAAAAGCAGAATGCCCTCATATATATAAAAAAAACAAAACCAAACAAAAAAACACATTAATAGCTGTGAGCTTAATTCCACTGGTCTTTTTGTCTCTGATATTTCAGAGAAGGTTTTTTACCCCCCTGCTCAGAACATTTAGAGCTGCCTATAATTAAATGTTTCGGCCTGATTTTTGAAAGCATTATAGCATAAAGGTAAAGTCAAAGGAATAAAAGCCTGTAAGACCAGAAATGTTCTAATTCTACATTTTGTATTAATCTTAAGATTTCAAGCTGCCTGAAATAAGATTTTGATGATTTTATCATGCAGGGGTTTTTTTTCTTTTCAACTAAAAGAAAAGGCTCAAGTGAATATAACCATCACTTTTACTTTATTTTATTTTATTATTTGAGCTCCTTAACCTCGTAATAATTGAATAAATATTTCAAAAACTTTCAAAAAGTCTACTTTACTTTTATGTTATAATGGTTTTTCTGCATCTCAGGAGGTGATAAGTAACAGCCCTAATGCTGCACACTGTCTCTAACACTACAAACAAATCCATAATAAGACAAATGCCAACTGTACAGGGACACTAGTGAGTTCTCTCATAATTTCTGGATTAGATGATACATACCTGCTGTGTTTTTAACCAAGCCTCAGCTACTTCATTACACAGCAGTCCAGGACCGTGCCAGCAAAAGGAAATTAAGCCCATGTGACTTTGATCTTCATCAGTTCACACTGATTTTCTATTATGTTGGGCATTACTGTACTTATTCTGTTTAAATCCTTTAACTGCAAGCACAAACAAATCAGGTTCATCTCGAAGTGCAGTAACCCATCCATAACCACTCCTCTCATCTGAGAGGCGAACTAAAATCGTATTCTTATGTAGATCCTATATTCTGGAATATTGTTCCAGAGTATATCAGGAATGGCACATTTGTATGTTGTTTTAAATCCACAGTAAAAACATAGTTGTTTAACTTTTCATTTGCTACTAAACTGTTTCCAGATCTGTTTAGATGTTGCAGTCTTCACTGTATCTGCATTTAATTTGGTGTATTTAAATTAATGTGCTATGACACCATGTCTAAGATGGAAGTGAGCCTTAAATTACTCAGTATAACAGGAGAAGGGTATGAAAAGGTAAATAGAGTATTTGTCATTTACCCACACTTCCATATCAGTAATAAAGGGGGTGTTGCCAGTAGGTGGTTATTTTTGATTGTTTGGTGGTAGAAAACCTGGTTCTTGGTCAAGAAAAGACTGAAGAAAGTTCAGCACCGAGGGGGGGGGGGGGAGTTTGGGTGTAGAGTTTTGGGGGAGGGTGGAGCTGGAGAAGAGGGTTTTAGAGGAGAAGAGAGCTGGTCTACTGAAGAGTTAGGTTTGGAGTTAGAGTTAGAGTTAGGTTTGGAGTTAGAGTTAGAGTTAGGTTTGGAGTTAGAGTTAGAGTTAGGTTTGGAGAGATCTCCCCCTGGGCTTGGCTCTCCTTCTCTCTCCCTCTTAGTCTTTCTCTATTAGGTATCATTCATGTAATATTCTTTATGCTGCTTTTCTTATTTTTTTAATTCTTGTGTCTTCACATCATTTGGAGCCACTTAGAAACACCAGATGCTCTGTTATTTTCTGGAGCCTGAACAGACCTCTGCCATGGTTAATCATTTCATTATGTCGCTGTATTACGCTGGCCTCGTTGACGCAGAGAGCAAAGATAAACTACGCAGGGAGGACTAACCGGTCATTTAGCGAAGGCCTGCGTGGTCCCTACAGCACCTGAGTCACGAACGCCGGGCGCCCCGGTCTGTGTGGACATCTCATGCAACACCTGACAGGCTGCGTGCGGCTAATTCTATTCCGATGACTCATCGATATGTCGGCGGAGGCAGAGGAGTCTCTGCCACGCTGGTACGAACAGCCCTGATGGGTCATTGCAGTTTCAGCCCGTCAGTCTAAATTCTCTAACATTTAGCTTCCAGTAGAACCCACAGTTTAACCCGCAGTGGATTATGGGTTTCTCGGGGGCGGGAGGGGGTTGGTGTGGGGGGGGGGGGCGTTGTGGGGGGGGGGAGGGGGGGGGGGAACGTGCGTATGCCTTGACCATGGTAGT
>JAOYMR010000005.1:14722728-14740016 GCA_025802075.1 Tenebrosternarchus preto
AGGCTTCAGAGCAGCCAGCTACCTGAACCAAGGTTAGTGACTAAGACCTGTCTTGAGCCACAAGGGAGCGTGAATCTTAATGTAAACCGACTCATCTATAAATGATGGCAAGTGGTGATTAATCAAAATCTGACAATGTGTGTGGAGAGGTCCGATGGGTCAGAGCTTCTCTTTTTGCACACACACACATACACACACACACAAACACACACACACACACACTGTAGCCCGACCTGCCTCTGCTTCTAAGCCTGAACCTCATTCCTTCTCACGGGTTAGTGAGCAGCATGTATCCACGGAAAGTACCGCCTCCGAGCTACTGCCCTGTCTGGCTTCCAGAGAAAGCAACCTCCTTTTATTTTTATTTTTTTTTAAATCCTTTGCCATTTGTCATGGCAAAAATGGACTCTACAGTCTATGCGTACATTAATGCAGCAAAACAATTATTTTTAAACTGTTATTTGGAGTCGTGCTGTTACATATCGTTACGTCATGCAGCGTGATCCTTGGCTGTGCTTCTTCATGCGCAAGAACTTCTCTCCTGCTCTAAATCTTCTCAACCTCAAAGAACTGGATGAATCTTGTCCATTCTCAGATCTTTCTCATCTGATTTCTTTCAATGCTCCCAAAACAGAGTGAATGTGCTCCTCTCGATTTCCGCCACATATTAATATAGGCTGTGATTTGGAGGAATGATGAATCGTGGGTCTCATCTTCCTCCTCCTCCAGCGAGGTTGAGTTCCCCGGGTTAATTATTTCATTTGGGCGATTTCCCATGTGACATCTTTATGTCATCTGGTTTAAAAGACACCTGCACTGCCGCACTGCAGCATAAAACTGACAAAGATGAAGAATAGGACCAGAGACAAAATTATATTGATTTTATTGCATATTATATTGCACTGGTTTTGTATTATCATGATGGATGTAATGCTCAGGCAGGGTGTATGTATGCAGTGGTTTTATTAAAAGCACGTGCAGGGATCTTCAGAAAATGAGCTGACAACGTAACCCTTGGAAAATCCATGAAGTAACAGACTAACTAGGTCAGTACAAAGAACCGGGAAGACCAGGAAGGTGGAACGCGGCCGTGACGTGCGGACAGGCGAGGACGGAGCAGGATGTAAATGCGAGGTGCTTTTACCGAGCTCCACAGTGGAAGTGTAAACGAGACCTAAACGAGACCTAAACGAGAACGAAATGACACAAGAAACAAAGAACAGAGAAATTAGAAGCACAACCAATCAGGAGAGGGACAAAGGGAGTGGTACAGACCACAAAACAGACACAAAAAACAGACACAAACCACAAAAGACTGAGGCACACACAAGGGTGTAGGTTTACTGAACACTGGCTAGAGATCCCTGAGGCGGATTAGATATGGGAGGGGCAACAGGCCAGACACAGGTGAAGGGTGTGGCTAAGGGTGGAGCAAGGCAGGCGCACTGAACCCAAACATCAACAGAAAACACACGAGAAGGGAGGAGCAGAAGACCAAAACATGTCAGGAAAACTGGACACATCAAGAAAAATAAAGGCGCAGAAGAACATGGAAAACCTTTGAACTTTGAAGAACATAGAAAACCTTTGAACTTTGAAGAACATGGAACACCAAGGGATCATAACAGAAAGACAAGGCGGGACAAATCTTGACAGTTGCTTGATTTACATAGGTTTGTGCTTTTATATTGTTTTGTTAATCAATTCTGTGAAACTGACCTCTACTGCACAGATATGGCAGAGGTCTGTAATAAACAAATGAGGTCTCTGGTTATGTTTATAAATAAAACTTTTTAATTGCACAGTTTATATATATATAAAGATATCAAAATCCTATCCCAACTGCTCTTCTGCTTAGTCTGGCCCATGAAGGAACCATCTTCTCATATGTATGAGATATATGAGAGTCTGAAGGCAGAAGCCACATGCCAATTACATGTTCATATTTTGAATGAATAACTTAGAGCTATTTCATTGGTTGGTGGTCAAAGTGTCTAATCAGGAAACTCAGATTGGTCTACAATTTAAGGTCTACAATTTAAAGCAGCTACCAACATTGTCTGTATGATCACTTGCCAAAATGAGTTTTTGAGTTTGAGTTCCTGCTATAGGTAAGTAATAATTGTGTTTTAGTCCTAGCTTTGATTTGATAATTAGCGTTTCACTGTTCACTGTCAGACCTCTGCAGTAGTTACTTTAACCTTCTTAAGCACATTGGTTTTACTGGTTGATTGTTCATAGATGATTTCTATTATTATATCATTAAATAAATCAGATACGATAACTGAGAAGACCCATTAGTTTCATTCAAATTTCGAACCCTAGAGATGGCGAAATCAGTCTATAACAGTAGCCAAAGGAAAAGTCTTAACGAGAAAATCACATAACAGCTTTTCTATTGAACATTGACCTGTTCGTGCTGTACGGTGACAGGCCTCCACCTTCAATGACCTCCACCTGGACGCTGTTAAAGAGGCGTGGAAGCCCATGAGAAATCATCACCTGGGAGTGTTTCTTTAGCACAAAGACAAACATCCTAAAGCAAGCCAAGGAAAGAGAAAAAATCATCCATTGTAGCAACACCTTGTAATAGCTCGGTAAAAAAACACACATACCCTCATTTCCACCATGGGCTAATGGAGATGGTTATGTGTCCAGCAAAAGGGGGGAAAATACCCTCACTCTCTTCCAAACCCTCCACTCCCACCACCATCATGACTGCCACCCCCCCCCCCCCCACCCCCGAAGCTCCCAGCCAGCAACAGCTGTCGCTATAATTTTCCAAATAGGATGTTATGTCTTCGGTTTGTGATTTGACGGTGGAAAAGGCTCAGCCTTGCGCTCTCTCTGCCGTCTTGGGGAATGAGTTTCATTACACCGCGCCAAGGTGCAGCCGGCAGTTTTGACAGCACCCGTTTTCTTAGGTGTGTATACTTTCACTATCTGCATAAAGGATCTGGTGTGACAGTAAAATTCAGATTAATTATAAGAGGGAAAAAAAAAACACTTCTTTTAAATTAGCATAATATTACCAGCATTAAGATAGTAGTTTGTGGAAGTAATAATCATTTTTTGTTGGCATTTTGCTGGACAGTGAGGGTTACGGAAACCTGAGACGATGGCAAACATGTCTCCATGCTATCGCTCAGGGTTGGACGATGTTCGTGTTCTCAGGGCAAGACATGAATGGAGCCAGTGAGAATGTTCGACTTTTAACTGCCTCGACAGTCTGTTCGAGCTCACATTCACGTGAAGGTAAGTTTGTTTGGCACACCCGGGTGAATCGAGCAGCTCGGCGAAAACCTCGTCTCCAGCCTGAACGCATCACGCAGGAACCTCTAAAGAAAGCAGCCGCGGCGGCCATGTCGCACGACGGCCGCAGCCTAGAACCGCTGCTGCCTCGAGCACATCTGAATTTAGCAGGAGTCTGCTCAAAGCCCATTAAGGCAGACATTTTACGGTTCTCCACTCATGCTAATTATCATATCTGGTCATTATGCAGTCTGTCCCCTACACTTGCTCAGCGTTCAATGTTTACTGTATATATAACTCAGCATCCAGCTTGCCCAACATCCTAATGGACAAATGAGCTTACGGCATGCGTGGGTGGGTCTTACTCCCGGGCATTAAATAACCGCACTGGTCCGTTCTCACTCTCCGAAAAGTGTCCTTTCTTCCTTCCAAGTCTCGGGCGTCCTCGTAATCCAGCTAAATAACGTCGAAGAAAATTGCTTTTGAAAAATGAGCCACGCGTGACCTTTGGGCCATGTAAATGCCACTGATAAATCCATGTAATTAGCAGCCCAATAGATCACAGGGATAACAATTAAACATAACCTGCACTCCATGCTTACTCTGTAATCATGGTTAGGTTGGGTCATTCCGTAGCTCGTGTCGACATACCGTTCTGAAGTACGCCTTCATTTCAGCCATGAGCACTTGTCAACCCGTAATGGAAATTTGCCCTTAAGCTCCAGTGTCATGCCATGAACTGCAGTCCCACGTCAGCCCGTGCCAGGCATTCGATCAGCCCAGCATCCACTGGAATCGGGGAGCCAGGAGCAGCTGGGACACTCCAGAAACGAGAGAAAGAAGAGTGGAATTAATGGCTAGGCTTCAGGCCCGGGCTTCACAAGGGGCTCGGTCCAGTTTGGCCTCTTCTGGTGAACCGGGCCAGCAGAGGCTCGCCGCCTGCAGTAATTAGTCCCAAGTTCGCCCAAACACCATCGCAGCCTGCACAGCCAAGGCCGGTAATTGATCTGAAGAGAACATGGCTCAGAACCTCCGGATGAAAGAGTAGAGAAGCTCGGAAAGTTCTGACAG
Source organism: Tenebrosternarchus preto (assembly GCA_025802075.1). Lineage (NCBI taxonomy): Eukaryota > Metazoa > Chordata > Actinopteri > Gymnotiformes > Apteronotidae > Tenebrosternarchus > Tenebrosternarchus preto. Next base: position 14,727,052 of record JAOYMR010000005.1, read on the forward strand.
GTATGGAGAAGCGAAGCCACTGGCTGTCGAGAGCTGAGGAGGGGAGGTGGTGTCCATGAGGATGCACGGGAATTTTTTTTTTTTTTTTTTTGAGACACTGTAATTTCACCGAAAGGGGTCACTCCACTTTTAAAGGATAACAGGGTTTTCTGTTTGCGTTTCTATCAAGTTGTTGGAAAAACTGACCGAGAGCAAAAATGTTACAGAATGACCCAGAAAGAGTTGGGCTTTGCTGGATTTAAGTTCACAGTGGCCAAACATCATAATCCAGCAACAATTTACAAAAATGCCCACAGAGCCAACATCATGCAGTCAGACAAGGGAAACAGCTGTGATCAGCCAACACATACTGAGAGGAGATCTTTTTAGGTGATTACAGGTATTTCACTCTTCTCTACTTTACTTAACTGAATTCTGACAAAACTACATTTACCTGCTATTGGTCTGATCGGCCTTTCCACAAACAGAAGGCCAACCATTCTGCCCAGCAGAAGAGAATAGATTATTTAAAAGAACTTGGTCATCTCAAGTGCGAAAATAGACGAAAATGGCCCAGAAAAATATTTCTACAGGATTTAGGAGCCAGGTGCTCTTTTTTTTCTTTCTAGGAGTTTCTTTTTCTTCTTCTGTCTTAGCTTTTGTTTGTTTCCTTGACTGTTTCATAATTTATAGCACTGTCCTTCACGTCCACACAGTTCCACTTTAATGGAACTTTAATACGCCGTTCTTTCTTTTCCCTTACAACAAATGTTCTGGGATTCCTGGTTTAGCTTTACTTTTCAATGGTTGAAAACACATCCACAGATGGCCTGAATATCAGAGGAATCAAAGAGAGGAACTTGAATAAAACAGTTGCATAAATTGTAAAAAATCTGAAACATACTCTATCATATGCAGTTACGGAGACAAAAATACATTTAGCTAGATGGACTTACGGGCAGGGCACAAGTTATTCCTTATATATGTAAAATAATACAATATATACCATATGTGACAAAATATATTCCATTTCTAAACCACTGCATGATATGCGTCCGTGTAACTATGTACCTACAGATGGCTGGACACATTTTAGCATTTGTACAATATTTTCAAGAACTGCAGTGCAGGTGTTTGATTTTGGGTTTGTACTTCAAATTGTCTGCACAGCCTGTAAAGCCTGGCAGAGAGCTTTTATACGCACATCAAAGTGACAGACCACTCTAAAAAAACGAAGTGCAAACATCAGTGTCCGTCATTAGGCAACAAGATGAGAAGTTGCGTTTTTTTTCCTTTTCAAAAAAAGCAAAGGATGTTTACAGCGAAACGTATTCATGTGGGGCCTTGACCCTCTTCCAGCTACCAATTCCCAAAATGTAAAGACCCAGGCTAAAGGGGAAAGTAGCTGAATGACAATTCGTTTGTGCAGTCTGAGAAATGTACCCCATCATAAAAAAAAAAAGAAACAAACAAACCAAAAAAAAAAAAAGGTTTTAGACTGCAATGAACGGTAGGAGTCAAGCAGCAGGAGAAGGGATTTAAAATGCATGAGGTAAAAAATGTTTCCGTCTGTCCTTTCCTGCCATATGGAGCTCCACGGCGAGGCCAAAGGTCTCGTCTCGCTAAATGAGCCGGCTCTCGCGTCGCGTGGGCCGCACCTCGCGAACGGGTCGAATCATGTTGTCATTAATATTTGAAACACTCTAAATTGAAAAAGATGTTCATATAGCTCAAGCCGCTTCCACTCCCCCTAATATAATGATATATGTATAAAAAAGACCATTTCCTTGCATCAGATAGCTCTGTCTATTTCTTGTTGAGCCATTCGTCTTTTTCCCCCCCTCCCTGATGAATTCATTATACTGACAATTCTAGCCGGGATAATGGAACATTGCCCTAAAGACTGTCCACTGATTCAGTGGGAATGTGGCAAATATCTTTCCCATTTATTGGAAAATTTCACCACTAAGGTGATCTATCTTTCCTCGAGGCCATGTATTAGGTCGTATTCGACAGACTCCCGCTCCAAGGGAGATGTGAATATCCCCTTAGTAACACCTGCCTTTCAGTTGGAAGTATTATGAAACATTTGAGTTTAGTGATATTTTCTCTTCAGTCAAGTGGATTGTCTGGTCTGGTCTGATAGGTGTTGGTGATCAGTTGCATCACAAATCATGGGGTTTAAGAAAGTACCAAAGTGCTTTATTCTGTGAAAATAGAGGGATTCCATCTACTCTTCATAAAATCACCAACACGCTGGAATCTTGTCATCCAGTTACATTGTATGTTGTTACACTATTTATAGTAAAATGTTAATATTTCCTCAGGCAAAATTATTACTTACAGTCAAATGCAGATAACAGAAAAACAGAAATGTGATCATTTGTCTTCTGTGATTTTCATTTTCAAGCAAACTGCAAAGGAGACGCCCGTCTACCGTTTGAAAACTGCCATCAATTAGGCATTTCCCAGGCCGTGCCAGAGGATTATCTGAGAGAAGACAGGCATATCTCTGGACATCCAACTGTTACACTGGGGCCCTCTGGGTCCTCCAAGCCCCGGGTCTCGCCATCCGTCATCATCAGGTGGGCATTCATCCACATCAGCAAAAAATGTCTCCCCCCTCTGAAAGCATATGGAGAGCCTGGACATGTTCTCTCATTGTCAACAGTACTATAACGGAGTGGAATAATCACTGAACTACAAGCTTATGGGAGCTATTACTGTTTTGGTTTTATCTCTCTCTCTTTCCAGCTCTCTAACTTTTGAACAGGGCTGTGGCTTTATTGGAAGCTGTCACAGAACTAACATAAATTGAAGAAAGTCATGCTGAGAGATTTTTATTTTTCACTACCAATCTCTCTCTCTCTCTCTGGTTAAAAAAGCTCCACATTAAACCAATGTGCTTGTTGGTGAAAAGTTGGAAACAAGAACTCTTGAGGAGTCGTTTGGCTCCAGTAGTCAGCCTCCTTTCTCTTACAGTCTCCCTGCATACACTCTTTATTGCATTAGCGTGTGTAAGGAGTAGCCGTCTCTTAAGGTTAGCCCACAGGTTAGGAATTACGGAGGGTGGCATCAAGTCAGGAGAGCCATAAAAGGTGCACTAACTTATGGTTTTACAGCAAGTTAGTTCACGAGAAAGATAGTCCATCTTTGTTTTGAGACCATGGACCACGATATATTTAATAGATCCCATTTGTTAGGTTTTTTTTCCTTAAATCACATAGCAAGTTTTTCTAATGCAATTACAACACGTGCGATTGTACTTACCTTCTGAGAAGTGCTTTTTGTTATAGTATATTTCTGTTATAGTATGTTTGCTATGGTATATTTTTGTTGTATATTCTCTTTTTCGTGGAAATGCCTGTTGAGTATGATTTCATTGCGTTATCTCTGTAGTTTTTAGTAGTATTTTGGCAGTTATTAGCTGTTCCAGGTATACTCTTGCGTGGTTAGAATGATAACCTGCAAACACCGCAGACCCATGTGGGGAAGAGTGATTCAAATGATTGAATATTTCGCCAACACGCACTAGTCTATTTCCTGCTGTTTCTCAGGCCGCATCCTCTCTCACTGAACCTGGCTGTAAGGTTTTACAGATTTTACACTGCAAATACCCTCTGTTCATATAAGATGGATCTTCAAAATTAACACCCCCCCCCCCTTTCCCGGAACAGCCAAATGAGATTTCTGAAGCAAGGGAAAATAAAACGAATCATAGCATTCTTCAGGAAGTTCTTAAGCTTGTCTTTACTAAGTGCTGAGTTCTTCACAGTGCTTCCACGATGTGTGTGTGTGTGGGGGGGGGGATGGGGTAGCGACACCAAATTCTGCTGGACAAGCAGAGAGGAATCATCACCTTGGAAACAGCCAGCCAGCAGCTGGGCCAAGGTATAGCATAATGAGGGAAGCATACCCTCCGCTACCTTCTCATAGTACCACAAAAGACAGGAGGTCACAGCCTGTAGCCCAAGCCATGTTTAACAGAACCTTCTTGCACCTGGTCCTCACCAAAGCTATCTTGGGGTAACGACGCTTTGATAGATGACAGTCGGGACGTTCCAGGCTTCGATGCTTCAGCCGTCTAACCGCGACCGTCACGCTACGGTTCTCGAGCAGGTGAGGATTCTCCAACATTATCCCTAGAAGTATTCATCTACATCTCTGTCCCACAAGTCCCCCTCATATCTCCAAATGTACTTTTGAAGGTTTAAAAAACCCACAACATTGTACCGCAGTCTTGAGGCACTCCATTTTTTGTGTGTATTTTTGTCTATTATTTTTTTTGTCTTTTTTTTCCAGAGCTTACAGAGGGCCCAATGGGGGTTGTGCGTGTTTGGCATCAGTGAGAAAAATGAAAACTGTCAGGAATGTAGCTATGAGGTGTTCTCAGAGCGCTGACAGAGTGGATGATGACCACTGAGTTTTATCAGGCATTGTTAGTCAAGTACTTATAGCGCTTCCTGTGGGGCGTTTTTTTTTTTTTTTTAACTCTTTAAGACCTCCACCCTTGTTATGTGTGGTTTATCTGAGAAAACATAGCGCTTGAGCAACAGATCGCGCGAGCACACAGCAAAACACCCGCAGAGTTCGTTCACGTACGGCTGGAGCCAAAAAGGTGCTGTCAGAATCACCCCAAACCTATTTCGGTGGACACTGTTAAATCGTGCCATTAAACCAATTTTTTTTATAGCAACTGAAGTTGCTAATAACGTAAAATATTGATAAATTAATTAAACTGCAGAGGGAAACGCAAACACAAATTGCATCGTTGTATTGTGCTTTGGGGTACCGCTTGCTTCGATTGCTGTTGGTCATTAGCATTTGTGCTCGATTTGTTTCTTTAATATCCAGGCACAATATATCCCATTCAATTACGGACCGTAACGGTGACATCCATTACCTTAGCTTGGAGTCTGCAGCTCGGGCTAATACATCTTTCCTGGCAAACATACGACAGTGTCGTCCTTATAGAAGCAGACTCAAGGAGAGCATTAGGCCTGCTGAACGCTGGCAGAAGAGAAACGTCTTATTTTCATGCACCAGCAGGTGCAGTATAACCAAGCCTTTTAATGACCTATTAGTGTAATGACCTTATAGCAACCCGAATAATGACCTAAAAGAAATCACTCTTCGTGGTAATTAGGGAAGAACTGTTTATTCTGGTCCACCACAGACATGAGCGCACAACCTGAACTCCAACGCGCCGCATAATTAAAGCAGCATTGTTTCACAAAATACAACTCTTGTTTTTTTGTTGTATAGTTTTGTTTATGTAGCAGATGTGGTGAGCACCACGACACATTAAAATCTGTAATTTTTTATAGCTTTTTAATTTCTTGTACAGCACCAAAGAGAAATGCATTTCACTTATTTGGCTTAAGGCACAGGAAAATATATTACAGTAATCAGGGAGATTGTTTTCATTTAAGCTTGGTGGAGTATTCAATTAGCTTTAACGAGTCATTAGCTGTTTTTAATAGAACATTTGTGGAAAGACAGTTTGTTGGTTAAGATCGCCCGAGAAAAAAAGAGGGCGATTACTAATGCTTTTCAAGAACCGAACATATCAAAAAACATAGTTTTCAATCTTTATCTTAATTTGCGAAACAGTTGCGTGATGTAGCTCGACAGTGGAGCTGCGGTGTCTGAGTGAACGGGCAGCCAAGAGCGGCGTAAAAGTCACACCTTCTTTTTCCTGTTTTGAGGACTCTGTCCGAGGTGTGTGTGTGTGTTTGTCTGTCTGTGTGAGTAGCTGGGGGGGAGGGAGGTCTAAACAGCGTCGCACAAACATACCTCAGCCTCCATGCGATAAACAGGATTGATGTTTGCAAGCAAGACATTTAACTTGATACGGCAGCGTTTGAGAAGAATCATTCAGCTTCATTGACCTGTCGAGAGTCTGTGCACGAAAGGTTTTTCCCTACCAATTTTTCTCCACCCTAAGCACCATCTAATAGGAGTCCCATATCATTTACTAAGGAGCCAGTTCATCTTTTTCACGATACATGTCGCGTTTTCTGTGTGTACCCTGAAAGAAAAACGCGGACGAAAGCGGTCGACGTCGCAGTCATCATACTCGGTCGTGCTTAGTCACGTTCACAGAAACTAACGTGAAGGTCGAGGATAACGCGTCGACCAAGCGCTGTAAATCTGTAGCAGAAGACTCTAGTAAGGGTCGAGGGATGTTGTAGACAGAGAGCCATGCTGCTTCGCGTTGACCCAGGCTTCTAATCGTTGATCCACTGTTTGCAGCATGAGTGACCGCAAAATAGATCAGGCCAGAGAGTCGATATCGATCGCTGAGGGTGTCGGCGGTTCTCTTGGGCAAAGACGCCTGCGGTCTCTTTCGCTATGAGTCCAACGAACCGGGGAGGGAGCTCCTGCTTTCTGTATGGCCCACTACACACCACACTTACCTCAGCACCGAGGTTGTGGGTGATAAATGTGGTGTTCAAATGGTGTTTGATACCATCACGTGAGTGGCGCTCCCTTGAAAGAGTGTTGGGGGGAAAAAAAGGTTTAATTGAATTAATGCTTTTTAGATGGTGTCGTTTCCCTCTGGATTTGACTGGAAAATTTATGGCCTCTGGCTATTATTACTATATTCTTTAGCTGTCAAATCTGCGTGCATGTTTCAAAATATGGCACAGTGGGTATCGAAGTGGATGAAAATGGTAAATTATCACATGGCTAGAGCAAAAACAAAAAAAAGAATATCAAATCATCTGGTCATATTCAGTACATGTTTCTATCAACTTTTGTGTGAAAGGGACTTCCTGTTTCCATAATCAAGCTCGAGAGAAGGTGAATATTTTCTCAGTTGTCTAGAATAATGGACCTAATATTTTTCTTAAATTTAGATGTTTACAGCATCAACAAAAACCACCATTGATTTATTTAAAAGTGCTGACATACTACTGACCCCCTATAGTACTGGAGCTGCTTCATAGAGTGTATAAGGGCCTTTACCGTATAAGTTTAGCACTCAAGTTTAACACTCAGCATTCATTCATAGCATAATGGTATATCGCACAGGATTGTCCAGAATATTCCATGAAAATAGATGGGGCTTTTCTGATGATGCTGCTCTTTTGAAGATGCACATTCTTTGGTTTGCCAGTCTGTCCGTGGGTCGATTCCAATCTGTGATTTGTGCTCTGTTGTTGTTGTTATTGTTTGTTGTTGTTGATTACTATCACAGGAATAACATCTTTTAAAACACCAATCACAGCAATTTGATCACACCGCTCTCAGTAATCAGCCCACATGTGCACGGCATTAGACACACCTACCTTCATGTTACGCAGAAGAAAACTGAGCTTCGTTAAAGTTTAAATCGCATAAAACTATTTGCAAACAGACACAATCGAATAACATAATGAGACTATGTTCAATGAACATAATTCCTTGAATATAATCTCCTAAACATTACCTGACGGAGGGAGAGGGATGGAGCGCATTCAGACTGGACTGGTCAAAAAGCTGGTTTGATCTAGTTACATCTCTGACCGGATTGTGCCGGATCTCGAACGTGCCTGAACCTCGTTGAACGTTCATGTTCACATAATAAAAACAGAAATGCAAACTGCCTGTTCTACTGACATGAAAATGGGCATCTCTGAGGCCTGCAATGGAAAATTAGCCTGCGTGGCCTGGTCTTTACCCCTTTGCTGTTAAGGTCTGTAACAGCTCCTCCCAGTATAGCTGCCTACACTGGATAATATCATTACACCCCCCCCCCCCCCCCCATCACTGTCAGCTGTTGCCCTTTTATGATTTCCCCTCTCGTTTTTCCTCAATCTCTGTAATTTAACAGCTCCTCGTATCATTTTTAATGGAGAAGTCATGCAGTATTGAGCAGCAACTGCTCCTAATTTCCTGCCGTATTTCATTTGAATTTTTTTTATTTTTCTTTAAAGTAAGAAAATAATTACCACATCCCCCTTGTCTGCCATAGCTGGTTGCGTACGCCTCCACCTTTAAGAGCTTAAGAGCACGGAGCGCTGTAAAATGTAATGCTCATATTTAAAGGGAATCAGGAAGCACTGTGAGGTTTCCCCCGTTACGATGTAGGACACATGGGGCACTGGTAATGGTTGAGTGGGTGGAGCTTAGCCAGGCTCTGGGTCCCTTGTGGTTCGTGACGGGGTTTGATCCCAGATTCTCTGCATTCTCCTCTGTTGGACAGGGGTAGATAGTGAGCCAGGCGTGTTTCATTACTGTAAGGGAAACATCTTAATTCCTAGGTTAATGATAGGTTGAGACCTCCCGAAGTCCTAAGAAACGAGGGTCACCGGTGCACGTTGATTCACGCACCATCTGGACAGAGACGGTTCTGCGTCCTGTCCAGTCGCTACCACGTCTGGGGGTGGGTGGGCGTGGCTCGGACACAAGACGCCTCCTGCAATGTCGAGTCCGAGACACACCCCCTCCCCACACACACTATGGCGAGGGCGTCTGATTACTTGGCTGGGTGGCTGCAGCCCTTGGCGGCAGGGAGTCAGATGCGGTGGAGGATGTGGTGCTGCTGATAACTGGGCCACGAAAAAGATCCTCCCTCCTTGTGTGTTGCGGACGAGCGGGAGTCCCTGCCCCCAACAACACCCCCACCCCCGGCAGTACTCCATCGGACATGGGCGGAGGCACGCATCTGGGTCAAGCACTCAACGGGTGGGGTGGCGGGGTCCAAACACACCATCCTTCATACGCCAATCTCTTCGCTGGCCTCCTCTCTCCTGCCTTCAAGAGCCAGCCGACTGTCTGCAGACACGCTGATGCAGCTCTCGCAGTGAGAAGAGAACAGTTATCACCAACAACATACGATGGATATAAGGCTATCCCACCTGTAAGCTGTATGCGATTACACATTTTTTAAAATATACTTCTTACATGTCACTGTACGCATCTGAAGCACAAACCGTCAGGAAATGACATGTCTACTAACATATCCTGAGCCACAAAGCTCACCTCGCCATGTCATGGTCATTCTCTGAGGATAAATGGTTGTTCTTCTCTTTATAGAGAACCTAGAGTGAAGCACACACACACAAAAAAAACCAACAGAAAAAAAAGAAACATTGTGGCTAGTTTGAGGTTAAAGGTGATCTGGGAAACAGAATTAGAGAAGGCGTGAGTGCACGTTTTGTTTATAATAGCTAAACACACGTAAGCTTGTTACTTAGATTATCTAAAAAAAGACTGAATGAGAGAATAATGTTTTTATTGTTTTATGTCAGGCTAACTTAGTTTACTGTTATTTATTCAGTCTTGTAATGTTAAATGAAGTTACTAAACAATAACTAAATAATATATGATGTTTACATTTGAATAAAAATTGTAAATTAATGTTTGCATGTGCTTAGAAAACATTCACAGAACATGGTCCTTGGAGGTTGAAACCATATCTTTGAGGCATTTTTCAGACCTTTTGACACCATTTAATCGAATGTTCTGTCAAAAATTGGCTACCTGTGCAATCCAGGCACATCAATTGGCCATAATTGTCTTATCTTTTTTGCTGTTGTTCGTTCGTCCTACCGAGGGATTTTACAGCGATTTTCATTATGTGCTAACAATGAAAACCTGCTTTGGTTTCATTTTCCTATCAAGATTAAAATGCCAACTGAGATCAGTTTGATTGTTGGTGTCTATGAGTCATTATAAGTGGTCCACAAAGTGGATGAGAAATTTGAATTATTAAAACTTCACAACATTTTTAATGACATTCTGTTAATTATCTGGAATTTTTTGCTCTCTTTGTAATTTTTTTTTTTTGTGATGGTTAGAAGATTAAATTGGTCCTGAAAAAGGAGAGGGTGTTTTTATTTGTGTGTGTGTGTGTGTGTGTGTGTGTGTGTAATTATGTTTAGCCCTGTCAAAACTTAGGGAGAGGCATATAGTACTTCATATATATCATCAATAATCACATGTAATCCACATCACATTATTTAATCAGCAAAAATCAAAATAGCATCCCATAATAGCCATGAGTAATCAAATAATTTATGTTGCATTAAGTAAAAAACACATTTGTGTACACTACATATATATATATATATATATGGTTTATTCACAACACATCATATAATTATTAAAGCATACTGACCCCTGTCAGTTCGATGTTGCAATGCATCTCATCCTGTTTGCAAACATTCCCTGTCACTTCTGTTCACGTTCTCAGCTGTGAGTGTATTATCCCGCTCTCTGAGGTCACCGTCCCGCTCTCTGAGGTCACCGTCCCGCTCTCTGAGGTCACCGTCCCGCTCTCTGAGGTCGCCGTCCCGCTCTCTGAGGTCACCGTCCCGCTCTCTGAGGTCACCATCCCGCTGAGCCACACTGAGCCTTTCCTAAGAAAGTTGTACAGCATACATTAAGCCCTTGCTTTTTCATTCAGACACCACTGCTAGCATTTCCTGATATGGCAGTAAAATAGGCAAATTGAATAATGTAAGTGTCCCCAGAATACTGAGGCAAGTTCTCGCGACTTTGAGCCTTTCATAAATAACATACGGAAGTATAAATGCCACGTTTGAAAGAATCTCGTGTTCGGTTTGATTTGATGATTCACCAGAAAGAGACAACACTACTTTGGGTCAATTTGCTTCCGTTAATCTATGTTCTAATGTGTCTGGCTTCCCTAAATGCAGCAGTGAAGAGGGTCACTGCAAAGAGACGTGGCTGTTAATGATGTGTATAAATCCATAAAACACGTGTTCTGGAGGCTTTTTTTTTTTTTAACTCTTGCAAACCGCACTGGTGATATGCAGTAAGTTTACGCCCAGGGCTCTGTTAAAACAACCCACGAGGTCATACAACGAGCCAAAAATGACCTTTGAACCGCACTAACAAGGGGAGGATGGGCACGTCCGAGCACGTCTTTTACTGTGAGGGAAGGTGCTGGCTACATCTGGAAAGGAAAGGCTACACTTCCTGTGGCACTTAAGGGGTTAATACCGTCTACTGTGCACATCACAGTCCGTGTACTAAACTAGGAAATGCTGAGGTCACACTTTATTAAAATTCTACGGATGTTAAGTTTGCCAAATTTGATACTAGACCCTAGTAATAATTATGTAAATGGTATTCCAACAAGCAGCCAAAGGAAAGGATGACTCGATAGAATTCAAAGTTCGTCTCGCCTTCCACACTTGAAACAGTATAGCAAAGTTTTTGCTGACAAAACAACAGTTATATTCCAAAAAGCAGGTGTGTGTATCAGAGAGAGAATCCCCCCCCCTCCCCCCCCCGTTTTGTTAATTATATGTTTTGGTAGGTAGAGAAGGAAAATCTTTTTATGTGCCCTAGAAGGATTGACTATGCTTTGGGCTAACGCAAATTATGCTGAGCATTTTGAGAAAAGCTGGGTGGGGAGGACAGGCCCAAAAATACGTGTTTATCATCACACATCATAGATGGTGGTAGCTAAGGGCAACAAGGCCATGGTGCATTGAGCTTATACAGTTATATGCATGAAAACATATGCTATATGCTATTATATGCTATTTGTAGATGGTACTTAGTATGTTAGTTAAAAATATGGAAATTATACCTTTTATTTAAAATATTTGCATATAAATAAAAGTTAAATATTTCCAGACACTGTAAACCTCCCCCCAAGCATGTAGTATAGGTAATATACAGAAATGACATACTTTAAACACAGTTATCCACACATTAGTAATTAAGAGTGATTCACTCAATACTATACCTCCAGTGTAACTCAACTTAGTCGACAATAATCGATCTCCCTGAACAGCAGTTATGATTTAATAATCCAGCCTGTTTATTTTGTATATACAACTACTCTACATAAACCACTGTTCCCCAAACATTACCCCCACCCCAACACACACACACACACACACACACACACGTCAGTAAACTGACATTGTAAATAGTTACCATTTATAAACTCTGACAGATCTTATGTATAAGTGCAGAATGCTAAATATGCATAAACAGTGTGTTTACATTGTTTTGTTGTTGTTGTTGTTTTGTGTTGTTCTTTTTTTATATTGTCTCTGTTGCTGTTTCAGTTTCTGTGTCGTCCCTGTTACTAAAGACCCTCACAGACCCACATGTTTCTGAAATATGTATTACAAAATAACAAAGTACTGTGTGTGTGTGTGTGTGTGCGTGCGTGCGTGCGTGCGTGCGTGCGTGCGTGCGTGCGTGTGCGTGTGCGTGTGCGTGTGCGCGTGCGCGTGTGTGTGCGTGTGTGTGTGTGTGTGTGTGTGTGTGTGTGTGTGTGTTCGCAGTCAATAACTTTTTTTTGTGTTGCATATTTGCATATATATATTTGCTTGGTTTTATCATTTCTTTTGTGTTTTATTCTATAAACCTCTGATATTTCTTTTAAATTGCAAACAGAAACACGGTTATTTAGAGCACGCATTTTCAGACTGACAACTTTTCAAACTAAAAAAAAAAAAAAAAAAGGTGAAGTGTTTTCAGAAAAGGCTTTGAGGTCAAGAGGCTTTTTAATGTCAATCCAGCCACACAAGTACGCAGTGAAACCAAATAATATTTCTCCAGGTGCAACACAAGAGAACAGAAGTGCAAAAAAAACAATTAGCATGAAATAGAGGCCCAGTAATCACGATAACATATAGAGTAACACCAACCAGTACACCAGGTGACATAATATGATATATAAAGATTTAACAGATGTACTTGTACAATATATGAACACAGCGGTCATGGTGGGTAACTGCCAGTTAAAGGACACAACACTTGTTCAACTGGATACAATGTTTGTTAAGTATTTGCATTTGAGCAGCAGGGCATTACTGGGAAATGGGCTGCGAGTTGTGCAAGAGAGTGTGAGGTTCAATATTATGTTAAATATAGTGTTCTGACAACAAGCCCTTAGGTAGGAGATGTGCAGAGAAAAGTAGAGGGATAAGATGGTGGTGTGTGTGTGTGTGTGTGTGTGTGTGTGTGTGTGTGTGTGTGTGTGTGTGTGTGTGTGTGTGTGTGTGTGT
>JAOYMR010000005.1:14740116-14764120 GCA_025802075.1 Tenebrosternarchus preto
AGAGAGAGAGAGAGAGAGAGAGAGAGTGAGAGAGAGAGAGAGAGAGAGAGAGAGAGAGAGAGAGAGAGAGTGAGAGATGCTTGTTTTATGAACTATTAGATACACACAGTATCATAGTACCTTTTTTGATCATGATCCAGGAATAGATCTGCTCGAACAGATTCTTCTAATCCTGATGCTGCAGTTCTTCTGCACTGCACCTTGCGGTATTAAATGGGCGGGTCTTCTTATAACACGCCCCTTTTTAGACGTTATTACCTGACGATTGGAGTTGGCCGTGCTGGGAGCATGGAAAAACATTAAACCTGGCAAATCAGGACCAAGAAATGCTGTACTACAATTGATTTGTCTCTGGCTTTTTAGAGTGCTGGTCTGGGACCTTTATTTGGCCTTTATATTTTAATTATTTCAGATGTATGAACAGGACATTGCTGATCCTAGAGCAGTTTTCTTAATCTTAGGTACTTAATGCCTAGCTGTTCTTTTTTTTTTTTTTAATGACACTCAATATTTCATTGATCTTCACTGTCCAGGACAGTTAGTCTCCAGCTGGCTTCAAAGTACCCTCATTGGTAAGGACCCATTAAGGGTCCATTGGTATACTACCTACAGTCCTCTCTGCTGGAGTGTAGCGCCCTCTACTGGCTGTGTTGCTCTAAGGAACCAGTCGATGGACTAATGAGCTGTTCAACAAAATTAGTCCATGTATGGGTTCTCTAATCATGATGAAGAACCATAATCAGCAGGCAGACTGATGAAGACATTTTGGAAGGTATTTGCAAATTCCTAAACATTTGGGTCACACAGTTTTAGCCATTGAGTCTCTCTGTACAAAAACAGTGCTTCATCATCTCAAGTGAAGACCTGTGATACAAGAGAATAGGTGCCATAGCGCTAATTGATCAAATTACCTCATGAGGAGGTCAGTATACTGAACTAAAAGACTGCTGTTATTAGATCAAGTGGCAGTTAAAGTGTTTCATGGCTTGGTGGGTCCAGTGAAGGAAACTCCCCTGATCTCCTGTGAACTGCATTTGAACCTGTTCTGGAATTTCGGTTTGTTTGAGTTTATCAGTGCAAAATTGACTCACTGAGGCCCTGTGGGAAGGAACTGATTAACCCAAGGAAAACTGCAATTACCCAAAAGGGGTTTGGTGGGTTTGGTGGAGTAAAGAAACCAGAAGAATGTAAGGCAAGTTCTGGACAGAAGCTTAACAGTTAAGGCCTGTGTTATACCAAAGGCTTACATCACAGAAGCACTCCCAAAAAAAAAATGTTCTTCCCACAATCCTGGGCCAAAAAATCATGGCAACGGTGCTTAAATAATTACTTTTATTAACCATGTCAAAGTCCTTTTAAAACCTCGTAGTCATGGTGATGGCCAATAGAGGACTTGGCTGACATTGCTGATCCATGCCTTGGACAATGTGCTTTATTCTAAGAGGCTGCAAAATCGTCCAGAGAGCAGCCCTTGTTTGTTTGGTATTTTTGTCTTTTCTCCCCCTTTTTCTCCCGTTTCTTTAAAACCCTGACAACAACAACAAATCACAAGTTGCTTGGCATGCAGCGTAAGTTCATAAGAGTAAACAACTGCCTTTGTCCTATTCTTTCGAAAGAAGAAGTGTCAAAACGTCAGGACCGCGGCGTCAAACCGAGCCGACCTGACCTCGGGAAACAGAACAGCAAAATAACAGCGTGAGCCATTATCTGGACATTAAATTCTCATCCTTGACATTAGCTGAACAACTGCGTGTTTAAGCGTGCCAGCTCCAAACTCCGTGCAGCTCTCTCGAGCCAAACATAAATCTGACTCCCCAAACTCTCCTATGCTTGACAGTAACCTGAAATCATACTAATCTCTGACACAGCAGGTTTCTGATGGCTCTGTAAAAATGGAACATCATTGCTTAAGGCAAGGTGATGGGGATAATCATCTGCCATAACTCATGTTTAATATCAAAGTCCCAGAGGTAAGAAGGAAGGGCGATAGGTGTCCTTGCTGTGAAAATCCCTCCTTTCCTTCCACCACCACCACCACCCCCCCCCCCAACCCTTTTCCTCCACCCCCCTCCACCCGCTGATAAGCCCTCGCCGAGTTGTGAAGTCCTGCACAGATCCCAATCACAGGAAACCTCCCGCATATACAGTCAGCTTCTTTTTTGTCTATACTGTGGAAACAGCCTACGACTCGAAGCCTACGACTCTGCGTATGTGTGTGTGCATTGCGTGTTATTTGCCGAAAGTAGGCCAAGGGGAAAACCGCTGGGAAGTAAGGCGTGTCAGACACTTCTGAGTGAATAACTAAAGCGTACTAAAAATGACAAGCACATTTTACATGCATAGCATGTTTGTCAAACAGAGCCTTAATAGCAGTACAGGACTTTGTAATGACTATGACACTCTGCTATTCATTGGATTTTATGACACATTGCTGCGTATTGCTTGACTGCTAAATAATGTGCAGATTTACAGACAATAAAAGGTCAAATAACTGGAGGGCACAGTAAAGCTGGTAAATGTTGATGAAACATTTCTGTTCACCGCTGATTTATGTCTATCTGCAGAGTTTATGGCTAGCAGAACAGCTCTAAAGGACAATTAATCAGCTTGTAAGTTCGCAATTCTGCCACTTCTGCCAACACGGTACCGAAACTTTACTTTGAGAAGTTAATTAAAGCGTGTCTAATCATTTATATCATAAAGGCATTTCAGTTGTCTTTCTTTTAGATGTACCACATTACAATCCCCCCCCAAAAAATGCTAAATTATTATTACAGTGAGGCCATAGCTGATGCCATTTTATCTATGTTCAAGAAAATGTCCAAAATATTGAGTCTAGCTGACATTACAGCTCACTAGCATCACATAATTCTTTTATCTGTGGCTGACAGTGTAAAAAAAAAATAACATGGTTGGTGTTTCAACCAATCAGCTCTACAAATACATTATAAACTAGGTTATGGACCAATGACAAGTTAGTACCATAAAAATCAAGTACACTAATGAGTTAGTTCACATTACACAGAGAACTGGACACAGAGAACACCAGAAGCTGGAGCAAGGCCGAGACTTGGAGAGCTGACTGGATGCCAGCGTGGGTGCCAGGCTGGCCTGTTACCAGCGGGCCACGGTGCCCGGCACCTGCCCTTTAACCCCCACAGCTGTGCACTCCCACCCAAACCCGTTCCTGCGTAACCGGCCTGGATCTCTGGAACCAAGATCTCTAGAGAAAGAAAGAAGGGCTGTTTGGCAAAGTGTAGAAGCAACTGGTTTTAAAAAAATAAATAAATAAAAAAGCAAAAAAAAAAAAGGGAGAGATGAATCAACACCAGCTTTATGCCCTAAGGCCACTGCAATAGCTGATCATTATGGTAGCCAATGATACGAGCAAAACATCAAATACATTCATACCGCAGTGATGCAGTATGTGTTCAGCGAACAAATATGATTGAGCTCATTACATCTAGAGTGGGAGATCATAAACAATTTAATTATTTCTGTACATAAGGGTGATCAGTGTATTTCTCTAAGGGGTTCACAGGCAGTTGAGTTTTCTACCATAATTTTCATTATAAACCTGTTTGATCAGCAAACACTGCCTGTCCTTCTCAGCTACGACAGGCAGGCGTTCTTCAGAAGAACGTCAGCACTTAATCATACTCGAAAACAAAAACTCGGACTAAAAATAACAAGTCTGGTTGGGTTAGGCCAGGTACTCTAGAAAGTTCCATCCAGCAATTAACACGACCTTGAGGTTGATTGTTCAAATACCCGGAGTAACATTTCTTCCCCTTTTTGTGTCACGCATCCCTACAAATTTGACATGCGGTTCACATTTTCCTCCCGAGAGGTTCATCCTGGTGAATATGCAACCTGTTATTTTTAATGTTGCTGGGGGTTTTTTTTTATTGTTTTTTTTTTTCCGCCTCCCTATTTGATTAATTTTTTTTTTCTATTCCCTCCTGAGTTTGCTGCCAGAGTGCTGTTGTTTCTGGAGACAGAGCTCAAACAGCTATATTTGTCTATGGGGAAAGAGATGAGGAATGCTCTGTCCGGATCGCTGGTGTGATACAGAGTACGCAGCAGAGCACTCCATGTTGGTCTTTAGGCAGGACCAGAACACCAATCCCACCCTATCTCCCCCCCACCCCCCGGTGGCCAATGTTTGGACTGGATAAGGCCAGCTCTCGGACCCGGCCGGCCCCAGAACCGTCCTGACCTCCGCAGCACCCATAGGAGCTCCACACTTTCAGGGAAGAGGACATCATATCTTCATTGCATTGTTGCAGATGAAACACCACACAGGCAGGTTGTGCTTGATAAATATTTCACAGCGCCTTTACCCAAGGGTACACTGTCCCTCCCATACACACACACACACACACACACAGCCAAGTCCCTCTGTGACAGAACCAGAGCATTGTGAATGCACTACATTGATGTCATACCATGCGGTACGTCCTGCATTCAAACTCTCTCTACTCTCTTCTACAATATATTTTCTAGTCCTTCAATAACATACATATGTATTATCAAATAAAAAATATATATTATTAGCATAATTTTTTTTTTCCTTTTTAGAGAGAAATATATACAGTAACTGTTTAAGTGACATGTATATAATGGTTTCATGTACAACATTTTTTATTTTTTTTATGTGACCAGTTTCATGCAATTTCATTCAACTTAAACGTGAATCATAATGGTTTTGAAGTGGCATCACTCTTCTTGTGGAGGGCCTTCATGTGCTACGGCTAAATAATCAGATTAGAATTATAACAATCAAGACAAATCTAATTATGTTTACCCTCTGGCTAATTAAACATTATGTGCATTGCCGCACACAGTACAGAATCTAAGCATGGTACCAATTATGACTTACATCCAAACACTGACCTGAGGTTCACAGTGCATGCAGTATCTGGTAAAAACTCCCTTTATGACTGAACTGTTCACAGCACTAAACGTGGAAACACTCAGTTGGTAACTATAATGTATGTCATTTTACTCTACATTTAGGAGTGATTCAACTCTCTGAGGTAAAAAGGTAGTTATCAACAGATACGTGATAAAATTTGGTGGGATCTAAAATGTCATTGGTGACTCCATTAGTTCTGGCTATTGCTTGATCCAAATATACAATAAATGTCGATGCAGACTGATTACATGATGATCAGACTAGATGCATGTCTGTTAAACGATTATATCATTCATGGCAGTTTTAAAGGAATATCTCACCCCCATAATCTTAGTTTGGCTAATGATGAACCAGTTAGCATTATGCAAATAACTTGCGCTATGGCCAATAACAATTATCTGTGATTATCCATGATTATTTTCTGGGTGAAATTTTACTGTGAATACTGGTAATTAAGACACATTGCTTTTATATCAGGTTGGGAAACGAAGAAAGACTCTTATTTCTGATGGAAAAATATAACATGTCCTGATCTAACATAGTGCTTTGTGTATGTGCCATATTCTTTGATGCTAAAAAGTGATTATCTAAATGGTGGGCCTCCAGTAGTATTTAAAATATCAGTATTCACAGATCACGAACACATGAGAGCTCTGTGGAAGATATTTATATATAAACAAGCACTGGAATGGAGTGTCTTTATTTCCATTATTTTACCAGGCTATGAACCGGCTAAGGACTTCAAAGAAATGTTGTAAATTCTGGGGAAAAGTACACTGAGATATCGAAGAAAAGGATTTTCTGTTTGTTAAATTTATATGTGATAAAAACAGAATCTGCCTGCTTCTGGATATACGCTGTACAGCAAGGAAAATAATTGCAATAATAACAGGTTAAGATAAACATTAGGTGATCAGGAGCAGGACAGTTCTGGAGAATTTATAGATTCCAAGTCAATTATGAAGTGGATTGATTGATTGCTCACACAGTTCGTATTGTCCAATGCTGTTTTAGCATGACTGCTCTGGAGAAAACCTCACGCAACTCATATGGTCAGAAGGACAGCGTTACATGGTAAACAGCGTTACATGGTAAACAGCGTTACATGATACAGTAATACCCAGGCCATGGGTTCAGTCTCTAGAGACGGGGAACACACCTGTAATTATAGCGAAACAATGCGCGAGTAACTGTGAAAGTTTCTCTTGTTTTATTTCCAGAACTTGGTAACAGTTCTTGATATATTCCTTTCAAGACACACGAATAGTTTTGTGTAATACTGCTACATGGTCTGTCTTCTGTTTTGGAATTTGTTATGGATAGGAGCATATGCTATCGGATTTTAAGCTTACAGTTATATTACTTAAAAATAATCTCTTACGTGCCCTTCTGTGATGACGATCCACACTAACGGACATCAACCAAAAAAAAAAAGGATTTAAAAGGGTTGACTGGCTTGCTGGACGCGCTCCGCTAATGATCTTATCTGCGGTTCTGTGTTATGTGTATTTGGTTGATACATAACTGCAGTCTCGGAGGCTTTTGCCTCGTTCACGGGCGAATACATCTGATTGGTGGAGCCACCCACTTTCCTCTTGAGAACCACGTTAATACACCCTCCGCTGTTACGCAACGAGACCTTAGGAGGTTTCGTGGAGCAGACTCGTACTGGCGGCTCTAGTAAAAATGTTCAGTCGCTGTATTAGGTGTACTTCGCTGCTATGTGCTGGTAAGTGGCGCTAGAAAGTGGAAGTGCGCAATCTGTTTGTCCTCCAAAGCTGAAGATTCAAAGTTAAAAGCACTGCAAGGCGCAAGAAAAAAATCTCTGTTTTCGATAAAATGTTGACACGAGATTATCTAAAGAAATGCTTAATTAGTGACTAACTGACCTACAATACAATCTGCAGTTATTTTGTCAATTCGAGAAACTTGAGGTGTTTAACATCGCCTTTTCCGATTTCGGTATGGCCAAGCGTTGGACACCTGCGCGAGTTCACCTGCTTGCACCGATTCCGTCGGTGTAGCTTAGTTAACCTGCTTGGAGCGTGAAAACAAGGGGCCAGCAACATCCTTCTTGTCATGACATTTAGCATGTTCACCTTTTCTAGCGGGTTCTGTGGTGACCGTATGGCATAGTGAGTGATGAAAGAGGTGGTAATAAGCGTTTTAAGATACCAAATGATCATGATAGTTTGAGGAGTCATGGATAAATGTTTACTATACTGTGTTATACATTCTCATAAAGACACGTGAAGGTCAGAGTTTCCCTTCCTAATGAAGATTCCCCGATGTCGAAGGGATTAGAAATATGGGTGATGTTAGTCGCAAAAGGGCAACTCGTTAATCTACCTTAACAGGGTAAGAGCGATTTTGGTGAATCTGAGCGTCGGCCACAGGCCTGGAAATAACGCTTCGGAAATGTATTTTTCCCTATCGCTACGTCTACTTCCTGGTGGGTTATGAAATGCTGCGCTTTTATTCTGTGTTGCTTTCCTTGCAAAAACAAAAACAACAAAAAATCACGAGAACGACTTTTCAACAAAATGCCCTCCACGTGACAGGAGAAATTATACCGTTTTGCCCTAATTACTGGTCAAAAGGCTGGCCAAATGAATCGGCTGTAGTTAACACTTCCATTTATCTGGTTCGTTCATCCATGCGAAGCTCACACATATATTTTGAAAACGTTTTCATGATACCTAAGAATGTGCAGTGACTCTTCAAGTCAAAGTGAGTAAAAAATTGATGCCTGTCAGCTGTGTTAATGGCTGATGAAATCTAGCTAGCAAAATGTGGATTTATTTCTCCCTGTAATTTTCTTGAATTTTACAGATAAGATAAAGCAAACTCCATAGCATGTGGATTCTGTACACATAATTACGACATGATATTTGTGACCTTAATTGGATTATGAGATTCTAAATGACATTTGACACAAACAAGTTAATGTTATTTATGTCAGGTCTTTACCATGTTGCTTTTTGAAAAGTATTTTGAAAAGCAGAAACATGATGAAACCAGAAAGATGTGGACCACACAAACATGTCTGAATTATTAAGGAAGAATATTTTCAAGACTTATGTACTAAAATCACAGAATATTCAGATAGAATCTTATGCTAATATGTTATAATGATTTACAGTAGTGCATTAATGTCCCATTCTGCACTGTATCTACAGTAAAATATTCCATGGACCAGAGGGAAAAAAGTATTACATATTTATGATGTAAAACACCTAGAAAAATCTCAGAAACATTTTTAGGAGAGGAGAAACATATCATGGTTTTCCACCATACTGGCCTATTATCACAAAACTTTCAAGACGTTTACATGATTGTTTCCTTCTCAGTGTTGCAGAGGACCTGGTGGGATTAAATGGACAACAAGCATTAAATTGATGTAAAACACACAGACAGAGGCCCAGGAGATACAGATGTACTGCATATATTATCACAGCAGTTTTACCAGCCTCCCTTGCTTCCCTATACATTTAGAAGAACATTTCTCAGTAATGCAGTAAATGAATGTGATGCAGCTTAGGTGATGTTAGCGGTTTCCTCACAAGATTTAATGAAGTGTTAGCTGCATTAGCATTCTGGTGAATTATCCATCGATATTGCTTCCCAAAAGATGATGTGTTACATTGTGTCCATTTTCTTATTGTTCAAAAACAGCACGACACACATGCCCGCTATGATTCTAACACGGACGATCACAATCAAGCAAAACAAAGTGGAAAAAAAACAAGAAAACACCCAAAGACGTAGGATCGAGGTTTGAATACGCTCACCAGTCTGTTGTGGAGGCACATGAGGAAACGGAGCAGGCAGTGTCAAATTGTTTTCTAATGGATAATTGTTTTATGCAACCATCTTAAGGCTAGACAGAAAAGCAAGGGGGCGTGTTTAATGGAACACACAGCCCTGTGGGAGCATCCGGCACTGATGTCAGTTTCATTTGTATAGCATTGTTTACAATAGATGATGTCACAGAGCTGGTTTGTAGCTGCTCTACAACATTCCTTAATATTGATCTATACTGAATGGATTGTAGTAAAATGCATTTGTATGGAAATACAGGCAAAACAAATGTAACATACAAGTTGAAGTTTTATGATCTGAAAGCCCCTGCCCCCTATTTCCCAGTGATAGAACAGAAGAGGAAATTATGTTTTGGGCACAGGTACAATAGAGAGCCAATTTCTTTTCCCCACGGATGATCTCACAGTGTCGTAAGGAAGGCTTTCAGTGCCCTGCGGAGATCTTGGAGCTGGCTGAGGAGAGAAGCACGATTGCTTTTGACAAATCAACAGATGTGACCTGTGCAGCCCGCATGGGGTTACAGCCGTTCATGAATTTTGCCATTTCCGTCCAGTGGTGGGTTGTGCTTTTGTTTCAGCTACGTACTTTGCAGACAGAAAACTTGGAAAATGGATTTGGGCTTCTGCGGCAGTCGTGTTGCCTTGAGCCAGCCAACAGCTGTGGCAGATCCAGCAAGGACGGTCAGCTGAAGAACCTCAGAACCCCCCCCCCCTTCCCTCTCCCACTGGGGAATGTCCAGGATACATGGGTGTCATTAACAAATGCTGTTTTTTTTTTTTTTTTTTCCCTTTCAGTCAGGATACCTTGCATGCGAAAGTACAAGTTTAGTTATGATGCCACATAAATTACTTACAAAGGCAACTCTCTGAACAGTGTTGATTTTGAAAAAGAGGCTACCACTCTCTCATAATGCTGGCCAGGTGTACCAGAGTCTGTACCTTTGTGTTATTATTTTTGTGTTATGTTATCTTGTGCATAGTGTTGTAAATATAACAAACTTGAAAACAACAAGTAACAAAGTCTATAAAAAATAATATTTAATAGATTGCAGGTTATTATAAATGTAAAAGAGTACAGAACCGGGCTTAGTTATGAGAGACAGTTATAATGATGTCGTTGCAATGAACGCGAATCAACAGCTTATCAAAATCATCTTCAAGAAACCATTCCAACTACCCTTATTATGTACAGGTGCGTCAGGTTACCGTAGCAACAGGTTTACTCACGAGACAGCGGATTAGGCCCGCTCAGGGTTTCTTTCTTTTTTCTTGTCTCACAGCGAGGCCTAGTAGTGTGTGCTATACGCTATCGTGTGCGTTTAAATGAGCGTATCTCGCCGAGTTTGAATGCATGCTATATTTCATCTTAAATGTGCTTAATTTGGGTCAGCTAATTTAAAGGTAATCACACAGTATAGCCGGAAGTGAGCAGTATGTGCCAGCTCAAGGATATGTCAAGAGCAGATGGCGGCATTTGGAGGAAGATTAGGCATATGAAGTCGACTCGAAGGGGAGGGGGAGGGGGGGAAGCTTAAGAAAGCTGATAAATGGGAGAGTTCTGATTTCTTCCAGTTCCCGAACAGCAATACGACACGAAATATCGTGGAGTTCAACTTCCAGTTGTAAGTTTTTGTTCATAAATGTGTGTTACGTTTGTTTATATACGTTGGATTTATGTTGTCTTTGTGGGACCTTTAACCTTTAGCCATAACTGTAACGGCTATGCACGAGAGGACCTAGTGACAGGAGATATTCTCCTCCTTACGTTCAGAAAAAAAAAAAATAGCCCCTTTAGATGTGGCGACTGTAACAATATGAGCGTTATGAATAGACATATAGGCGAACTATTACATTTTTCCGGTCACTTATAACCTTGGACGGGATTTTTTTTCCCCGCTGAGCTCACCTTTTGCTACGGTGTGTGGTCTTGATGAACAAACCTTAGTCGAAAGGTATGACTAACAGCATCATATATTTAGGCTAAATCAGTCATCCTGTCCAGTGGTGACAGCTCGTGTCAAACGATTTTTTAAGGCTGGCTAAACGGTCAGTCAATAGTCCATTAAGTTGCGTGCTGTTCCGGACGCCGTTAAACCTTTCAAAATCACTGCTGAAGGTTGTCAAGAGAGTATGCATTTTAGCCAACGCACTCTTAACGGCCTATGGATAACGCTGACTGAAATAGACCAGTACGGCACATACCTGTGTTCTCTCCTGCCCTGAAGGGACAGTGGACAGACGCCAGCAATAAATCTGGAAACCTGAGTGTTATGAGAGATGATTAACCATATGTAAAAGCATTTAAGTAATTGGATTGATCTAAAAAAAAAAATCGATAGTGTGATTATACGAACGACCATTAACAGCTTCATCATCTTCCGCGCAGCACCGTTTTAACCTCCAGTTTCTCTCGGTTTATCATATGTCTAACCCTCCTGTCCGTGCGGTGTGCTGACTCGGCTTATAAAATGTGGGACATGGATTGGCTGTTTTGTAGCGCACTGCTGGATGCACAGCTCTGTAGGTGGACGTTAGCTGGTGTTCTTGTTTTAGCCGTCATTGTTTAGTAGTGCTTACTAAGCACTGGAAGGCTTTTACTGAAACCAATTACTTTTATCCAGCGTAAATACGCATGCTATAAGAGCGCGGGCCATTAAGCCGAACGTAAAGGGGTCTCCATTGTCCTACTTGGAGTGCGTTCCACGCGCGTTTGTCGGGTTACCTGCAGTTTTTATCCACCCCTTACGGAAGCGTCGTTACTTTCTTTAAGGGCACGCACATGCCTTCTAGGCACGGTCCATAAATGCTCCGAAACTCCAGCTTTAACGAAATTTAGCATTAGGAGCAAGCAACACGGAGATTGCCCTCAGAACATTTTAAGATGTTTTGCACTTTCTTCAATGCGTTACTGTAGGCAAATGATTAAGGCTAATTGCTTTGCTTGGCAGGCATTTTTGTCGAAGTTGTTTACGCATCGGTACATTATGCCCTTCCCTTTGTTGTGTCTAAATTGCATCTCTGTGGAGACTGGTGATCTTGTCGCTCCATTTTCACTGTCACTTAATATGCAGAGTGTCTTCTCCAGCCTTTCATTTGAACAAGAAACCCTACAATTTCAAGGCTCACCTCAATAATTAGTTGCCCTTTGCCATGATATTTTATAGACCTAAAAAGGAGCATCATTTTGGATAGTTCTTTACTTTTAAATGATTGATAATTGGTTTTCTGAGAGCTGGGCTTAATTTTGTTGATGTATATACAGCTTGGAGGAGAAAAAGTGCAGTTACTAAAGCCCAAATCGGAGACTGCCAAGACTGTGAAATGCCCTGCTCCGCCCACTCACCCCTCCCCCCAGCTCCGGCCAGCTGTCTGTTGACATGCTCATCTGACCCCAGTACACGTACATATGGCACCAATTAGCGGTCACCATCTTGTGTCATGGCTCTTGTTTGAAAGCCTCTGTTTCTGTGCCTTTCAGACAAATCGTGATTCTTCATTGGAGCTGTGAGAGGAAAAAGCTCTTCAGTAAAGCTGTAGCTTATGTCATTGTTCGTGGCGATCCAGATCCAAATCCAGATTGTTCAGTACCACAAATGTAATTGGATTTGTTACTTTTGTTTAATGCCATTGCTCTTTCGGAGGGGTGAAGGACTGTATGCCAAATTTTGTAGCAACTCCCCTGCATCCTGATTGTTTTTTTTGTTTGTTTGTTTGTATGTTTTATTAGTAATTTGTCCATCCCCAGAGCTGATGCCCTTTACTCTTAATTGAGATTTATTGTGAGTAAAGCTTACATTTTTAAGGACACACATGGAGAGAAATGGTGCCAGTGAGCAGCTGGGCCTTCTAGCAGTTGTATAGCTGGCACGTTTTAAAACCAGGCCTGTCTGTTGAGTGGGAGTCTGTTTTCTAATCCACCAAGTTAACTGAGGCTGGTTAATCTTCAATCTCAAAGTTCTCACCAGTTTTTTCTAAACTAGTTAAACTTAAATGAGTGAAATCTCAAGAAAATTTTATTTTCTTCAGTCCTGTATGTCCCTGAATTTGAAAGTGTAAATGCAAGTGTATTGGATCTAAACCCCCCATCAGAACCTTGTTCATGTATGGATGAAGTCGTCCCATTAACACCCACATTAATGCATCAGTGAAGCACTGCAGCTGCACAAATCTGGGTGAAATAAATGGCCAATTATCCAACTAACTCTCTTTGTATTTGTTGCTTGAAATTACAGTATAGCAGCACAGCACATCCAGCCAATCTATGGCTTCCCTTTCCATCATGCCTGAATGCTGGTTTCTTTAAGTGTTTGTGTTTCCTTAACAGTAAACTGTCTTGTTGTTGAGGGTCCGTTGATGAGCTCAGAAGATCCTATCGATCTGCGCTCCACCGGGCGTGTAGGTGAGCTCCTCGGTGTGATCTGAGCCCCCACCCCCTTTATCTGCAGCTGGACTCGTGTCTTTGCTGTTAACTTTCTCCCCCTCCCTCTCCCTGGGAGCCAGCATAGCCTATGTTCATTCTAGAAGATCCCAGCCACTAGATGCTGCATGCGTGTAGCTACTTGGGAACACTGACCTATAGTCTTAAGTAGTAGTAATGGAAGATGTAGCATCTCTGCTAGCTACATCCTAGTCTCTTGGAGAATATAAAGGGGAAAGCAAGTCACTACCTAAAGATTGTAATGTTGGTTATAATAAATGGGAAGTACAGCCCGGTAACCACATGTGTAAACCTGTCCCTCACAAGCTTGCACTGCTAAGCATGTCAGCATTTTTGTTTTTGTGAGGTGTTTTTTTTTTTTTTTGAAAGATTCCATTATTGGCTTTCTGGTCTTCCTCAGCAAGAAGTGTTTAAATATTGTGGTTTAACTGTCTCCATTTGTGCAAACCCTGGTGCTTTGGCAGACAAATATGCCCCCTGTTCGATCTGCTTTTCCGCCGGAGCAGAAATAATTAGCCTCTGATTACAGTTTGATTAACATCCGCACATCCAACCTCGGCGAAAAAGAACCTTTTTGTACAATGAGACATATTCTGTCCAAAGAGATTAGAGATGTGTCCAAGGAGTGTGTTCATCTTCCAGTCAGACACACTTCGCTCTAATTAAAGGCACATACTTTCAAGGAGGACAGGCTATTTGCATAATTACATCACACAGCAATAGCTGTTGATTCCTGATGCACTGTAAAATGTTCCACGGGACCAGGAAATGCACGATGAGTGGAGTTGGGATATTGCGATCCTTTGTACCACAGTGACGATAAAGATGCACATTCATGTCGCCATAGCGATGCGATATGATGCCATTCTTCCTCTTCCCTCACTGTTCTCTTCTTCTTCAGGATGAGAGTATGTGGTTTTTTTTCTTTCTTTCTTTCTTTCTTTCTTTTTTTTTTTTTTTGCACGGAGCTCAAGCAACTGTGCCTCCGTCGTCTCCGTGGCATCCATCTGCCAGCGGATAGGGCGGTCTGGTACTGCCTTAAGCTCTGGAAGCCTCTCACCTCCTCCTCCCCCCCCCTTCCATCTGTCATTCGACACCCCCTTGATCACGGAAGTCTAGGACGGGGATGGTTCTACCGAGGAGGTGGGCGCTATCTTGGCTGATATGGAAGGAACTAAAGGTCAAAAGCTTGGCAAGCTCCAGCCTCGGGCATCTTGAGAACTGGAGGTCAAAGTGGTGGACTAGCTTCACCGGCCCGGTCAATAATATGTGGACTGTCGTTTGACGTAAGGTCTGTGACCTCACGCGTTTTGTCATGTGTAACGTGTGTAAGTTGATAAATATATTTCCCAGGTCCGGAACGTGCAGGTGTGTAACGAAACGGCGGTTTTTGGCACCCCACGCGGTGGCTAGTGGTGACGTTGCAGGTTCCGCAGCGGTCGTCGACACGTTCCCTGTCAAAACAACAAACAAACAAGCAAGCAAATAAATAAATAAATAAAGCAAGATCGTTCCTAATAGGTTTATGACATCCATTCCTTGGCCATCAGTGCAATGCCTCCGAGACACTTGTCAATGTCTGCTGCTGTTCGTGCTCATCCATGCCAGCTCTTACATTTTTTTTTTAAGTGCCCGCCCCCCCCTCCCCCCCCCCATTTACCCACCTACTATGTATTCATATTCAGTACTATTTATACTACTATGTATTCATATTCAGTACTATTTATACTACTATGTATTCATATTCAGTACTATTTATTGCCAAGGAGCCCTTTATGCTAGTCATTGTTCCCAAATCTAGACAAGGCAATAGTACAGTTTCAAATGTATCTGCAGAGCCTGTTCTGTTTATCTCAAGCCCAAGTTGAAGATGGGGGGTGGGGTAATACGAGGTCATCTGTTTTACCTCCACGGTGGAGGAATATTTTATCCGGCGCTGCTGGAAACTGCAGGAAATCGAGGCCTCAAGGACACAGCTGGTGGTGAGAACCGAGTCGACCGAGCTTGTTAGGAGACGGCGGATTAGAAGAGGAAGATCTCAAGATGGAGGGGCTTCAGCGTTTATGGTGTTTGATCAGCTTAACCCGGGGCTCCCGGGCCGACTCTGCCTTTTGTCGTTGCAAACGGGGAAAGCCGGTCGGGGCCTTCTGAACTGACTGTGGAGGGTGTGGTGGCTGGGAAAAGATTCGAGGCGCAGGAAACTGGTAGAGCAGCAGCGCTGGCAAACGTTTCGCTTTTGGTTTTCTTTGTTGCTTGCTTTTTTTTTTTTTCCTCTTTCTTTCTTTCTTTTTTTTTGCTTACTGAAGCCTTGATGCCGTTCCGCCCGTACGGATTCGCCCGCGGTCACGCTGGAGCTCGAGCGCACGTGGGCTCCTGTTTTGCCCCAAGGAAAAAGTTAATGGGTGTTTCTTCCAAGGCAGTGCTCCGGGGTCCCAGCACCCCATCCACCGGCCTGCTCAAACTCTCCACTTGCTTCCTCCTTCATGCCAGCAAAACGAGACTAATCTTCATTTGTGTCTGTGTCTCAGCCTAACTTTCCAAAAGTGACTGAAACCCTCCAGTAGCAGGTTGTACAGATGAAAGCCAAAGGGGTGACCTTATCATTTACGGCATTTGGCTGACGCTTTTATCTAAAGCGACTTACAGTCGTGACTCTTTTGAGCATTTGAGGGTTAAGGGCTTTTGCTCAGGGGCCCAACAGTGGCAGCTTGGCAGAGGTGGGGTTTGAACCAGCAACCTTCTGATTACTAGTCAAGTGCCTTAACCAGTGAGCTATCAGCCATAGCGAAAGAAGTTGGTCGTTCCAAGTCTGTGATTTCTAGAATATTGTGTGTGTGTATATATATATTAGTAGGACAATAGAGACATTTACACAAGGTTTCCAAAGAAACAGGTTTCAAAGATTCAGCTGTGCAAGCAAAGTGCTCCTGATATAGATTGTATATGTATATACACACATGTACACTCCTTTTACAGTGCAAATGGCACATTAAATACCCAGATCAAACCCCCCCCCCCCCAACAAACAGGATTCAATGTTAAACACCCAACCTTCCCCTTTGGAATCTACATTTAAGAAGAAAGTTCTTTCCCAACATTTATGAATGTCTCCAAGCATTTGGTACAAATTTGCTGTGTTTCAGGTTGGAGTACTAAGCCTAGTATGTGTCTCTAAACCCATAGTTAATCTAGGTTACATAGAGGCATGCCCAACAGGACAATTAATAGAGCCTCGTCCCTTCAAGGCAATAAATTCCTTACAGGCAGCCATTGCTACCTGCCACACTGATAAATAACTGTGAAATCCTTAGCAAAACCTGCCAGACTCTTAAGGAATGTTGACCTAATTAGTAGTGTGAGATTCGTCCTCTTAATTTATGGTCAGATAAATTAAGCCTTCAAGGCTAGTGCTGGGTCAAAGCTGTGAACCAGGCTGATACTTCATGATCTAATGGTGTATGCCTCTAAGGCGAGTTTGGAATCAAATGGGGCTTGGCAGGCCAATACTTTTGTTAACAACTGGAATGATTATTTGCTGATTGTGTAATTCCTAAGGCTATAATGCTACAGTGTGGAATATCTTTTATAGTTTTTTAATTATTACAGCTGTTGGTCTTGGCTATGTTTGTTTGTTTTATAAGAGATGTCTTTGTTTGATTTTCAAAAGGGCAGTGATTTAAAAGACCAACCAGATAAACGAAGCATTCGCAGCCTGCCGTGTGTGTGTGCTGCATGCACATCTGATCCGGTGTTGCCACTGAGCAGCACACAAATGCACAGGAAAGGGTCACAACACATTTTTGATAAACGCATTTGTTAATAAAAAAAAAAAAAAGGGTCCTGTTCCTGTGAGCTTTTGACAACTGACAAAGAAAAGTAGCGTTTCATTTAGTAACTTCATTTCGTGTCCAAAATGCTCGCCACCTCTTTTCACCGTCTCTACATGAACTACAAGCAATCACTTTTTTTTTTTTGTATAATGGTAGAGGTTCTTTTAAATCAAGAGGCAACGGAGGTATTTGTGATTTCCATAACCAGAGTTTGTAGATGTACAAATCCACATTAGCACCAGCCTGAAGGCAGCTACCACTGTGTCACGCAGTGTGACCAAACGTGCAGTGTGTTGCACTGACAGGGAACATGCATTGTTTTAGAAATGATGTGGTTTTGGGTTTTTTTTTTTTTTTTTTTTTCTGGGCAGCAACTCCATAGCTGGGCACCCACAGTTGATCTGTGGTTTTTCTGAGCACCGTACACTGCTTTCAGCCTCAGAGGCTGTTTATATCTGACTATAAAACAGAAGCCTGGCCAGCACCCATGTTACTGGTCAGCCTGGTAGATCCTCACCTGTTATCAGCCGGGAAAGCATGCAGCCTACAGCATCGGACCATGGAGGATTAGCCTCGGCTCCATATTGTGAGGCTTTATAAAGCCTTATAGACAGTACTGCAGATCTGCCTTACAAGCATGTGACTTGGCCTCCTCGGAGCAGTATTGAAGTGCTAATTAGGTTAGCGTTACTTAACCGCCTAGTAAACGGGCTAACTAGCTTCTGGAAGGGATTCACAATTAAGTATCTGCCTGGCATGCATCAATTAATACCCATCAGCCTGGAAGGAAATGATTTGTAGCCGTGATGCTTAGGAGGTACTCAGTTGGTGGCCTTGAAGGCAGGCTCCAAGGCCAGATAAGGAGCTAATTGCTGAAGTGGGCATGTTGGTTGTTTTCAACTGACTAAGCTAACATTAGCTCGACTCTGACGACTAGCGTTGGTACTTAAACTACAGTCTAAAAGGAAGACAAATGGCATGCTGTAGCAGCGGTGGTTAGAAGTGAAATGGCTCCCTTTTATCAGTGAGATGCAGCAAGTAACTTCACCGCACGCCTCGGAGACGTCGTCCAGAATAAGCTTTAGTTCCTACCCGCTGCCTGCCTTCACACAGTGCCTCCGCGATTCCTGATGTAAAACAGAGAATAAAAACTCGGCGATGGGGGGGCGGGGTTATTGTCATATTTCATAGGTTTGAAGGGAGCGGAGAGTTTTGGTTGGCTGGCAGCTGGGCGGGGAAAGACAATACAGCGCTGACTCTGAGGAAGTGCCGCCTCAGGTTTTGCTGAGAGCAAAACAAGATCTATGTGCAAGTCAAACCACTACTAATAACAAATGAATCACAAACAGATGAACTGCAGGAATACGAGACGATCTTTTTCCAAAAAGAATTGAGGTTAATTTTACAAAAACTAAGTACATGTATTTGGGTCACAACTTGATTCTAGCAAGTTTGTCTCCAGTGTGAATTAAGGCGTCTTTATTCTGTCATACTTGGTTTGAGACATAGACAATGTAGCAGAACTGTAACAAACAGGCTGATGGAGGCTAATGGTAGTTCATAATTCAGATTAGTATAACTGCTCAGGGATGTAATAATAAAAATGGAGGTATTTGATGGTAGTTTACCGTGGGTATTTTTGTTCATGCTTTACAAAAAAATTCAGGCTACAACTTCAAGCCTTTTTTTTGCCATCCAGCAGGTATATTCCTCATGTTATAAGATCTCTGAGAATGATCAAAGGGAAAAGACCCAGGCAAAGGTTCAAACAAGGATAGTTACTTATTATCCCTTCCTTCTCCAGACCAGCCTTTTCACCAAAGGTGTTTAGATTCAGTTTTTAGAAAAGGGGGGGGGGGAGGCAGGTGGAGCCCATCTTGGTGAGGCTCGCTAGGATTCTGTGTCTAGGTGCTGATGGCTCGCATCAGTGGTGTTGCAGGAGGACGGCCGAGCCTGTCCACCTCGCTGCAGATGTTCCCCTGTTTTTGTGAGAGATCTTCCTCCCAGGCAGGGAGAGCTCAGAGGGGTGCGTGGCCTCCTTGTTCGAGGCTGCTCATTAGTGAGACTCTGAGCCGAGAGAGCGAGAGAGAGCGAGAGAGAGCGAGAGAGAGCGAGAGAGAGCGAGAGAGAGCGAGAGAGAGCGAGAGAGAGCGAGAGCGCTGACCGAGGTGCTGAAGCTGGTTTTCTGAGATCTGAGCTAGGCTAAGCTGAAGGAGCTGTCCATGGTGCTGAATGCCCTGCACCTGCCTTTGAGCCCGTAACCTTCTGCTTAGCTAATCAACTTGAACTGACCTGCATGTTTGTTACTCCTCAGTTGATATCTTAAAAGCGCTAGAATACAATACGAATTCTTGCCCCTGTATTACTTCATAATAGTCGGCAGTTGTCAATTTACGATATTATCTGAATAATGCGTTAAGTCAAACTGGCTACTGTTGTACAGGCCATCCATTTTACCCCACTCTTAAACACACACGTCACATCCCAGCACCGTTAAATGCTGTCTTGTATGTGTCTCGCTGCAGACAGGCCTTGGGGAGCACGACAGAGATGAGAGGCCCGGCCGTGGGAACACCGAGCACTTTGAGGCTTGGACTCCTGCTGCTTTTCCTCAGCCATGTCATGGATGACACCGTCTCAAGTCAGCTAATCTGCCACAGACCCCCGTATCATGAGTGGCACCCTGAACCGAGGAACATCACCCTCCGGTGGAGTCTCACGGAGATCACCTGCACCGGCGCGAGCCAGTGCTGGCACGGAATCCCCGAACTTGAGCCGCTGCAGCAGCGCTGGCTCCATCAGTCCCACGCCTTCCCTCAACTCTGCCCCCTGGAGGCCCAGCAGGGGGATGCGCTGTTCGCCCTCCTCGACCGCACGCTAGAGCGCTACGGCGTGAACCTAGTCGCCGTGTCCGAGGAGGAGTTTGACGGCTGCTCGCTGGAGAACGGGCGCTACGTCTTCGCCGACGACACGAAGGGCTTCGCACGGCTCCACCCCGAACGGCTCCCGCCCGGCGTCCATTACTTCGCCGCCGCTCACGGCTGGTTATGCCGGCTCGGCCTGCGCGTCGCCGTGGTGATCAGGGAGCAGCTCTGCCGGCAAGACCCCACTGTCCCTCGCCTGTGCTCGGGTAACGGCGTCTGTCTGGCCGAAGCCGGGCGTCTCGCCTTTGGCTGCTCGTGCCGCGGGCTGTATTCCGGACCCTACTGCGAGCGATTCGAGCCGCGTCCCGACGGCGCCCCCTGCGTGGGCGGCGGCTCGGCCGAGCCGAGTCGCCCTCCCTACGAGTGCCTGTGTCCTTCCCCATTTACAGGTGACATTCAAGCCTGCGTTTTTTTTAACCAGGATTCTTTTATTTTCAGCCCCTGCTCCATCTTCAGGTTCAGCAGGTGAAAATTACAGCACAAGAACATGCAACAAAAGCACCTTGTCGGTTTGTAGTCGTTCACTACCTGCTGTGTCCACAATGTTCATTCATTATAACAACAAAATGGCTCAAAAAAGTCTCAGCACACTGGAGCTTTGCGGCTCTTTGATGGCATTCAGAACATGCGTCTGCAGAACACCGCAGGGGACCTTCTCTAAGAATTCCAGCCCGTTAAGGGTTAAGCCTTTCTGACCCAGTCCCTCCACCTGGAGAGAGCCACTGTTTCTTCCCTGTAGCATATTTATTATTTATCAGTCATAATTGCTGGTTTTCCCCATTTAGCTTGGTGCAATTATTTCATGACAATACAGATCCCCTATGGGCTCCTTTGAGCAACATTTTTCAGGAAGTCCTCTCTCTCTTTCTCTCTCTCACACACACACACATCTTTCAGCACCTGAAAGCATTCTTAATTACTTTGTACTTCCCTCACTTTTTTTTCCATTTAGCTTTAAACGTTTCCTCATGCACACACCAAAGCAGGCTCCAAATGCACTTCAAACATCAGCACGTGTCCAAATGTAGCGGGATATTTCCAAAAAAAACCAAACCGTTCAGTAAGACGGCCATTGTCGAGTACCGATACCTTTCCCGCCCAATTCCCACGTAGCCACGAGCAAACAGCCGTAAGTCCTAATCGCTTTCCGTAGAAGCGCTGACCGAAATGGCAAATTTGTCATTTGTCAGCGTCGACTAAACTTGGGGGGGGTGGGGGGGGGACTTAAAAAGGTCTGGGCCTGTTGGTGCCTACAGACCCAGTCCCGTGCCAGAGCCTCGGAGTGAGCCTGCCTTGTGCGAGTTTATGTGCAGCATGTGGTTTTGTTAAGACAGATGGGGAGACATTGGCTTGATTTATTGCACCATTACAATTTTTCCAATTCAACAACAAAAAGGAGCAAACAATTCTTCAGACTGGAACACCCACATCAGAGAGAACAATATTCTGATCTGTTTGGCATGTGTTTATAGATAAAATGAGTAATGAATTATTCTCAATTCAAATGAAACAACAGTGAATAAATATATATGTATATATATTTTTTTACTTTTCTGTGATTTATTATTTGTAGTCTAGTACTGTCCCCATTTTAACATTGACAGACCCTTTCCTGATGATCTACATATGCTTATTATATGTAAATGTGGTGTTTGTACTAAGTACAAATATTACAATGAAATATTTCTATGTTCTGTTAACTTCACAGGTGTTAACTGCTCAGAAATCGTTGGCAAAAGGAACGGCACAAAGGACTGCGGGAATGGGACGTTTGTCCAAGTGGCGCCCAACCTGTACCAGTGCCGGAGTCCCGCTGGTCCCGCAGGCAAGCAGCAGTCACCGCCGCTCTTGTCTTTGGTGAAACGAATTTCTTAAAACGGTCAAAAACGAAGGCCGTGATGAATTCCGGTCTCCACAAAAGAGCGTCTTTCTTTGGGCGCGCTAATGGGTGTTTAACTCCTCATTCAGATAGTGCTTGGTGTCATTGGACTCATTACGTTTTGATAATGAAGCATATGATTAATGACTGGTCATTTCGGTGGCTTTCAAAGTGGCAATGCAATTATGCAGAACTCGCATCCGACCAAAGTTTCTTCGCTTCCCAAACCCCCCCCCCCTTCTGAGAGCTCATGAAAAGCTCTCAGAAGAGGCGTTCCAACAATCAAAGCCGTCATCTCCGTGAAGGCCTGTGAAAATTTTTTGTTTTGATTTGTTTTTTTTTTTGTTTGTTTTTTTTGTTTTTTGGTTTTTTTTGTTTTTTGCACGTGGATTATGCGAAGCACAGGTGGAGGGAAAGATTACCATAAGCAGAACTATGTGCCCACAGACCACAACGCCCGTTGTCCTGCCGATCCTCTCACGTTGCCACGGTTGCGGCAGGGTTTTGCGTGACCCGCCGCGAGGTCTGAATCCGGGCCCAGGCTGTAAAAAAAAGAAAGCGGTAAATAATTAACAATCACCGGCGTTATGAATCTCGCAGTCAGTTTACGAGACGGAGCCTTGTTGCCCCTTCAGGAAAGTCATGAATAACAAAGTCCCATTTGAGCTAATGAGCGTCTCGCCCACAAAGGTGTGACGGCAGCTTCCCAGTCCCCTGGGCGTCCCAGATAATGATGTCATGATGGACTCCGGGGTCCGAAATCCAGGTGGCCGCTCCCGGTGATTAATCGCTCCGCCCGCGCCGGCAATTTGTCGGACTAAGCAGCGCTTCCTGGTGTCGCGTTAGCATCTCGGACCTTTGCAGCGGGCAGCGCGCACGCACGCACGCACGCACGCACGCAGGCGGAGTTTAGCTCCGGGTCTCCCCCCACCTCCAGCCCTCCCCCCACCTCCAGCCCTCACCCCACCGTCGCTGGCTTAAAGTGCTTTTGCAGTAGCCCTGTTCCACGTTCGCTGCACAGACTAAAAGCGCTAGATCAGAGCTCCTCTGTACTTCCGGAAAAGACTCTTACAACTAAACCGCAACACAGCGGACGTCCTCCCAGTGCTCCCAAAGTCAGTTGACGTTTGACTTGTAAGCTTGAATTCATTGTGTT
Organism: Tenebrosternarchus preto; assembly: GCA_025802075.1. Classification (NCBI taxonomy): domain Eukaryota; kingdom Metazoa; phylum Chordata; class Actinopteri; order Gymnotiformes; family Apteronotidae; genus Tenebrosternarchus; species Tenebrosternarchus preto. Next base: position 14,763,083 of record JAOYMR010000005.1, read on the forward strand.
TTTTTTTTTTTTTTTTTCCTTTTTTCTGAGAAGGTATTTTTAAATAGAGCAGAACATTACCAACGTTCATTACACCATTCCCCGCCATGCCATATGCTGTTTGTGGGTGAGGGCCGTCGATCAGTGTATCTCAGGTGCCCGGGCCACCTGTGAACGTGTTTGAGCATTTTATATCAAAATTAGAAACCAGCACGTGTAAAATAAACTCAGCAGAAGAGCTATTACATATTCTATAAAAGTCTTTTTTTTTTTTCTTTTTTCGATACTTTAAATTTGTTATTCCTTCCCTTGGTTATTTTTCAGCGGTTCCTTCTTCAGGTACTGTGGACTGATGTTTTATAAAAAAACAACAACAAAAAAGATAGAACCCCCCCCCCCCCAATAATAATAAAGTGTAGTGAGCAGAAAGTGCAGAAGAAGACTATCGATCACATGATCAGAAGTGTTTACCAAGAGATCATTTATACAGGCCTCCGCTGGCACTAGGCCCGAGATTTCGGTCAAGCGTATCAAACATTTATATTTCCACTCATAGTGATATTGATCGCGTGCGTTTTAAAGAGCGGGTGAGCTCACTGAATCCATTTCAAGAGTTCACTAGAGCTTGATTTATATAATCTAACCAAACACTACAGGGAAGGCAGAGCAGGCTGCAGGTGTGACTCAAGACGGTATATCATACATGCTTCTGCGCTTTGAACCCGCGAGCAGCCAGCTGGGCTCAACGCCCTCGATTTCGTTCTTTCCACTAAATACCGATGCTGGTCCTTTTAAGGAAAGATTTTTGTAATTATTTGCGCCTTTATACTTTTGAACTTTGGCAGGGATGATCAGTACATTCGCAACGGGCATCCATGCACAGTCAAAACACGCCCATCATCCAGGCGTTCCGGGACGGGAGTGTCCCTGCGGCTGCCGCACGCTTCTCCTGCTCGGGGGGGCGCCCCCCGCGCCGGCGGGCCGGGGGGGGGCGGGGGCGGGGGGGGGGGGGGGGGGGGGGGGGGGGGGGGGGGGGGGGGGGGGGGGGGGGGGGGGGGG
>JAOYMR010000005.1:14764795-14776491 GCA_025802075.1 Tenebrosternarchus preto
TCCCTTTTTTCGTTCTGCTTCCCCCGCCCGCCCTCCCCGCGCCCCGGCGGCCCGGCCCGCCCCGCCCCCCCCCCCCGCTAAATCGAATATGCAGGTCGTGCAAACGTCACGGTGATTCTCCTCAGGTCAGTTTTTCTCCTCTTTGGTTAGAAGCTTTACTGCTAGATATCCAGACTTGTTCTTTTGAAGCACGAAGGGAACCAGGGGGCCCCCAAAATGATGGACCAGGGGGCCCCCAAAATGATGAACCAGGGGGCTCCCAAAACAATGAACCAGGGGGCCCCCAAAACGATACTTGCACCAAGCGGCTTTAACCTTTTATTGAAGGAGTTCCTTGCCCATGACACCGATTCCCCAGCAAGACGACACGTCGCGCGCCAGTTTCCCCCCCCGCCAGGACTTCCTTCAAACCCGCTCGCCGTTTCCCGGACAGCGCGTCTCACACCTCCCCGGGTGAGCTGGGAGAGCACCGCACTGGCAAGATAAATGAGCACGTGCTGTCAGAAGAACGCAGTGAACCGAGAGCATCACCAGGGAATAAAATCAAATCGCACTCACCTTGAACCTTTGGCTCTGCACAGGCGCGGCTAAATTTAACCCACAGCGAGCAAAAGCCAAATTTAGAATGTGTGTGTGAGATATATATATATATATATATATCTCTAATATTTTATGACTGATATGTCTTGTATCGCAAAGGATTACAGGCCAGAGCCGTTCCTTCGCCATCAGGATATACCGCTCGTCTTTGGAGGTCCCCATGGCGACGGGGCTTAAAAGGTCCGACCTTGCATATAATGAGTGAAAAGCTGATCAGGACTAGCAGATTAAACCTCATTAATCCCCCCCACCCCACCCCACCCCACCCCACCCCGCGATTCCATTCGCCGTTTTGCACGCTAGCATTTCTGGCCGCTGTGCCACTTCAGAAGACGTACACGAACACCACGCAGTTCTGTGGCGAAACTTGCCGCGAGTTTCGCGCTTTCCGTTCGTTCGTGAGACCACAGGAGGACTCCAGGGTGACGAGAACGCCCGTGTCTCCAAACGTCTCGTGCCCGGCTCTGCTCTGAAGGTTCGACCACTAGTTGGTCGACCAGGAAAGCGCGGCCCTCCACAGAATGGTTTTTGCATTCAAGCCTCCCAAGGTCGTCTTTAAACTTGAGCTCAGTTATTGATTACTGGCCACTGCAGATTCTGCTACACCTAGTGCAATGATTGCATTAGTATGCATGAAAAACACTTTCCTGCCCAGTAACCCTCTCTCACTATATATATAATGTATAATTTCACGTGCCAAACAGCTTTGTCTAGCAGAAACCAAACCCAGCAGGGTTTCTTTCTCCTGAGAGTCCCGTCTGGTGACCCATTTGGTGTTTGCCACGGAGGTCTGAGAACATGATGGCTCTCGTAGGTCCGACCAGGCCATCGTCTCCTCTCAGACCGAGTGCCCCCGAGGTCTGCCAGCACCCGCCCAACGGCTTCCCACGAGGCAAAGCGCGCGGCACCGACCGATGACCCTAGCGGAGCCGGCGTCGTCGGCAACCTGGCAGCGCAGAATCGCCGGCTCCCTTTTTGTTTTGTTAAAGCGGGGGATTTCCCAGCGAGGAATTCTTATACTCGACTGCAGACGCAATCGCAGAGCTCCGGGTGCAAAGCGGCTCGTTTTGGTTCAGGTGGCACTTCTTTTCCGGGGCGCGTTTGTTTGAAAGTCGCTTTGCTTTTGACAGCCCCCCAGATCTGTCTTTCAGTGTAACCTCACAAACTCGGAACAGACGCTGTCTACTAAAAGAGCCATTCATTAACTCTGTAACGCTGCACACCAAAGTATTGGATTTATGCACTGTGCCAGCAGTTCTCATAAAACCACTGGACCCATAAATCTTGCTCAGTCCTTTGCCGATTTAACAAAAAGAACCCCCGGCCCTTTATTCCTCCTTCTTTTGTGTTCGCTTCATCAAACGGTCTCTCGCCGTTTTCCTGAATCTGTTCACAGGCGCGTTCCGTGCCGAGGAGAAGGGCCCATGCGATTCGAACCCGTACGCTCAACGGGGGCGCCCCCCCCCCCCCCCCACGCAGGAGCACGTAAGCCCCGCCCAACGCCCGCCCCCCTACGGTTCTCGTCGTTAGTTTACGCTGCTACGATTGGGGGGGATGATTAATACAAAATACCACATGCAAATCGACGAAGCCCCTTTTTGAAGCAGAATTAGCTTGTGTCGTTTCAAAGGTTACAACAGCAGTTAATAACTATGTTTTGATAGGCAAATGAGGTGGCATTTGTAACAGGGTTGTGGTTTCTCTTCTCCCACCCCACTCTCTCTTTCTCTCTCTCTCTCTTTCTCTCTCTCTCTCTCTCTCTCTCTCTCTCTTTCTCTCTCTCTCTTTTTTTTGATGGTGTTGCACTGATCTCTTGCATATACTGGCACCAAATAGAAATTAGTGTAATGGAAAAATCATACTGATCTGCGTTTTCAGTTGGAGCCATTTTCCGAAATTGGCACCGTTACACCATCTCATATTCATGAAACTTTAAGTGGGTGGTAGTTTTTCCCCATTATGAGTGGAAATCAATGAAAGGAAAACGGGACAATAACAAACTAATTGTCTTTGGTGACCTTCAATGTCTTCATTATATTTGCCACATGAGCCCAGTCATGAATCCCAGGAGGTTCTTCAGTCATTTGAAAGCCTAGACAGTAAAACTTGACTGCTTATCTCTCCTGCTCATGCTCTCTCTCTCTCTCTCTCTCTCTCTCTTTCTCTCTCTCACACACACACACACACACACACACACACACACACACACACACACACACACACACACTCTCTCTCTAAATTGATCTGTTTTACATTGATTAGGTCTGTCTGAGGCAGCTCATAAAGAAGCTCATCTGTATGAAAATGAAATAATCCTTTGCCCATCTCGCCGCGGTCCTGAGCCCAGTGGAAGAGGGCGGCCAGGCCCCGTGGTCCTGCCGCATCACCCGTTATCAGACGTCCAAACCTGAAAATAGTATCGATGTCGAGATCAGTTAGTTGGACTTTGGAGAGCAGAGGAAGCTAATAACTTCTCTGTGTCTGTTCCAGCTACCTGCCACCTCTCGCTAGCTCCGCCTCTCGCTAGCCCCGCCTCTCGCTAGCTCCGCCTCTTTCCCAAAGCCAGCATGGCCGGCACTAAGTGAACGTTCTTAGGACAGCGTCAAGTACCCTAACCCTTGCTAACTCGCATCTTTTCCGATGTTGTTCAAGACTGGACACTTTAGCGTTTTTCAGGTGAGGGATCCCTCTTGCTCTCTCCACGGCGCAGTGCTCAGATGTCCGAGGCAGTCCGGCTCTTCCGGCTGATCCAGCTCCGCCCTACGAATGCACGAACAGCCGGTGTCGCTAGCACACCCCTTTCAACCCTCCCCCTTTTGTGGTGCAGAACTCCACGTGTGCCGGCCCAGAATGCCACGGGCCATGCGGCTCCTCCCCGTGTCTCAACCACGGCACCTGCTTGGTGAGAGGGGACCAGTTTTACTGCAGGTAGCCAAGTTATACTGACCGTGATTTTGGGGGGTTTTGTTACTGTTTGTATTGTATACCCCATCTCCCTTTCCTTCACCGCAGTTTTACAAATTAGTTCCTGTTCTAGTTGAGCAAATGTATTACAGTTTAATAGTTTATGATGCACGTCTTATCTGGGAGACGTTGCTTTATTTCCCACAGGTTCACCGTGAACCTACAGAAACGTATTAACTACAGTTTAACATTGCTGCAGGTCGGAGGAGGGAGGTCCCAGTCACACGGATGTGTCTAAATTGTCTTTTACTGATAACGAGAAGCGAAATGACAGAATGGCGCTTTTATTAGCTCTCCCTGACGCCCGATCCTGAGGGGCCTTTTTAGAGCTATAGCCTTCCTTATCTGCCACAGTACATCTCCATAGGCCATAACGGCGTAGATAACTCCAGCCCGTAAATTCAAAAACAGGCTCTTAGACCAAATGACAGTCGGAAGAGGATTGTCCCCCCCCCCTCCCCCAATAACCCCAAATTAAAAATTCTCAGTGAAGAAAAACTGATTTATGAGTTTGAGGCTGTGACCGAGCAGAGATGAAGCTTAAGATATGATTGATGAGAACAAATGTTTTTAACCTATAGAAGTGTGGAAGTTTTCATTATTAGCCTCTAACTGTTAGAGGTTGTGTGTGGGGGGGGGGTGTCCTCGTGGAATGAAGATGGTGGGTGTACTTTTTTTTTTTTTTTTTTTTTTTTTTAATTAGTGCAGATATTCACATACTTGATAATTATGCTGGATTATATAAACAGATTGCTTATAAAATCTTTTGTGTGGTGACAAAGCACAGTTGTACCTTAAATACAAAACAACCAAGGTAACCTGCAGTTTAGAACGTAAACACACAAACGCGTATAAATATAAATTGGTATGTAATTATGTACGTGTGCATATTTCACCAGAGCCCACTCAGGTTTCCAGTACGTTGTTCAATTATCAGCTGAGTCAGGGTACTGACTAGTTAAAAGGTCAGTTCAGCTGAAGCCTGCCACCCCAGGATGGGTAGAGATGAAGGAAGCGGAGGCACCCAGAGCCACCCCTTACGCTTCACTCGGATCATTCTATACTGACACACTGACGGAGCTGAATTCAACAAACGCTGGACCAACACACGATCAGACATGGAGGCTCATCTTCCAGTCACCGCTACGGTGAAGACAGCTGCACATGTAGAGAAAAACAGCCAGTTGAAGCCAGCACCACCTCTCCGCTCCAACCACCACCACCACACACACCCCCCTAATTGCCACAGTAGAGGTATGGGGGCGGGAACCCAGCCACAGCCCCTCCTGACCCCCTTCCTCTGCACAGATGCAACACCGCCTTTTCCGGGAAGAACCGTGAGGCCGTAATCGACCACTGCAGGCTGCTCTCCGTTAACTGCTCGAATGAGGGATCGTGCCTGGCTCTAATTGGCGGATATAACGTAAGTAACCTAATATGGCCACTAACTAATGAAATACTGGCCAACAGAGCCCAAAAGTCCGATCAGGCACTTTCTGCACTGGCCACCATGTGGGGAGGCTTTAATGCGGGAGCCCTGTTTCCATGCAGAGGGAGTGATCATTCATTTAGCACTGGTGCTTCAGTGTAGAAGTAGAAATGCTTGGTGGAGAGGGTGGTGGTGGTGGTGGTGGGGGGGGTGGTTGGTTGCATGCACTAGACGTTAGTGCCTCATTTCTTCAGGTCCTTTGGTAAAGCTTAATAACGTCATGGCCCTGTTTTAATGATGTCAGGACAACAGCCGTTGATCTACAACAGGAGCTGGTTCTCGTTGTTTATAGCACACGGCAAACGCGAAAGGCTCTAATTTGCCGTGCAGAGCTTTGCTGGTGGGGAAAGCGATCGCGCTTCCGGCGACCTTCACGCTAGGATGCCCGAGGGACGCCGATTCCCCCGAGGGCGCAGTCGCTAATCATCTCACCGGATTTGAAACGCGCCGAAATGGACGACCTCCTTCAGCAGGAGAGCTTGCCCTCGTCGCTCGGCAGATTCCCTCGGCCCACCCAGGAGCCTCCCCCTCAACACACGCACACACACACACACACACACACACACACACAAACCAGATCAGCCTGCCAAGCCTCGGTACACGGACACTTTCTACAAAGCGTTTCATTTATAACAATTCAGGCCATATGGGCTCCGCCGCCGTCCCCGCACGTGTGATTCATGCACGTGTGCTTCATGCACGTGTGCTACACATCCGCTTACCCTCCTCAGTTTTAACATCGCCCCAGCGTCGATCGCTCCCTCCTCCCAACGATGTGCCACTGACGGGAAGCACGAGCCTCGTCCGTTACAGATCGGATCAAAATGAGGTCGTCCGCCGGGTGTTATCTTGCCGGGCGATTGTAAGCGCCGTCTAACGCCGCGACGCTGTTTGATGCGTCTCCGCGTGGATGAAAATGCTTCGCGCTTCTTTTACACGGCCGGGGGGAGGTACAGGGCGGCTGCACCTCGCCGTCCTGTGTAATGTGAACGTACATGAAAAGAGGCCCTAAAAAGGCCCCACTGATCCGGGGGACTGCGAACTGTTCTGAATTATTCATGACTGTGGGAAGTGAGCCTTATAGTAGATCTGGTTAATGGGTTTTTTGCACTACCATTGCATGGGGGGGTGTCAGGATCAACCAGTCAAACAAGGGGTCAGGTTGCACTTCTGGGAACAGAGGAATTTCAGTGGAGGTGCTCTGTAAATTACCCAGCATTGCATGTTTAGTTTTGAGCGGGAGAATCCATAATTCCAAATATAGGTGATCTTTTTTGAGATTAGAGTAAGTTTTAACATCTCACTGCCATCACAGGTATCTCAATACCATCTCTCACTTTCTCTTTTTGTGAGTGAAGCGTTCACTTTAACCTCGAAATGACCTTAAAGTCCACACCGCCTTTAAAATAGTTTGCACTCATTCTGTAATTCATTTAATGAAACTTTGCTACTTTAAATATATCCATTTCTCGGAAACTTTGCTGATGTATTTGGTCCGAGTCCATACAACTCTATAGGTTGCCGGAGGAACAGCTCTTAATTAATGCGGCCCATAATCAAAATCTATCAAAGGCCGACGATGACCTGTATGGCTGCTCTCCCTTTATCCATTGCCTCGGCCAAAAATGAGATCATTTGTAGGGTCGATTTAGACCGCAGACCCCCGCCCCTCCCTCCCAGTACGGATGTTTCAGCACGGCTGAGGGAGGTTGATCTGAACCCAACCTCTCACGAATGCTCGTCCTTAAATGAAAGGCCTTTGAGTTAAAGAGCTGGGGTTGAAACCGTTCTTCATTCACACCAGAAATTTCCCAGTCGGTGGCGACCACTTCGAAAGCGAGATGGGCCGTTCAGAGCTCGCCGAAACCGAGATTAGCAGATAAGTGATTGCAGAGCAGTCCTAAAACCCTGCTGTTTCGCTGGATGAGATATGTATGAGTAGAGGGACTGGAGGGTCGACCAAGGCTGGTTTGCCTTTTTGTCGACAGCGTCTGTGCTCTCCGGGTCGGACAGCCGGAGTGCCTTCAGTACGTGGCTCACGCCTTCTCCATCTTCCCGAGCGAGTGCCTGAACGGAACCGGGAAGCGGCCGACCAGCCCGCCACGTTTAGGCCTGTACTTGTCTGCCCGGATACCCAGGTAAAAATAAATAAATAAATAAAAATAAAAAACACAACCCAAAAAAAAACCAACAACACGTCGTCTCCACGTTTAAAAAAACGCAAAGGTCGATACGATTCGATCCTGATTCGATCACGCTCTCGCTGTGCGAGTTCGGAGGCCCCTCGTGTATTTGTGTTTGTCTTCCTGGGGTGTTTGGCACAGAACCTGTGCTCCGTCTCCTTCGTCCTTGACTGCCTAACGGTAAGTGAATCTGACTACATCTAAGGGGAAGACTTGAGACACGTTTGTCAGCAGTCAGACGTACGAGCTGGATGCTTCTTTAATGGGATGGGATGTGCTGGAAATTGTGACCTTGCTTGAACGTGTCAGTCAGGCACTTTTTAACAATGGCCCTTTAAGCCCAGGAGAGGGCATACCTGTCAATCAAACAAATCACCCTCCCATTCATGGATATGATTGGTCATCTCTATTAGCAAACAAGTTTAAACTCCAGTAGAATTGAAGAAATAGTTGGGGGTTGTTTTTTTTTTTTTTCTTTTTACTTTCCTCTAGAGATCATGGCATAAACACTGCAGGCAGGAGCGTTCCACACCAGGATCCGGTTGAAGCTCCTGCACTAGTCGGCTATATCTGTTATCTACCTAACATACATTTTAAATTTCATTGCATTTCCATTTCCCTGGTCGTGCCATCTGCTGCAAGTGTTGAAGCCAGAGCCTCTGTTCTGCTCAAATGAGCCCTGTTGCCTGAAGCCATGCCTTTCCAGTTAGTCATCTTTTCACATTGCCTGGCCTAAGTTGATTACTCAGTAATTCACTTCATTGTGTCGATGGGGGTGGGGGTGTGCAACGAAGGGCACATGGAGGTTGGAGAACATTTTCATCTGTAAATCTAACAAGGTAAGCAAGTCTTCGACCGGAGCAGGAAATTGTTCGCTCGCTCCGAAACGGGACGGGGAAAAAAAAACCCGTGGGTTTTTCCCCCTTGCTCAGGAGAGTGCCACGTCCGGCGAAAGTCCCACAGAAATCACCACCAAAGTAGTTCGCGGCCTCTCGAGACGATCCCGCCCACCGGCCCGCCCACGACGCTTCGGCCCGCCCGTCGCAGCCCCCTGCTGGCGGGTCATGCAACCACGGGTGATTAGAAGCAGGGTGTTTGCCGTGGAGCTCTTTCCCCGAACTGCTGATGAAAGCCGAGGACGCACTTACAAAAAAAAAAAAAAAAAACCCTTCTGTTTCAAAAACACGCGAATCTCGCCGAAACCCGAAGAAACGTCCCTTTAATCAGACGCGGAAAACGACGCAAGCCGGGGAGCATGAAATGGCTTTTTGCAGACGCCTCTCGCTTTCAACGGAGACCACGCGGTTGCTTCTGTTGGAGTAATTGCTTCCGAGTTGTGGCGGCGTGCAGGAGACCACGCGTGTGCAAGCATGCAGCACACAAACGCACTTCCTCCTCTCCACAAACCCAAATGGCCCTTCCCGCAATGCAACGTAATTGTGAACATGCTTTCATATCACACAGGCTGGGGTACCGTTCTGCTCGCTAATGTCGGCCGTCTCTGCTGTCATGCGTTAGCTTTCTGACTTGCACAAAAAAATAAAAATAAATAAATAACTGATTTGAATTCTTCTCAAGCCTGACGTTTTCCCCCGGCTGCCGTGCCCCTGTTTCAGCAGATTTAGCCAACCGATGGAATTCATCACTTCCTGGCATCTCGCGGTCCTCTTGGCCGAGCCGCGTTTTCATTTTCGCTCTCGTCGGCTTCGCGCCTCTGCTTGGACCGCTCGGCGAAAACGCATTATGAGAATGTTCTTGGCTTGGCTAACGCGCTGCGGTTCAAGGCTCCGTGTTCTCATTTGGAGTGGGAAGCTTAAGAGATCTTCACAGAGCAACGGGGGCCCCCCTCAGACAGGTCCGAGTCTCTTGATGCCCGTGTGGAGCTGCGGTGGCAAAATGTCATGTTCTTTTGATCCTGACCTCACCAGCCACCGCCGGATCACATGCTTGTCCTTAGAGCGCAAAGAGCGGGAAAGACCCATTGATCTGTAGACCATTATCTGTCCTTCTGTTGATTTTTAAATCCTAATCTCAAAACCGAAATGTCCTTTAACCATTGGGGTGGATTCAGGAAGAACATGCTTTGATACTTAGGCTGAAAGTGTTTGGAGTTTTTGAAAAAAATTTGGAGTGTTTGGGAAAGTGTTCGGAGTTGCACTTTTTTTTTTTGGTTCTATGAATATTTGCAGGCTGCGTCTGTTCTTCCCAATTTCAACAGGAAATTGAGTTTTAAAATCAATTTCCTGCTGATTGACTCTTAGACATTGAGCATGGAGCTTAATAACAGCCTTAGGAATTGTAATACTGATGAGCTACAATGGGTTATTCAAAAAGACGTTTGCCAATAAACGCTCGTGTTTTTCATTGTCTGTTCAAATGGCAGTGTATTCATGTCCTATAATTCATTGGTTTTGGATCCTTCTGGTTGGATGTGACGAGCAGCATGTCTCACGCACTCACCACTCTGGCCCAGGCTGCTCCATCCAGAAACAAAAGGGGATTAATGTGGCGCTGGTAAATCTGGCGCTTCCAGAGCGACGCGGGCGCCGGTCGGCGAGGACGGAGGAGGCTGGCACCGCGTCTGAGCCTTGGCACGCGCTCGACCGGCACGACCGATGTGGTCTTGGATCCACACTCTCGGACTGCACCGATGAACCAATTTCTGCCTGACAAAGGCGGCTCCAGGGGGGGGAGGGAGTTTGACCGGTCCGCCATAATGGAGCCAGCGTACCATACCGCCCACAAGCAAACACGTTCCATCCACCCCTGAAAGTTTTTGTTGATTTATTTCTTTATTGTGGCCATTCAGACCCGTGTCTTATGGAGGGCGAGTCCTGGCTCACCTGCCACTGGATCACCTCATTACTTCTTCTCTTGGTTTTCCCTCCCCTTGTCTTCTGGTTCCAATTTCTCCTGTCTGTATCGACTTTCTTCACTTATCGCTAAGAAGCATCTGCCCTGACACCCCGCTACCCTGTTGCCCCTCCCCCGTTGTCTGCCACATCGCAGCTGAAGGCTGCGCGTGGGTTAGCCACTCCCTCCCCATCCGTCTGGGCCGACCCCCTCGTACCGTGCACCACGAGAGTACGATGACGGCATTAGCACCGGAAACCGAGTTAGCTTTTATGTAAATGTGATCATGTTAGCCAGCCCCTCTCAGCCCGGCTTCTTCATTCCTCCATCTCAACCCCCCCCGCCCCTCCCCTCGACAGGACGCCACTGTGAGACGGAGATAAACGAGTGCGACTCCAGGCCCTGTCAGCATGGGGGCATGTGCACAGACCACGTCGGGTACTACACCTGCTCCTGCCCCACAGGTACCGCCAGCCCTGCTCCCGTCAGCTCAGCCGTGTCATCTGTGTTGCGTCAGGGAGTTCTCTTCCGGTTCCGAGCATACCGGGCTCCGGGCCTTTGTTCGGATGCAGCAGGGTGAGCCGGGGGCCCGCCCCAGGTACCAGCGGTGCCCCTGGCAGGCTTACAAACGTTACCACTCTGCCAGCCGCTCCCAACCGCCTTTTGAGCGGAACCCCAGGAGCACTGGTGCCTAAGGCACTGAGCTCCAACCACCCCACCTACCCACACACACACACACACACACACACCACTTTTTTTTTGCATCAGCAAGTTTGATTTATTGCTATGGAGAAGGATCTAATGTGGGCAACACCTGTTCAGCTCCATAATCAAAGTGATAACCGGTTGACGGTCAGCCTCTCGCACGTAACACTGAAGTTAAGCTAGGAGTCCAAAAATACTTTTGCTGCAAGATCAAAGGTTTCCCCCTCCCCCAACCTTCAAGCTGCTGCCAGTGACCATGCCAACCGCTCCGACAGAAGCCAAGAAGCCGTGGCATGCGAAACGCTGTTTGAAGCAGCTATCGTTTAAAACGACCATTAAAGTCCCACAAATCATATTTTTTTCCCATACAATCCTATTTCCCATAACTTCTTCTCCTTCACCAACTCAGCTGTAGCCGTACCAGCTGCTGTTCGTGCTCCTCGCCACTCTGATGATCAAATGTCTTTGTAGAACTTTCCTCCTCCACCACCACCACCTTTTTTTTTTTCCCTCGGTGTTACGTAATTAAACCTCAGCCTTTCACTCGGAGGAGACTTTCAACTGATTTCAGCAAGTCTGCCAGGTCTCTGCAGTATCTTCTCAGGCCGACTGGGTTCCTAGCAGACGGGAAGGCCCGGGACGCACCAGCGGTGTTGACTCGCGTGCTCCTCGGCCTTTGATGCTCCTCATCCGTGTCATCACGCGTCGGACTGGCTGTGATTTCTAGCCCCATTTCTTGTCTATTGATTGACCTGCAGCACATTGATTGCAGCAGAAGGGATGTATAAATTCAAAAAGGCAATTAGACAGAGGACCGCCCTTCGTGGGTCATCCGTTCACACACATGGGGGGGGGGGGGGGGGGGGGGGGGGGGGGGGGGGGGGGGGGGGGGGGGGGGGGGG
>JAOYMR010000005.1:14776752-14787044 GCA_025802075.1 Tenebrosternarchus preto
CGGGTTGTTTTCCGTTTTTTTGGGTTTTTTAAATTAAAAAACGCAATTTTCCATTGGGCCCCCCCTTTTTTTCCATCCTTTGCCCCAAAACCCCCCCCCCCCCCCCCCCCCCCCAGACACCTGCTTATTTGTTTGTCGACTGCAGCGATCAATTCTGATCCTCATCGAGCCAGTTCCTCTCTCGCGCGCGCCGCAGACGTTCCCGGGTTTTTTTTCCAACTTTTTTTTATTTCTCCCTCTCCTCTGCAGGGTTCACCTGTGAGGCCGACGCTCTTCTGAACGTCACCTGCCCTACGGGGACGCTCTGCTTGAACACGCCCGAGGGGCGGGGCTGTACGTGCCGCAGGCCCCGCCCCCACCCCACGCAGGTGAGTCATCTCGAGGATGAAGGCGAGGCCAATCCAGCAACTGTAATGCGGCGAGACTTGACATGTCTCTCACTTCCACGGTAATCGCCGTTTTTAAACGGCTCGCAACCCGTACCGTTAATCAGCATAAATCGTTTCATATGCAAATGGAGGCCGTTAACCGATTTTCAAGGATGCCACGCCACATCCACTCCCCACAGAACCTCTCGAAAAACATCTGCTTTAAGGAATACAAGACGCATGCTGGTTTGCTCCCTGGATTTTACTGTTTAATAACTCTGGAGTCCTGAGGGTAACTTTTGCACGTACCTGACTTTGAAGAGGCCCGGATCAGTTGGAGTTTTAATTGCATCAATAACCCCTGCCAATTACGATAACAATTAAAAACATCAGCCTTGCCTTGAATATTCAGCGTCGTCTAATGAAAACGCCCGCGTTGTCACCGGATCAAATCTGCATGCCAGCGTGCATGTTTATGAGAGGCATTTGGTATATGACCACGGGTAATTGAATATTTATAGTTTTCTGTGATTTTTTTGACAGCCCTGTGCCAGCCGTGCCCGCTGCCCCCTCGAGGCTGGCGCCAGCCCTGGCTGCGTGTGCGCACCTGACGGGGCGAGCCCCAACCGCACGGGCACCATCAACGAGCGCATGCAGCACTGGTGTCGAGACGGAACCACCCGCGTTGATCACGTGGGCGGGTGCAGGTGCGCGAGCGTGTGTGATAAAAAAAATACACAACGCTGTACGGTTTTTTGGGTTTTTTTTTTTTGTTTTGTTTTGGATCACGGAGCCACCTGCGAGGGTCAAGCTCATATCCCCGTAAACAGAACAGAGGTGGGAGATCGGCACAACAGGGAAAACGAATCATCATGAGATCCCGATTTGATTTCATAACGGTCATGGGATCTCGTTGGAAAAGCATGAGTCAGCGATACTCTGCTGTGATGTTGATAAGAATGATGAGGTGCTCATGAGGTGTTCAGGGACTTTTTTTATGCATGTTAACAGAGCCATCCTGAGCCAGACGTTTAAATCAACAGCGATGGCTGTCTGTGTGCGTGTGTGTGTGTGTGTGTGTGTGTGTTGGCAGCTGTCAGTGTGCCAGCAGACGCTGCGAGCTCATCGACGATCGCCTCCCCCTGCACGGCACGTGTGTGTGCGTGCTACATGCCCGCTCCTGCCACCGCCTGCCCGGGTACGAGACCGACGCGGATGACTGCAGCATCGACCTGTGCGCCTCCGGCTTCGAAGGTACCGAGCGCGGATCGGATCGGAACGTTCTGCGATGCAAAAGGACGCAGGAGGAGCCTGCAGCTCTTAGACGGGTCTCGGCGTTCCGAGCCTGGCCGCAAACGGAGAGCAGGTCGTCCCCGAATTCACGCGCCGCCGACGATCGTCTCGCGCGGCGGGATAACCGAGAAAGCGCCCGAAACGACGGCAGGCGTAATTATGACAGCGATAAGCTAATAAACCTAATTACGATCGCAACAAACTAATAAACAAATTGCCGCTTTCCAACAAATATAGGGGAACGAAGGCGTCGCAAATAGGCTTGTTTGAAAAGAATATGCAAATGCGCTGCTAATTGTGCTTGGTTGTGGGCGGAGCCGTTTTGGCTCTGCGCTGCAAGCCAGAGGCGAAGAATGCACATTTACTCCCTTTAGTGAGAGCAAGACATAAAAAAATATGGATGCAGATGTGAACGTTTACCGCTAAATCTCTTGGTGAGCTTAAAAAAAAAAAACGTTATTAAAGGGACTATTCCTGCCCAGAAAATGTGTATGCTACTTGGAAGTGTGTTCAGTAAAGGTGTGTATACTATAACTGATGATTTTTTTTTTTCTTTGGAATACTCCAAAAGGTTACTTGTTAGAGGGTGTAGTTTAGTTACTAGTACACCTGGAGCAAAACAGTACAGCATCTACACCACACTGTTTAGTGAATGAGAAATGCTAATGAACATGCTAAAATGCTAATGCTTTCTGCACCCATTACTGATGCTAAAAAAAAAAAAATCCCCAATCAATAATGAATCTGTCCCAATAAATAATGAATCATTATCATTTTTTATCACCATTAAATTCCCATAAAATGGTTAGAGGGGCAGGATAGCACAATAGGAATTGTTCTTACTAGCTTTCGTTTACTGTAAGTTTGCAGGAGAGGGGTGTGGTCTTCTAAACGGATCTCCCTGCAGGTCCTACGCGCTCACGGGACTCTGACGACTGCTGGTCCTGTGTGGATCCGATCGACATCTGCGTTTGCATCTTCCCTGTGGGTGTACGTGCAGGCCTTCCTCACCCTCCTACCGAACACGTTTTGAGCTTTCAAGCTCACACGCACACTCGTACTGACCTCCCTTAATTAACGGAGCCTGAAACGAGGCTTTAATTTTGAAAAATGGCAGCACGGGAGCTGGTTCTGCCTCTCCATGGCGGTAATTGTCCCACGGGATCCATTTCGCAGAAGAAACCATGAGGATGTGCAGACGTATACTTGTGGGGCTGCATATAAATTTGCTCTTTCCAAGAAACGAGGCTTTAATTTTGAAAAATGGCAGCATGGGAGATGGTTCTGCCTCTCCATCGTTCAGAGAAACATGCCCTCCGTATCCCATACGTGTTATTTCGGTCCCACCCCAGGCCAAGGAAATGCATCATCGTATCAGTGTAAATTTTCCAGCGCTTGTTCAATGCGTCTCTGAACCCAGGCCCTGAAAGAAACCAGCAGACCTGCTGTCAACTTCAGTTCCGCAGCAGACGTGACTTTAGGCACCTGGTCTTTTTTGGTTCCTTGGAAATTCGGTTAGTTAATCGAAATGTGATTACGCATCTGTGGAGGTAACGAATGTACTCTGAGAGATCCCCTAAAGGAACTAGTCGTCTTTATAACACCTTTCATCCGAACTGAGTCATGTTCTCGATTTGTTGGGGGGGGGGGTTTATGAGTTTTTTCCAGGGATGGAGAGATGGAGTTTCCTGGCAAAGACAGGAAAATGGCACCAGATGCATTTGTAATTTTTGGCTAACAATAGCCGTTTCAAAAATCACACCATTTAGACCAGAGAAGCATCTCTGTCTCAAAATCATTTCAAAATAAAAGGATGTGGCGGCTTGCCAACAGCTTGGTGGTTTTCATTCGTAACCTGTAGAGGTCAAGGCAGTAGCTGAACAACGCATGTTAGATTGGGAACATTGCAAGGTTTTACATTTATGAATCCATAGATGAAACGATTAGCGAGTGTGTGTTTTATTTATGCGTGTGTGTGTAAGTGAATAGCTAGAGGTTCGGTCCTTGCTTCAGTGTTTGAAGTGTGGTATTTAAAATATTTTAATGTGCTCAGCATAATATAATTGTGTAATACTGCTGCATCTAATCAAGACTGAATTACAATTTTTAAAAACTGTACTATGAGAATTTTGCTAATGTTAATGAAGTATTGCTTAAGCATGAAAGGGTTTGTATTTATTTATTTATTTTCTTACATTACAAGGTGGTAAACTTTATGAATTATTTAATCGCATGACATCGGGTTCTCTGAATATTCACGGCGGTCATATTCCCGTCTTTCTGCCCTTTGTCTGCATAAGATATAACACATTTACCTGTTTATCTACTGTTATGGGGCTTTTGCAGGATGGAGGAGTGTTTTTCTTCACCAGGATGATGCGTGTTGGATATATGGAATTGTACATCTAATTATTACAAATGTAATTTGAACCACAACCCTCTCCAGACCGTTGCCATGATAAACACTGGGCTAGTTAGCGTCGCTGTAATGATAAACACTCGGTTAGTTAGCGTCGCTGTAATGATAAACACTCGGCTATTTAGCGTCGCTGTAATGATAAACACTCGGCTAGTTAGCGTCGCTGTAATGATAAACACTGGGCTAGTTAGTGTCGCTGTAATGATAAACACTCGGCTAGTTAGCGTCGCTGTAATGATAAACACTCGGCTAGTTAGCGTCGCTGTAATGATAAACACTCAGCTAAGCACAACATTAGAGCCTATGAGACCTGAGACCAGATAACTCGAACCACAGTCAAAGGTCTGTTGCACGCGGCCCTGCCTGTATTTGACTGTCTGTAATACAGTGGTAATAACACACGAGGAGCCACGTTTACTGTAGGTTAAAGGAAGCGAAACAAAACCAGTAGGTGGGAAAATAAGCTCGGATCTCATTTGGTTGCATCAGAAATGCAATTTAGTGAAAGGTGTAAACAGGATCCAGTCAAAGTAAATCCAGATACAATCTGGCTATGAAATGCGTGTGAACGCTAAGGCTAACCGCGGCTAACTCCGCTGTCTGTTTGCAGGTAATAACAAACCGTGGCAAACCATGGTCTCCATCTGACTTAATTTCCACAGTTTATCTGGGGAAGAAGGACATCAGGCCTCATGAAAGCTTTATTTTAAACGCCCCAGACAGGAAGGGGACGCCACTTAATGGAATGTTTATTTGCCTTAACCATGAAGGAGCTTGAGGTTGCAGAGATAGACGACCAAACCACTGTCAGTGTGACTAACTAAGAAAGAAGGCTAGCGTTTCCCATTAGTGTGACATCAGTATTTCATTTGAGCTTGGCTCAGGCGTTGATTGGTTGAGCCATTGTCTGATGGCTTCTTGGTAATGAGTGAGGGCTTGGTGTGGGGGGGGGGGGGTATTACATCCTGAAGCTAAAGACCTTAGCCTTTACGGTCTACGTTTGCTAAACAAATGGCATATTAACATACAGCCTTTAATATAAATGCAGTGTACAGAAAAGAGGCTTCAACCAGACGCTTTATAAAAAGATTTAGTTTCCTTATGCAAGAGCGTTTTTATTCATTTCTCCTATTAAGTCCCGCATGAACCAGAGCGTCTGGTTCCAGCGTCAGAACCATCTTACAGCACGAGTCAGCGCGAGAGGGGCGGGGCCGCTGGGCGAGGGGGAGGCGGGACCGACGGGCCAACCAGAGCATCTCGCAAGGCCGGGTCAGCGTGTCCCGTTAAGGCCGGGCCCGCACGTTAAGTATGACATTCCTTCACGCGGCATTAAGCCCCCAGCGAAATTGCACGCGCAATTGGTTATTAAATGCCGCTCCTGCGATACCGCGGAGGAGCGCGTCCATTACTGCCTCATGCATTAAACATGCCGCGGCCTCCCCCGTTGGCGTCAGCCTGCGAGCCTTTAAGCCCGGCCTTACTGTCGCCATTTATTTTCGTCGTCGCTAAGGTGGCCGTCTTTTGTAGGGATGATTACATGGCTTTTTATGCTTGGCAGGGAACATGGCATGTGCATGGTTGGGATTCATGTGGCCTGAGCAGGTCTTAGATTACCTTCATCTCCCCCTCCACCTTTTTATTTATTTCTTTTTTTTCCCTCTTCCCCCGAGGCTCGACCAAACGATACCTGATAAGTCGTCGAATTCCTCTTTCCCGTTGTGCGCCATCAGCGTTGATATCCAGAAGCTATTTATTAAGGTTGTAATCTGGTCAATTATCGGGCAAAACACGCACAGGGCCCGGCTTATTTACCGCAGGCATCGAGCGAATATTAGTTACTGCGGGTGGCGGTGTTTTATTTATAACAAAAGGCTATCGACGGGCTCATCAATCAGTGGCCGGGACGCGGCACGGCCGCCTGGCCGGTATGGATCGGGTCGTCCGCGGCGGGGCCTCCGCGTGGCAGCATGCGGGTCGGCCGGAGGAGGGATCGATGGGGCCCCCGTAAATCTGCAGGACAAAAAAAAAGAAAAAAAGGGCCGCCTTGGCCCGGCCAAAGCCGCCAACATCCACAACGAGGCCCAAGGAATTTATCTAAATAAAAAAAGTGAAGTGCATTAGGAAAGGAGTGTTAAGAGTGTTAAAGGGGAGGAAGGAAAGGAGGGGAGGGGGGTTCTTTTTCTCTCTCTCTCTCTCTCTCTCTCTACTAACCGTGGCTCCACGTTGGCTGCCGGCCGGCCGCGTTTCCGTAAGCCAATCGCGCCCGTGATTATTCTGGGACACCATGGAGGGGGTGCGGTTAAGTCGCCCAGCGCAGCGGCAGCTGGGTTTCCTGCCAGGAGCACACAGTGAAACCTGTGAGTGGATGTACATTACATTTCTTTGCGACTTTGCAGCAGTTTACCTGGTCTCTTCTCATATTAAACACAGACTCCCGCTACCGACACCTCGCTGGACGTCTCGTCCTCGTCCTGTTGCAGTTTGCCAGCGCTGCATAAACAAATGCAATACACTTTATTGCACTGATACATTAGACATGCAAACTATTTTTTTTAAACAACCGTTATGGCCCACTGTACCCCCTCCACATAAATTCTGAGCGTGTATTTGGAAACTGTGGTCGAGTGTACCGATTAACCCCCCCACAAACTCCATCCACCCCCAAATATAGCACTGCGTGGCATGTTAGTCTTCTTAATGTGATTCTGAACTGAGGGGGCTTATCAGTGGTCTCCACCAAACACAGTAATGTCCTTAATACTGTCCCCAGTCCTTAAATACTGTCCCCAGTCCTTAAATAAGCGGCTAAGCCAGAAGCGGATGTTGAGTACTTGGCCGCTATCCTCAGGACCTCTGCATTCATCTACAGCCTTTTTGTTTTGTTTAGTTTTTTGTCTTTGAATCTTCATCCTGTTCACGTTTGACACCTTCTAGCCCACAGAACGATCCGTTTCTTTTATATATATATATATATATATAATTTTTTTTTTTTTTTTTTAAACAAGGCAATATTTAAAGCCTGCTATGAGAAACCGGTCAACATGATGAAGGCATTGTGTGTGTTTCCCATGAGCTGTATGGGTTGAAGGAGACAGAACCACCCCAGATCATTACTCAGTGCAACATCTCGCCAAATGAAAACTCCGTCTACGGCTGAGGGATCGCCGTGCAAGCGGTTCACGCTGCCGTATCAATAACCACAAATTCATTAATCCAGCCACATTTCTATTTTGACGTGCGTCAAAATGAGAGATTGTCCGTGATTCCGTATGTAGATGAAGTCTGCCCACACTGAGCTTCACTCAACCACACGGCTTCCAAAGGACGATTCCCAGTCAACGATTTCCCTAGTTAAAATGTTTGACAAGGGGGGGGGCGGGGTTTAACCATGCAATAGAAATAAATAGCTTATTATGCATGTAGATGTAGAACATTATTTATGAGGGATTTCCATCGGTGTAGATTTCTATTATTTTCATTTCCACACTGCTAGCCCAGTAGTTCTGAGCCATCCCATCACCCCAGGCCACCGCAGTATCAACATAGCAGTGAGGATCATCGTTGGAAATCTTTAAAAGCGGCCCACGCCAAGGAGCGTGGCACCCCCTGCGGCTTTGGTATAAGCCCTCTGACTTCACCCCACGCACATCCCTGGTACAGCCCTCTCCATACAGGAAGTCACGTTTTTCCTACAATTTTTTATTTTTTTTTTGTAAGAAATCTGTCAAATGAAATCAAGCTGCCCCTTCAGGTTCCCTTACTGGGGTCGGTCAGACTCTAATCCCTTACAGGCTGATGCCACAGCTGCCACCTTCTCAGCTGTACTTCTGTCAGCTCTCTCTGGTAGGGGCGCTGGCTTGTGGGAACTCGGTAATGATGTAACTTCAGGTGGAACTGACAAAGTCTTCTCTGGCAGCTTCGCCGGGCCCTCCAGAGGGGGGAATACCACGAGACTCGGGATTCACGGGCGTTGTAGGCCAATTTAGAGCTCAGCATAAGTTAACCTTGAATTGAGGTGAGTGTAAAGCTCGGAGCTTTTCTGCTGGGGTCTGGTTTAAAGGAACATTTTTGCTCAAGTAGCACAAGACTGCTAATAATGAATGGAGAGCAGTTGCAACCAGTGAGCTAATTGCTATCTGCTAGCTTTTATCTATTGTACGTGTGTCAACTACCGCTGAACAGTGCAAGTTGAACCCAAGGTTGCCTCACTTATCTGTGCCTCTCTGCTGCGACTCCACGGCGGAAGCGGTGCCCGTTGTCGGGCCTTTCTTAACCTCCTGTCCTCTGGCGCCTAGTGACGGCAGCGTAGCAGCCCAGTCTGCGCTGATCCAGGATCAGTTCACGAGTTAAATCGGCAGTCGAAGCTAAACTGCTTTGCACTCGCCGCATTCCTGAGCAGCGTTCGTCTTCTGTCTTGGTCACGGCTAGATTCGTCACGGGCCCTGTTTTAAAGTCATAAATCGGATCGGGGATGACTGGCTCTCATCAAGCATGATTAAATGATCCAGTGGGCCGTGGCCGCACGCACCCGCCGAGGTCTGCCAATCAATAGCAGCTGCGCCGAGCAGATTTTGCGTGTGAGGGAAAAAGTCGTACAAATCCTAATTGGCTGCGGGACTCGGAGAACGACAGGACCCCATATCTGAGCGACCGCCTCCACCGACGCGACGCTGTGTTGTCGGTCGTCTGGAACGAATCGCCCTAAGCATTTAGGTGTGTGTGTGTGTTGAGGGGGGGGTATGTTTGTTTGTTTTAAATCGCTAACCCTTAGCGGACTGAGCGCTACTTGACCACGGGCAGAGTCGCACACGCCCGCGTCCTGCTTGGCTTCCGCTGAAGCCGCCCCCCCCCGGCCACGCCCTCCTCGCACAGCCCCTGTCCCCACAACACCATAAATCACTCCAAGTCTTTTACACCATTAAACTGAAGGAGAAAAATAAATCCTCACAATTTGCCAATAATTTCTTAGCTCGGCCGATGCCCCTACCTGCGAGACACGCCGCTGATTAAACCTTGATTGCAGACGAGGACTGTTATGCATTATTAATGAAGTCGAGATAATTGTCAAATTTTATGACATGGGGAGAGGTGGAAATTGGTTCCATGGTCAGTTTGAGGAATGATGAGAATTTGCCCCCGTGCCGATGCCTCTGATGGCGGCGCATTTGTCACGGTCCTCCGGACGCCTCTGCTCCCCGTGACCGGACTAATGACGGTCATTTTGTAGCATCGGCATGCGCCGGAATACGTTTATGGGAGCATAAAATGTCAGAAAATTTGGAGTCCCGTGCTCTCCTTCATTTGGTGCCATTAACCTTTTTTTATTTATTTCTATTTTTCCCCCCTCCCTCAGCATTATTTAAAAAAAAATTGAAAAATTCTAAATGCTGTCAGCCATGTTTTACAAGTCTAACGAAAAGCACAGAAAGCGGAAAGTAACTCTGCTTACCCCTCCCCTCCCCTCCCTGGAGTCCCTCAAGCACAGCCCTGGCCTCTACGTTCACACGTTCAGTCCTAGCCACTCGCCAGACCGGTTTGTGTCGTGTTTTTTTTGTTTTCGTCTTAACTCCTTTCGTTTGTTTTGTTTTTAGCTAGCATATAACGCTCCCTCGTTGACAGGTCCGGAAGGTGACCCCTGCCACGAGAAACGCAATGACGGCGAGCCTGGTTCCTCCAACACCAACTCCACCTGCGCCGAACTGGCAGCAGAGAACGTGCTCGTCGGCCCTGAGCGAGCAACCGGTGAGTGCCTGGTGCAATCAGCCTCTGATTAGCCCGGTTTTTAAAATTTATTTATCTAGGAAAAAACACGGGAAGGATGAGAGACCTGCAAATATGCAAAGTCTCAGGAGGGTGTCGAGGGAATTTACCGTTTAAGCACCAACAATAATGGAGTTTTGTAAACACATAAATATTCTCCCCCAGCCTTTCCCCCAACATGCGGAGCACTACGTGCTTTCGAATTCCGATCCGAAAGGTCCCCTTTCCCATACGTCGCTCCACCGTGCTGCCTCACTTTCGCGGTCCGTGGGATCGGCTCCTAAAAGGACTTTTCATTTATTTATTTTATGGTTAAGCTTATGTATCGTAATCTACGCTGCATGAAGAACTGCTGCGGGGGGGGGGGGCGCCCCCCCCGCCCCCCCACCCCCCCCCCCCCACCACAAAAAAACACGACACGCGAACACAGAAGGTGGAGTTGAGGAGAATGA
>JAOYMR010000005.1:14802292-14820594 GCA_025802075.1 Tenebrosternarchus preto
ACATGCAAGGAACTGTGTGGGGTGATATGGGGTTATAGAAAAAATGCTGCATTTCAGGTTTTATGGAGCTGTGGATGAGAAATGGGATTTACCTCAATGTGTTCCATTCCATTTCCCCCTTTCGGTGTCGTCTGCGAATTTTTACAGGCCGCTGAAGACTAATGGCCTATTAGGTAATTTGTATTGATAATGATTGTGGTCCCAGTAGCAAATAGAACAGAATGGAAGGCATTTTGATTAAAACCCGGGCCTCTTTTAAATAAAGCAGTGCGGAAGAGCGGGAAGTCGGTAAGCTTAGCGACCGTGAACGCTAGCAGAAGTTCTCGAGTCGGAAAAAGACGCCTTTCGCCGCGGCCATTTTGATGTAGGAAGTGATATGGCTGATCATGTGACCATCACTGGCCAATGACCTGTGAGCTCAAAAACTGTTCTGGTCATATTTATTGTGTATTACACACAGCCGATGCACACGCCCACGCCGTTTAAGTAGTTTAGGAATTAACACACGCTTCAAATGTTTTCCATAAAAAAAAAAAAAAAAACTTGTACAGAGAAGTCTTTTGCGAACTTGTTGGAGACACGTGCAAAATAACAGGCTTGCCCTCAGCGTGGGAGAACATCACCACTCAGTGATCTGCAGCGGTCTACCTACCTTGTTTTGTTAGCAGTAATAGCAGGACCAATAAATAGGTTTATCCCGGCCGACTCTGTGTAAAGTGAAAGGTGCTTTCAAATTATTTTCTTAATCTTTATGCAGCAAATCAAAATTCTCACCTTTCATTTGTGTTATTAATTGTTGACACTTGCGGTCCCTGTTCCCCGTCTTTCCCCGGGCCGCGTGTCCTAGGTGCACGTGTCCTTTCGGCTGGACGGGGCCCGTCTGCAGCGAGGACGTGGACGAGTGCGCCTCCTCGCCCTGCTCCAGCGGGGCCCTCTGCGTCAGTTCGGCCGTCCGCGGTGAGTTCTCCTGCACCCGACCTCCCTTCGCTGCGGGCCCCGGCTGCCAGCAGACCTACGTCCCCTGTGACCCCGCCCGCGACCCCCCGCCCCTGCCCGCACCGCGCCACCTGCCACCCCCGGCCCGACGGCACGGACGCGTGCCTCTGCCCCGCAGGTGAGGTGGCGCCCCCTCCTGGTGTCATCGGTGTGCACGGTCACGGGCAGGCGCCCACGTGCGTCGTGACCCTCCCCCCCCCCCCCCCCATGACCGCCCTGACTGGCCTCTGCTCAATATTCCAAGTGAGCTTGGTTGTTTTCCTGCTGCAGCATCACTGAGAGAATATTAAATGGAGCCATTACTGCTGACATTCACTGATTTGCTAGGCAGGTAAGCATTTTTAGCTAAAGCGTAGCCAGCTACAGCTAACAGGCTAACATGAGCTCAGTAATTTGCTGATTATTGTTTGCAATCAAGTGGCCAAGAAATATAGGTTACCTGGTCAAATTCTTAGGAAAAACAAATATTTAAAAATTCAACGTTTTCAAGGTTATTTACTGGTACGGGTATTTTACACATCACAACGGTACTAAAATGTTGCTTTCTGTGATGTTTGCTATTACGTTATCTTATCACTGTTCTTACGTGTGTGTTCCCTAATGTAGTCTAACACGGACATCTGCAGTCGTCAGTAGCTATGAACACTCTGCCTCCTCTGCTCTGCTTACCTACAAATGATCTAAAGTGCTACTTCACCCTCAAACATTTTAGCAGTTAACGAGTAGAGATCTGTGGGGGGGACAGAGCTAGCCAGCCTAGAATTGCACAGTATGGTTCTCGGCACAATCCTGGTAAACGCAGATTCCCGCTTTCTTTCCCCACACCTGTTTCAGCTCGTCCATTAATTATGAAGCCCTTGGTGAGCTGAGTCAGAGATCATTAGGACAGGAGGTACAGGGGTAATATGTGCCGTTATTAGGCTCGTCTGCTAGGGAGGAGGTCTTTTTTTTCTTGCGTTCTTGGTTTTTGTTATTGTTGTTTGGGATCTTTTTTGGTTGGTTTGTTTGATTAGTTTTTTTTACCCAAGCACCACGTGTTTTATTTTTTTTCTCCACACCTGCTGGGGCTCCTGCAGAGAGATGTCCTCACCTGAGAGGTCAATTGCTCACCGCTCTCCAACCAATCTTTGTCACCCAGGGCCCAATACCCGAGGTTGGGCTGCTCTCCAAAGCTGGAGAGCCTCCCGCAAGCCTGCGGCGGGAAATTCAGGCTCTTTTGTATTTGATGGTCTATTATGCTGTGGCACAGAAGATGCACAAGTTTCACGTGCACCTGTCGTTGGTGGCACCCTGGCAACTGGGTCCTGAGCTCGGTGCTTGACCTGCCGCCTCGCTCTCGGGGGCATCGACGCCGATCGAAGCCAACCCACAACCAGGAGGGTGGCCTTCGACTGACGGCACCTCCCTGCAGGAGCAATTCCATAAAGGAGTCTATATTTATACCGGTGGCCACATGAGCAAGGAAATGGATGAAGACATAAATAGATCCCTTTAGCGAGACTTTTCTGGGTGAGAGGAACGGGGAAATTAGCTACGAGCAAAGCTACCCCCAGCCTACCCCACTACCCTTCACCACAATGGATAGAACTTCAAGAACCGCTGCTCAGATCTGCAGTGCAAGGCTGTCCTGCCGAACGCCAGCGTACATTATTAAGCATGCCGCCATACCGATATCCAAAACCAGACCAAAAAAAATAGCTCCGCACCTCACAGATTACGCTAACACACAATCACGTCACAATATTCCAGCTCCCGCCTCCCCCCCCCCCCAAAAGCAAGAGATCCATCTAAATTCCTCAAATGTCTGTTATGTTCCTCAACTGTATCCAGGATACTGCAAATGTACGATGCATATGGAACGTTTTCAAACCCTTTAAAGTTTTCCGCCTTTTGGTGCATCAAAAAAAGCACACACTGCCCTCCCAACCTTAAACCCCACGACTCTTCATCACTCGTCCCCACTCTTCATCACTCATAAGGGGTCTTGGCTGTCGACCAGCACTGGACTTGGATATTATGAACAAAATAAAACTCAACAAACAAGTACAGGAAGTGCAAAAACAAGTGCAAGTTTGTCCATGCACACATTTAATAAACGCACACATTTAATAATAATATATATATATATATATATACATTACAATAATAATGTACAGCGCACGTTCTCCCCACAGAATATGGCCAATATTAGGATCCCTCCAAAAAAAAAAGTGTTTACCCCATTTACTCATATTTTCATCCATCCTTCTAGACTGTTCTGACATCTTTTCAAATGCTGCCAAATTCTGCCACTCTTGCCTCTCTTGGCAGACCACTGCGGGCTTCCTCTCAGACTTCTGTTCTCTGACAAAAACCTTTCTGCCAATCATGTTACTAGTTTGGGTCCAACTTCTAATATGTTTGTCCCCTTTCGTTAAAACCGATCCATTACATTAAAACAGAAAATCTGCTGCTGAATGGGGGAAAAAAAAAATATCTCATCATACTTATCTGCATCAAAGTTGTTTAACTTTAAAACAGTCCCATTAAACCAGTTTTGGGTGAACCGCTTCAGACGTACATTGCCAGCAGCCTGGCATCCATCCAGTGCCAAGTCTAAACAGTCTGAAAGGAGTCCAGTAGAAGAGATGCATAATCTTAAATCAAATGAGGCGTACCATTGTATCTACTGGCGTTTGATTTAATGTGTACAAATCCTCTCTAACCCATCATCTATCTTGAGGTTCATCTCCCTTTCCCGTCTCTTGTTGAGATTTTGCAGAGGTGATAATTGGGCCAAGAAGAGAGTGCTTACTGGGCAGGTACCAGGGAGGGGCTCCTCTCAGGAAGAAGTGGCCTGTGTGCCAGGCGTCACGTAGATTAAAAGCACAGTAATAAAACAACTCGGGTAGTCCTAAGCTTCCTTTAGGAGCTGGTCTTTGCTGAGTAATTTACTGTCTAATTCACTGAGGTGTAATCAGGCTCATTTACCATTCCAAATAAATGTCTTCTGTCAAGCCATCTGAAGTAGGAAAGAGAAACTTCCAGTGGAAGCGAATGTGTGAGGTGTTTCAGCTTGGAAATGCAATTCATTTTTATAGCATTAACCTTCTTAGCCATAGACAAATGAAGTGCTACCCATATATTTATATGCAATAATGGATCGGAATTAACCAGATCACCCAACCAAGGGGAGGAACAGGACTCCCAGGTCTTGGCTGTGCCAGTGAACCTGGTGAGAAGGTCTGGAGAAGAGCAAATATCTATTAGAGTGAGTGCTCCTGACTTGGGCTAATTCAGCCTATAAACTGAAAATTTTGAAAAAGAACTAATGATCCTAAGGAGACAAAGTATTGATCTGCCAGCGTCGGAGAAAAACAATAATATATCTTCTGCAGAAAGCAGGAGTGTATATGCTGCCAAGACACCTGGGAAGAGAGTCTGTCTCCTCCTGCCAGAGGCTCCGTAGCTGAATAAAAACAAAAGCCAATGGGGTGAGCGTCGCCTGGACCACTTTCCAAGTACAAAGTATTTATAAAGGAGCTCATGGTTTCCACTGCATTCTTTGGCTGCTTATGGGATAACAGGATGTGCTTTATAATGGTATTGCCCATCCCGTTCTGTTTCGGTATTTTTGAATAGATGGTCCCATTAATAACATTGTTTAACCAGTTTGCTAGGATTTGGGAAATAATTTTTAACATTTGAATGAAAGAAACTGGTTAGTAACCCCATTTGCAAGGATCTCTACTCTTACAGACGAGACTGATCAGTGCCTGGTGTAAAAACTGACTGCCGTACGCCCCTCGCTAAAGCCTCTGTACACCTCCAACAGCGAGCTAATTCTGATGAGCTCTTGAAAAATTCAGCACTGAAGCCATCAGCACCTAGCGCCTTACCTGCAGGCAAGGCATTAATTACCTCTAAGTTCTTTAGTTATACCTGACTCTTCTGTTGGTAACCCTAATCTCTCTACAAAAAAAAAAATGTAAAAAAAAAAAAAAGAAAAAGCGCAAATTGCCTATCACCAGGAAGACACTGAGCTTTAAAGATCCATGTAAAATTCTTAAAATAAACCAAACAAACATTTATTTATAATTGCCATAAATATCACCAGGACTTAACTTTGGGAATGGTGTTTGCTGATTCACTCTCTTTTATGTATCTGGCAAGAAAGTGTCTCTGCCCTGTCCAATGACTCCAAAATTTATCTTGCCCAAAATCAATTAAATTCGACCTTCTGGGATAATATAGTGTTATATTGGACCAATGTCTATAAATAATCTTTTAGCTCGGTCTTTAACACTCGGTATTTGCTGTTTCTTGTAAGAGATTAATTTAAGACTTTATTGATGAGAACGTCTTCTTTATCATTGAGTCAACAGGTCAAAGCACGGCCAGGCACAACAAGAAATTCCGATTTGTCCCTCTGCTTAAGGGATGTTCTATAGGGAAAAAGTCATTTGGATATTAAGAAAAAAAAAATCTTGATGAGGAAAAAGTGTATTCCCTTCCAGACAGGTTGAGAGTTTTCAGAATCCCAGATTCTTATAGACCCTCTAGAGTGGTAAGGAGGGGTCCCACACACCTTTGGCACCACAATGCTCAAAAGCAGACCTCAACAACAGATTGAAGTTCTCCTTGACGATGGATGTCATGGTTACTGACTGCTTGTAACTTCCTTTCATGATCTGCAAACAATGTCTGATCGTCGGGTCTCCATGGGTGCACAGATATTAACCAGAATACGTTTTTGTGCCTGCATTTCTAACCCTAACCCAGCGCAGCAGTTATTCCCAGTTATCTTTCATTTGTTTTAGACATTTAAATTACAAATATGTACTATTCGATGTTAACAGCCCACTTTCCTGTACTAGATCCCACACATCCAGTCAATGCCCTACAAAGCTTCACTGACTCCTCTGAAGAAATATGTATTTCTCATAGAAATGCTACATTATATTTGTTGCTCTAAAGGTCATAACCGTATCACCGGAGATCTTCATCAGTGTTCAATAGATACGATCAATATCCTGTCCTACGCTGTGAAGACTTGTCCAGACTTGCTTCAGGTCCATGTGAGCATACACGTCTCCACAGGCCAATGACTGACAGGTTTTTTTTTTTTTTTAATCCTTTACCACCTGTACTGTTTATGAACCAACCCTATCTCTGTTTTTCCTGGTTACCTGTGATTAAAAGGATGGAGAGAGCAGAGGGACCTGGAGCTCAGTACTGCACACAATAGCCTGTCAGCACCGCTTCCTCAGCACCGTCTGCTCTTATGGATCTAAAATGATGTTGCTTCAGCACAGGGCAGGCATGCTCTGCCTTCATGGAACGGAACAAGCCCAGTGGGCCCCTCTCCCCCTCCACTAGCCCCTCCCCCCCTCCACTAGCCCCTCCCCTAGCTGTGGCACTCGCCCAAGGGTGGCTGTTGTAACGGCAGAGATGCCACATCGTAATGGGGGGGGGGGGTAGAAATAACTCCAGAACCCTTTTTCATACCACTGAGTGCACCGTGAAAGTCACATAAGATTGTAACTTGAGGCCATCAAACTGAACTGTGTGGAAACACGCCAATTCCACAAACTTGGCAGGATTACCACCAACATATCTGCTTGGAAGGGTATTTCTGAGTAAATAACATGTGATTTAGGAGTCACACCTACAACACTGTTTTTGGACTGTTACTGTAATGATGTTTTGGCTCTGCGTTCCTCCACACTGGATCTGAAATGAAACTGCTGGGTGCCCGTTTTAATGCAAGTGCACTAATGGCTATACTGGGTCAGCCATATTGAAAAGGCAGTCCATTTTACACACAAACCCCATTTCAGACATTGCTGTTAGAGCCAACCCAGGTATATTGTTAAAAGCAATATACCATTATTTTTTTAGGATCTGTTGGTATTTCTGAATTACCCGAGTAGCATTTACTGTGTGACCAGATGAAATGGTGGAAAAGAATTAGTTTTCCAATAGACTTTCGGCGGGCATTAAACTTTGAACCATTTTGTGCCTTAAAGAACATTTAGAAACTGCTCAACTCCTATTGATCGACTTAATTTTCTAGCATTGGTTGTGTGGACTACACAAAAATGTGTTGTAATAGCTTTTAAATACATCTACAAAAATGCATTGTTTACATAACGTGCTTTCTGGACAGTAAGTCATTTATCCTTTATAACAGAATGCTTACAGCTGATTTGTATGACACATGATCACATGCTTAGTGTTTATATATATTCCATATGTATTTTATATGAAGAGAGCAGACCACCCCCCCCCCCATTTGATTTGGGATTTAATTCATTAAAATTCTCTCTTTCTTTCTTCATAAGAAATGTTTTATTTCATTAGAAGTTTCCTAATAGAGACTTTTCCTAATCCATGGACATTCCACAGGTGCTTCCACAGGGCTGAAGCGTTTCTAGCGCAGACCGTGTGTAGATACGTATAGCGCACCATCACCAGGCACGCCGGACGTCACACCGCTTCGTGCCGGGAAATGCCATATGCAAATATCCTTAGCTTGTCAACGTTTGTCTCGTTATGTTAATTAAGTCAAAGCCCGGGCACGTATTAACCGGCACTCGGCGCGGCACAGAGAGCCATTTACTGCGGGCGGCGTGGAGAGCGTCTTCCAGGATGGTTCGCCTGGGACCAATAAGGGGATGTGATTTTCCAAAGTGCCGAGCGCTCATTCCGAAACCCACCCCATTCCGTCTGTTTGCACACCGGAGGCAGGGGGGGGGTTGCTGGATGTTGTCACTGCTGACAACGTACCTCACGTTTGAAGCCCCTCCACCCTCCACCCCCTTTCCAAGGCGATGAAGAAAATGCAATTTTCTTTCTCTCCTTTTTTTAAAATGTATTTTTTTTTTTTCCCTAGTTCTTTTTGTTTCTTGTTTTCTGTTTTTTATTTTCCCCTTCCTCATCCACGCAGACTTTGCTCTGGGTCCCGTTCACACCGTTTTGGTTAAAGCGGGCTCCCTGTGAGTCCTTGCACGTCTCTACCCCCCTGATTGGATCTCACCTCTGGTTATTGTACAGCTTCTCAGAGAGTGCGCAGAGCTGTGCACCTGTGCACGCATGGGGCAGGTGGCGACTCGGAATCTTGCTTTTTATGTTGTTGTTGTTTTTTTTTTTTTAATATTCCGTTTGCATCCTTTTCCCCTCATTGTATTCCAAACCGATGGTAACATTATTCTTATCAAAAATGTGCCGGACAGAAGAAAACCATTCTGTTATATTGGCGAGCTTCAGAGTTTTGAAAGGATCTTGGGCGAGCATATTCCACTTGCAGATGCCCTAAATTTTCTGAGCTCCGTTTGTCATTCGGAGAATTTTATTTCGTTCCATACAGTACAACTGTTCTGCATCTTTTGTACGAGATTTTTTGTAGACACCCGGATGTAACTGTAGAACTGGGGCAGTAGTGTTTCTGTTTGTTGCACATAGCTGGTCCCAAACACCCAGAGGGGCCCCTGTAACACCACGCTGTGTGCATGTAAAACATTTTTTCCAAAAGAAAATGATAATTACACAGCAGTTGTGTTCTTCTCTTCCTCTTTCAGGGGTAAATGTGTCTAAACGGAGCTGAATTTACTGCTCCAGCCTGGAAGGTTTATTCTTTCGTAAATTTAAAGGTCAAGTCAGAGAAGGGTAAAGCCTCGCTTCAAATTCGATTTGTAACGCCAGCCTCTCCGCTCAGATGCTCCGAGCGTTCGACGACAAACTTCACCGTCCAGTCCAGTTTCTGAGGGGGGCTTCACACTCCTCCAGTTCTGGGACATCTCAAGGTTAACCCGACGCAGCCCTGCCCCTCTGCGAGCGTCGAACAGCGAAGCTTCCATCAATCCTCAGCCTGCCGAGGCCTCAGCTCAGACGCGTCTCCCCTGCGTTCCTTTTGGAAACGGAGACTTCAATAAGGAACGGGGCGATGGAGAGCGAGAGAAAAGCCCCAGGCAGGGACCATGGATGTCGAGCAGCGGATTGGACTAGATTATCCGTGTAAGGGAATTGAATTAATAGATTTGCCACACTACTCTTCCTGATCAGGTGACTCACTTTACATCTTTTATTTCCACCTTACGAACCCTTCAGGTTGGCAAATATTTGCTTAGTGTCGCGTGTCCCGGACGCAAAGGAAGCTTCAAGCACTGTTACCGTTTCTTTTCCAAATACGAGATGTTTTTAGGAGAGCTGTAACCTACAACACAATTCTCCAGTTTGTTTATCGTCCTCCAGGAGTTTTTTTTGTTTTGTTTTTTTCCTTCTCTGCAGTCCAAATTTTCTGGCCGTCTCAGAAGCTTTAGCTTTTCCTCCCTCTCCTGTAGTGTCGGTCAGATTAATGATTATGGGCCAAGGCTAATTACCAGCATGGTGTTGCTTAAGGACTGCATGCATAAATCTCGGTTATTTTTAAAGATTGTTAATAATAGGGAGGACTGCGGTTCACCTTGATAAATCTGTCGGCCCAGGTAACAACCCTGTCGGCGTAAAGAATTTACCTCTGCGCGTGGTCTGCCTCTCTTTGAGCCTGGTCCAGCATCCCCGTTTGCTCACAGTGGTTTGAGAACTGATCCTGACCTTTTTTTTTTTTTATTAATGGAATCAGTAAATCTGAATGTAAAGCACAGTGGTTGGGATTTAGTTCATTTTTGTTCGTTAGGGAGAAAATAATCAAATGAATGAACATTTGCAAGGTTCTGGAGGCTTTTTGAGACTTTTTGACGTGCTCAGTTTCACATCAGACTTTGTGTTGAACAAAAAGCCCCAAAGCTCAGAAGCTCAGTATGCATCTAATGTTTATGTTTCCATGTGAGAGTCAAAGCTCCCTTTTTGCGTAAATTACTGCAACTGAAGTCAGCCACCGGTTGTGGAAATTCACTCACTCAGCATGGTATTTTGTGTTTTTGTACTTTTATTTCAAAAAGTGAAAATGATTAAGACCAAATTCGCTTTAGGCCCAAATCAGATCATTATTAAAATTAGCAGAGTAAATCCATTGGACTTTTAAAAAAAAAAAAAAAAGTATTTTAATGTACTTTTTTTTCCCTCCTCACTGGGAGCGTTGACCTCACTTCCAGCTGTAGCGATCACTGGCTACGTCCGCTACATCTCCCTGTCAGCAATCTACACACCTGTCTCCCTGTCAGCAATCTACACACCTGTCTCCCTGTCAGCAATCTACTGCAGCTAATCGGGGTCAGACAGACTCGACACAGTCACCCACCCCACCCCCAACCGAGCCTCGTTGATTGGCCACACCCCTGGGAGGCGCTGCCACATGGCGGGTAGCTGGAACTGGAGGAGGAGGCGGTGCGGGGCCGTCCAGCTCCTCCTTTCCCCCACTGCGGTGGATTCCTGGCACTGGATGCATCACCGCTGCCAGTCCCGGGAGTGGGCGGGGCTCGTGCCGTGCCACGGCTCCCGGCACCCAGACGACCTTCTTCTCAGCCCCCTGCGATTTGCCAGACATTTCCGCCTCGTTTCCTGTGGTGGTGCGGGGCCTTTAACATGGCCGACCTGCCGAGGAAGTGTGGGGTTCAGGGTTTAGACAGGGGGTCAATCCCAGGGTCAATACAATTTGCTGTTGAGGGAATTAATTAAACGTGGCAGATGAATTCCGTTCCAGAGAAGGTTCCGGAGAGATCTTTACCGAAGGATATTGATGAGTTTCAGTCAAAACCTTGCTTTGGAGTAGTTTGAATGAGGTGGATACTACAGCAGCTGTGGGTTTGCCCCATTAAGTGCAAGAAATGATCCAACATTTGATTTCCACTTAAAGCGCTTGGATGAGCTTATCAGTCAGAACCTTTCCATTCCTTTCCTTTTGCTTCTGTAAGTCAGTTAGGGTGCGTGATCAATATATATTCCCTGTTCAAATGTGTAAAATTCATACCTTCGAAGCACTTAATAACAAAAATAACTTGGGTTAGTTCTCTTCAATTTACTGCTGAGCACGAGTAAATTGTCCTTCTGTCTGCAGTTTTTGAATGCTGCATGTTTACCGAGTGAATGTCCCCGTATTGCAATAAAATATGTATGAACCCATCACAAACATGCCACAGCTCAATTTATTAGATGTCAGGGATGTGCATTTCACTGGGATATTTAATGCTTAATACATTTAGTTTCATCGTGGGCACAGCGGGACAGATCGTGAACACCCCGTCCACAAGAACAGGGAACAAAATACGGAGAGAATTTGGGTTCGTCCAACAGATGTGAAGATTGCAGAGAGAAAAGGCCTGTAGGAGGAGGCTTTTCCCTTTAATTGTTGTCATGCTGTGTGCCATGCACCTGTTCTCCATGGTGGATTAATTCAACTATGAGCTAATGACACGGAGAGCGGGACGGGAGAAAGGCGTCCTCGTGTCGAGAGGAGGTCGTCGTTTCCAGCGTGAAACGCGGTTGCTTTCAGAGGAACTCGGGCATGACAGGAAGAAGAGGAAGAGGCTCCCTCATGACTTCCTGTCGAGCCTTTTTTTTTTTTTTAAATAATTTTCTTTTGGCCGCGCTTCCGAAGAGCGGCTTCCTTTGATCCTTTCCCATGGCGACCGGTGACCTCGGTTAAACTGCAGACACCCCCACCCAATCCCACATCGCCACGACAACCCATCATCCTCTCCTCAAGCCTCACTCCACCCCTTCCTCTCCTCTCACACCCATCGTTCTTCCAGACCATCCGACCGCTAGCATCCACCCCACCCCCACCGGGCCCCCAGAGGGAGACTGGTCTGTCGTTCGGGCAATGCCATGGTGCGCCGTTTCCATTAAGAGAGTATTCGTCGCGGGGCCTTTGTTAGCATTGATCCGGCCACATCAGGGCAGAGCCAGGCTCACTGATCCGTGGCCATCTCATCTATCTTTCAGGGTCCGAAGGACCTTGCTGTGAAATCAACGCCGACAAGTGCCGCTCCAAACCCTGCCAAAACCAGGGCCTTTGTGCACACGGGTGTTGACGCTTTGCTAGTGAAGACTGGATGCAATCTTTTTTTCTTTTCAATTTATATATTTATTTCTTGTCACATTTTATCTATAGAGAAGATGTGATTTGGAGGGAGGGATTATTGAACATTTTGTTCGGAGATTTTCGCTGCTTCTTTTTCCTTTCTTTATTCTTTTTAAGAAAAGGGGTGAATCGTCAGGTCAGGAAGAATATTTATCGGAAAATGTCAGCATGGCTAAACTGCTTGTTCCTGTTTGGCGGCACTGATGGAATTTACCCAATTAGTTAAATTCCTAAAGGAGGTTGAGGTAAAGCAGGGGTGTCCTGATCTTCCAATCCCACTCTTTCTGAAGCTGCTACCGCCTGGTGGTGAAGACCTCGACAAGAGCGCCTCCCGCTGGAACCGAGATGCCTGCCAGGACCTAGCGGCGAGTTCACTGCTCTCCTAAATTGGTTCAGGCTGCCTTCCCCTCAGAATTGGCTGTATTTTAGTGGAGGATGGTGGTGGTGGGGAACACCCTCACCCCCGCCTTTCCATAAGAACAGACTCTCATGAGAAGACTGGTGTTGTTCTCCACGGAGGGTCGGCCGCGTTTAAAAGGCTTTTCTCTTCTCTTGACACGTATATACACTGCCTCTGTGCAGACAGGAGAGGACTGGATTCACTGGGAAGATATCATGGCTATAGATTGGCTTTCCTCCGCTGGAGTTTCTCCTCACAAGGTTTAATAGGCACCTCGGGGCTCCTAGCAGCTCTGTCGGACAGATGGGCAGAGGAGTCCCAGGGCTAATTTAAGTCCTAAATGGTTTGTCTTCGCCTCAGCTCCTGTCGCGGGGCGGCTCCCGCGTGCCCGTCCGCTCCGGGGCCTGGTCCTCCTACGAAAAATCCCCACATTCGACGTCTTTTCCAAACTGAGCGTTGCACGGGAGTTCGCGTCAGTCTGCGTTCACAGCTCGCCGAGAGCGGCTTTGGTCTTCACGAGCCGGAACCTTTTTCCACGCTTTCATCATCCGGCGGGGTCAAGAGGGCAGGCAGAGCCGGGCCAACCGGCTACATTTGCATTATTATTTATAAAGCTATAGAGGGTTATTAAGATATCAGCAGTACTTTGATCTTATATGCGCTTTGGAGCACCCGGCTATCAGCAAGGGTTGATGGTAGGGTTGCCCATAGCTACAGGCAGTCAAGTTACTTTATGTTGACTGTAGTTTTGCGTTTGTCAAACGACACAGAACCGTATGGTCATGTTGGTTGAACTCTAATGGATTATGGGGATTTGTGTTGAGCACAGAGTGTCTGGCTGGCCGTTTATTACCTGGTTTTCCTTAACGTCTTGCTTCCGGTGCTTCTGGTTGGCCGGGTACTTCTGGACCTGGACGTGAACGTTCCCCCTTGCCTCCACAGCAGTGTGCGCATCAATGAACCCGGAGGGAAGCCTTCAAACTCCTGTCTGGTTTGTACAATTCTGTCCACCGCGCCCCAAGGAACCATGGAATCGATGGCAGACGCTGTGGCTCATCTGCGTTTTCGTTTCCCAGACAGGTGCAGAACTGTAAGAGCACTCAAAAACGGCAGATGTTTAACCACCCCAACGATGCGCCTCGCACGCACTCAGAGGGTGAACGATTCGACACCTTCCTCTTCTGTCTGCACTGTTCACACTCACTCCTCTCAAAGGCCTTCCCTCGCCGTTCTTCCACCCTCTTCCCTTTAATTAATTGATTATTTATTTCTCCAACCGCCGACCGAAATCGACGCTTCCTGTAGTTAAGATCAGCCAACCTCCATCCCCGTCGGCCTCGGCCGAAGATTAATTTCTTTTGTCTTTCGCTCTGCATCGTCAATTCATCCTTTTCTCGGAGAGGAGGAAAAAGAGGAAAAGAGAAAGAAAGTACAGGGTGGGGGTGGAATCTCGGAGGTACAGGGACTCCTGCGAGAGCTGAACCTGACACACGAGGCCCAATTCCCCAAGAAACTGCTTTTATTATTAGGCCCCCGCTCAGCCACGTACAAGTCATTACTTTTCCTCTTGCTTTCAGCTCATATGAGAGAGAAGACGTGTCCCTGGAGAGCCCGGCCAGAGGATATATTTTGGATTGGCTCTCCCGACCGGAGCTCGCAGGAAATATTTGCCCTAATAAGACATGTGCAACTTTTCAAAAGGCGGAGAGGGAGGACAAAAAGGCAGAAGGGTGGCTGATGCTCACACACACACACACATACACACACACACACAAGACGCTCCACGTCCGCACACGTCGCCCGGGCCACCCCGGCCCCCGATCCGCTCCGCTTTCCGGGGGGAAATTGCATTAGCCGCGATGCCGCGCGGATACGCCCGCCGCTCCCGTGGTCCTGACGGCTGTCGCGGACGGGACTCCGGGCATCGGTGTGGCGAGATGGAAAGATTTGGCTTCCCTCCTCATTTCATCGTTTTGTATTAAACACTAAAACAGTGCCTTAGATAGTATCTGTCACAGGAAAGCAGAGAAAATGTGAATAACCAAAAAAAAAAAAGACCTCCTCGGAATAGATCGGTTTCTTTTTTTTCTGAAGCCAGCAACAAAATATCTGTGTTTTTGTTCTCACTGTAATTTGATGTAACCTCCATGGCAGCAGCCTACCTGCTCTGCATGCTCAAATAACCTGATTGTAATAGAAGTGGAGAAGCTTTTGTTCATTTGAATTATATCTGCTGTACAGCTTTAAATCAAAGGAAAATGCTTCTTTTTTAACAGCGTAATGATGGGATTCTTCACACTCTCTCTCACACACACACACACACACACACGTACTCCATGGGGTGGGAAATCTGATAATGCGCTTTGGATTTACGGAGTTCCTGCAGAGAGCAGTAATAGAGACTAGGGAGAGATTAGATGATTTCTCCTCCTTTCTCAGGTGAATCTTCCAAGAAAGCAAACATTCGGATTTAAGCATCACTATTTTATAATCTCTCCCCTGCCCTGCCTCTCACTTCCCGCGAACGTCAAGATTCCTTCAAGAAAATGCCAATTTTAGGGAAGCTCTGTATAATCTTATTCAGAATACTGAATCGTATCTGGGTGAGCAAGGTCCCCTTTAGAAGTAGC
Source organism: Tenebrosternarchus preto (assembly GCA_025802075.1). NCBI lineage: Eukaryota > Metazoa > Chordata > Actinopteri > Gymnotiformes > Apteronotidae > Tenebrosternarchus > Tenebrosternarchus preto. Next base: position 14,817,321 of record JAOYMR010000005.1, read on the forward strand.
ACTGTTCTTCCACTTTGACGTTTTTAAAAAAAAAAATTTCCCTGACAAAGGAACAAGTAATGTCTCCATTTACCTTAAAATGAACCGTCTTTACCTCCTTCTCCTGGATCTCTCAGGTGGAATTTCCTTAGTCATCCTGTGATTAGCAAGATATAATTGATAGGCAGCTTTAATCTACTGCTAGCATATACCTCTAACCACGGATGACTACATTGATCTGCACCGGCTTCAGCAGGCTCTCTTTCCCACTAAATAAGATGAATTGGCACTCTTCAATTCCAGTTTATTTTCCTGTAGAGTCCAAGAGGGAATGATGCAGTTTTATTTTTTTTATTATTTATTTATTTATTTATTTATTTTTTTAAAAAGGCTCAGTTCTGGTCAGCGTTTGGATCTTGTGCGAACTTGGGAGGCTTGTCGATTATGTTGGGAAGATGGCCGTTTGCCATTTTGGGGCCACTTTGGGGATGTGATATCACAACAGGCATCGTTCCAGGATATGTAATGCTCTTTCTTACAGTAATGGGCCGATAAAGAGCTCGGAAGAGAGGAAAGGTGACGCTCTTTGTCAGATTAATAAAGGATTCTATGGAGACACAAATTGCAGCACGAACACACAAAGTAATCATCACTTATGTCCCCTCTGAGCCACCTGACCCCTTAGAACCAAAGGCATCTGAACATTTTGCTGCCATAGCGACAATAAAATAGCGCCTCAGGTCCAGGAGACCAATGAGGGATAAATGAATGAGCCAATCACTCGACCGCTGACTGCCAGACTGCTTGATTGAATGAACGAACGGTTAATTGGCTAATTATCAATGCAATGACCTGCCCCTGTTCTGCCACGCCAGGTGTGGAGTGCGAGGCGGAGGTGGATGACGGCACCTCGGCCCCCTGCCGGAACGGTGGGCGGAGCGTGGGCGGAGTCTCCGGCTACCGCTGCCTCTGCCCCTCCGGCTTGGCGGGTCCCGACTGCGAGGCCGACGTGGACGAGTGCTCCTCCAGCCCCTGCCTGCACGGGAGGTACGTGAGCTCTAGCCAAGGGAGCAGCTGCCGATTGGCCGCCGCGGGATCGCCGCCACCTGCCTCTGTGTCCTCCAGACTGCCGCTTCACTTTACCATCACGTTTCAGACAGAACACGTTTTCTTTTAGTACAGCTTGCTTGTGTTGAGCGTTGAACCTCAGGCACCAACAAGCATAGTTTCTGATGCATTTAATACACATCAATATCACCTGGACTGAATTCAGTGTCTGACTTGGCCATGAACTCAATACAGAGCATTAATACAGAGTTAAAATAATGGTATTGCATCTAGAACATGAAGTGAACCAGCCAATTCTGTGTATATGTACAGTTTTTATAATCACACCTGAAAGGTTTTGGAATGGTTCCCTTAAAGTGAACAGTCTCAAGTTTTTTGAACCACGGGTGTTTGAAATCCTGCCCTGGCCTGTCGGCAGCTGAAAGCAGAGCGTCAAGAGGCTCGGTCGACGAGATCCCCTCTAATAAATCATCGCTCATAAAGTCGGAGCCCGCGGTTGTCAGGGAGCATTAATGGGCACTTTTTTCATGCCAGCTGTTCGGATGGCATCGGCACGTTCACCTGCCAGTGCGAGAACGGATGGGGCGGAGTCCGATGCGAGACCAACATCGACGTAAGTACACGTGCCTCGAAAGCTTTGCTTTTTGCTAACGTCTCCGGAGATCAGACGTATGTTTGTTTATTTACTTGTCTGGTCCCACGCCGATATAATTGGGCTGGGGGTGGGATTTGTTCATTTTCTTTTTCATGCGATACTTAGGGCTTGTCTGTAGGGGGTTCTTGGAAAGATGGTAGACCATTCTGACTAGCCTGACCAGTTTTGTCTCCTGAACCAAGTGTGCTGTCAAAACTACTCTAGCGGTGAGATAACACACACACGTCTGATGTGCAAAATTAGAGTGTAACTGCAGAACTGGCCCCAAATCATTGGGCGAACAAGTACAGAACACCGAACGGAGAGGACACGGCAGAACACCGAAACTAAATCCATCTGAAGTCACCGGAAAGTTCAGGCAGACACTCCCCCGTCCAAAATTTTGCAACATTATCAAATTTTATCAAGATATCGCTCTGACTGCTGGAGGGAAAGAGCGGGGAAATTACAGCCTCGCCGTGCCCATAGAATCAAGATGATCGTCTACCACGAGGTTCTTTCAACACACCTAAGGACGTGAAATCACTGACATTAAAAAAAGAGGAAGGAGATGCAGGTTTCCCCTTTCGACATGTCGTCTGGCTTAGTTTTGTGCTCTCGGTGACGCTGATGACAGGTCAGCCTTACCTCAAACGTACGTTTGCTTGTACATCTTTAAAGGGAAATCGGGTGCCGTTAATCTCTTGAAACAAGATTTAAAAAAAAAAAAAAATGTTATCTTTTTGTATAACATGGCCGTTTCACAGTAGCTGGGATCCGGTATATAAAACCACTAACAGCAGCAGCTGTTTCTTTTGAAAATTCTCCCCTTCATAAACACTGCACACCTATTATGAAGCCAATAATGGACTTTTTTACCGAACTCCTTCTGCATTTCCACCCTGAAGTCTTTTTTTTTTTCGGCTTTTTAATCGTTCGATCCAATTATTCGCCGCTGCCCACCGTCGATAGGCGCCTTTGCGCGCGGTGCGTCCGTGTTCACGAACGGCGCGGGGTCCTATCGACGTACCTGTAAAGCGAGACTACGGCAAACGAGCCTCGTGGAGCTCCCTAATTAGAACGCGAGGACTCATCCTAATGCCTAATTGATTTTAAAGTGCGCCATTGATTAAAAACTTGCCGCAGACTGGAAATACACCCTTGAGGTGAAACAGCCGTCACCAGGAAGGCCCCGGCAACATCCTGCCGTATATTAAACCATTAGCGGCCGCCTCCTGGCCTGTCATGACTCTCTAGGATGCACGTATTAGCTTGTTATTTGACCTGGGGGAGTCTTTTGTCTAAGGAGTCTGATTTAATCAGGCAGCCACAAATGTGGAATCTGTTTGGGAAAAGTTTTATGCCAGCACAGTATTTATATCAACTACTTGGTCGACTACACTGTGAGACAAGTTTTAAAATAATTGAAATGATTGAACTGTCTTCTCCTCCTGAGTTGCCTGGCTAAAAGGCAACTTATTTGCTCGCGTTTGTGAAATACCTCCAGCCTTTCAAGCCATACCCGCCGGGGGGGGGGGGGGGGGGGGGGGGGGGGGGGGGGGGGGGGGGGGGGGGGGGGGGGGGGGGGGGGGG
>JAOYMR010000005.1:14881057-14891654 GCA_025802075.1 Tenebrosternarchus preto
ATTGTCAACCCTCCCATTCGTCGTACTCCATCTCTCTATCCCTCACCCCCCCCCCCACCCCCCCCAAACCCAACCCCTGTCCCTCCAGCAGCACCGGTGAGTTGTGACGTGTTTATAGAGGAGTCTGTGCAGGCTACAGCCAGGCGTCTAGTTCTCCGATTCCCAAAATTCCCAGGCAACCTCACCCTCCCCAATACCACCATGGTGCTGCCGGATTATCCGCGTCACTAGTACGGCCTCAATTTCTTTGTAACATCTAACGAGTTGGGTTTTTTTTTTTTTTTCCCTCCCCACCATGTTTGGTCTTAAGTGGGTTGAAAGCAGGCGTGTATTTGATAATTTTTCCAAGTTAGAGATGCTGTTTGCCTTCTATAAGCACCCATTCATTTATTCGCTTCTTTGGTCGTTCATTGACTTCAGACAGACTATCGCTGGCTACAGAACTTGCTAATGAGAGGTAGTTGTGGTCATTAGTAGGCTGGAGACATATTGATACTCTGTGTACCGTCGTCTCAATTTGTACTGCATGATTTGTGCTCGTACTGTTCCACAAAGGCATAATTGCTCCAGCACATTTCTATTCTTGTGGCTAATTAAAGAGTTGAACAGTATTTTTCTGTCAATCTCCCTTACAATTTCAGCCCCTTCCTCTTTCTTAAGAAAATGTCTTGTTCACGTAAACACATTTATTCGCAGAATTAATAGGCCATGTCCAATTTTTTGTTTCAGTAACATCTCTGGGCATATACTTCAAAATGTGTTTCTCGTCTATATTCGTGCTGGACCAATCATCTCATCTGGTGAAGTAGCCTCCGATACAACGCAGAGTTGACCCCGTGACGTGCCCACGCTCAGAGCTGTTTCAGCTGCTAACCAGACCGTCTTAGAAACGCTCAGCGCTCATTGGGGGGAGTAACCCCACAGTGACTCAGCAGTGTGTTTTGCTGAGTGCACTCGCTATGTAATTCCTATTTCCCACCACACCGCTCCCCAGAATTATGCAGGAGCAAATCTTAAACGCACGACACGCGACACCGCGCTCATCTTGACTTGCCGTGAGCCGCTTTGGACCACAGGCGGTTTTGTTTATAGAGCTCCGGCTCGAACCTACGAAAAAGATCTGTTGGAGAGAATCGGTTTTGACACCTTGCACGGATGACGGCAGTGGCACGCAGGCAGGCGCGATGCCACTCCAACCCTCAACACGCACGGCTCGGTATCCTGAGGGGACCTTCATATTTGTGGTGCTCAGACTTCTTTCTAATGTTTGTCACAGTTTACGTCAAAGGCTTAAGTGATGTAGCAGCATTACTTCAAGAATTCTTTCTTCTCTCTCCAGCTCCAGCGCATTTAAGCAATTATATGTATTTGTAGTCAGAAGTAGTGTACATGTGCCTGGTTTCCTACTTTATATTGAGGTGCTAAAAAATGCTGGCTGCATGATGGGCTTGGCAAATGTAGTCACTTTTAATTACCAATTGCTCATTAAAATGATAGTGTACATTTTATGTAGCGATAATTAAAATATACTAAAGTACCATCATGAGAATGGCACTACAAAGAATATCTAAAATATTACGTTCTATTATTATATAGACTTCATAAAAACTGACCACAGAGTTGAACTGAAAACCCTATTTTGGATATCTACACATGCTGCGAATACAGTCTCAGTCGTTCATGTAGATGCAGGCCAGGTATGTGAATACGACCATGAGCCAGTGCACCTTGGCACAAGATGAAGGGTTTGCCAGTGTGTAGGTTCTCATTGTTACACTTTCTTCTTGGAGATCCCCACTCATTTGAGCAGACACGTCAAACCCTTTCCTGGTTGAATTATTCATGCAGGATTTGTCTCAAGTAGTATTTTTCTCCCACTCACCCACCACAGGAGAGATGGTTATTGGTTATGGAGGTTCATTATTTCACCTGGAAAAAGTATATGTTGAGATAGCATTCGACCCAATTAAGTACTGACTTCTGACACTCTGTTTCCAAATTGCCGGGAAGATTGCTTAGAAAGTACTGAGCGTGAAAATGAATGTTGAAGCAAGTTCTCTGTGTTCTCAATTTTATTTTTTTCTTGTATGATGTTAATCTTTGTATCTACACTCTCAGGGTGTCTTTGTATCTACACTCTCAGGGTGTCTTTGTAGTTGTCAAGGTCACCTTTGTTTCCATCTTCATGAATATATTACACAGTAGATGACCAATCCTGATACACACAGATGTACATGCAGTTAGTGAATGAGAATGGAAATATTAGCATATTATTCAGTGATTGGCTGTGAAAATGGTCACATGCAACAAGACCATAATAGACAGTATGCAGTTCTATAGAGGGGATAAATCATTGGTTTCTGCATTTCTGAAAAGCCATCTATCATTGTATACATCTTTGGTGTTGTGGCAGGTCACAGTCTGGAAGAGTCAAAGAAAAAACACTAAAGCTGTTGATCACAGAGATCCTTGGGTCTTCCCAAAACCACCATGAGTGTCGGTACTGTTCAGGACAGATGGCACTCTTCGGGATTGGCCGACCCGCTGAAATCTCTTCGGGATTGGCCGACCTGCTGTAATCTCTTCAGGATTGGCCAACCTGCTAAAATCTCTTCGGGATTGGCCAACCTGCTGAAATCTCTTTAATGGCAAAAGTGTTGCAATCCATTGCCCTTGAGTTGTTCTCTTAGCTGCCTTGATTCTACTGAGATGGTTGGGCAAAAGCACATACTGTAAAAGCACATACTATAAAAGCACAATGCACACTGGGAAAACTGTACTGTTCAAGGAGTTTAAACCGGATAGTTCTGGCAAAATCTGCAAAAACTAATTCTGAAGGAATTTGGAAATTACCTGCAGAAAATATCCACTCATATGTGGATGAGGTGATCATTTGAACACGCCTGTGTCTGACTGAGCCAAAACCCGGCCAATAACAGGAAACTATAGACAGCAGTCATTATTGCAAAAAGTAGCAAACAGTTGTTGAGCTGCTATATTGCTTTTTCCATCGTGGCGGATTTGGGGGTCACTGAGTGCTAAGTAACTTTTGTTAAATCTAAAGAGTGCTGTGCTTGGATGGTTTTCCATTTGTGTAATATTAGATCCCGGACAGGACCGTCTGACCACCCCACTCCCCCGTCTCCCTGGGAGACCTCCCCTGTTTACCTCTACGTACATCTGCACACCCCTGAGCCTCCTTCTCCTCCATCCCCCAAGTGCCTGCTGAAGGTTCAATCAGTCACCCAAACGGATGTGTTTGCATGTCACCCATATTGCAGGTTGTTCTAATCTCACAGCCCGCTGAGGTGAACCCCTCCCACCTCCTTTCCCCTCCCCCCACACCCATAAGCAAGCGACAAACCACTCACCATCGTCCTCCAGCGAGAACCTAAAGCGCTCTCGTGCGTACTCTTACCACAAAGCAGGGCATCCGACAACTTTCCGGCAGCTCGGGGGGTGAGAATTATGACCGTCGACCGGCGAGATCACCGTAAATCATCACGTGCGAGTAGTATTTTGATACGCTGCGTTATTCGATGCAAGTGCTCGGTTGCAAATCACCTTTGGCAAGTCCTTTCCTCGACAGACCTGAGGCCCTCTACTCTGAGGTTCAGAGGCTGAATCACCATTCGTGATGTGCTATTCGATTTTACAGTTAAGCAGGTACCTGCCACAGCACTATAACATTTAAACTAGTGTGTGTGTGTGTGTGTGTGTATGGGTGTCTGTGTATGACTGTGTGTATATATAAATCTTCCCTCCTTTCTTCATATTAAGGCAGTCACTTTGAGCCATTCTAAATTCTGGTGACAGAACGTAAATATTTCATTTCTCGAATTCCGGCTTTGGCGCGCCAAAAAACTCGCGCTGCTGCAGCTCGGCTCAAAGCCCATTATTAATTTATAGGTTTGAAATCCCTCGAATGCTTCCTGTATCTGATATGCCACCTTTGAAAGAGAGGCGCGTCTTTCAGAGATGCATATGAAGTCCCCCTCTCGTCTGAATATTGCTTATCGTGCTGGCCCACCCTCTACTTGTTGGCCGGAGATGAATCACAGGACTGTGAAGCTTGTCAGCCACGACGCTGCCGGTGTGTCGAGCCTTTCCTCTTCCTCCTCCTCCTCTTCCTCGTCGCTACCCTGCAATCTCCAACCCGCTCTTCGAACATTTCCGACAACCCCTCCGTCTGCCGAGGGGGATCCTGATCCAGCAAAAAAGCGCCTTCAGGAATTTGGACAGGGAGAGAGGATTCGCAAAAGCCCAGAGCTGATCCATGGTTGGTCCAGGTGTCACAAGATCCCACTGATTGGCTAGGGCCAACCTGCTCTATCCTCTGGACAGATGTGGTAGCGGCAAACTCCACGAGAGCTCGCAGATATCATCGAAAGCATACGTCAGGTCTCGTCCGTTGTCCGTCGAACAGGACCAGGATTTTGCATCATGGTTGTTGCTGTAATTCTATTTGTATTCTCCTTGCTTCTCTCACCCTCTGTCTCTGTACACCCCCCCCCCCCCCATGTTTTCCACCCAAGCTCCGCTGAACAGAATTAATGATGCATCAAGAGTACATTTCATTTGAGTTCATAATGATCTCTTCCTTTTTATTTTTTGCATTTGTCCTCCCCTTCCCCTCCCCCTGGTTCTTTGTTGTGCGTAGCAATGTTGAGAGCCGGGCGTGCACGTGCCCCTCGCCCCGCCCGACAGCCCCGCGCCACTTTGCCTCCTGCGAGCACAACCCTTGCGCCCTGGGTGCCACCTGCGTCTCCACTCCCCAGCTGGAGGCGGCGTGCCTGTGTCCGATCGGGAAGCAGGGCCTCCTCTGCGCCGAGGGTAGGTCTCCCACGTCTGATCGCTGGAGGGCAGAGAGAACAAGGCCCTGCAGGCTCCAGGGAGCCGGCTGTGCGTTCCCATAGAAAGTGCCCGCAAGGCTGTCGTTAATAGAGCCATTATACTAAGCTTTGTGTTTTTAGCCATAGTGGTAGTTTGACACTTTAGAGGCTTAATGTTAGAATTAGTAGCTAGGACAGCTTCTGCAACCTCAGAGTTTTTATTCTTGCAAAGAATAGCTTGAGACTATGTAAGATGAGAGATTATGTCTGTATGAATTTGCCCGTCTGTCTTATAAATCCTGTCCACGCTCAGTTTTTTTTTTTTTTTTTTGCCTTGTCGACTTTATTCTAAAACTCACTGTATGAGCAGCCAGACAGCCACAGGGCACCAATGAGCTTGCAGAATCAGTCAGCGCTCTTGAAGAAACCACAAACGGTCCACACCACAAACCCTGTAGCCCGAGTGAGTGATTTTTTTTTTTGCCGGTCAGCCCACATAACGGACTTAGTCAGTACCGTCTCGCTGTCTGCCCTACCCTGATGTCTTCTTAATAATGTTGCCCTGTTGCATTATCACTCAGGCTAATTGGTAGCAATTACCCCAGCTCACTGCCTGGGCTTCCTCGGGTGCTCTGAATTACCCCTTTGTTCCATCGCCAGACAAGCTGCCGTGTGGTCAATTAAAAGAGTGGATTCAGTTCTCCACTGATGCAGGAACCCTGTTGGTCATTCGCTGCTACTAATAACACGTAGCCAATCAGCTTCATCATAAGGTGACTAAGGGGCCCCTGTACATTCACAAGGGGCCCCTGTACATTCCCAAGCACAGCATCTCTTTAGGCCGACTTAAGGACGTTTGCAAGCTTTGTAGCCGCTGCCGAAACGCCATGCTGCTTTGCATAATTCATTTCCTTTAAGGAAAATGTTTTCTCACTACTTTAAGATGTCTGTATGCCAAAGGTGACCCTTTATATTGAACCCAGGGAGGTCCAAATGTGGTCGATTTGTTGCTTGGCTTGGCGGGCTATTTGTTTTTCGAAATGGCCGTTATTTTTTTGACATTGATTGCTCAATGGTTTCTTTAATCCACACCTCTCTGGGTCCATTTTGTCAGGCTCCACGAACGGAGCAAGTGCACCCCTAAAGAACAGGTGAAATCTTCTTAAGCTCGGAATCGAAGGTGCCGCAGCGTACACCGCCCCGAATGCTAATTCGATGCTGCACTTTTATTCCTGAAGCCTGCTGCTCATGTCCTCCAACACACAGCTGCAGGATCTGTGTCGCGAGACGCTAAATAAAAAAAAAGCCCCTAACTGCCCTGCCCCCCCCTCGGAAAAAGACATCTGGGGGCGTGGCCTCCGTCAGATTCCGTCACCACCCACATGCCCGGGTCACGGCGAGAGCAGCTGAGGTTTGAATTTAAAACCCAGTGATATCAGATAACATCAGAGCAGGTATTGATTGCTAGGCAACACACCTACTGTGGTCCTCGCTGGGTGCTGGGCCTCTGGGGAGGAGCTACAGTGTGGCCTGTTAATACTGCTCCCTGTTCACCATGATGGATGATGCTCTACGTATCAGAGCAGCATACATAGCAACGAATTGCATAGTTACTGTTCCTGTTTAATTATGCCATTAATTGCAGTTTAGTATACGGAATGATGTGTAACAGTTCAATACTCCACACTTCCATTGTACTTCTGTTGCACAGTAATACTGTGTTACATTATGTACATACAGACCATCAATGCATCATTCACTGTAACTTGGTGTATTGCACTCTAATGGTGTGATTACACTGCAGCAGTGGCTGGGTAATGCAAAATGTTTGTAAGGGCTGCTAAAGGCTATGTTTGGTGATCAGAGCATCTGTCAGTATGTCTGTCCTTTTTCGCTGAAGGGAAAAAAAGTAGCTATGACAAAAAATAAACATACAACAGTATGGTCATTCAGATTCATGACAGACTGATCGGTCAGGAGTGGGGGAAACACGTTAGCATAACAATTGTAACCTTATGCATTATTCCAGCTTAGCTTCACTTCAGGTGATAGCGAAGCGCTCAAGTTCACGCCGCCGTCTCTCAGACTGTGAAGGAAACAGCTACACTGTTCTACCTAAAGCCAACACTGCTTTACCATGGCTATGATCACATCGTTAAGACTTAGCCTTGAGCCTAGCCTGCCAACCTCGCTAGTTATCATGAAAGCAGAATTTCCATCTTCTGGCTCATATGATTTTCTGTATGTCTTTTACTTCAAACTGCCTCCACTGAGTCTAGTTTAGAGGTCTTGAACTACTGTATCAGGCTTAGTTCACAGATTTATATTTTAAGCCATGAGGCTGAATAACAAAGTCATTTTGGTATGTGTATATTCAACTATGTGAAAGGTCCCATTTTATGCCCAGTAGGTCAAGAGATGTTAAGACAGTGAAGGTAAACAGGCATGCGTGTCGATTTTTTTTAGAAGCCAGAACTTTGTACAGTTGTGTACAAGGTGTACAGTTCAGTACATTGAAGTTATTTAGCCAGGAACAGGTTGACATCACTGGCTTTGCAAATGCCACTCAGTGAACTATGTGGCTGCATTTCTCATGGGTAAAGTTACCATGAAACAGAGCGGCTTTGTTTTGGCTTGAGATCCGCAGATCACAGTGAGACTAGCACACCCTGCCCAGGTCGCCCTCGGCAACGGCCCGGTTGCGTTTCGCTGTAGTTCATCAAAGCTTCCGTCCTGCGTCACATTTCTACGTCAGATTTGGGCGGATGAAAATGCCACACCTCCCCCTCCCTCCCCCGGCGTTCGAAAACGGTTCATGATGATTCAGAGTTGAGCGGTTTTAAAGTTTTAATAAGGTGGTTAGAGGTTAGGGGTTGGGGGGGTCTGTCAAGAACCAGAGCCAAACACAGCCGCAGTATCCACTTTGCTCACAACCTAATCGCAGGTGCACAGAGAATTTAAGCAAAACATGGAGTCTGTCTTTCCTAATCCCACTAGTGTAGCAGGCTTTGCAATGCATGCATTTTAGCACCCTACAGAGTCACCCTACAGAGCCACACTACAGAGTCACTAAAAAAAAAAATCATATAAATAAATATAGGATTCCTTTCCAACGGCAGTGGAAACTTTGCTGGGTATTGATTGGCACGGAGACCACCACCTTTTCACGGGGAGACGGAATAAACTGGCGACATGTCGCTTGTTAAGACCTCACTATGAATTGGGGCACGAGCAGAATTTTAATGGGTTTCTCCTTGCACGCCAAGCTCATTCACTTCCACTTGATCCCGGCAGCCCTGTGAAGAGAAACACAAGTGCGCCCGGGGCGTCCCAGTGCGGAGCCGTCACGTGCGCCTCGTCGCCATACCAACGGATGCTGGCGGATCTGTGTCTTGTGCAGCGCGTGAACGGATTATCTGCACGAAACACCTGCAAGATATGCACGCAACACGCTTTTAAAGCTTTAATTGCGTGAAATTTAACCAACAATAGCGTTTAGTTTTTATATCGCGTCAATAAAAAATAGGTGTACCGTGACACAATTCAGGGCAAAATCAATTCCTCAGAGAGTAATAGCTGCTCTAAAAATCTGTTTAGACTTAACAGATATTGTCACAGGAGAAGTGGAAATTCCTTTCTACAACACTCTGAAGAGTGCAGAAATAAAACCTTGCTCCTTAAACCCTGCTGAATTTAGCTTTAGGAAGAGGTTAAATCTGAGCATTCATTGCTGTTTAGATGTGACTATTCTTACACGAGAGGTCATAAATATATAGATGAACGAGTATAAAATGGAAAAGGTCAAAAAAAATCTCTGCAGGAAAACATGATGTACTCTTTTGTGCTGTTTTGTATGAGTCATCAGTCGTAAAGCTGCTAACGTATAAACGGTAAGCGTCACCTCTATAACAGCATCTTAATTCAGCAGCCCCGTTAATGTACTTCATGTCTCTCCCTTGACACATAAAGGGCTCCAAATCACACATTTGCCACTCGTAACACTGTTTTCTTTTGATGCTAATTGCTGGTGGTACGTGGAGCAGACCTGACGCTTTCCCAACTACCATTTGTATTTTTTAAATCAGGCCACAGTTATGACACCAGTGCATTCCGGCCCTTAAAGCGACAGCGCACGCACGTTTCCCTGTATTGAAGCGCTGCCCATAAAAGCACCAAAATTGCCGTCTTCGATCTTCGTATCTGCGGCCTTGCGTGGGTTTTACGCACCACAGCAGCGCGGCTTCTTTATATACAGTTGAGAAGATCTACGGAGACAGTCGTGCAACGGATTCCTATCCGTATCCAACAAGCTTCGTCGTCCTGTGTGTGAGCGACATCGCGCTACTAACGGGCCTTGTTTGTACTCGAATGACCTTTGGGACATTTATGGCCTTTCTGAAGCCGACCTGAAATCATTGCGTCGGCTCACACGCTCATTAAAAGACGTGTTTGGTCGGACAACTTGCGGGGGGGGCTTAAAGCTCCCCGCCCCCACGACCTCCCCTCTGCTCACCACCGTCCCACTCCTTCATTAGGCACTGTGCAAACACGCGAGCCTATATCTGCACAGTTTTCACAAGCATCAATAATTCAAAAGGAAAACGACGCCTGCACACAGTCACAGGGAGAGTGCGTTTGGGGGGAGAGAGGGAGAAAGAGCGCGCACGCGAGAGAGCGCGAGCACTCTTCAGACCGTATTTAGCCAGAGCCTCGGGGAGGGGAGGGGAGAGGAGGGGAGCGGATGCAGAGGGAGAGCTGAGCCGACCGGGAGAAAATGCTCATTATTTGGGAAGATGCACAGACTCGCCGCCTGTGCGCAGCAACTCAGAGAACGCCAGACGAAGGCTGATAGCCTGAAGCTCCGGTGCTTTTCTTTAACGGAAGACGGTGCCTGCGAGCTCTTTAAAATACAGTAGAATTATAACAGACTGAGTTCAGTCTTCTCCTCCCACCATTAAAAAAAAAGTGCGATGCTTCTGAATGAAACAAAAGGCAGCCGACTGTGAATGTGAAAAGGCCAAATTTGGGGGAAAAGCAAGGCAATCTTTAACCAACAGCCATCCCTCCATGACATGAGATACAAGACAAATGCGCTGTTAAAAGCGCGCTGCATGGATCAATAGCACCATCTCGTGGCCCTTATTGAGATTGCACCTCATGAGGATTTCTTCCCGCAATGCTAACTTCCTAACCGCACTGTTTCAATATTACGCCGCATTCCTCGCATATCATTCTTAGGCTGTATTCTAGGTAACTAGATTGACTCAAGTTGCTGGGAGTCAACAGAAAGTCGATTCTTCTTGAATGCTCTGATGATTAAAGTGTGTTTTGCCGCACCTGCAGCCATCGCCGTGACCTGGCCGCGATTCAGCGGACGTGACGAATTCGGCTACGCGTCCTACCTGGCCTACGCGCCCATTCCCAGCATGCACCACTTCTACGAGTTCCAGCTGAAGTTGATGTTCGCCCGCGACGCCTCTGCTCTGAAGGACAACCTTGTTCTGTTCTCCGGCCAGAAAGGTCAAGGTGAGATGAGATGGGAGCGAGGCCACTTTCAGTTTAGGTGGTGGTGGTGGTGGTGGGGGGTGTGATGGGGTTATTACAGCCACCCGAGGGAAATATCTTGGTAGCGTTAAAGGCCGTTTCAAAATCGGTTCCTGTCATATATGTGATGTGCACAGGGATCGTGTCCCATAGTGAACCCATGCTGAAATTTAGACAAAGGGTAAAATAATGGAAAATATATTTCAAACCTAAACTATTAT
>JAOYMR010000005.1:14900663-14920754 GCA_025802075.1 Tenebrosternarchus preto
TTTTTATATATAGTTATTTATCTATCTATAGTATCTAGTATCTAAGTATATATATAGTTATTTTTATATATAGTTATTTATCTATCTATAGTATCTAGTATCTAAGTATATATATAGTTATTTTTATATATAGTTATCTATCTATAGTATCTAGTATCTAAGTATATATAGTTATTTTTATATATAGTTATTTATCTATCTATAGTATCTAAGTATATATATAGTTATTTTGTGAACCATGCCTGCCAATACATGTGCATCTAGCATATGGCAAAATGGTCCATAGAAAGAAAGGAACAATACGATCTATATATTTCTATGTCTCCCACTAATCCTGGGCACCACAGCTGTACTTATTTTATAGTACCACACTGACTTGTCTCATACAAATTCTACCTTTATATTCAGTCACCCCAATATAAACGAAATATATTTTATATATATGTTATATAGATATAATTTTAAACCTCGTTCTTTTGAGAATAATCTGATGTCTCAACCCCATGAACACATATAAAGACGGAGTCATTTGAGTTTGCAATTTAATATTAAACAATCAGAATTGGTGCAGTGTAGCACCAACCAACAACAGTTCTGAAGGTCCTTTAGTGTCTGACATTACCATTACCAAATTTCTGTCAGCAAAAGTCACACATCTCGTTACACCTCTCATAAATTCTGAAAACATTACATTCTAAATACAGTGCCTACCTTTGTAATAAAAAAATCTGTGTAAAAGAAACTTGCAAGGGGGAGTTTTACCAGTATTTCTTAGTAACATTTGGATTGGTTGTGCTCGCAGAAAGATTCAGATGCATTGTTTACACAGTGGTCATTGTACTAAATATTCTGCAGGTGCTCACTGACCAAAACAATCATTGTAGCACTTTACAAATCGAACGCGTCGTCAATTCAGGATGCTACAATGTTAAATTTATACATTCATTGGCTGTTCTTGTTTTTTTAAATCCTTCGATAGTTCTAGAGTTCTATACATGTAAAAATAAAACAGAGCCTCTTTCACTTACGACTGATTCATTTGATCAGGATTCTCTCTCTCTCTCACCGTGATTGGTTAATTAATATTGTACCACTGTATTTCATTAACAAAGTTTATTATCTTTTTGTCAACAATAAAAAGATTTTATGAACTGTACATAATGTGCAGAATTGCACACTTTATCTCTAATGTATGACAAACAAAAATGTACAAAGACCATTTCTGTCATTTGACACAAATAGAAAATATTTAAGAAGCCATTTAAAAACACATAAGAAAGCAGAGGACAAAGTATCTGACATGTTTTGCTGTTACTTTTGTCCTTAAAAAACAAATAGTAGTTGAAATTCAGATTTCTTGTGATCAACATAGGAACAGTCTGTCTATGACCTGTGGTTGCAAATTAGTCTTTAACACAAGGAACATAATGTTGCATTCTGAATTCAGAACACAACCAACTAAAACCTAAAATCATTAAAAAAAAAAAAAAAAAAAAAAGCTGCTTTTGAAATGTTATAAATATTTTTCTTCTACGATGCAGTAAAACAAAATAAAAAAAATGTAAAAACAACACTTAACAGCGTTGAACAAATGTATCCAGGCAGAATACAAAGATCATGAGTGCCTGTCTCTCGAGTCTCTTCTGTGTTTCTCCTGATCTCGTGACCTACGTTTGTCTTTGTGATGACTACTGTGATGCCGCTCCTTCCTTCTTTCACTATGCCTCTCGTCTCGCGAGTGCCTGCTCTTATGCCTGTGCCGGCTCCGGCTCCGGCTCCTGCCGCGGCTCCGGCTCCGGCTCCTGCTGCGGCTCCGGCTCCGGCTTCGGCTTCTGCTCCGGCTCCGGCTCTTGGTCCAGCTCCGGCTCCGGCTGCGGGCGTGGTGCTTCTCCCGCTCGTGGTGCCGACTCTTGTGCCGGTGTCTCCCGTAGTGGTCCCGCTCGTCCTTCTTGAAATGTTCCTCCGAGCGTTTGGGCTGCCTGTCCCACAGCTCATCGTAGTTCAGCTCGGGGCCCTTCTCACCCTTGCCCGAGGGCGGAGGGGCGGGCAAGGCCGAATCAGGGAACCTCCGTGTCGCGTAGGACAGAGGAGGTCCAGCAACCACCTCTGGGACAGGCTGGGGAAAGCAACCTTGGGGAGGAACTGGCTGAGTCCAAGGTGGAGCATGCATTTGATTTTGAGGGTCAGGCTGGGGAAAGATTATTGGAGGTGGTGGACCAGGAGGGTAGCTGAACGGTGGAGGACCCTGCAGGGATCTAAACGGTGCTGGGCCAGACTGGGGTGGGTAGGCGGGCATTGGTCCAGGTGGATACACGTGATCAGGTGCCCCAGAATGATAGGGAGGAAGTGTGGGTGGTGGAGGACCATGGCCTCCAGTGTTGAAAGGACCGGGGCTTAGAAGACGTGGCCTTGACTGCTTTAGCCCTTCATTTTTTCCAGTAGAGGAAATAGTGGTGATGGTCTGAATATCTTCCACAACTTTAAAATCTGACAGTGGCTTTGCAGGTGCTGACTGAGTTATTGGTGAGGACAGTACAGGTGCAGTCAGCGGGACCGGCTCTGCAGTTGCTGGTTGGCTGACATTCAGCCGGGGTGCATCTGTGTCTGAGGTCGGCTGTTCTCCGTTGCCTTCTGATAAAGTGCCAGACGCGAGTGGTTTCTGAGTCTTGGTTGGGCTTTCCACAGCTGCATCCTTAGCAGCAGCCTTAGTGGTGTCATTAGCAGAGTCTTGTGATGAAGCTGAACTAGCTTCAGGAAGTACATTCATTTCTTGACTGGGTTGTGTACTGGGGTCGCTTTTGGTTTCGGCGTCAGGGGACTCGGTCTTCAGCTGAGTGACCGAAAGACTGGAGAGGAAAGTCTCGGTTGAAACGTCTCCCGGCTTATCCTTCAGCGAGAATACAACTCCGCTCATTGTCCCACTCTCTTTCCCTTGTGAGCCTGCATCTGTTTTCGAGTCCGATGGCTCGTGCTCCATTTTGACAGGTCTGGGCTCTTTCTTCTTGATGATGAATCGATCCAGTCTCGGGGTGGTGGGCGTTCTGGCACCGGCACTTCCTGAAGTGGAACAGTCCGCGGTAGACGACTGACTGACTGCACTGCCACTCGTGTCCTTCCCGTCGTCACCTGCAGCCGTGGTTTTCCCAGTCGTGGGCTGCGTTAGCACGCCAGGGAGGAAACGCAGGGAGACATTTTCATCATCCTCCATCTCCAACAGAGTCTCGTCTGTGGCCGATTTGACGACCGCGGCAGCATCCTTTTTGTGTATCCGTCCAAGAGTGCCGATAAAGTTTCTTTCTTCGGCTCGACCGACCACGGTCTTCTGGATGGGGTCTACCTGAGGTTTGCTCTCTGGCAAGAAACCTGGACCTTCACTAGCATCACTTGGGAGGATGACCCCAAAATCCCTTTTGGGTCTCTGCCGAATGATTAATCCCAGGAGAAGGTTTGGACGGTTGGTCTCCAACCCTATTGTCAGGCAAAATATTTAAGACCGATTTAGACACCCACAAAACATTACAGGCTGAAACCTACACACACGTGCCATTCAAGCCCTCTTAAACTAAACAAGCAGGCTATGTTTGACCATTTATATTAAATATTGGGTAGGGTAAGATCAAATCCAGGAGTAGGCCATCAGGTTTCTCTGACCTAGAGTGTCTTATACTAGATGACCATACAATTTCAGTACTTGCTACAAAAGAAACATATCAATATTCATGGGAGTTTGACGCTTTACAAAGACGATAACTCTTACCCGGGCCATCAAACGGAACAATCTGGTGTGGGATTTTTTCCGTGGTTCCAAGGGGGATAAGATACATGTCTTTAACTTGTTTGCGGTTGTTGGCGACAACCCCGTATCGCCTGCGGCTACTGAAATAGGCATACAGCAAGGTGTACGATATCTCATCTTCCTCTGTGTCAGGTGTGAATCGGACAATACATATTTCCTGAGAAATGAGAGAGAGTTACTCAAAAAAAAACACACACACACACAAAAAAAAACATACAGAACATGATGCGACACTTGAATGGAACATGGACTGACATAAGCAAGTAATCAGTAATCATCACCTTTGTACCAGAGGCACGTATTTTCTCTACGTAGTCCCAGACAATTTGGGGCGAGATTCTTCCACCAACCTGGATGCTGTCTGGCAGATCCTGTAGAACACAGCCATGTAAAAAATTAAAACGCTTTTCATTCAGTGTTAGTAATGTCATAATTTCTTTTTTGTTTTAAGCATTTTGGCTTTGCTTCATTACATTTTCATCAGAGAACTGAGTGAGGTATGAAAGTATGCAGTAAGCCGTGTGTATCCAGGGCATTAAAAAGTGATCTTAGACTGGCTGGGAAAAACCCCACTGCACAGCTGGTCTGCACATGGCATGGCAGAAGTGTGCAGATAAACATCAAGCTTGTTTTATGCTCTACTCATATATATTTAATGAAATAAAACCGATAAATGTAATCAATCTACCATGTTTGATAACCAACTCAACAATAACTTGATGCATTTAACTGTTTGTCTTAAAGATTTTTGATCACTTCACACTACGGGTAACTTACTCTAGATTGTTGTAGACTGCATCTCCATTTAATATAGTAATATCGTGGGACTTTTTTTTTGGATGTTGTGTTTTGTCTGTTTGGGTCTTTGGCAATACACAAAACAATGGGGGTGGGGGGAGGGTTAAATATTATTCAAATTTCACTCCACTGAAATCCTGATTTCTAGGCGACACCTTTAAATAGTCAGAGAAACTTGCCTCTGTGAGATGGTCCAGTATTCCAGAGACTGGGTAAGCCTTCGTAAGAAACCGAGCTACAGCTGGCATGACTACATATCCATTCCATAAGCTCTCTAAATTGGCGAGGAATGTAACTGTATCTTCTTTACTGTTTGCATTTTCAGACCTGTAAGAAAACAGTGACATTTATTGTGATTTACCAAAGAAGTGTTTCTGTGCCAATGATAAATCCTTCATTATACCTCATTGTGATTATTGTGATTTACCAAAGAAGTGTTTCTGTGCCAATGATGAATCCTTCATTATACCTCATTGCCTTGTTAAAAGTTAGCGCATAACCATCAACAATATCAATCTTCTTCAACCCCAAAGATCAATAAATCCTAAATCACTCAATTCAGTTCATGTTTCAGCTGGTCTGTGACCACATGCTTGTTTGGTTAAGTAATTTGACCCCGTGTGTGGTGGAAACTAAAACCTAGAAGCTTTACCTTCCAAATTTAAGTACACGTACCCTCACACAGTGGTTATACCAAGTAACACACATCACTTTTACCTTGACTCATAGGCTGGAAAAGTGCTGGAGTTGAGGAGACCTTCTTCCAGGGCTCTTAGAGACAAGTCATCCACCAGCACTGCTGAAGATGCAGGTGGAGATACGGGGGTGGCCTGCTGGTTGTCACCTTCAGTGGCTGAGGACTGCCTTCTATGTACTGTCGTTGCCACTTTTACAACTTTAGTTGTGGCCTCCTCTACTGGTGGAGCCATTCGACCTGTTTAAGGACAAATAAAAAAAAAAGAAATGAAATTAAGTCGACCTATTTTTAAAGTTGTGTCCAAGATCGGTGGTAAAAAGCTCGTTTTGGAGATGTGCATTACCTGTGCAGATTTTGCAGTGAAGGTCAAAGAGATGAGACTTGTGCAAACTTGTCGTATCTTTACTTTTCTTGGGACTCTCTGCTTTCAAGTCTGGTGGGTTTTCTTCAGTTATCTCAACAGCTTTGGGAACCGGATCAGACTGGGGGAAGATCAGAAAAGCGCATCATTTCAGTCGTAAGATTATTTGATGCATTTATCACAGTACAAGAACCAAACGCCTTCCATCTTACCATGACTTCCATGGCCTCAGAGACTTTTGCAGGTTCCTCGTTCTCAATTTCAATTTCCCCTTTGTGCGTGATTTTGGTGACGGGTCGCCTCTCGGCTTCTCGCTGTTCTTTCTCGATCATTTCGATTGTCTGAAAATAGAATCGCTAGTGAGCTACACAAACGGCGACGTTCACGCTGAACGTCTTTGAAGTATCGGACTATGGTCCATATATAGCTGTGTATCGATCAGAGTATCCTTACATGTCTGTTTTCCCTTCGTCTCCAAGCAGCCAGTTCTTTAGAGGCAAGTTCCTCCGCGCTCATACGAACTAAATCTCTAGGCGAAACTTCACCCTTGAGAACGCGCTTGAATAACACCTGGAAGATTGTACTTGAGTTTATTTTTTTGTGCAGCATTTGGCAAAAAGGTTTAAATATATTTAAAGGTGTAGTTTGGCTACAGCCCAACTACGTTTACTAGTGTTCCGATAAATTATTGCACTGCTGCATTACTGTTATAATACAGAGGTGGGGGGAAAAAAAAATAATCACTTACATTATTTTTTTTATCTTTGAGGTTGAATGTCAAGCTTCTGTATTTATTTTTATACTTGCTATCAACACCTTGGAAGAGGTCAAAAAGCTCTTTTTCTGTCCTCTTTGCCAGCTCAGCTGGTTTCTCTGATGAAACCTTCATGTCCGATTCCTTCAGCCTTTAAACAAGTGGTTAAACAAAATGGCAAAGTCAAGCATGAGATTTGCGTCAATTACTAAAAGCCAAGAAAAAAGGTCAAATCAAAAAACAATCAATAAAATATCAAATCAATCAAAGTTCACTCATAAGCCATCGATAAAATGCAACGACCAGTTGTAATATTTCGGACCAATATTCTTAGGAAACGTTTCCACTATGTTTGCAAATCTCAGTCTCTCTTCACCTACTATGCAAAAGGCCCATAAACATCTGCTATGACATTTTCTTTACACACAGATACCTGCCACTTTTGCAAATCACCGTCTGTTAAAATGCCATTTGCGATCTTTTATGGTGTGGTTTGAAATAAATCTAACCTATACAATTTTCCACCTAAACCAAAAGAAAAACAACATACTCAGACATGTTTGGTTTATAGTGTTTGTACTGCAGCCAACAAGACACTATTCCATTCTGTCTTCTTAAATACATGGCAAAGGCCTCCCTTTCTTCATGACCTCTTTAAGCTACATTTAAGGTCTAAAAGTTTAAAGTACAACTATCTGTGTAACTCTGAGCACTTCAAAGTTTGTTTTGATTTAAAAAATATATATATTCAGGTTATTTAAGGTGGCTGCCAGGATGGTAAGTATGTGGTTGGTTGTTTGTTTTTTTTTATTACAGATGGCAGGAAATCATACTGTGTGCTAAGTACATGAAGTTTGTAGGACATTCCTTTTGAAGTCAATGAAAGAAAGCCAGCATCAGATTTGCCGTCTATTTATGGGAGACTTATGGAAGCTTCACACACCAACCATACCGTAGAAGAACATATTCAATTACTTTTTTTTTTTTTTGCGCCAAACCACTGCTTTAAGTTCACTATAGCAAAGTGTTTTCCTCTGATGTCTCCAACTTTGAATAGGCAGACTTAACTATTACCTCCTTTTGCACATAAAAAACCCTACCACAGAAAATGGCAAATGTGCTCCATTTGCATTCCTTACCGTTTCACAAGAATGTCCTCGAGCGAGTCCCGGACGCTCCTTCTGATTTGTCCTGTGGACGGTTTCTTCAGGCTTGCTGGAGACACTTTTGCCTTTTTTACTTCATGCTTCGCATTCGTGCCTGGCAAAAACAAAATTGCCCAGTATTCAATGAACTCCAGAATCCATTAGGCTTCATCTTATGAAAGCAAAGCAAAAAAATAAATTAAAAAAAATTGTCATAACAGTCGTACCACTTTTTTGCACCGAATCCGCTGATGGTCTTCTGTCCCCCGAGTCCTGGAGGAAATTGAGAGAACAATTACACTGCTGCCTGCCGTGGTACATAAAAGCTAATACTGCACTATCCAGTGAAATCAAAACCTGGTCAGTGCAAAAAATATTTTGTAATGGTTTCACAAACAAGCAAAACCTGTAATGACCGCATGAGTCCCTTAACACCTACACAGATCTGTGATGGAGATTTTTGTTCATGTAAATGTGTACTTGGAAACATAAACAAACACACACAAAAAAAAAAAAAAAAACAGGCGGCAAGCAGAATACGAATCATTCAGTTAAAAACTTATATATTTGCTGTGTGTATCTGCAGAGAGTAATTAAACTCAGCCTTTCCCCATTACCGGTCAAACTTATTCTACACAATCTAGATCCAGTTGGGTCAAACTGGCTACCCCTACAAATGTACACAAATCATTATTTTATTTTTTTTTTAACTACTGCGGCCAGACATCATGATGGCAAATAAATTCTAAGAAAATTATATGAGTGATGACCAATGGATTTTTGTCCAGGGACATTGGAGACTTGCTTACTTTCCGAAAGGGACGGATTCCCCCTGATGTGACCGATGATTCGGCCCCCTGTTTTTGCTGGACGGGAGACTTGCTGTCCGAGTGCCCCGTAGTCTGGACCTCTGCCTTCCCGGCTTCATCGGCGCAGCACTTGAGACACACGTATTCTTGGTCATCCTTCTCCATCTGTTGCACTTTAGCTAGATCCAGCCCAACGCAGTCGCCATGGAACCAGTCGTCACAGCGCCCGCAGCCCACCATGAACCTGGAAACGTACCCATACGTGTTATGTTCGATCCAGGGTGTCCTTCTAGTGAGTGATTCTCTAATACACAGCATGGACACTGACTACATGGCAGTAACATTAAATGTATAATTAAAAGTGCCCTGATAGTCAGTACTTACTCCAACAAAGAGGCACCCTAACTGGGTGCCTCTTTGTTGGGAGTATGTTTTTTGTAGCATTGAGGGGCGGGGTCATTATAAGCTTTTTGCATTGAGGGGCGGTGTCATTATAAGCTTTTTGCATTGAGGGGCGGGGTCATTATAAGCTTTTTGCATTGAGGGGCGGGGTCATTATAAGCTTTTAGAATTTTCTTTATAATTCGTTACTGGAACAGAACGCACCTATTGTTATGAGGCTTCTTGCACAAGCCACACTGTTTGCTGGAATCCCACGTGGTCTCGTTGTCTGTGGCAGGTGGAGGATCCCCTTCTGCAGGTCCCTTCTTCGCCACAGGGGCATTGTCAGGGACAAACAGCTCCGGCTCATCCAGAGAAATGCTCCTGGAGTTTCGGCTCTTCTGCCTCTGCGAGATCTTCTCTGGCTTCTTGATCTTGGCCTTGTCCGGCTCGTCCTGCGCAGGGCCGTCCTTGGAGGGCTGACTCGGTTTGAGCGCCGCCACCGGCGGATGTTGTGGCTTCTTCGGAGCGTGGGGAGGTTTATTTGTAACCGCCTTGGCACCAGGACTGGAGTCAGAAGACACCTTTCTAATCGGGGGAGGGTGAACGTTGGAGGAGTTGGCGTTCGATTTCTCAGGATGACTAACTTGCGCCTGTGGAGGTTTCGAGGCTGGTTTTGGAGCAGGTGACGCAGTAGGTCGCTTCAGACCTGCACTGACCGGTTTAACTTTGACATGTTGGAGATTTTCTGCTGTACGGACCTTTTTGTCTTGGAGCTTGAGATGTTTGGACCCCTTCAACAAAATGGCCGGTCTGGTGAGGTGTGCACGCTTGTTTTTGGTTATAGACAGTGGCTGCTTGGGTTTCAGTAGCTTTTTGGTGACGGGCTTTTCCATTGTGCCGTTTTTGTTCTGCGACTTGCAGGCACCTAGCTTGGCGGTGGCGTTTTGGTCACTGACTTTGGTGTCTGTGGTTGCCTCTGTCGCGCTGGGTTTGAAGGACAGCGCACCGTTGGCATCCTGCACATCGTTCGGATTCACGTACGGCCCAAATTCCATAGGCACATCATTGGCTCCCTGCTGTCCGACATTCGGCTCCGCGACAACCGTTGGTGCCTGCTGCCCGGTGAAAGCCTGGTTCGGCGCCAAATCAAAAACGATGCCGTCAGTGGCCACGGCATCGCTCTGAATGCTCAGAGCCTGGAGAGCGCTTGCGTTAAGTGATCCAGAGATTTGAGAGGGCCCGGGTAACAGTTCAATTTTGTAGCCCCCCACGGTGACGGTCAGTCGTCTCAACACAACCACAGGGTTCATCGAGGGTTCAACCTCGTGAACGTTAAAGCGACGGCTGAGCAAGGCCTCCCTTTTCTCCGCGTAGCTGTCATCTAACGACTTGCTGCTCGACGGTACCTCTTGGTTGGGCTTCGCCATTGCTCTCCTGCCTGGTGTTCTGCTAGGTGTTTCTGAAGAAGCTTCTCTCAGCGGGCCAGGACGCCTGGTCTGTCCGCCTCGGCCCCTGCCCCTGCCCCTGCCCACTGAAAGAGTTAAGAAAGAAAAGCCCCCTCATTACTGGAACCAAGACTCGGAGTGTATACAGTCAGTTTTACCAAAACCGTGGTCGACCCTCTTTGGTTTCAAAAATATACACTAGGAAAGGGGAGAGGTCAAATGTGTTGCTCTTGTACACCTCTACCCTCCCAAAGAACTTGGGGATAGTCAAGTGATAGTCAAGCTTATATACCTGGCGGTTTCTTCTGCAACAGAGGGGCACCTTTCCTCCTGCCCCGGGGAAACCTGGGCTGGGCCACGTCCTCGGGAGCAGAAGTCTGGCTAATGCCTGAAGTGTTCATGTCATTGGTAGAATCTGAAAAATGAGGAAAAGAAAGTCACACATTTTTGCATATTTGTTTCTTCCTTTGCTAAAGCCATGTTAATTCATAACTAACGAAACAAAGGGTCATTTAAAGGAAAATGCACCAAAAGCGCTAATGCTAATGACTTGTTTACTGGTTTGAGTGGAGGCATGGGGAAATCTGGCGAATCATGGTGATGTTAGTCTGTTAGGTCACAGATGAATTATATCCTACATAATATCCTACTCCATTAAATGAGTAGTTCTTCAAATTTTTTTTTGCTTTGCAATTCAGGAAAAAGACCTGTTGGTGTCATTAAATGCCTTCTACCTGTACCCAGTCTACCTTTAGCTTTTTTTTAAGAAACAAAAATGCGTGCCGACATGCTATTTTGTCTTAGCAAAATGTTGCTTCCCACCTGTTGAGTTGGGCAGCTGATAGTTAGCATTATCGTTTTCCAAAAGATGAAACTGGGTGCTAGCAGATCCGAACATAGGATCCTTGTCACTGAGCATGTTCTTGAGTGAGTCTTCTAGTAAGCTGTGACCAGACCCAAACTCATCACTTGCTTCACACTCCAAGTTCTGTCCAAGAAGTAGGGAGTCTTCCAACTGGTCACTGGGAATCAAATGGTTAAAAGTGCCAACTATATCCATGAATGCTTCGGCTCTTACGGTTGCTCTGGAAGAAGAGATGTGGGAAGAATAAACCTCAATTGAATTAATGTACATTAGCCATAGTCTTGTCAGATAATGGCCAACTTACAAGCCGTTTTCTAGTACCTTTGATTCTGGTTCCCCCAAACATTCTGCAGTCCAATATTATTAGAAACATAAAGGGGGGGGGTTAACCACCCAGTGGTTATCTGTACTGCTAAAACACCAGTTGTAGACCTACTCATAACTCTTGCAACATCAAAAGTTTCTGCCAAACTTGTTAAATAAGAAAAGGTGAAGCAGCACGATATTCAATCCTACACTAAAACTAAATAACTGGTCAGATGCTTCATTAGTTAAATATTGGTGTTTTTTTTTTTAAAGACTGATAAACTTGTCGAACTACCACAGGAAGCACCATTAATGCCACTGTTGACACTGGAGTGAAAAAAGTCCCCTCTGATTTCTTATCGAGATTTTCTTGACTTAAAAATACAGGGATAAGGAACTGCAGCAAGGGTCTACCAAACCAAGTTATGGAACTTAATCCAGGAATTCCTATCTTCGTACAGATTACCTCACTTTTAGACTAGACAAAGGTAGGGGAGTTTAATGACCCATGTTTCATTCTGAATTTAAATGTCTCTCTCTAGTTACACTATCTGGCGGTTGGGCTGACCTGGTGTCTAACTTTCCTCTAGACTGTCCTTCGTCTTTGAGCTCCCCCCACCCGCCCCCTTTCCTGTCTGACGGCAGGACTGACCCAAGTCCGACCGACATCTAAACATCTTATCTGTGGAGGCCGCTTGTTGGAATTTTACGTCCCATCCTTAAAACCAATCATGTACTTGTTGAGGGGGCACCTGACCTTAGGCCAATCATTTTATCCCACACCATCACGCTCTTATTCCACATAATCAATTTCTGCTATTTAAATTTACTATTTTGTTAATAAATACCAGAGAATCTTCGTGACACCTGTGTGTTGTGAATTTGTTCTCCGGGATCCTGTAACGAGGCATACTGGTGGCTAAAATTATTTCCGGTCGAACTCTGAGGGTACTCTGTCAGTCGGACTGATCAGAAACCAACAAGTCGGACTGAAACAAACAAGTTTCACTCACAGCTGGTAACTTCAGGAATGTTAACATAACAGCAATATGCGCCACACGTAACCTTATTTTAATTTTTTTGTATACAATCCGAATAATTAATTAAGCGCAATAAGAATAATAAATGTTAACTAGCTTGTCGAGTAGGAAGGTACAAGTTATTTCAAATAATGTGCCACGACACTTGACAGCCAACGCATTAATGAGATATAGATAAACAATACTAACTCAGCCAAAAACTTTCATGAAAATTCTGCACTGGCGTTCATTTACATTTAGATCAAAGCGTCGATATAAAGCGACGCACATTAAGCGCGGTTGTGTTTTAATCTTGTCAACTTGCAGCATCGCGTGTCCAATGGTTTGAGTTAAAAGTGTAACGTTAGCTAGTTACTTTAAGGGAAGGTAGCTAATAAGCGAGCATGTTCGCTAACGTTTCAAAGAAAAAAAAAAATACAACAATATCTAGCTAGTTACCATATTAAGCTACCAGGATGACCATTACCTATGAAACAAGCATGTGGGTTTTGCGATAAATGCCATTTTGGCTAAAGGCGATGGCCGCACATAATACCCAGAATCACAACACATCTAACTGAGTCTCTCTGAACCCAACTAGCTAGATAAGCATGTTATTGCAGGCCTGGCTAACCAAGTGGTAACTTACAAACCGAAACACTCTCACCACTTTAGCTACCTCGCAAGTCAGCAAGTCTGCAGTAACTATACATGCATTTCTTGTTAAGTGCCAAGGTAGTTTGCAAGATATAAAATGACTCACTTAAAAGTTTTAAAAAGCTAGCTAGCTAAGCTACCTATCAAATATAGACGCTATCAAGCTAGCTAGCTAACTAGCCAGACTACAGGCCTTGTTTGTAGCTAGCTAGCTAGTTAGTTATGTACTCATTAAATGAAGTTTGGTTTACACCCGCATCTATTTGTATAACCAGTTGTGCAAGTTTATATAAACTAAACATATAAAACTCACGTTAAGAATATGGAATTTAATTCGTACGAGATTCACCGGGGCAAGTGTAAAGCTGTTGCCCACTACTTTGCAAGACACACTAAAACTACGTTGCTAGCCTGCTAGCTAGGTTAACTAGGCCGTGTTCGCAGCGATATGGATTGCTATAGCTAAAACTAAAGCAAACATTCACGCCCACTTCGCGTCCCAGCTATATCGGTAGAGGAACTTAACGGTTTT
The DNA here is from genome assembly GCA_025802075.1 of Tenebrosternarchus preto. Lineage (NCBI taxonomy): Eukaryota > Metazoa > Chordata > Actinopteri > Gymnotiformes > Apteronotidae > Tenebrosternarchus > Tenebrosternarchus preto. The sequence continues at coordinate 14,914,232 of JAOYMR010000005.1, forward strand.
CTGCGAAGCGTTTAAACATTACCTTATTGTCGAAAAGCCAGCACATAATTTGAGGGGTCTGTAATTCCAGTCACAGTTGTTCAAGGGTGTCTCGTGATGCTATACACAGCGGTTCTCCTAGGATTAGCAGTAGGCAGACTGTACTTCCCTGACCCTGTCCATCAGCAAATACTTTGCAATGGATGTTTCTGGCGGTAGAGGGCGCTGTTGGTGGTAAACGCGTAATGTCTCTTTCCTGGTCTGGTTTGCAAACGGACACTGCCACCTAACGTAGCGGGGACGAAAATAATAGCGTATAAATATACCTCAAATACAGTATTCGACACGGTTAAATATTCAGCTGATTGGTCAGTGTTAAATAATAATAAAACAATTCAGTGACCCTTTCAGTATCAACTAGTCACTAGATATATAAAATATCAAATAAATTGGACACACTTTTTTCTTCATTGACCTTGTCTCTTGCAGATATAAATTGGATTAATAATATACCTTTACTTAATTCCTAAGTGTGATGTAACCTATTCAAATAAATGATCAGTTAAAATAATAAAGATAATATCAACTAACTGACAGTGTAACATTAGCTTAAAAACTTGAACATACAAATAAATAACACAATGTGTCTGGAGTGACTTTAGTAGATAAAGCTGCACTTGTTCATTTTAATATGTTTAATGCACAGACAACAAATAAGTTACATAATAAAGGAAACAGGGCACTGCAACACCTTCAGGGTACCTTGGCCTAGATTATACAATAGTCTGGAACTCTGCCTTGAATATAAACTATGCAACCAAAAGAAATTTAATGTCTTGTTGGAGTCAAAGAAGCCTCCACATTAGAACCCTAAACAGCAGAGGGCAGTGTTTCAGAAGTACTGAAAGGAAAGTGTTCATAACCACATCAAGGTATATGAGTAATAACTTCTCCCTGCCAATTAGAGAGGAATCATTTCCTAGAATGTTCTTAGATTATTTTAGTTGCACTGTATGTGTGGAAAAGAAATGTAAAAATTGATTTAAAAAGTAGTGGAATATAAGTAATAATTCTTATAACATTACTTACATGAGAACAGGCTAATTGGTTAACCTGCGCACAAGGTACCCAGCTTTGACCTTAGCCATAGACCATATCGGGAATTATTAAAAGTACAGTACTTTGGGAACAACTCCAAAAGATTTGCAAAAACTGAACCCATTCTGATCTGGTGCAGGCACCAATCTGGACCCATTCTGATCTAGTGCAGGCACCGATCCACTCGACATCTGAAAGATTCTCCACATACTGGCATTCGCAGCAGAAGCTGGTGCAGAACACAGCCTTTGGTATTACGGCGGTTCAAATCCATGATGTTCAGGATGTGGATAAGCTCCTGCCACCTTGGAGTGGCTGATGGATGGATAGGTGGCTGCTGAAAGGCCATGCGCCTGGATTATCTGCTTGGTGCAGGCACCCGACACCACAGGTTCCTTGGCAAACCTGAATGAACAGTTCACGACGGTGAGGCCCAGCCAAATGCTTGCTCTTCCAAGGTTAAGCAAACACCTGGCACATGTCCTGAACGCAACAAGTCCTGAACGCAACTCATGTTTTATGCACTAGGGGCTCCTGTGGATGGCAGGCCTGTGATGTTTCAAGCCCTTTCCCTTATATTGTGGCCTTGTGTTTACACGCTCGCACCATGCTGCTGAACTTGGAAAAGGAATGGTACAGCCAAAGGGCCACGTGGTGAGACAACCAGAAGCACTGCAGGCCCACCGCTTTGTCATCCGTGCACCAGGTGCAGTGTCTGCGTGTCAGTGGAGCCTGGGACAATAGCCCAGTGCTGGACAGGCCTGCACTTCCTGTGCAGCTTGAGACCAAGAGGCCAGGGGGCAAACCAGTGCGGCAGCCACTGAAACGGACAGCAGATACCTGCGGTTGGCTGCTGTGACCTAGCGACCGGCAGGGAAGTCACGCCAGTGTAGAACAGTAGCAAAGCATGACAGAATCCTTGCCAAGAGAGATGGCAGTACTGGTGTCTTAGAGTGCACAGCATACAGACCTGTGCGCATGTATACAGACCATATAGACCTGCTGAGGTAGGGCATATCACAACAACTGAGATTCCGAAGAGACAAAGGAAGCATTTCTACCAAGCTGGGTGTTATGTTCACTGATGCAATACCTGCATCATAAGGACCCAATGTCCCAGAACCTGTCTCCAGTCAGGAACACTACAGACTGAGTTGGAGTTGATCTGAACACCTTCCCTGCCACCAATGCCTACTAAAAGTAAATGGTGTGTATTAATACATCCCAATATCTGAACATTTTTCATCCATTTTGACGTCCTCACATTCTCAGAATCTCCTATGTAGAGGAGAGAAGGAGCTATAAACATGGCACAAACGTATGCCCTTGTTCTAACAGAGTAAGTGTCTCGATCTCTGCTTGTTAGTCGCTAGTAGACAGGACGCATTCAGATCTTGATAGGTCCAAAAACTGATCAGAGCCTTCTCTCCAAAATCCAAATATATTTGATTTACATTAAAGACAGACTTGCACTGACAGAAAGTAACTGCACAGAAAGTAATTTTCACGTAAGTGCGTAGCTGTGTCTGAATGATGATGAAAAGCCAACTATCTACCTAAACTCGCGCTGCCCGACATTACTCAGTACTAAAACGTACTCACTTCCTCCGAATCGGTTTTTTTTATTATTTTTACTAGACGTCACTTCCTTTAATCTTGAGCTAGAGAAGATGGCGGCTATTGTAGAGAGAGTTGAGGGAGCTGGTGGATCCGTCGATTCCGAATCGGTTTCACCAAGACTGCCCTCACCAGCGCCAGATCAGCCTCATCAAAACAATCCACTTTTAGGACTTCCTATTGTGGCGATTGATACCATTCTCAATTTTTTGTCTTACGACGAAATCAGTCTACTGCGCCTGGTGAGACAGCTAAAACAAAAACAAAGCCTTCTTGGCAAGTGCGGCAGTACTAGCTGGCTAGGATACCTGACTTAGCTTCGAGCCAGAAATGAAATGTTTACTATTTAGAATCTTTATCTGCAAACTACCGCAAATGCTTGTGAGGAATTGAAATTGTGAAATGTACTTCATTTTCCTTTGCTTAAGACATATCTTAACCTAAGTAATGTGTCTAGCTAGCTAGCTTGGTTGCTATCGCTAGTGAAGTGCTGTTTATGCGGCGAGCCCACGGTATTTTGCGAACTAGATATCTTGCCAGCGACTTCCCGTGAAATAATCTATAACGTGCCACTCTGAGAATCTCACTTCCTCTATACATTTGCAGTAGTGTGCGAACTGTTTAGATAGACGGTTGTCCAAAACTTTGAAGCCTCCATGTATATTTAAGCTCCTTGTACAGAATTTCAGGACTGCCTTGTTAGCTAGGCATCTATTCCAGTGTTCAGTTGTGATATGCCAAGTGGTTTTGTGTGATAACACCGTTATAAACGTGCTCGTCCAGGGAAGAGTGCTTGCTGTTATCAATAATATAGGCAAATATTATAAGCTGCCTTGGCAAGAATCACGATCAGCTGCCTTTCAGGAGTAATACAGTGTACAGTGTCCTGTATAGCATGTAGTTGTGATGTGGTGTAGTTAGATCTGAATGGTTTGTGGTTATCAGAAGTGTCATAGATTTTTAGGTGTTTTTTTTGTTTTGTTTTTTTTTGTATTTTATTAGTAAATGTTGTTCAATACTAATTAGTTGGGAGGGTTACTGTTTCTGTTACACTAATCTACCTAACGCAACCCGGTCTCTCTCCTATGATGTGTAACTTTTTATTTATATGTTTTACTTTAACTTGAGCTTGGGCTGTAATAATTTTCTCACGAATGCTACATGCTAATATGTTCGCTTATTATTTTACCCCGTGGATGTCCGTTGCAGAAACAAACAAGCGCATTGCGTCCTGTCTTTTAGGTATGCAAACGCATGGACATGATTTGCCAGCGCATGCTCAATCAGGGCTTCCTCAGAGTGGAGCGCTATCACAGTCTGTGTCAGAAACAGGTGAAAGCCCAGCTGCCAAGGTGAGTTCTGCTAAAACGCAAGCAGATGCTTTTTTTTGTTTGTTTGTTTTTTTTAAAAAAACAACATTTTTAGTCATTTTTCAGGTTGTTCACACCAGTAGCTGACAGACAGGATTATTAACTGAAATAGATGGCCTTAATGCTTTGTAGAAACTTGTAGATCTGTCTTACACTGGAGTACTTTGGTACTGTTTTTTTTTTTTAACAGCGCATTAAAAATTGATCAGATGTCGCTCTGAAGGTATAATGGGTTTAATGGGTTTAATTAATGTTTGCTATAATTATTAAGTGTAACCGAATCAGCAGCTCGACCTGAACGTACGGTGAGAGCCGCTCTCCTGTGTCCAGCTTCTGGGGATTTGACCAGTGATTTAGCTCGTTTCACTGTATGTAATTAAATCAGAAGGGGAATGTAGCCGTGGACTTGTACTGTGGAAAGTCATGGAGAAAAAGATGAATTTTAAAGAAGAGGGGTAGTCAATAATTTATGCTGGACTGACCCACTTATGCCAGCACTGTATTTCACAGAGGCTTCCTTGGTAACTACTGTCAGCGATGCCTTAAAGTGACACTGACAAGTTATTTCAGAGGATGACAAACACTGAACCTTGACACTATCACATGAAACACTCACTTTCTAGACTGGGAATATATTGACATTTCTTTTATGGAAATCTTTCAAGAGACTAAACTTAATAACATGGCATTGATTTATGTGATTTTGAATGTGATTAAAATAAGTATTCCTTTGCTGTTCGAAGTTTGTACCGAAGTTACGAATGCTTAAACGGCAAGCGACCAAATGAATGCCCGTGTCTGTTTTATTACGCGTCAAGGCGGGAGTCGGAGAGAAGGAACCACTCTCTCGCCCGCCACGCCGACATCCTGGCTGCCGTGGAAACGCGCCTCTCGCTGCTCAACATGACCTTCATGAAATATGTGGACTCCAATCTCTGCTGCTTCATACCTGGCAAGGTAACTTTAAGGTTCTTCCGTACGGGAAAGAACAGAGAGCTGATGGACCATGCAGGTATTGGTCATGTTTTATATGGCGTGGAATTATATACCTGAGGCTGATTTGGACAACAGTCTTTTTTTATGCAGGATGGTGCTCAACCTCAAAAGAGCCGACGTTGTTAGCAAACGCTTCTTCTATAGTAATTCTATATACAAATTAGCCTTAATTCATCTGTAAGTAATTGTACTGAATGTGGTGAGTGGTTCAAGCCTGCCCGGTGTTTGCATTAGTTAAACAAATGCTGTTTGCTTTGTCCTCACTTGAGTGCAAGCTTGATTAAGGAATGTAACCTACTGTTGCCATTCATGCACTTGGCCACAAGAGGGCGTGTCTATTCCAGCACTGAATAATATGTTCACTATTAGCAACTTCCAGTTTTACAAGACATGGTTATGATTTTCTGCATGTTGTTCAAAAGCTTGGTCTTCTGTTATGCGTGAAATGATCATTAATTAGAACATTCCTTTGCTAACCATCGTTTTTGGATTTCCATAACTACACCTGTTTACTTCTCTCAGGTTATAGATGAAATATACAGAGTTTTACGTTACGTAAACTCTACCCGTGCGCCGCAGCGAGCTCATGAGGTCCTGCAGGAGCTCCGAGACATCTCGTCCATGGCCATGGAGTATTTTGACGAGAAGATCGTACCCATTCTTAAGAAAAAGCTTCCAGGTGCTGACCTGTCTGGGCGTCTCATAGGATCTGCTCCCGGTAAGACCCCCGCGCTTGTGCCGTTCACAAGGAGTGACAAACGACGGCCTGCCGTTCGCAGTGTGTGCACACGGCTGTAATTATTATTCGCTGAAAGATGTTTGGCCGTTTTTATCTATTCAGGAAGTTTTTCAGAGCGAACGTTGATCTCTCATCTCACCATGACCCTTGTACCCCGCTGGCTTTGGTGATAATCCCCTTATCTCTGTTCCCGCAGTGGCCGGGCCGTCCACCTCCCTGACCACCATGACCCTGCTGGCCAAGAACACGCCGTCTCGCTCGGAGATGACCAAGGTGCAGCAGCAGGTGAAGGTGAACGGCGCGTCGATGACGGCGCTGCGCCGAGAGATGCAGGAGGTGCGCGTGAAGCAGCTGGAGCAGCAGAAGCAGCTGCAGGACCAGGAGCAGAAGCTCCTGGAGCAGACGCAGGTGATCGGCGAGCAGAACGCCCGCCTGGCCGAGCTCGAGCACAAGCTGCGCGAGCTGATGGACCGCGCCGTGGGGCCCGGCCCCGCCCCCGCCGAGACGGCAACGCCCGCCGCTCCGGCTGCCGCGGCGCCTGCGCCGTCCACCTCGGAGGCGAGCCCGGGGGCAGGGGCGGGGGCGGGGGCGGGGCCGATGGCCGCAGCAGTTGAGAACGGCCCGTCACTCAAACGGCCCCGCAAGTGTTTGGACCTGCCGCGTCAGTCCAAGCGTCTACGCAGCAAGAAGTAGAGGAGTGGCATCCCCCCAACACGACCCCGCC
>JAOYMR010000005.1:14923766-14943282 GCA_025802075.1 Tenebrosternarchus preto
TATTCTGTAAAGCACTTTGAGTTGCATGTATGTATGAAAGGTGCTATACAAATAAAGATTATTATTATTATTATTATAAACAATTCGTTATACTCCTTGCTAAAATATATTTAAATTAATATTATTCTGGAAGAGACCAAGAGTAATTTAGCTCTGTCGTCTCCCTCAGAGATAATCTCCTTAGCAGTTTGAGAGGGTGTTCGTTTTTTTTTATTATTTGGGGGGTGGTATCGCATTTACCGCTCTCAACATTATCTAGTTACACAAGTACACGTGTAACCAGAGAACTGGTTACATGCGATCATAGTAGGCTTGCAAAACTTGTAAAGTTGTACGGGTCGTTCTGTACTGAGCAGACGCCAAGCATTTCACTCCCTACTAAAAGGATTAGGGTTAGTGTTAGAGAGCCAGTCGAAGTTAAGATAGGATACATCTCCATACAGGAGAAACACTGATGGAGTGAACATGGAACAATAACCCTTTCTGTTATCATATCGTCGGATGTGCGCTTCGTACTTGTGACTTGAGCGACTTATTATTGACGTATGTAAGACACATGCAATCACAATTATTGTATAGAAGAGTTCGATATGTCTCTATAAAATAACACGTTTATGCACAGACATAAGGAAGCTTTTATCCATGGGTGACTGCGGACGTCTTTTTGCTTTAAACCTAACTTTCGATTCGCGCAAATGCATTCCTGATATCGTTATCCTGGGTGTAGTCAGGACATACGGGGAATATTTTTTTCGAAACTTCTAGTCAGATGTCCTGATTCATTTTTGCTCGAACGGTTCCAACGTTTTTATTTTATATTGTACCATTTTCCTCCAGCTCTTTGAAGAACAGACTTTGCTACCCCATTATTCCCAACCTTTTCTTCCTCCAATTCTTTCCAGTTCTTTTTTTTCTTGCTTTTGTTGCTCAGGTTCCATTTTTGGTTTCATTTGTCGTGTGTATTTTCATGAAATAACGCAATTTACGGCTGAGACGCCCTTTTCGATATTTCCTCAGATGGACGCGTTGTACGTGTCTTGTCCTGCGATATCTCGAGTAGCGTGCATATCTCCACGTCAATAAAAACTAATCACAAGGCAATAAATGTCGTGTAATATGAGCAGTATATCTATTCAGAGATTTTGCACGTCGTTTGATGTCCACTTGACATATTGCACACTGGCAGATGTTCGACGAGCAAACCTTTGATTATGCACTGCTGGAAGTCAAAATGACAGCCTTCTCCTTCGGACCCTGTGCGTAGCAAACCTGACTCCTCCCGTCTGGACGTCAGCGTTGGCTTTTACAACAAATTGAGGGGGAACAGCTAGTTAACTGTTCTTAATAAGGAAGGGAAGGCGTCGTTAGCGAACCAGCTAGATGAACTAAAATATTCGCCTGTTCTGGGACGGTATAGACCCATTTCTTTCGCAGGAATAGTTAAAGCTGGTTTAAAAAAAAAAAAAAAAAACACCTTGCAAAACAAGTCGTGTAAAATGGGGAACCGAGTTGCTCGGGAGGATTACGAATGGGTTTACACAGACCAGCCACATGCGGACCGGAGGAAACAAATTTTGGGTGAGCGGTTTTCCCTGACATGTTTTGAGTGATTAATTATTTTACCCAAATTAAATAGTGATACACCAGTTTCAAAACGGTCCTTAAAACGAAACCGTCTAATTTACTGTGAATTGTTCCTAGCTAGTTATGGTTGTCCAAACTACATGCTGATTATGCGCCGGCTTTTTTCTTGTACGAAAACCATAGCTAGCTAGCTAGCTTACCAGCTAGCGCTAAAACATAAATACCAGTTATTGTATATAATTTTATACCACTTGTATAATTTTATTAAACTACAACTAGTTGACTAACGTTATCATCTGCAGGATAAATACCACCAGTAGTAACAAGTGTGTCGGTTAGCCGCAGTTAGCTAGGATGGCTAGTTAGCTAGCTGGCTAAACCTTTGTAAGTCACAAGAAATAACGTTACGTTTCGTTACAGTTATGTCGAGATATCGAGCAAAGTTAACATGCGAGTTAACATGTCTCCTCGGGATGGCTGAAGCGCCACTCCCTGAGAGGTTTTCTCGACATAGACTCTGACGTATTTTCCTCTAACTTGTCCGATGTCGGCTGGCTGTTACTTCTTTGAGTAATTTCTTGTTTTTGTTGGTTAAACTAGCGCGGTGAGTTGGTGACCCGATGGCTTGGTTACACTAGTTAGTTAAGTATCTTAGATAGGCGTTTGGAGCGTTACCACTAACCCAACTTGCTGGTCTTATGAAGTGTTTTTTTGTACCGTGTCCTAATTTGACACACTAAGGTTTTATTTTTTTTTCGTTTGAGAGACGTTGATGAAACGATGGTGGTTTTCTGTTTTTGCATCTAGATTTTGCAGTATGACATCATAATTGTGCAAACATTTGAAACATAATGTGGAGGTTTCGTGAAACGGAACGATTAGCTCGTATGTACATCTCGGGTAATGGGCCTGGATTAATGGTCAGGATATTTGATTAAACTTGAGTGCAACACCTTCAGCCCAAGGTAGCATAGATACTTTGTCCTTCGTGAATGCCAACCCTCTGATTAGTGATTTAAATGACATCTCGCCTTGATTTGAAAATCCATCATTTGTATACTTTTTGCTTAGTCATTGTAACCCATGCACAGTGCTTCCAGAAGCCAAAAATCCAGCCCAACTTTACTCTTGTTCAAAACAGTTTTGGTAAGACGAACGTCTGCATGTTGGCATGAACAACGGCTCAAATAGGCGTAACTTCGGTTTGATTAAACCGTACCGCATTGTATCGCACAAACCTCTACTGGTGTAATATAGCGCTTAAGTAGGCTACAGGGTGGTGTGGTGAAATGTAATGTAATCCACTGAATTGAGAAGTTGTGGGAAAAGCATTATCGAGGTTTTTCGACCGGGTAACGCCCAAAACCATGTGAGAGAAGGGGCTATGAGATTAATATAGCTGTACCGGTAGCTTTAGGCCCGACATATTTTTTTTTCTGGGTGACTGGGTTTCGCCTGTGTGCCATGTAAATCCCTTTTATGTTGCATTAAATAAAGTGATGTGTCTGGGTAAATATTTGTCCATCACGTACTTCTTGCAGCAGAATGCTTTATAGGAGTTTTATAGCGGCCTTATCTTTTGTTGCTGATAAGTTTTACAGACAGTCGTAGTCGTGTTATGACATTTGTGTTGCAATCGTGGAATTTACTGTGGAGATTGATGGAGGAAAGAAACGTAGCGACGTATTTACAAACTGAACACGACCGCTTTGTGATGGCCACTGAAGGTGATTGATTCCTAATTACACTGAAGGTCATAAATTCTTAATTTAAAAACATAAGTATCAAGAGGCTGTGTGATCGCTGGCATGCTGAGACAAAGTTTAATCAAATTAACATTTTGGCCCTTTGAACTGCGTGCAGTAGAATGGGCCAGGAAAATGCATATGTATCATGTTTTTTTTTAATTGCTACTGAATATGTAATGCTTCGTTAGGTTTGTTCAATATTAAATTTCAGGGTCGCCCTAGTGTCATGGTATTAAATGCAGAATTTCCTAGAAGTACTTGCCTCGTTCTCATGCTTGTATAATGTTTACCTAAGTGTGCTTAGTGATGTGCGCAGTGCATCTTTCCATGATACAGTCCTGATTAATAATGATTCAGTATTTGACAATCTACTTTTATTCCTATAATAGTGACTTTAATATGATTAATACATCCCAGGAAAAAAAAAAAAAAAACACCAACTCCACCAAAGTCAGCTTGACTGTAAATAATTAAGCAATTATTGAATGAAGCCATTCTCTCAACTTGTAGCTCACAAAACAACGTTGGTGATTTACTCAGCAGCAATTTAAATGATTAATGGCCTGCTGAAAGTTTGCAAACACCTGGACAGCGGTTCAAAAATTGGGGTGGACAATTGGACAAAATGGAATGAAAAATGTAGAATCTGCGAGAGCACCTAAGGGAAACTTGGTTATTTGTGCTTAGCTGTGTGGTGGTATTGCACATAACACTCACAGGCTGAGGCCTTTCATTTCAAACTTGGCCAGTGTCAAGCAACTCATTTACAGGAAATTACTAATCTCTGCTGTGACATGCCCTTACAAAATGGTGGTGTGCTTTTCATACTTCTGTGGCAAGCCTGCAGTACTTATCTTCTGTAGAGTGATCTTAAAATCTAGATGCCTTAATGTCACATTTCTTTAGATGGGTTAAAATAAAGACGTGCTTTCACACATGCGCGGTAGTTTTGTTTCTGTATTTTGTGCTCTGACCAAATGTTAAGGAACATAGAATTAGTTTTACTTCTACTTGACAATTTATGTAGACCTCTGTGTTTATCAACAGTTGTCAATGTTTAAGATTTCTGAAATATGCTGAAAATGAGTACATTTAAGGTGAAGGCAGTTTCATAGGGGCGTAACATCAACCACCGCACACCCTTTCTGAGGTATTGTATACAGCTTGGTGTGTGCTCACTAAACACGAACATCTATACAACGTGTTTAATAGCATACAAATCGGATCAGTACATGGATTAAATGTTTTTCAAACCATCACTCGCATGGAGTCCTGTCGGTATCACTTGCAGGTTATCATTTGCAACTCTGTTACAGTTCTAAACTGTTCTTGGATCAGTGGAAAATGCCAATAACTACTAAAATGTTGCCTCTAATAGTTTAATTTGGGGTGAAGGTCCAGGCTGGTATGGTTAACACTCTGAATAGCTTCTACAGTATTTTTTCCACTCTCAAATGAGTTTTGAGATCATAGCTAAACTGTGAGTCAGCTTGAAGCTTGTCCTGACTAATAGTATGAAGTATTTAATAAATGGTTTCCTCTTTGTGTCTGTTCTATATTTAGCTATTTACTGTAGTCCAGGGCCTTAAAAAGAGCACACTGAGAGGTGTGCAGTCCTTAAGGAATTATTATTATTTTTTTTTTTTTAACTTTAAATCAAGTTGTCCTGTGTCATATCTATAAAGTTGTGACTAATTTAATGTTCTGTTTGTCTTGCTAGCAAAATATCCAGAGATAAAGGAACTGATGGGACCAGACCCCAGGCTGAAATGGATTGTCTGTATAATGGTTGGCATTCAGTTTCTGGCCTTCTACCTAGTTAAGGACTTGGAATGGAAATGGGTGTTGTTTTGGACGTATGTGTTTGGGAGCTGCATAAACCATTCAATGACTCTAGCCATTCACGAGATTTCTCACAACACTGCATTTGGGAACAGCCGTGCCAAAGCAAACCGCTGGTTCGCCATCTTCGCCAACCTTCCCATCGGCTTGCCGTACTCCGCCTCTTTTAAGCGCTACCACCTCGACCACCACCGCTACTTGGGTGGCGACGGCGTGGACGTGGACATCCCTACCGACTTCGAGGGCTGGTTCTTCTGTACCCGCTTCCGCAAGTTTTTCTGGATTGTCCTGCAACCGTTGTTCTACGCCATACGACCTCTCTGCATCAACCTGAAACCCATCAGCCAACTGGAGCTGGCCAATGTGGCAATCCAGTTCATGTTCAACGCACTCCTCTATTGGCTGTGGGGAATGAAGCCCTTTGTCTACATGCTGGCAGGTTCTGTGCTCGGTATGGGCCTTCATCCTATCTCAGGACACTTCATAGCTGAACATTACATGTTCCTGAAGGGCCACGAGACCTATTCGTACTACGGGTCTCTTAACCTGCTCACGTTCAACGTGGGCTATCACAACGAACACCATGACTTCCCCAGCATCCCAGGAAGAAGACTGCCTCTGGTAAGATGTTCGAGGTGTTTGTATTCGTGTGTTTGTTTTTACTAGTGTTCCTTCAGGGTTTAATCATTAATGGGTTCTCACTTGTTTGAAATGTTTTCAGTGCTAAGTCTGTAAGTAAATATTAGACTTGACTTCAGAGAAGACTTTGACCAAAACCATTAATCATGGAATTTAAATCATTAGAAGTGTAATTTGTGACCATTTTTTTTCACCATACGAAAATATTTGGCTTTAAGAACCATTTTAAAAGTAGCCTTATTTTCCCTTTCAGAATACAAAACTTTAAAGGGTTTATATTATAACATGAAACTTTGCAGTGGATGTGGCCATTTGGTAACATTAAGAGTTCTTCCTTTTATCAGAAATACTGTAATGACTTACTGTAAACATGACTTGGGTGTCTTTTGGATTAGGTAGGAGCAAATCAAATTCAAATTTAATTTGTTTAAAACTGAAATCGCAGGAGAGAGGTCTTTCTTAGATGGTAAGAGACCATATTAATAGAAGCTGTATAGAAATCGTTTAACCACATTACAATAGCCAAGTTCCTTGCCATAAGAGAGCTTCAGGGTCGGCACTCACTCGTGCTTCCAAACAGGTGAAGAAGATCGCTGGGGAGTATTACGACGACCTGCCCTGCTACACGTCATGGGTGAGGGTCCTGTACGATTTCATCATGGACGACGAACTGAGCCCATACTCTCGTGTGAAGAGGAAGCTGAAGGGCGAAGTCAAGCTGGAATGAGCCGACGCGTTCCTCACAAACGGAGCAACACCGACCAAAACGGGAGACTACGGTCACCGACCCCCCCCACCCCACCCACCCTCCCAAAGAAAACACCTGCCAGAATGTTGACCACTTGAGCAGTTACTCGTAGCTGTGCCTCAAGTCGTGTGAATGCAGCGTGGAATTGATCCGTGCGTGTATGAGAGGAAGAGAATGGTCACTTTACTCAAGAGCCATTTCTCGTTCTTTGCAGAATGAAAAATTAACAATCCTTATTTGCAAGTCTAACCTTTTGGCTTCAGTAATGTAATCCTCAATTCCATTTGCCTTTTGAATTTTTAGAAAATTTAAGGTATTTCAGTGTTTTAACATTTAATTCTGGATTTGAGGGGGGCACCTTTATTTTTTGAATGGTTTGTTCACCTAACAGGTTTTAATGTTTTCTTAAAGAAATGAAAAAGCCCATGTCATTCTAAAGTGTTGAGGCATGGATAAGCACCTAGTCCTGAAACAACGCCCGTTTTAACGCAGCATGGATGCATCTGTTGTAACTTGACTTCAGTTCAGCCTGAACTGTCTGGCGTCTACCCAGCAAGTTTTGCTTGCTTCTGCATACAAACGCTTATCATTCGTTCTTGGGATGTTTGTTTGTTTGTTTGTTTGCACGCTTCCATGCTCTGACGACGGATGGAAATACCGCTTTAATTTAGCCTGGAGGCTCCTGCGATTGATCTTACTGAACGCTGTGCTACTTGGTTTATTTTAGGCAGGATGTTTTTTGGGCCGCCATTTGGGCTGGTCGCTGACGCAGCAGTTTAGTAAAAGGGTAGAGGCTTAATCCATATCTGGGAAATGGGACGATAAGAACAGGTGACTCAGACTCTGTAGAGGAGGGGGGGGGGGATTGGTGGCAGAATAACATTAGTCCAGTCTGTCAGACGCAGATTAAGGTTGGACAACAAAGAATTTATGCAATTCACAAATGGCACTAGTCTGGACTAGGTGTTTTATCCATGTCCAGAAAACCATCCATTTAAGATGTTCTCTTCAGCACAGCCTTTCCTACCACGGTTTTCTCCGACCCCGTTCCTCACGATGACTGTTTACTTCTCGCGTCATGTCCCCCTGATTTAAAACTCTGGTTATTTAAAACTTCATTCTTCCAATCCACTATAACATTTTGTTACTGCTCACATAAAATAATTTTATTGCACATTGAAGTTGTGGGAGTCTTAATTATAAACCACCACAGCATTTGGATTATGGATTGTAGTTTTAGTGATTACATGAAGCTACTGTTGTACAGCCAGTGGGATATGGCTATTTCCTGGGCCACATATTAAATCAGTTTGGTGCTACAAGTTAATTTAATGACTGTATATAGTTTTAAACACCATATTAACAGTAATAAGACGAACAGTAGCACAATCCTGTCTTTCTGTTACTGGTCTCAAACACACTTGTCAGATTTTTATATCAAATGGTGGTAGTTTTTAGTTTTGTCCAAAAGTAACGCCAGCAGGTAGGGGGAGAACGAGAGAAACCGAGGTCATCATTAATATCCCACATCGATCTCAAGTTTGTAAGCAAATATAATGGGTTAAGTTACAACTCGTCACACCCAAGTGTCCAACTCCTGTTCCACAAAGAAAATTCCAGACTGCCCTTTTCTGCATAACAAGTGTGGATCACAGCTGAAGTTCTGCAATCTTGACTTTAATATGATTTATTTAAACACTAGAACTTTGTCCTTAACATTTGCAAAATGACCAAGAATAACCCCGGCTTATTTTTAAAGCGCTTTAACCTTCAGTAACCCTCAAAGATGGTAACCAGATACAATATCTGAAATGCAGCTTACAAAAGAATAAATGATCAAGGAAGTGTGTGCTGAAAATATACTGGTCATTCATGTGAAGGGTTTCCACCACTGTCATTAGTGTAAATGTGTTGAAGAAACTTCCCTATATCAGTATTAGACTTTGTTCTTTAAGCATCCTAATACTGGCAGACATCCATGTTTTGGCTAATATATTTCAACAGTTCTTGTTCTGTCTTTCTGAATTGATTTTATTAAACCACATCAAACCAATCTATCATTCATGCCACCACATGATTTAGAGAGAAATAAAAATACTGGCTTGGATAAAGTTGTACCAACTTGGGAAGCATATGTAGAGACATGGCTCTCCTCTGTGTAGCAGGAGAGTAATGTTACACTCAAAAATACTTAATAAAAGTATTAAGTATCCTTTTGTAGATAACAAAGGGCTTCGGAACACTTTTCCACCCCACTTAATTTCAAAATGGTCCTCATGAGATGACTTCAATATAATATTACATCCACCATTATATATCAAAGTACAAATATTGAGAAGTTGGTATCCAAGCTCTCGCTGCAGTCAGTCAGTCTATCTGGTGAGTGATTCTCGCAGTTTCTCGTACATTAGCTGGTCCTGTGTGGAACAAAGCAAAAGCCCAAAGAATCACAACTCCTCGCTCCGACCGATACAAAGATGCAAACAAATGAAAGAATGGCCAGTTTTTCTCCCAGTCTCCTGTCGCATACACGCCTAGAAGACCAGCTTCAGTGTCTTTTTTTTTTTTTTTTTCCTGACGACACATGATGCCTGCAAACACAACCGTTGCCCGCTGTGCAAATTAAAACGCGGACGGAACAATAAATCGTCACAAAGCTGCGGTTTGAGAGAGCAGCCTGAGCGGCACAGACTACGCCTCACAAAAGCAAAGAGCACAAAGAGCAGTTGGACAAAAATTAACCTCCAGAGACGAACGCTCCTCCAGGACCTAAAGCAACTGTGTGGCAACTGTAACGGGAGGAGAGGAGGGGGGGAGGGGGGACTCCTAGCAACCTAAGCTTCCCAGGACTGGACAGACTGGTTCACCTGGCATTCGGCAACCATCAAGCTTTGCAAAACAGCTCCATGGATGCACTTTGCATTGCGACTGGTAAGCTCTCGCAGGGCTGTGACATTCGGAGTGAATGGAACCAAAGTGCTCCTGGGATCAGCTCTCAGGATGGTATGGACATGGAGACACAGCTAAGAAAAATAAGCTTGTGCCATGGAAACGTGCAGCCCGTCTCCAGTCTACCTGAGGGCTCTCGGCAAATCCGAGGCCTGTTGTTTCAAAGCACTTCCAGTTATTGCGGACTACTCTGCAATGATGCTTCTAAACAGTAAAAAAAATAAATAAATAAAAATTTAATGGCCTCTCCATTTCAAAGGCTTCAAATCAAGTTCTTTCATTATCCTGTATGAAAGCATTGCTCATCACAGTGTCTCTCACCTTCTTGGACACCGACGGCCGGACCTTCGTAAAGGCATCTTCAAAATTTTTCTTGCTAACCTTTATCTCTTCGGCAGAGCCAGAGGAGAAGGTGTGCTCTGTGTTGGAGACCAAAAAAGTCAGAAATTAACCACAGATACCCTCATCATCAGAGTACATCTCTGACACTGTATGGCACATACGTGTAAATCACAAAAAAAAAAGTTTGTACTTTGTACCTGTACTTGCAAGAGAAGTTCGACCACAGAGATGTGCTCTTAAAGCATTAATGGAAGCCTCTCTTATCAGTGCAGACAGGTCAGCCCCACTACAGACGAGGGCATGTAAACATGCTTATGTAAATATACTAAATATCACTGTTCAAACACAAGTGTTAAATCAATACAAAACTATTAATACAGTCATCAATCAGACAAGTGCTTCAAAAAAGAAAAAAAAAATCCAACAATATCCTTTAAACTGCAAAATCAAGCTGTCCTCAAGTATTTGTGCCGTGCTTCAACACATTTTAAACACAATATAGAAACACAAACGCCGTTTTATACATATGCAATGCAATAATTTAACATAATTCATGCATACTCTCGGAAGAAGAGGCCAATCCAGTATGGTTTCAGAATACTCACGTAAAACAGTCACACCGTTCGTCGCAGGCGATTTCCTCCAAGCTGACGTCAGACCCCAGACGAGGCTTGGTACCTCCCTGTGGCGGTTCCACAACTCGTTAGCCATTCGCTCGCCTCGCAACCAGCGTCAGTCACGTACAAACCGTACTGTTCTGTCCCCGAAGGGTCACGTCGAATGAAACCACGCCACTCACCTTGGTGATCGTGAGCAGGATGGCGTGCCTGTCAGCTGGCGGAGGCAAACCCACGTAAAGCGTCTTGTCCAGACGGCCCGGCCTGAGTACAGCTGGGTCAATGATGTCTGCGTGCGAACACACGGGCTTTTTAGCGCCCCGAGCGACAAGGACATAAACAAAGCGTCATAAACGCGTGGCTGAAGGTCTCACCTGGGCGGTTAGTGGCGGCCATGATGAAGACCTGACGTCGGGCTTCCAGGCCGTCCATCTCTGTAAGCAGCTGGTTGACCACACGGACGCTGGCCCCGGACTGACCACAGAACAGCAGCGCACGGGGTTACAACACGCTCACTAACTGGTGTGTACTGTTAAGTTTTCAACATACTGAGTCACATCCCAGACTGCAAAGCTACTGAGGCCAGTGTCAGCTGGATTCAGTGCAGTGTATTATGCTGTGAACTAAACTGCTTCAACCCAGAGTTGGAGCACTCTGGCTTTGAAATGTTTTTTTTTTTTTTCGAAAGGAAAGCGGGCAAAACACTGACTTATGACGTTTACATTTTGCCGTTTATATTTTGCATGAATGCAGCCACGAGCATTCGCACAGACCGCCGTTCAGGTACGTATCGTACATCCACGTCTTTCGGTCTTGTTCACACACACACACACACACACACACACACACACACACACACACACACACACACTTGAGTCAGGCAAGTATGAGCATCAGCTTTGTAACTGCAAGTGTTTGGGTGTTGCAAGTGTCGCCCCATGGCAGCTGTGCGATTTTGAACCGTCACCTCGTGGCCGGAGCGTCGTGGGCAAAGCGCGTCTATCTCATCGAAGAAGATCACGCACGGGGCCGAGTTGCGTCCTCTCTGGAAGACCTGGCGGACGGCCCGCTCGCTCTCGCCGACGTACTGCGGAACAGCGGTTATATTTGAAAATCCGGTAAATTTGTCTCTCCAAATCACCCGTTACGAACTAGACCACGCGCACATAATAGTTGGTGATCGCTGCCGCTTTATACAGTGGTGATCAAAAAGCCTTAAACAAGGAAGTGGGTCCAAATGCAATGGGCCGAAGTTTGAAACACTTCGCAAAGGCGAAAGCGTTGGCAAAAGACGAGCGATTTGAAATTAGAGTCCGCCGTCATGAAATATCCCTCAGTTTGGTAACCGAATCGCCACCGAGTGCCACACATTAATAACGGAGGAGGACCAGGCTCGGCTTTGCATAGACCTGCTGTCGTAAGCAGCATCTTAGACGACAAATACGTATAATCTGAGGTGGAAAGGTACTACCTTAATACTTCAAACATGCTTCTAGTTCTAAATGTCTAATGGTATCAATCCGAGAATGTCTAATGGTATTCTTAATCCTAAAAATGATTAATCCTAATCCTTAATCCTGAAACAAAAAACAAACAAAACACAGCAAAAGTCTGACAGAGTTCAGTGAATGTTCCTTCTTAAACTTTTTAAGACACACACGTGAAAACGTCAGAGCCTTGGACACTCACCATGTTCAGTAACTCCGGGCCCTTAACTGATATGAAGTTCAGGCCAGACTCATTGGCAACCGCCTGTAATTACAGAGAAAACATTTACATAAGCATTTACTACACAAAATAAGCTCCATTAGCATTGCTAATGTACACAAACTGACTTCAGTTTTGAAAAACAAAACTGAGAAGGGAATAAAAATCTATTCAAATAGAACGAGCAGGGGTGGTGGCGTTGTATGGTGGTGTACCTTAGCCAACAGGGTCTTCCCACAGCCTGGAGGCCCAGCTAGCAGCACACCGGCAGGTGCACTCAGCCCCAGAGCCTTGAACTGCTCCGGGTTACGGACAGGGGCCTGAGAACGCGCACGTGCGCGCACACACACACACACACACACACACGCGCACACAGTGTACGCACAGTGTGACATTATTCTACCCTTATTCCTAGACAATGCTGACATTCACACTGGTCACACAAGGAGCCAGTCAGCATGAACTGACCATGCTGACTGCAATGCAGCTGAATGGTGGACATTAAATAAATAAATAAATAAATAAATAAATTTTATTAGTAAATCACCAAATTGTTTCCGCCTGTGAGGTGGTAATAGCGGTTACTGGCTCATCATATACTCTTAAATCTTCTTAATATAATCTCTTTTTAATCATGTAATTGTTTTTTGTTTAACTTTTAGTTATTTGTTTATAGAATCGAGCCTAAATTGCAACAGTCCCAACGGTGTGAAAATCCTACCAGGATCCTACCAGGATGGCCATGGCGAGCTCCTCACGGACATCCTGCAAGGCTCCTATGTCGTCCCAGGTGACGTCGGGCACGGTGGCGAAACCCTCGCGTTTGGCCGACGGCTGGACGCTGGCCAGCGAGGCCCTGAAGTCGTCCATGACGATGCAGAGGCCGGCTAGCTGCTCCTCGCTCAGAGACTCGCTGTTCTTCAGCAGAGCCAGCAGCTGCGTCAGCTCCCCCTGCTGGCGAAACGAACAACTGCAATCAGCCATTATGCCGAGGATTATAGGTTTGCCTTGATCCTTAGAATAATATGAACAATTAAACTGAAATCTTTACCAGTAACTGGGGATATTTCTTCCAGGCTTACAATGAACTACCTCATTCTCTGTATAAGAATTTTTTTTTTTTTTTTTTGGCTTCAGTAGGTGGTAGGAGATGCACTAGCCAGATGTTATTGAAGTGTAAATGCACCCATTTCTCTAAGGCACATTTGACAAATCCCCTCCCACTGTATCATCTAAGACAAGTTTGAGAAAAGCCCCAATACATCATCATTTGACAAAATGTCATCCAGGATCCACTGTCCAGTGAAAAACGAGAATATTCCTCTATAGAAAAACTGAAAAACATCATATAAACTCATGATTTTCAGCCATCATTCCCTTTTAACACACCATTAATGAAGGAACAGGTCTCATAGAAGTGGCTTTTCATTTCTTGGACCAACATCTATCAGTTCAAGCAGGACCAGTAGGGAACGTAAATACCTGCATGTTAACTTATCAGGACACAATCCAGTTCCATCAAACCTGTATCTGACTGCATCCTGGCCTAATCTCAATTAAGAGCACTATATTCAGGTAATCAGACTGGTGATCAGATTCCTTCCTGTTATACATCACAAGATTCGGTTCTCTTTTAACATACTGGCATAACTGCTTACCTCTGTTGCCAGGACATCAGGAGGAGGCGCCGGCCCTTCCTCCATCGCGTCGCTAGCCATGCCCTCGTCCCGGCAGTCCGCCCCGTCCCCAACGGGTCTGGAACCGCCCCCTCCGGCCTCCCCGTCCGCCCCTTGCTGGCCGGCAGGCAGAGGGGGGCGTGGCGAGGCCGGCCGGCCGGAAGCCAACCGCTGGAGCAGGACCCTGTTGACGGCGCACATGGCCGCCTCGCGGCACAGGGCCATCAGGTCCGCCCCCACATAGCCGGGCGTGAGCCGCGCCAAGCTGCGGAAATCGAAGTCCACCGGCAGTTTCAGCTTCCGACAGAGAGTTTTAAGAATCCTGGGGGGGGCGGGAAGAAGGACAGAGCACAGTGTGAACGCAAGCAATCCTGGAGAACAGCAAAGGATTCTGGGAAAAGGTACTGGTTTTCCTGAAGTGACACGTTATCGAGCACCAGAAACCTCCCCCACTCTAAATGAGGAGGTTGAGAACATCACCGCGCTGATAACATGAACTGAGGAAACCGAAGGTTCGATTTGCTGACTGGAATCATATGATAAGGACACAGTAATAAGAACAAACTCCAACAGCAACCAAGAAAGCTTGAATCCCTCCGAATTCTGCGTACGTTCAAGACAGTTCCATGTTGAACGATGGGCCACTATTTGATTGAGGTGAACAATGGGCAGTGGAGATGTTGGCGTGCGACAGTCACTCACCTGAGCCTCGTGGTTTCATCCGGGATTCCCAGGCAGATCTCCCGGTCGAAGCGGCCCGCCCTTCGGAGAGCCGGATCGAGGGAGTCAGGGCGGTTGGTGGCCCCGATAACCAAGACCTGCGCCGGCACGGATAATGAATTCAGGTCTAGAGAGAGAGAGAGAGAGAGAGAGAGAGTGTGTGTGTGAGGGAGTAATCGATGAGTCAACAATTTCTTTCAGTGAGGAAGAATCTTAGAAAGCCCCTCACCATCCATGCAGGTGAGTAGCTGAGCGACGATCCTTCTCTCCATGTCTTTGGAGGCCACCTCCCTCTTTGGCGTGATGGCATCGATCTCGTCGATGAACAGGATGCAGGGGGCGCTACTCTGTGGTACAAACCACGACACAGAAAATCAAGCTGGCAAATACATCGAATTATACACTCGGCTCGGGGGGGGGTTTGTTTACAGGTATATTCTTAGGAGTTCAGTCAGTGGAAGTGTTCTTACCACGGCGTGTTCAAAGAGCTCACGCAACTTCTGCTCTGACTCCCCCGAGACTCCCGACACCAGCTCAGGAGCAGAGACCTTCAACATGGGTAACTCCATCTCCTACGATCGGCCAGAAAACACAGCGCTATCACAAAACAGCGGCAGCTAACGGGTTGAAACACTTACAAGGACCAGACGCAGTCCTGAGTTTCATGATCACTTTGATCAAAAACACGATGAAGCTAGGGAATCAGTTAGCATGGCATTAGCGTACTTGGTGGAAGCGTTCCTTCAACCAAAAAGCCACGCTACACATTCAAACCCTCACCCCAGCAACCGCCTGGGCGAGAAGCGTCTTCCCACATCCGGGCGGCCCGTGAAGGAGGAACCCGCGTGGAGGCACCACGCCCAGCTGCTGGTACACTTCAGGGTGGCGCATGTGAATTAGCAATCTGCACAGCTCCTAAAAGACAGAGGCACACGTCACTCGGGTTTACCGCTGTGAGGCGGGGCCGAAGAGCAGTGGAGATTGGGTGAGGTTGCGTGAGGTTGGATGTGAGCGCGTAGGAACTCATCCCGTACCGTGAGAGTTTCTTCGTTCCCGCCGACATCGTCGAACTTCACGGCGGAGTGCTGAAGCTCGGGTCCTCTGGCGCGAGCTTAAACGAAAGCGTTGCCATGGTGCGTCACTCCCCGACCACTCGCTCACGATTCACTTTGCGATAACCGGTGAAATTCCAACGTTTCAGATACGCTGGATGACCCACCTTTTTTCGCCATGATGCTTGCCTCGACGTCCGCGTCGACCCCCGCGCTTTCCGTCTCGCTTTTCGTTTTTCTTTTTCCTTTCTTTACGCTCTTCTTCGCTTTTGTCTCGAGCATCGAGAGATCTTCGTCCTTCTGTAACAGCGTAAATGGAAACGTGCCATCTTCAGCACCGACTGCACTATAAATCAGTTTACTGAAAACGGCAGCAAGTTTCATTTACGAATGTCGACCGACAAATCTGCTCTCCTCAGCAACTTTTGTTGCCGTTTCTCTGTAATGGTCCATATAAACGGTCATAAATCAAACGCAGATATGACTAGTGTGAGGAGCAGTTCTAACGCACGTTTACCGCAGGCCGGGAAGAGTCTTCCTCGCACAGATCAATCAGGATGTTTTCCTGATCCGTGCTTCTGGACTTGTCGATGAACCACCCGCCTGTGGACACCAGGGTGGAGTCAGCGCCCGCTCCCCTCTGCGGGGCAGGACGAGGGCTGCTGGCAGACCCCTCCCTGGATGGCGTCCCGTCCTGTGGGTTTCCCTTACGGTACAGGGACATCAAGGAGTTGTTCATGTGGTTGGAATTCTGTCAAGGAGAGCAAAGATCATCCGTGAGGTTGTTCCCTCGTGTCGCCTTCCTTTGGCTCGGTTCCAGGCGGTTATCTCTGGTCCAGTTAGGAGACATTTTACACTTTCCCCCTTTAACGCCATTAATCAGTAATGCCGTGCAACCAAAATGGTTTAAAACACAACATGATGCTAAACAATTTGGACTGAACTGGACAATATTATTACTTGGCATGAATAGTATGTTGCAGGGCAAGTTACGTATCTCAATCACTCACCTCGCCCTCAGAGATATCGCCCTCGGAGTCTGTGGTGTCCTCCAGTATACTGCTGCCATCACTAAAGAGTTCAATGAACACCCATTGAGCATAAAAACCACATAAACTTTTTAAGAACAAAATCTGCTTTGATCACTGCATTTGGCAAGACCTGGAGTGCACTGTAAATAGTTACAGATACAAATTTTAGCAGTAAATTTAGATACGTGTTCATAAAACAGGACCTAAAATGGAGAACACTCTAAATGCTCTAAAATGCACATAAAAAGATCTCCCCTTACCCATTATCTTCATGACCTCGTCTTGCTCTTTTGGCCAAATGTTTCTCTTCCAAAGAAGACAGACCAGCCTCTTTGCACAATACTCCGTGCACTGTACACAAACCACATGTATAAACAAATGAGCTGGGGAAATTTGCATTGAGGTTATTTTATTACAGATGATTTATTAGGAATGTTACGCAATAACCGTGCGACTGGCTACATTCGTTTCACCTTTTTCTACTTGAATCCTGAAGGCATTTCGATTCCGTCGGCCGTAATCCATCCTGAGTACATAAACATTCACGTCACAAACATACCACGTGTATTGTAACGCTATATCTGATGGGGAAAGGATTTACAGCCCACCTGTACTGATGCTGCAAATCGGCGGCCATTTCAGAAATATCCACATACTGACTGTTCCTGGATTTCAGGTACTAAGTTACAACAGTTACAATGGTCAGCATGTGTGCTCATCAGTTCTGGTTTACGAGAGACGTAATTTGGCTGTGAAAATTACAGCATCAGACTACCTTGTACAACAAAGGTTTAACCTTTTAGCTTTATTTAAGCAACTAATCCCAGCCATAAATGTGAAGAGTTGACAGCTTACTTGTTCCACTCTCTGTTTGAGGCGTTGATCTATGTAACCTCCACTTCGGTTCTTCATTTTTTTAACCTTAGCTGTTTTCAACCATTGCTTCCAGCCTATTTATTTTCAAGGCTGAACGTAGCGAAGTTATCTAAAGTGGAATATGTGTCAAGCCGTTATGCTAAAGACTGCGTTAGCTGACAAGCTAACAAATGACAAACTACAAATCTAGCTCAGTCAGTTAGTTAACCGAATGACAAGGGATGAATTATTCTCTAAATCAATCCCTTTGTCGCATTTATACTCAAATGTTTGTAGTTAAAAGAGGAGAATGTAAGCGCAGAGTGTAACAGCCAGACCCATGTGAGGAATACTGCTTCCCGTGTTAAAAAGTTGTGGGAAATTAAACATAGCAATAGAGACTGCCGCCTACTGCTTTGGAGCGCTACGATGTCTCCGCGTCCAAATTACTACTGCCACCTAGTGGTTCAATGTTACGGAATATCAAATCATTTTAATACTCCACTATCGCCTATTTATAATCTAATACAGATAATAAAATTCATTATTTTATACACAGTCATTAAGACATACACACGCATTAAGACGATCGACGATGCGCAGTATTATCATCTTATTATGTCCTAGTTATGTTAGAGTTAGCAAACGTCCTTAATTAATCGGCATGAAGGATCTTTTACTTCGTCAGAGGAAATAATACACAATGAATACAGAATTAGAATCTTTATTCGACAGATTTATTTCTCTTGGTGTCAAACACCAAGAGACACCTTCTACAATTCAAATACAGCAGTCTAAAATATAGAATATAATATATAAAGGGATTCTATATATGTGCATAAATATAATGTACTGTTTCTTCAGAAACCTTGTGCACTGCAATTTTGAATATCTACTCCCTTACTACAATTACAGTAAACTAGTTTTTTTAAAAGAGAGATGGATGGATGGATGGATGGATAGATAGATAGATAGAGAGGTCCTTTATGAGCTGTGCAAGGGAAGTGTTAACATTCTGAATTTGTAGAAGGAGGAACCAGTTTATATTAGAAAAAAGTGGTTTAAATCATAACATTTACTACATGGGTTCTACAGTTCTAAGAGTGTTTTTTTCATTGCTCAATTTTATTGCTGCCATAGTAACAACTGGCAATGTAAACAGATATGTCAGTATGAATAAATGTGTATGTAACACATCTGGAGCAGTTACAGGCTACGGTAACACAGTTATTATTTGAATGGTCATTTATCTTACTCTTGACAAGCATGTCTTTGATGTGTTTGTCTCGTCTGTAAGACAGTATCTTTAAAAAGAGATGTACTCTGTGCATCGTCCGGAAGGATTCTGAAGTGTTGGATGGTAAATCAGCATCAAAGGAATTCTTGTTGTGTTCACAATAGGTTGTTTATAGTCTGTGCACCCACTCTTTGAACAGGTAAAACACATTTCCATAATTTTTCAGGAGGAAGTCTTTATTTTCACTTAGTAATAGCACTCTAAATGTATATGACAATAAACCTGACTTGACTTGACCTGGGTTACTCTGGACTGGTTTTTGTAGTTGTCCTGTTTTAACAGTTTAGGGAGTAATGCTATTATGATGACAGTCATCTGCCTTTAGCAGTTTACCTGTATTTACAAATGTGTGTACACAAATATACTGTATGTTTAACACCCAGTTATCATCTTGTCCTTTAGCCAAAATTATGTCAAAAAGCCAATAAAGGTTAACACAATTTCCACACGGTACAATATACATTAAAGTCACTAATCTTGAGAACAGCTGGTCGTAAAATGTATGACAATCAGGTATTCAACAGAGTATATAATAAAGTCCATATACCAGTATAATACACTCCATATACCAACAGAGTGTATAATACACTCCATATACCAGTATAATACACTCATACCAACAGAGTGTGTAATACACTCCATATACCAGTATAATACACTCCATATACCAGTATAATACACTCCATATACCAACAGAGTGTATAATACA
>JAOYMR010000005.1:14952813-14973699 GCA_025802075.1 Tenebrosternarchus preto
ATACCAACAGAGTGTATAATACATTCCATATACCAGTATAATACACTCCATATACCAACAGAGTGTATAATACACTCAATATACCAGTATAATACACTCCATATACCAACAGAGTGTATAAATCATTCCAGTCGCCTATCATGAGATAAAATACATAAACTATGTCCAGTCGTAGAAAAGAATGGGCTATTGGACAGTCATCAAATTCATCATGACTGGTTTCAACACCAAGTTATCAGTGACAGGATACATAACTATACATGTCTTTATTTAAGTTTCAGGTGACAAGGTACTTAATACATTTTGGACTTAAAGTATGTATTTCTGTCTCAACTTGATTAAATCATTTGAGACGGTCTCTGGGCTGCGTGTCCGCGCATCGTGACGTGTACTCCCTTTCGACACGATTCAGCGTGCGCGCACTTGAAGGACTCACACGGTAGAAAATGGCGAGTTTGTGCAAAAGGCAGATTTGCACAAATGCGAAGCACGGTGTTCGTCAGGACTTTGATTCGTGGCGGTGTACATTCATTCGCTGTGTGGGTAAGAGGCTTTTATGTGACATGTTTGACAAGAGATATTGTTGGCAATTCGTTAGTTACGTTCTGCATGTTTGATAAAAACGGACTGCCAGAATCTGGTAGCTAGATGGCTAGCTAGCGTGCTAGCTAACGTCGCTAACAGCAGTTATGGGACTTATTGTGTTTTTCTGCATGACTCTTTCAGTGACTGTCACGCATTCGGTAGCAAACCATTGGGTGGCCCAGCATATTCCGGTGTTCATCGCCGAATCGCGAGTTATTATTTTGCTTATTTTATTCGCTTGGCCATAATTGGGTGAAGTTCCTGTGTCGGAAGCTAGCTAGCATATCTAGCTATCGGCTATAGCAACAGAGGGAGTGTTCACGGCAAGATGCAGGAATGAACGAAGGTAGATGCGCGTTTTCTTGGGTGCGCGCTCCTGAGAAATTCAGAAGTGTACTGTATTTTGTTTTGGGGGGAGGGGACACGCTGCTATTTAAACTCGTGGTCGTCGCCTTATTGAAAATGTTTTTAAATACTCAAGGTAATGTCATTTTCTTTTGTCAAGTCTATTGCTGTTGGCTACTTCCATATGGCGTTTGCCGACATAACAAACTGGCAAGCATATTTCTGCATTTTTTTTTTGTTTTAAAAAGGCCTTTTTGCTCATTTGCTCGTTGCGAAGTCAATTTTTGCATTTAAAAATGAATTAACTTTCCACATGTCTGTACTTTTAATGGGGACCATTCTGTTACACGACGGTAGATAGTCTACTTGGAGATTTTGTTTCACCTTGAAGGAAAGCGTAGCTAGTTGCTCTATTAAGAATGTGTTGTTAAATATTAATCTTTCTAATTTCGAATTTGTGAAAATCTCGTGAATAATTGGACGTTTCTCACTACAATAAAAAAAAAAAAACATACCAGTAAGTGTACATGTTGGAACTTTTTTGTGAGCAGTGGTCACCGGGGAAACAATTATTTATTTATTTGTTTTTAAATAATTTATCTTCAAGGAGTAGCCCATGTAATGTTTATTTAACATATTCAGTCCTATAACGCCATTTTGGATGAATGAAACCAGAATTCTGTAGGCCTTCTGGATGAAGCTAATGGTCACGTGTGTTGTTGACTTTGGGATTGGGGAAGTGAAAGTTTTCTGTATCGAACAGGGTAAACGATTTCAGGCGTCTTGAAAGTATTTGCCTCACTTTCGATAGTCAAATGCCTTTTTTTTTGCAGTCCTTTGTTTGGTCGTTCTAAATATCATCACAGAATATTAAAAATTTTGTTATTATTGCAGCTGGTCAGTGAATGATGTCTTTGAATGATTAGGCTAAAGCCTGCAAGGTGTGGAGAGATTAATCCAAAATTCTGGTCTTGCTGGTGTTGTAGTTTCAATTTTAGGTCTCTGACTTTTTGAAATGGTACTTATTTCTTATTGCTTGCTGCCCCCCCCCCCACACACACACAATTTTTCATCTTATTAAAATTTTAATTTGCACACATGGTTTTTGAACTGTAATTAAAACTCTGTTGCAATCCGCCACATAGTCTTGTTTAAATCGCTCGGAGCAAAAACAGATCTTAATTTTCTGTATTTGACAAATGGGTTCATTAAAATTCTAAACTTTTAAATATAGAAATTTCACTTGCCTTAATTATAGGTCTTAATATGTTACTAGATGCAGACAGTTGTAGACTAGCCCTGTTAACTAGCCCAGGTAACCGAAGAGGAGATGACCAATTCTCCTGCTTACCATCAACTGGTTTGTGCAGAAGCCGGATGATGAGCCTGGGAAAAAGTGTCAACTCTGAATGATCACTTTGTCAGATGATTGTAAGATGTGCCTGTGTAGACGCTTCCATTAACCGTAGCCCTGGCAACGTAGTCCAACAAATAATGCAGGATATATATATATATATTTTTTTTTTCCTTTTCCTAGAGTTGTTTGACTCTTGAATGTGTAGTCCAACCCCTTTCTTCTTCCATTTTCTTCTTCCTGACTTCACTTGGAAGATAAGAAGAGTGGGCTGGTTTTATCGCAAACAGCAGGGTTTGTTTCCTCCATGGCAAACGCTATTATCTGGCTTTGTTTATGAAATGCATGTCCTCTTTGAGGGTACAGGCTTTGCTACTGTGGTGTTTTTTTTTTTTCCTGAGACCTGTCTTTAAGTGCATGCCTGTTTTGTGATATGAATTGGGTGGTGTAATGTACCACTGTTGGGCAACGATAGTTCTGATGTTTTGTTCATGTAAATCCATTTGAGTTGCTTTTGGCTAAGCAACTGCCTTCCGACATCACAAAATGCTGAAATCAAATATCAGGAATTGCTTTTGATCAGCATACAGATTTGATTAAATGGTTGAATTTACTGTGCACAGAGATATTGACACTTTTAAATTTGGTGATTTATCCCTTAGGTGGCTAAATTGACCCAAGTATAAATCTTTGTACTGACTGGTCAGTATTCTTAATAGTACTGTTTATATAGAATATTTGTACCCTTTCTAATTGTGTGTGTGTGTGTGTGTGTGTGTGTGTGTGTGTGTGTGTGTGTGTGTGTGTGGTTAAATTGCTTCTGTGAGTGTAGTGCTGCATGTACAAACGAGGCAGGTGAAACCACACTGCTTTGCCACCTATGTCAGCAAAGCCAAAGACAGGATGTGTGTATGTAAGATCGTCTGTCAGGTGTCTCGAAACAGTAAAGTTCACGAGAAATGATGTTTGCAGTTGCAGGGTGGGGGAATCTAATATTATGCAAATGCCTCTGACTGCAGAAATGCTAACCATTATGGGAAATGAGGACTTTTACCAGCAATACAAATATTAGAGGGGTGAAAAATATTGAATCATCATTATTTCTAAAGCTGTTCTTTTAATGGAAGCCTACATAATCTAAAAGCACAAATCAATAATGGCCTATTCAAAAGTGTTTTGTTTTGTAAAGGTATAGTATGTCGTGATGATATACAAGTTGCTTGCATACTCCCATCTTACACGAACTGGTGTTTGTCGAAAAAAGAAAAATTGATTCAGTGTTTAAGAAGTGATGGGCTATTTGATATTTACTACTCAAGAGGTGGTTCTTTGTGCCCACTCAGCAACTGGAGCTGGTTCTGTTTTAGTTAGCACATGCATTACTTTATTCCCCATTTTACATTTGTGGGTAGCATTTGTAAAGTTCCTCAAAAACAAAGGGATTTGGAAGACACCATAAGATGGCCATCCCCAGTATCTTATTGTATCCAGATTTGAAGGCAGCGTGTTTTCTTCCTCAGGGAAGTGGCCCATCTTTTGACTAGACAGAATCGCTACTCCAACCATCCTGACTGCTAATTGCCCTTTGTAGCTAATGTTTTGGACCCGCATGTCATCGTGATTCATTTCACATGGTTAAGACAATGTGCACTAGCAGGTGCTGCATGAACCTTGCTCAACGCTGAGGGAAAAGCAGACTAGCGGAGAAGCCAAGGAGGAATTATGAGAAGGCAAAGAAAAACGTAACCCACTTCGTCACGCCACGCCACTACTCGGCTTGGCTTGCGAGTTCCAGGAGCATGTATGCCTTTTTTTGGAGGCAGCATGTTCTTGTGAATGTTGATTCCTGTGCGCCTAATTTCTGTCAGATCAAGGGGTTTGTAAGGCTTGTTTCAAACCAGCAAAAAAGGAAGAACTGCAGTACATAACACACATGATGCTTGTAGAGAGCTGTATTGGAAAAGCTTTATTAGGAGTAACATCTACCCTGGCTCTGTTTTCTTTATTCTTGTTCCCTCCCTCCTGCCTGATCACAAGATGAGTCTGTCAAACCTAGATATATCCAGCTTCAACCATAATGCTTCAGATGTTTTCAGAAATGGATGTTGAAGTGCCTTACATGGGTATTGTGTGTTTAGGATTATATAAAAGATCAAGGAGAAGAAAACCCATCAATTACTCCTGAAAAAAACTCACCAATGTTCCTCATTCTGCTTAGGTATTGAGAAGATCTTGGAAGTGTTACAAGGTACAAGAATTTTAGAGGAACTGAAGGTTTTTAAAGGTAAGTATGTTTAAGGCTGTGTACAGAAGTGCTGTGTGTGCACTGCGACAACATTGTCTTGCAGAAATAATGCTGCATTTCATTCTTAATTGCATTTTTCATTTTTTTAATGTGCTTTTTTTTTGTCATTGTTGAGGGGCAACAACAAGGTTTGTTGTTTGTTTGTTGGTTTTGTTGTTTTCCAAAGCCACTTAAGCAGCAGCAGATCCCTGGGGATATGAATTCCTGCCAAGTTTCAGTTCAGTTCTGTTCCAACCTAAAAAGGAACCAAAGAGTTGTTCATCTGGGCCATATTTGTAGTGGAATGAAACTGTTCATGAAGCTCCATGTTGGTGACCACTACTTTTAAAGCTTGCTTCATAAGTACAGATCAAAGTTTAGATGCATCAACTTGCCAGTCTGTCTTATGATTTTAATATTGTACACATCTTCGATTTATGGTGAAGACCTCAAAATACTAGGTTTTATTTATTTGTTTGCTTGTTTGGGGGGGGGGGGTGTGGGGATGGCCCTACTGGCTTTGTGCACTCAAGGCTGTCTCGGCCTACATGAGGTAGCCACACAAGATGTTTTTCCAACAGCGTTGAAGAAGTTCCCACATATGCTGCGCGCTAGTTGGCAATAAGACTAGAGTTCAAGATGAAAACTACTTGTTTGACATGCATGAACTTCACTATGTATTTTCAGCATGGAAGCTAATTTGTTAAGATGATTGAAAAACCTGCACTAAGTCAGATTCTGTACTGTATGCAGACAATGATGCACTTCTCAATTCTGTGCTTCTGAAGAACTATTTGCATGTGTTACAAGCCACGGATGATCTGATCCTGGAGAGTTTAGCTCTAAATGGCAAGCTGGATTTAAAATTCTGTTGTATCTATTTTGGTTCACTGCAGTCACTTAGGAATCTCAGTTTACTTGGACCAAAGGAGGTATTTCAGTGTTTTGGGGGCTGATGCCAAAATAGCATCAAATATGAACCAACAGGTTACCAAGCTGAACAGAAAAAGCAATTTTTTCAGAGTCTGCACAGCAAAGGGTGCATTATTTAAATACTGTCAATACTCTTTTTGGTATGCAATTTATACTTTCGCTTTTGCGTAGCTTGTTCATGGACAGGACAAAATGGCATTTGATACCCGTTATCAAGCTCCTGTCCTAGAGAGATGTTGGACTGTTACATGTTAGACTGAGGGTAGAAAGTTGTTGTTGTCCCCTGTAACCGAGGAGCTTGTTTGCACTCATTAAAGTTGCTGCAATTAATTTTACAGGTCTTGATAACTTCCTACAGACTTGACCACTGAAGGAGACCACTCTGTCTCACACTATCAAAGACACGCAGGATAAAAACTTGGTGTACAATACATGCATATGCAAAGTTATTGACAACTTTTATTGATTATTGATTTATTAAAATCAGACTGGAATTTATATTGTTGCTATTGATTATTATAAAATCGTGCCTGGCCACCAAGAGCTGTAAATTTTTTTTCTCTCCGGGCCATTGTTGTAGTGATGGCATTCAGACATGTAAAGACATGTGATTTGTTTTTAAATTAAATAGCTTCCAGAAATCCAGAGTGTACAGTCTCACTAATATCTCTGTCTATGGTCGGGCAGCCTGTTGGTCAGTCTAGTGGGCCCTCTGGCAGGCACTGGCTGATGGGTAAAGCTGCAAACTTGTGCAAGATCGCATCATGTTCAATCAGGTGCACAGTGGATAGATGGATATATACTTACTTACTCTCAAAGGAAATTTAGCAAATTGTTAATTGGATTCTTAATTGTTGTGGACTGAAGTTTGAAAGTGTATTGACTGGATACAGAACACGTTTTGGGTGGCTTGGGTCTGCAGTGAGTGGTGATGACCCCTATTGTGAGATAGCAAAGAGTACAGGCCTAATGTTTGATATATATATATTTTGCCAAGGTGAGGTAGCACAAAAACGGTCACATTTAAGGGTAAAACATATTTTCCCTTCATAGCATCTATAGTTTAATTTTTACTTTTCTTTTGGATCCACAGATTATAAGCCTCCAAGTGTGTCAAATTGCTTTGATGAAAATTGTCTTTTCTGCTGCTTAAGACGAGAGAAAGTGAAGGTAGTTTTCTTTTTGTTTCTTTACGTTTCTCCTCTCATGATTAAACTGTTCTGAAATTGAGAGCAGCATTTTGTCTTTCAAATTTGCATATTCAGTAATATCTGAATGCAGGGCTAAGGCTGTTTGCTTTAGCCTCTCCATTTTAACACATTTACGTTTTATGTTTTTGAAAGATGCAACCCTGTGGTTTAGGGAAAATTGGGGTGGGAGATGATTTACTTCATATTAGCTTGCAGGGTCTTGATTTGCCCTTATGTCTTTTAGTTTTTATGTCCTTTTCGACCCACAGGAGCATGTAGTTGCACTTAATAACAAAATTGTGGAAAGTGGAGGCAAGCCTTTACTTGGCAAGGATCATTCTAATATCAGACTTGAATGGCAAGTAGAAGAATTTCTCAGTGCAGTCTTGCACAGGAAAGGTGAGTAGTTCTTTATAGTGGTCTTTTATAACGATTTAAAACATTTTGAGGCACCATTTAATTACCATACGCGGTTAACATAAACTTTAATAGAAATGTTTATTAGGAACATTGATTAGAAACCGCACAATTTGATACAAGGTTAGTGCACCAAGTTTAGAGTTGTGAGAAGGTTTGTAAGCCCTTTGGAGTTACCTGCACTTTAACAAGAACGGCACCTAAAATATGGTCTCGTCACCTCCTCATGTTTCCATGATCATGCTTCATAAATGCAGGACATTTATTTTGAGAGTCCACAGAAATCGCACATTATAGTCCATTATAGTCTATCCGTTGTTATGAACAACTTGTGTTGGCCATCCAACTCCAATGGCCAATTTTTAACCAAAGGTCTGCTGGTGTATAGATGTTTATGGGTGGCAGACCACCCCCCTAAACCAGGAGCAACATTGACATTGACAAGTATAGCCCAGCAGTGCTGCTAGATCTGATCTACATTCATGAATGAGGCAGAGGAAAATGTAGCTTGTAGGCAACAGATGAGCTGTGACTTGTAATTATACACCTATAACATGTTACTAGATAAAGTATCAAGTGAAAATGGGTGCACAGTGGATATTTAAGTGGGTGGCAAATTAAAAAATTATCTAATTACATGAATATTACACTTGTCTTGCCAATTTATCATTTGACAGTCATTGTTGTTGGTGTTTTTGACTGTGAGACTTTTTTTTTTCTCCATTAGTTATGAAAGCAGTCATTGTTTGTTGGTTTTTATTGCGTTTTCAGTGTCCTATTTATAACCCTACAGAATACACACCAAGGATTCCTGATCCTCACATACCTGTGGTGGCGTGTGATGCCATGCAGCAAATGATTGGTCAGTTAGTGGTGCATTATACCTCAAGCAACTCTCAGGGTTCACCTCAGCACAAGGGCAACACGGACCAAAGCTTGCTGAAAGCGTGCTCGATCACGTCACCCACCATTGCTGCTACACCTGTCGCCTCTGCGCAGAGTCCTGTCCTCAGTAATCTTCTCATGGCAGACCAAGACGCTCCCCTGGACCTTTCAGTCAAGAAGGTCAAACCTGAAATCCCGGAGCAAGGTATGATGTCAGTGCTGTCCATTTTTTTCTTAGAGGACGTTGATTTTATTTGTAGTCTTGGTGCTTAGAGGGTTGGTTTTCTGGATATAGATTAAGCATATTCTTTGATTTTAATTACAGAAATAATGATGAATGAACATTGGGAATTCTGATTAGGTTTAGGTTAAGTTTAATCAGGTTGTGGGTAACTGGGTCGTTAGAATTTTTCTTGCCATTGATGATGTGAATTTTCAGATGGCGTTCTGGATCTTTCAATTAAGAAGAACCGTAATCAAGATGACATGTCTCCTAAAAACCCTCATACGACGTTCACCACACCATTTGAGACAAGGTTAGTACATCAAGATTAGAGAGTTGTGAGAAGGTTTGTAAGCCCTTTAGAGTTACCTGCACTTTAACAAGAACGGCATCTAAAATATGGTCTTGTCACCTCGTTCCTATGATCTTTCCTCATAAATGCCTGATGGCATTAGCACTTATTGAGGGTCCACAGTTCGATTAGCAGCTGGACCTAGTGCACCATTTAGGTGGTCTTTAGCAAACTTGAGATGGGCAGCAATGTTTTTGTATTTTTGTGTGGTGGTTTTTATTTGTTTATTAAAAACTTTTTTTTTTATTCTCCATGGTAAAGACCATTTAAAATACCAGTCTTGACCAGTGTTTTTAACACATGCAAGATATGCCTGCCAAGTTTTTTATGGCATGGATATGCACTGATTTTTGTAGGATGCTCACACCTACATTGCATTGTAAAATTTGTCAAAGATGATTTTATTTGACTTTCATCACATTTTAGGATTCAGCCAAATTCAAAGGGTTTACAAACTTTGTTTTGCAGCTGTAGCTGTCTTGTTCTTAAACATAACCAACAATGGCTCATGCATTGAATTGCAATTACAAACAGTGGTAGATACTGCAGTCTGGAAATGCATTCAGATCCTATGTATGATATCCAAGGATAATGTAGAACTATAAAAATAAATAATAAACAGGTAATAAGCTGTTGGTGACAGCATCATGCTGTGGTGTTATTTCTCTGCAA
Source organism: Tenebrosternarchus preto (assembly GCA_025802075.1). Taxonomy (NCBI): domain Eukaryota; kingdom Metazoa; phylum Chordata; class Actinopteri; order Gymnotiformes; family Apteronotidae; genus Tenebrosternarchus; species Tenebrosternarchus preto. Next base: position 14,962,054 of record JAOYMR010000005.1, read on the forward strand.
CAGGGTCTGGAAATTAGGATAAAAGAACAAACGTATCCAGTTCTAGGTGTTAATACTATTGTAAGTAAGACAGGTATCGCAGATGACATTTTGTCACCCTCTAACACTCTAGGTCTTGTAATTTTCAGCCTAAATGTCCAACTCTCCTTGTTACTACTTAAATACCAGTCTTGACCAGGGGTGGTAAATCACTTCTTAGCAGGTCGGTGAGTTGTGCAGAGGCTAACTGGAGTGGTGTTTGAATTGCAAACCTATCCAGAATTCCTGTTTGTGTACATTTTACATATCAACCTGTCAAATGTCAGTTAAGTCAGTTAAGAATTTAAAATAGTAGAGTGGGCGTATGTATGCATTTATTTTATTTTTTTGTTCCCAAAGGGACTCTTTGGATCCAGGTCTTGCTAACGTAAGAGATCATCAGTCAACTTCCACATTGGAACACTTCATGGCAAAGCTTTGTTTGCATCACCAGCGGCAGATTATTGATGCATTTGGGCTCTTGCAAACTGAAGTCAAGGCTGTAGATTCTTCTACAAACTGTCAAGTGGCCTCTTCAGTTGTCCCAGAAAACGCTCCAACCTCAGGCTGTAGTCAAGCAACGTTTCATGAACAGTCTGAGATCCAGGCGTCTGGGGAGGAACACACGATGTCTGTAGCAATAAGCAAGCCTGGAGTCCAGGAATCCGCTTTTGTCAAAACTAATGAATTTCCACCTGCAGAGCATGCCTCAGTAACTGACGAGTCATTGATTCTATCAGTAAAGTCTGGCCCTCCTGTGGATCTTAGTAAGACGGGTATCGGAGATGACGTTTTGTCACCCTCTAACAATGTAGGTGTCGAAAGCAGAAGTACAAATTTTCAGCCTAAATGTTCAACTCTCCTTATTGTAAAAAACAGAAGCTCTGGCAATCTTGAAGCCAAAAATGTATCTGAGGTGGACTCGAGCATTCAGCATAATATTGGCACTTTAGAACAGGTCTTGTGCACTTCTAATGCACAATTGCAAGCGACTACCAGTGAATCCGACGGCATCAAGGTGTCCCCGTCTTTAGGGCATGAACACTCTGAGCCCAAGTATTGTACCGTACAAAGAAGCCTTCCTGCACATGGTACAGTCTCTACTGTTAAACCCTGTTCAGATCAAAGATCCTCAGCTAGGAAAAGTAGGAGAGTGTCTCGCCTTCGACAAAGGGATAGCCTAATATGCTCTCTTATAAATGATCCTGATATTAATTGTGACATAGTCTATGTTGGAAAACCAATTACTGAATGTGAGCGTCAATTACGGAATAGTATGCTTCCACGAAAAAATGCTCGAAAAAGCACAAGAGGACATCTGTATATTGGGGAGTGCTGGGAACTAAAAACTGTGCGAACATTAGAACGCAAGTCTGCTGAGAATGGTAGTGGGAATTGTCATGTTCTTGTACCAGAGATGACCACATCAGTCACCCCAAAGCAGGCACTTACAAAGCCTGATGGTGTTCCTCCAGTGGACATACCATTTACAGGGGATTGTATGGAAACTGTGATGAACAAAAAGTCCTCAGCTCAACCAGTGGAGACAGAATTGCCTGGTGATGTTGTTGAAATAGAAAATGACCATTTGATTGTTGAAACCAGTCAGACAGGTCAAACTCAAAGTAAAGAACACATTTCCTCTCTACTTGCAAGTGAGCAGAGTGATGCATCTGTATGTCAGAGCTCAAATGCAAGGGTACATGGCAGTGTTGCTGACAATGGTGAACTTGAAACAAAGCAAGCAAACAATATGGACACTGTTGTGGCAAATGTTAATGAACCCACTGAAAATGTGGAGCCTGCAAAGGAAACTACAGATGCTTCAATATCTGATGTGATCTCAAATGAAAATGAGATTCCAAGTCAAAATGTAGCCACAGAGTCATTGTTGGGCATAGTATCTTCAGATATAGCCAAAGATGACAGATCAGATGCAGAAAGTATGGGAGAAAGCAGTGATTTGAAAGAGCAAAATGCCATAATGAATGATTTCCAAGCGGAGACCCTACAACAAATTGATTGTCTAGAAATACCTGTCAGTACCTACACGGCTACAAATGCAGAATTGGAAATTACTGATAGAACTGAAACAAATGCCCAATCAGAAGATGGTAGCGAAGAGAAAATTGTGGAATCAAGGATGCCGGATTTAAATAGTGATGGAATTGCTGTAAAAGAGATTCCTCAAAAGGAGCTGAATACCCTTGAATGTTTTAGTGCAAAAAAGGTTCTTCCAAAGCATGCTTTCTCAGACAGGTGTTTGCGTAGCAGAGCCAATCAAAAAATAGTTCCTGAAATACCAAGTCAGAAGGAAATGACTGATTTACAGTCAGATATCCAAGATGACCCCAATACTCCAGAGTCTAAAAGGCCTTTGAAATCTTTTAAATTGAAACCTGTTGAAGAAAATGTGCCCTGTACAGATGGTCAGAGCAGTGTAAATACCACAGAGACTCTTGAGAAAACGCAAATAGCCTCAGTTGTTGCGAGCAGAGATGTTTTGGGCAAAATGGATATGGTATGCACAAGACAGAAGCAAAGGTTAATGACTGTGAAGGAAGCAGAGACTGACAAAGAGCAAAAGGTCCCATCTCCCCAAAATGAGCCTAAATTAGAATCGCATGGTGTTACAGAGGAAGTGGAGGTTACTCCACCTGAGACTGAAAAATCACCTGAAAATAATTCCCCTGGTAAGTCCTTAAGGGTTTCTGAAAGAATGCCTCTTAGAAATAGGACCAGTCAAATTGAGCAACCGGGTAGCAAGCAATCTTGTTCAGCTGTCAAAAATATTCCACAAACCAGCGAACGAATGCCTTTGAGAAACAGGAATAGTGGTGCTGTTGATCAGCCTCTTGGTGGAGATTTGGGCAGTTCTCCTACTGGAGGCCACTTGGAGCGGCAGGAGCGGATGCCTTTAAGAAGCAGGAACGGCTGCATGGCTGAGCAGGTTGTCGGTAAAGATGCTAGTATTTCTCCCAATAGAAGCAATTCAGAGAGTGTGATGCGACTACCTCAGAGGAGCAAAAATAGTAGCACGACTGAGCAGAAAGTCACTGAAGAATCCCCTGATGTAATTGGAGATGCACCAGGCTCTCTCATCGAACAGCCGACTAGTGAGGACCTCAGCATTAGCAATAGTAAAATGGAGAGCACTGGACATATGCCTCTAAGAAGTGGAAATGTTTCAATAGCAGAACAGCCATCCAATAGTAATTTGTGTACTTTGTCAGGAAATACTGAAAGTCCAGGACGAATGTCATTAAGAAGGAGTAACACTTCTATTGCTGAAAGGCCTGATCATTTGGCAACACCTCCCAAAATCAAAAAACTTTCTCAAAGACCTCAAAGATTGTCTAAAACATCTGTACCTTCCTCAGACCTGGAGGCAGAACAAAATCCCAACACTGCTAAATGCAAGACTGATAAGCTTTTTAAAGGCCGAACAAAAGACTCTTCTCTGCCAGAAAACGCGTTGATTTCAGTTAACCTTCCATCTGCTGCTCCTGTGATTCCTAGTCAATCCAAGTTTTTAGAGGCATTAAATGGAGAAGAGAATCAGCATTTAATTTCGGATTTAAATAGCAAATTTGAAAAAATGCAGAAAGGGTGGGTTCAGATGGATAAAGAGGGACAGCCTGCAACACGACCAAAAAACAGGGCTGACCGGCTAAAAGAAATCTGGAAAAGCAAACGACGAATTCGAAAACCAAGGTCGTTGGATCAGCAGAAATTCTCTCCTGTGCAGACACTATTTATGAAGTCTTTTGACCTACCCAGGATTTGTCGATGGTTCTTGCAATCAACTGAAACAAAATCTCTAGTCATTGTAAAGAAGGTAAATACTAGGCTTCCATCTGAGACCCAGTTGTGTTTTCACACCTCTGCATCTGTGCCTGGGACTTCCAATGGAGTCTTTCCAAGTCTTCAGGCTGAACGCTTAAAGAAACATCTGAAAAAGTTTGCTATTGCATCACCTGTGAAGAGCAACTCCAAAACCAAAAGGCTAATTGCTAAAGCTTTAGCCCATGATGTCTCCATATCACAGGGAAAAGAAAAACGCGAATCAATCACTGCTACACGCATCTCTACAAAGCCTCACAGTTATACAGGTCTGATGCAAACACAGCTCACCGAGAACCACAGCAAGGGCACAGTCGTTGTGAAAAACCCAGCAAGTGCGAGAATTTTGAGGAAATATTCCAACATGCGTGAGAAAATGCAAGGTCAGCAAAACACATTAAAATGCCGTAGGAGTTCACGGGAAGAGACAAAGCAAGCGCATTTAATGCCAAAGAATGTCTCTAAAGAAAAACTGTCCACGGGTAGAGGACAAAAGTCGGCCATCGTCAAGAAGGTAAAAGCCTTGGCTAAAAAAGTGAAAGAAAAGTCTGGTGTAAAAGTGAGGATCCCAAAGAGGAGTGTTAGTAGAGCATTAAGAGATTTAAATAACAAAGATGGTGTCCCACCAAAGGGGACAATCCCAAAAGTATCAAAATTCAACCCTGTAACTGCAACTAAAACTTTGAGTAAAAAAGAGATACCGATGAAAACCGACAAGTCTCCACAAGCTAAACTGGACATTAAAAAGTCCCCTCTTTGTAAAGCTTCTGACTCATCTCCATCTCAGAATGCAGGCATGAAACCATTATCTGAAGATCAAGTATTGACTAGGTCTCAAAGAAAGATTGAGGCCACTTTTACACAAACTGGTTCCCCAAAAACGACCACCAAAAGAGGCATTGAACCCTTGGTCACTTCAGCAAAACGTACAAGGACTTCGAAATGAGCAGATAAAGACTGCTGCCGCAGATGAGTACTTGTGATCTGACTCAGCAAGTGAGATTTATACTTTTCTGTAAAGACATGCTTTTACATGCATTTTTGTTTTTTCTTCTCTGGAACTGTTCAGGTTGTTTTGTGAGGTTCCACAAAACCAGTGCAGAGTGCAAAGGTTTGGTACTATTTTCACAACAAAATGTACATTGTGCTTATAGCCCCTCCCCTTCGAGACTGTTTATTTTGCCATGGATATCTCAGCCGTTTCTTTTATGTAGAGTAGGCAGTGTTGTGCACTTGTCATTACAGACCTATAGTGTAACATGCTAATGTCCAGATTTGAAGTGGCTGTCCATTGGTCTTAGTTACAAATAATTGTGATTGTTTCTGGTGATTGGTGGGGGGGGGGATGATATTTAATATTTGATCATTCCTGTTAGCAATTAGCAATGCTTGCGTGACTTTGATAATGTGCCTTATTAAGTAATAGAGACTAGTTCTTAAGCCTCAACATCTTTATTGCACATGGATGTCATTTTGTTTAAACACGGGCCTTATGCCCAAGGTCCACCTGTGAGCTCTGTTTCATGCAAACTCCAGTTATTGAATTCTTTCCTCTAAACTTGTTTTTGAGTTCTTGATAAAGAATTTTTTTTTTTCACCACTCTTATAGGTGGTGATCTCAGAGCATTAAATATGACAAAATGCATTCTGTAACTTCCGTGTTGTTGTCATGTGATATGACGTTTGTTGATCGCATTGTGTCGTTTTTGTGAGGTGTTTTTTTGTTTGTTTGTTTTGTTTGTTTCTTTTGGCTTCCATTGCCTCCGTTCCCACTAGACATCAAAGCTTTTGATGTATAACTAACCTTGAAGCATAAAATGGCTAACTATAAATTATGAGTGATGGGCTGAAATGTCTGGTCTGAGTAGGATTGCTTTATGTATGTTTGTATGTTTTAAAATGTCTTCTTTGTCTACTGAATATCTTGACTAATGTTTGGATCTTCATGCAGGTTGTTATTGTTCTGCCAGGGGACTGGCAGCAGAGTGGAGAGATGTGATTCTGTTATTTATTTAAGAGCTGTGTATACAGTGGGTGCTTGTGAAATGAATTTCCTAACTCGTATTTCACTCAAGTTGGAAAGAGAGAGCTTCACTTTTGTATTTCTCAAAATTTGAAGTCTATGCATGCACAATGATGTGCCTCTGAGTATTGTACAGAAAAAAACTTGTTTAGAATTTTTTTTTATTATTATTATTATTATTATTATTATTAAATGTTATGTCTCCTTAATAGGTCACCCTTCAATACAGGTAGATTGACCAAAATGAAAATGTGATGGCTTGGAGTCTGTGGTCCACCAGCTAACAATGCAGTGCAGTGCAGATACTTCCTGTCGTAGATTATATTGTCAATTTAATTGTGGTCGGACTTTTGTTTCAGTGCTTGGTTTTACTTCTTTCAGAAATGAGGTGAATGTGATCTAAATGAACCGAATTTTTGTCTTTCAGTTGTCTGGCTTTTAAACCTATATTTTCAAAATTTGGATTTCCTAACATGAGAAGAATAATTTGTTCCCATTACCAGAGAAAACTGAGTAAACCTGTAAAAATTGTTGATTTAGGGCGCTGTTTGGTGGCGTTGATGATTGTCATCTTCGTCTTTTAAAGATTTACTTTAGCACAACTGTTTCTTCTTGCTTTAAAAGTAATATCTTGTAAATGCAAAGCTATTAATCTTTAGATTTTTATTGATATTTAATGTTACCATGGGTATCATTGTCACAAATGGATTCACCCACTGAATACCAGACTTGAACATTTTACTCTTTACTATTGATATTTATAGTTTTGGGGTTTGTATATTTGAAAAGAGAACATAGATTTATTTGTGTATTGTTTTTAAGTTTGCATTTTCCTTGCTATAACTGATATAAAGTGTTTTGAATGGCAGTGTTTCCTTGGTTGATTTTCTATAAATGTTCTGTGAGTTTTAGTTTTGGCATATATGAAACTTGATGCTTTAACACAAAATTTAATATTGTTAAGTACATATTAAATATTTGTTAATGTTTCCTTTAAAAAATATACTTTTCTCAGTCCCAAAGAAACTTTTATTAATAGATTCTTATATTTGGTGAAGATAAAACAAAATTGCTATTGCAAATATTCCTAATTTTTAATGACTACAGATTTCTTTCCACATTGCCTGGCCACATTTGCTATTGAGAGAAAATGTTGATTTTATATTGTTGGGGGGTGTGATCTATGTGATCAGTTTGAGCAAAGATGCAGTCTGTCATAAGTTATAATGCACTTAATAGACAACATTCATTAAAACTCACAATTTGCTCAATTTGACTTCTAATCCAATACCCTCTCTTGGGTCCGTTGGTGTCACTACAATATTTTAAAAATATGAAACGTCAGTAATATTAGGCAGTTTTTGTTTTTTTTTTCCCCCCAGGTTTTATTTCCTTCACATCCCCTTTGGCTCAGAGGTTTATGTACACATGGTTTAGTGTTAGATAGCATATGACATTTATTTGTCCAACATGAGTCAAATGTCTTGGGTGGCCTTCCACAAGCTTTTCTCAATCCAGATTTGTAGGTTTCACCCTTTCTGAAGTGCATGTGAACACAGGTGAGCAATACAGTTGCCATGGCGCTGTGGATTAGGGCATCTTCTGTGAAACGTTAAGTTTGCTTTTCCCTGATGTCTTCTGTTTTTAGGTTCTATATATGAGTTTATACCATGGAATTATATACTACAGAGTAACTGTGCTAAAGGTACTCACTACTGAACCATGCACCAATATATGACTTATTTTACTGTTCATTCGACGTCCTTCATTATGCTATGGACAATGCATAGACCAATCACAAGCTATACAGCAGTAAGACTGAAATGAGACTCCTGCTCTTGACCTACCTGGCCCATTGTAATTTTCATATGATGCTCATTTGTCTCTTTGAAGGTGACTAAAATAATTTTGAATGGGATGCTTTGCATCGAATTTTAAGGTTTACAGATCAGTCAATATCAGTTTAATTCAAACATCAGCATGCTTACTTGTATCTGAAGTTTGCTCTCCATTCAAGCGAGTCATAATTTGAGAATTTCCAATTTCAAAGTGACTTTACTGAGTCGCACACACTGAACAGACTAGTGAGGAAGATCTGCTCTTAAGAACAGTACTTGATTTCAAAGATGGCAATACAGACTTGTGGGGCCTAGGTTTTCTGATCTGGGCTAAACCTATCTTTAACTGTAGTTGTTTTTTAGTTTAAAAAGCAAACAAGTATGCTTTTCGCTAAATGCCCAGTGCTGCCAGTTGCTGCTGTGCTCTACACAGCTAAATGGACCATTTTAAAATCCCAAATTCATTTTTAGAAGCTGTTTTCACCTGGTACCACATTATTTAACTTATGGGGAATGGGGGTGCAAATCTTACAGCATAACCTGTATCTCAAAATCTACAGTTTGTTTTTGCATAGTGCTTTATAGACGATTTCCATACAGCTGTTTTTTCTTAGAGATGTTGAATCTAAATATCTACAAGCCTGAAGTGGTTTACTAACGTGGCCAGCGCCACATCAAATCTGATCACATCAAATCTGCAGGGCCACATAGCTGCAAGTGTATCAACAGTGCGAGGGTTTTTTTTTGGCTCAATTCGTTTCCGTTTTTAACATATAAAGCCTATATATGATAGCAATATGAATGCAGGTAACACTGTTACTGTGTACTAGATATCAGGAACCTATTTATGATGATCACCAATTAAAAATAAAAATTTAAGTGGCTACAATTCAACCTCTTTATAATCCCATATGTAACGTATCAATTAATGTTTAAATAAAAATGTGATCAGCCTCTTTCCTCTTGCATTTATTTCATCGGACACGTTCAGTTAATTCCACAGATGAGTTATGCAGGGGGGAGCGTACATTATGATGTAGATGAGCTGCAGAATTAGAAAGCCCCGTTGCCCTGTGGATTTATTTGTGCAATTGCACATTAAAACCATGAGTCTGCAACTACTGAGAAAGCTGCAGCTTTACACTGGACAAGACAATCCAGGTCAAGATCCCTAATGGCTAAAACTAGGTGGCACTAGCAAGCATAAACTCAAAGCATTACCCAATCAATCAAGTCAGAGTTTGCACAGGAAGCGTCTAAATGGCCCAGCAGGAGACCTGTTTGAGGTGGTGATGAGCTGCTCACTCAAGACTAGAGCCCCAAGTTATCAGGTCATTACAGTAAATCCTTAGCTTGTGGCAAAAATAAATAACATGATTTCTTGGTTTTGTACAATTTCAATGGTAAAGTGAAGCTGTCTTAGAAAGATTACCTATCTATATGTGAATCAATGGGGTCAGGATAGATTGTGACACCAAGGTTTTTCCCCAGCTGTTCTCAGTACAGCTGAAAAGCTACCAGGATGTAACCACTAATTCAGACAGTTTGGTTCCAACAGCCTTAGGACCAGGATGTAGAACCTGTTTTGTCTTGGTTTAGTATGAGGATGTTATCAGGCCTATTCTGGGCTGCCTCTATATAAAGTAATTACAGGGAAACTAAGACTTCTACACTTCTACAAGAGACCAGGATTTGTAATCACACAAGTAATGGATAGACTTTGCTCCATATGTTTACTGCTTGTACTATTTGTTGTTGTGGTGCCTGATGTCAGTCAGAGAAGGATGGGCCCACTCCCATTTTCAAGTCTTGTTTCCTCTCAAGGTTTCTTCCTCATGCTCTCAGGGAGTTTTTACCCTTGGTTTGCTTACTGGGGGCTTAGACTCAGACATCTGTAAAGCTTCTTTGAGGTAAAGGTTGTTGTAAATAAACTATATAAATAAATTTTGACTTGACATTTGTACTTTTATGTATTTTATGTCACCAGTCCTATTAACTTAAAGACTCAAAAGGGCATCCTCCTCTGAGTGACACCAGACACCACAGTAACAGCAGTACAAACAGTGAACAATAATGAAAGTCTATTAATTACTTGTGTGATTAAAGTTGGTTCCTAATATCTAGCAAAATATATTGGTCTTAGTTTCTCTGAGTCCATAGCAGATTTCTTTAGTTTGATGATCATAGTTTGTATTGTAAGTTTTGTTACAGTGTACTTCAATCAAATGTCCTTAGCAAGCACTTGTCCTAATAACTGGATTTCCCCTTGACATGCTGCATGAATTTTTGAAGGCAGTGTCCAAATTGAGATGAGCTGGTGTCTTTAGAAATTGATTTCTGATAAATATTTTACATTGGACACTCTGTTATTGAGTTGTTCCCACGTGACCGTTATGGACAGAGTTAATAGACCAGAAAAAAGTCCACAGAGCTTTGCATCAAAGAAACCTGAAGGTGGAAATAGACATGGGAATTGGATGTTACTTGGACTTCTCTCCCTGATGATAAGTACTCTAGTTCCAGAAAAAGAGAAGGTCTGGAAAACATTAAAGGATCTATAGGACATTGTAGACTTCTCCTCAAAATCTTCAGAGGAAACCTTGTGCAACTTAGAGACCAAGATTTCTTACCATCATCAAATTCTAAGAGATGTTTTTACAAATGAGAAACTCAAACCAAAACCTGCATCTGATCTGTTGTTTTGGCTCTTTAGGAGACATATGGGCCATTAGGTTTGAGTCAAAAAAAAAAAAACCTCAAGAAGGTAGTAAGTCAATCACACAATTAAAAAAAATAATCTTACAAACATCAACTCATGGAGGTGTATGTTCTGGTTTCATCAAAACCTTTATTGCATGTGACAAGGTCCAAATGGTCCAGGTTGTCTTCAGTTTAAGAACTGCAATTGAGAGAGAGCTTAATAACAAGAACATACTGTCCCCATCGCTAACCATCTGCCTTCATGGAACCACATACACAAAGGGGATGTTTTGTCTGTGGGATCTTCTTCTGGTTTGCCAGAGTTTAGCAAGTTTGTTAACATTCTGATTGTGTACAGTGAAGTTTCATTTATTGTTGAAAACAATGGTCATGGAACATAGAACATGTTCGAACATTATGAGGTTGTTGGGAGTACAAAAGAAGATGTAGCACTTGTTCATCCATGTGAGCTTAATGACTACCATCCTCTCAAAGCTTACAGAATTGAAGGAGGACTACATGTGTCACTCAAGAGGTTTATAACGTGTTTGGTTACTGTTGCCTCTAACTGTATGTTGTACGTTTTTTTTGTTTTATTTTTGTTTTTAGTTCTTCTTAATCCTTGGACCAGTAACTGTAAGGACAGTGGCATTTCCCAAAAACTCTATCAACATTAAAGGAGCTTAAAGATATCCTGTGAAAAAGGTGCAGCTAGTTTGGGGAATTGACACTTTCGTTACATTGTCTGCAATACTCAAAGTAACACTCATGGTTTCTCTCTGCATTATGAAGATCCTGATATGGGCAGTCAGTTTTGCAACCTGGTGAATTGCCTGGTGACAGTGTCACCTTGAAAGTATTTTGGGATATTATCATCACACAGTACAAGATGAATCTGATATGTCTTCACATTAGACAGGACAAGTCAGTCTTCTCATCATCCTCACCCAGCTCCTGCCAGTAGCCAGAGCAGTAGCCAGCAAACTTTCTCATTCCTTCATTTTCATTCGATATTGAATTTCAGAAATATGGGACAAAGTAGTAGAAGTCATTTATTCTTTCAAGGTTTATCTAGAAGAATCTGAATGTAAGAATGTAGCAGCAGACTGGGTTCACAAACAGCCTTGTCTCAGAGAGCCTGGGCCTCAGTCAAGTCAATTTTATTTATATAGCGCTTTTTACAACACATGTTGTCACAAAGCCGCTTTACAAATACATGGGTCC
>JAOYMR010000005.1:14988676-15000940 GCA_025802075.1 Tenebrosternarchus preto
GACCAACCACCTCCTACTCATCCAGACGCAGATGAAGGATTAATCAACTGGATGGAGGCCCTCATCAGCACCCCTGGAAGCCCCGGACTGTGGCACAGCCCCGGACTTTGTTATAGCTTATTTACTACTGTGTTTTTTTATCTTGTTGTCATGGTGACCGGTGTCGGCCAGAAGAGGATGGGCTCCTCCCTTGAGTCTTGGTTCCTCCCAAGGTTTCTTCCTCACGAAGATATTTATATAGTTCCTTTTACAACAGATGTTGCTTTGAGACAACATCTGCTGTAAAAGGCACTATATAAATATATAAACTTGAAATGAAATGAAAATGAAATAATCCACCCTTTTTTCTGCATGAACACTCTTTGGTTATACTCCACATGAGGAACGTTATATTATACTATACACCTCTAAATCACTATAGTGTATTTATATAGTGCAACTACATTTAAGAAATAAACACTTATAAAACATTTCTGAACATACTTTGTTTTATTATATAAAACCTATATGTACAAAAAGTGACTCATTTTAGTGATTTAAATCATATACAAGTAGTGCAAGTAAGTGGTCATAAGACAATTCTTATATATGTTATATATATATTTTTAATACACCGGATTAACCTCACGTAAGAAATTGTTAATTACCCACACCTGTGATTTTCAAAAAAAGAAAAGCCACAAAGTAGGTGATCCCTAACCCAGCTACACGCAGTTCAGAAGACAAAATCAAAGTATCAAATTAACATTTCTCCCCCCCCCCCAAAGAAACAAACATGGAAATTATACTTGGACAGCTTTTCCCCCAAAGAATGTAATATTTATTCACAATATCTACAATATTTAAGCATTGGGAAAAATGTGATAAAGATAATTGTATAAAGATTTCAGACTAAAAACTCTTACACATCAAAACAGGGTCATGCGACTGCAAGATGGGTGTGTGAGTTGTTACAGAATACGGTGCCTGTACATGTTGTGGTAAGTGGATCAAAAGACTTCTGGAATATGTGAAAATACCACGTTAAGGAGGTACTGTCGTGTAGGTATACAAACAACAGGAATGTTAAGCTTATATGTTACTAATGGACCAGCACAGGTGGTTGTCCAATAATGAAGGTAATGACAAACAGTAAAGGCCTTTGTTTCAGTTGCCATTGTGGGTTTATCAATCAATCGATGGAAACGTGTAATGCCAACAACCCAATTAACAAACACAAAGTTCATAAAGGCATGTTATTAGGAGACAAAGGTCATGGGAGGTTACAGAGAGTTGTCCTGCTGCAAATGACTGAACTCAATTAAAGTTGTTTATGGGACTAATGAACAAAAAGGTATGAAGAGGAATTAAAGTTTGTTCTATATTTTTATTACAAACGAAATTTTTAACATGACCATATGAAAATATGTGCTACACACACGCGCACACACACACACACACACACACACACACACACACACACACACACACACACACACACACACTCCTTTATGTGGGCAAAACACACTGGTAAACATACTTGATGAGAAATTTGATGCTCATTAAAGTGTCTGCCCAATTCCAATTTCTGACCCTGATTTCAGCTGGAGGGTCCAAACTCCAGTCATATAAACGTTCACCACGGTGCGGAGGACGTCCCCTTAAATGTCTCTTTCCTATTTAAATGCACTGCACATATTTGTTTTTGTTGTTGTTTTGTTTACAGGTGTCCAAACAGGACAATGTTTAGTGCCCTCTTACATAGAATCAGATGGTAAATGCACAGTCTGCAGACGGCCATCAAGCCTAACCTTTGGATCGGGACTGTAACCCCACACCACAGAGGCCTAAATTGTGTGGAACCGTTTACCCTCAGGACTAATTTCTCAGTACCATGGAAGTGTTCGAAGGTAGAACGACTAGCTCTACCATCCATTTGTGATATCCATGCTAAGATATTTAAGAGAAATCCACCATATCCATACAATTAGTGAAACTAAAGTGTTGGTTTACTGTGGGCTGAAGACATTCTACCCTCTCACAGTTCAGTCTCTGCCTCCCCACCCCCACCCTGACAGGTACGCCATGCTCCTTGCAAGTCAGAGGTCAAAGGGCAGAGGTGGCGGACAAGGGTGGTGCGGGCACATGCTAGCGAAGTGGCGTGAAGGGCGAGGTCACCGTAGCTACTAGAGGTAGCGGTAGACTTTGAAACAGTGGTTGCCGGAGTCAGCCACCACCACATGGCCGTCGGAGGTGAGAGCCAGGCCCTGGGGGCCGTATAACGGGTCTGCCGAAGTGTTGATGTAGGAGAGGAATGAGCCACTACCGTCAAACACCTGGAACAGGACATATCAGATTACAGAAACTATCCAGGGACACTTCAAAATAAAAGGCCCTTATTACAAGCTTTTATATAGCATGTGTGGAGGAAGTGGAGCAGAGGTCCTTTGGAGCAAATGGATGGCAGAAAAACAATGAATGGTTCCTTTTGCATGACATTGCAAATATAAATAAAAGAATAATGTAATAAACTTAACTGCATTTAATGGGTCCTTTTTAATTTGCTAAGAAACTGGTTCGCTGTGTTAATAAACTATGTACTGTTTTGAACTTTAGATGAAACATAATGCTAATTAATTTGAAAAACACATATTTTATTCCAAGGAATTTTCCATTGTAATTCATTGTAACCTCCATTTACAGCATGTGTAACGTGTAACATGGTCGCTTGCCAAACATAAGCAGTGTGAACTACCCACCCACCCATGAAGGAGGAGGGCTAAGGGCAGACAGGCATAAAAAATGATTCATTCTGAGGGTCAGTACCAACAGTTTCTGGCAGGTCCTCAAGGTGACAAATGATAAGCACTCTTTTATAGAATATAACAGTGCACCCAGAAAGGAAACCTTTTGGGACTGACTCCAAGGTCAGAGACAGGGGGAATATTAAAATACTGATGAGCTCATGCAAGATGGAACAAAATTGAGACAAAGTTATCCTTTTGCTCAACAAAGGACACAAAAAATTGGAGAGCTAAAGAACTAATGGGCAGAATCTACAAACATAGACTTGAACTTTTTAAAGAAAGACTTATAGATCTAGAAAAATGAGAGAGGCAAGATCCTCTTATGTAGGGATATACACAGGTGCCAATGATAACGCCCAGTTACTGAGGAGTGGCTCTGTGCCGCCCTCTGGTGGCTGAGGATGATCTAGCATGTTCCAGGGAACATTACGGTACATTACAAGAAACTCCCCATGCCCATGCTTGTGATATGAGACTGAAGTGATTCTGACAAAGCCTGTGGAAGACATGATAGCTCTGCTGTACCTGTATTCGGCTGTTGCCCCAGTCGGCTACTATGATGTTGCCCTGGACGTCCACAGCTACCCCCGTAGGGGCATTAAACTGGCCATTGCCCTCGCCGTTAGACCCAAACTTTAGCAGGAACTCCCCCTCTGAGTTAAAGACCTGTAGATTAAAGCAACTTAAATTTGAGATTTTTTTTACACAATTGATTTTTACACAATTTTCTCACTAGCTGGGTTTTGCTTTGTTTTCTTTTGTTCTTTGATAGCTACCAACATGAGAGGGTGGAGACTAACACATGCTTCTTCTGAGACTGTAGGAGTCAGCTCACCGAATGTCATGAAAGAGCCGAAAGCCCCCAGACTTTTAAGTTGCCAGATTCTGTTTAATGACGTCACAAAGACTGAGTGTGACATCACATTTGACGATAAAGGGAGAGGGAAACAAGTTTGTCCCTCCTGCCCACAGACGGCAATGTCTGATTCAAACTAGCAATCTAGTGACGAGATTCAACAATAAGATATTTGCCGATTACTCTGTGATTTGTTTCACCAAGAGTAATGCCAATCATTATAAAAAGCTAAAGATAAAAAAAAACCTTACAAATTACGAGAAAAGTGCATACCTTTACAGAATGGTTGTGGAAATCAGTTATGATGATTTCGTTATTTTGGTTAACTGCTGCAAAATGGGGTCCTGTGACATGGACCAAATGAAGACAGACAGAGAGTGCGAACACTGTTAAACATCCTTTATGCACAGCTGCAAGTAATTCCATGTGATCGAACCACAGCAAATCCTCGCACGGAGAAGATGGCAAACCGTAAGACGCGAGTGGCAGAAGACCGGTGTGGGCGAGGGAGGTACCTGCGAACTGCTTGTCGCCATTGCCACGGCTGCCGAACTTGGTGACAAGTTTGCCGTTGGGCTGGAAGATGAGCACACAGCAAGCCTTGTTGTCCACGACGACAATGTGTCCGTTTCTGTTAACCGACACGCCCTTGGGGCCCATCAGCTTCCCCGAGCCGATTTTAGTCTTGGGGGAGGGAACAGAAATGAGCTGGATTATGGTTTTACAAAAACCTTTTTTTTTGTTCACCTTTGTTAGTGTATTTGTTACCAGACCTTAAATTTTCCATCGCTGGAGAAGATGCTGACCCATTTGTTGTCATAGTCTGCGATTATGATGTCACCGTTGGGGTGTTCGGCGATGCCGGTGGGCCTCTGGAGTTGCCCTGGTGACCGGCCTCGGACCCCGAAGCGATTCCTAAACTGTCCGTCATTGGAAAATATCTACAAGTGGATGAAGCAAGAACAAGAACGAACAACAACTCAGTAACTGCTTAGTAAATGCCCAGCAAATACAGCCACCACATCAGTACAGGCAAAAGTCCATTAGATTTGTTGTTTTAGCAATAGATCATATATAATATATAATTATATATTAATAATATATAATTATTTCTCTTAATCAGAATATAATAAAATATAGAAAAATACAGACAGAAAAAAAACAGAAAGAACAGGAAAAAACAGCTTCTAGGGGCTACAGTGACAATTATGTAACAGGACCTCTGCTTAAACTTCTGCGACAGCTGGAAACTGGCTCTTAATGCCTGGTATTATATTAAAATTACTTCAAAAAACTCCAGAACAGTGTCCCAAAAGAGCTCAAGATGTGCTTTAGTGCCAAAGGAGGCCACGGTTACTGACTTTTGCTGACTCAAATGGTGACCATTTTGCACAGTACTGTACATTACGAAGGCATATATTTCTCACAAACATCATTGTTTATCTGCCTTACCTGAACACACTGATTGTTACTGTCTGCTATCAAGACCCGGCCAATGTTGGAGGCTGCCACACCCTGCAGATTGGTGAATTCTCCTTTATTTCTTCCTTTAGTACCTATAACACAAGACAAAAAAAATTCCAGACAACTGATTCCAATTGATTGGCTTTTGAATATTCTTTATATGAAAAACACTTGTTAGAGAAGTCAGTCCTACGTATTACAGATAAGACTTTTAAAACTTCTGGAAACATCCCGGAAAACAGCCTGAATCAAGATGAATTTATTTGTCGTTTCAGAGTTAATCTGTAATCATTTAATGGGAGTAATATAATTATACTTTTTCTTTTGTTCTGAAGAGTTTCCTTTTTATTCTGAACTTACACACTTGCAATCTCAAAACTATAAGTAGAATATAATATAATTTAATTATTTGAGTTATATAATTTAAGTTTAATACTGAGTTTTTCCTTTGTGTGGTGCTGTTGTATTGTTTACACACATAGCAGAAATTGCTATTGTTTTTCATTTCGTTCCAAGTATGATTTAGAGCATCATGTGAGCCCAGAAGATTGTAAACTATTCCCTCGACTTGCACTGAAACTCTGCTTCCTCCATTGTCGACTGTCCGTACCGATTCGGAACACGAGGTCATCTTCGATGGGATTCTCCTTCCTCCTCCCCGAGCTGTATTTGCTTCCCGGCCGCTTAGCGGTGCGCTGCCTAGCGTGCACCGCGCCCGCCGTCTTGCTCCTCCTCCCCGAGGGGGCGTCGGCCTCGTGTTCCTTTGCCGCGCAGACCACGCGGGCCGGCCGGCCGGCCACGCAGCGACGGGCTCCCTCGCTGGGCGCCGCCCCCGTCCTCGCTGGCGTCTCCTCCCCCTCGTTCACGGAGCCCAGCGCGCGGATGGAGTGGCGCACCGCCTCCGTCTCGGCGACGAACACCAGCTGCGCGTTCTCCTCGGGCCGCAGCGGCAGCCGACGGTCGGCCAGCTCGCCCAGGCGCTCGCCCAGCTGCCGGGACGCCAGCAGAAGCTCGGCGCCCGCAGCACGGACCAGCGCCCGCTCGGCCAGGGCGCAACCGTCCTGCATGCTGGAGCGGCCCTGCAGGAGAGAAGACAGCTGAGCTTGAAGCACCTGCACGGCAAAACACACACACACGTGACACGTGAGATAGATGAGCTATGACACGTGAGGCCAGGTGACATGTTTACAGGAAATATGTGCATAGAAATATACAAACACACACACACACACACACACACACACACTCCACGCCATGCCACCCAATATTCCCCAACAAACTGACGCACAATGTAGCAAAGCCTGTTTATTATAATTATACCTGTCCCACAGAGATACTTCCCTCTTGTCGCAGTAGGTACTTTGAACCATCTGTTTCTGTCCCTGTCTACACATCACACCAAGTCAGCTGTGAATAATCCCGGAAGCTGCCATGGATTACGTACTTTTATCATTCCCGTCGTGCATGACATACCTGGTTTTGTGGTTATCCTTTGTCTGTAAATTTTGTAAAGGCAACCTCTCTAACCACTTACCCCAGCTCACCCCAGGCACCCTGCTACCACGCTGTATCTCAACAGGCCTGCCTGTGGCTCTCACTTCTCTGTCTATGCACTTTTACAGCAGAAGCTTGTGTATTAGCTGTGCTGTGTTCACAGCACGCGCGGTACGAACTTTCTGTTTCAGGCCGTAGTTGACCTCCAGCTCCATGAGCAGCACGCTCTTGCGCGTGTTGAGCGCCTCCTGCAGCTCGTTGAAGGTGGCGTGGATGTCCTGCTCGATCGAGCTCTTCTGGTTGGCCATCTGCTGCAGGAGCTCGGACAGGGCCTGCAGGGCGGCATCGATCTCCGGGAGCCTGAGCAGAATGACGGAAAGAGAGAGAGTAAGTGATGACTCCTTTCTACCACTCACACTATCCTCCCTAAGGCTGTCCATCTTTCCATCCCTCCCTCCCTTCCTCCCTCTTTCTCTCTCTCTTCCCCCCTATCTCTCTAGCCCTCTGGTGACCAATTTAAAAGGAGGCACTATATTTCAAATGTACTATACAAACTGGCAGGCTTTTCTTGTTTTTACCATTATGCCGCATGATTGCTACCACATACAGCTCAACTTTGAAATCACATTAACAAATATTAGAAGGTGTCACTGAGTCACCCTTAATGTATCTAAATGTATCTTTAATCTATATGTATCTTTAATCTAAATGTATCTTTAATCTATATGTATCTTTAATCTAAATGTATCTTTAATCTATATGTATCTTTAATCTATATGTATCTTTAATCTAAATGTATCTTTAATCTATATGTATCTTTAATCTAAATGTATCTTTAATCTATACGTATCTTTAATCTATATGTATCTTTAATCTAAATGTATCTTTAATCTATATGTATCTTTAATCTATACGTATCTTTAATCTAAATGTATCTTTAATCTAAATGTATCTTTAACGTCTCCAGACAGCCAGCAGGCCTCACCCTCGTGCCCCTGCACACGTTCACCTCTTTTTCACGGCATCCAACTGCCCCTGCAGGGAGACCCTGTGCTGCTCCAGCATGTCGTCGAGGGGCACGGTGGCATGCTGGGCGTGCTCTCCGCCCGTGCACTCCTCGCACACGGCCGTCTCGCACGGCGGGCAGTAGAACTCCATCGCCTGGGGGCAAAGCATCGGGCTGAGTTTTTGTGACAGGTGAACATAACATAGCCTGGCAAAATATCTTCCAAAACTACTTCATCTACATGCTCTTTAGTTTTCTTAATTATTGTATTTTACACACACACACACACACACACACAAACACACACACACATACATACATACATACATACATACAGGTAAAACCCCATAAACTAAGGCCGCACACAGACCTCTGCCATCCTCTGTGGAGATCCCAATCTTGCGAAACCAGTTTCATAATGCATCAATTTTCCACAGGATGCCAAAGTTTACACCACACCACATTACCCCACCCCGCCGCTCTGGCTAAAACTCGGCATGTCAACATTCCTGCATTATTGCATATGAAAACGAGACACCGAACATTCCAAGTGATAAGGCTGTACCCAACATATTCCCTCACTTGATTCCTTGTCTAAACTTTCCACACACACACACACACACACACACACTCAACTGCCATTTGTGCTACAAATAAAAAAATAAAAAAATGAAATGCTTTTTGTTTTAACAGCTTGGGGTCCAGGTCAGATGTCATGGCTTGTTAAACAATTTTAGAAGGTGTTATTTGTCTTTTTTTGGCAATCTTTCATTCTGTACAAACTTATCTTTTACAACAAAACAATTTTTTGAAATTTGTTGTGTGCGAGCCACCCCGCATACACTTAGGGGCTCGTACGTTGCCTTCGTGGTAGGAGCAAGAGAGCGGCCGTCCCTCTGCGGGACTGTGGGATGTGTGGGTCCCGCTGTGCCCCTCCCCTCGCCGGCCTCCGCGGGGGCTCCTCTCCAGCACCTCCATCAGGGCAGCGATGAAGAAGTTGCTCTGCAGGGCGGCTACACCCTCCTCCGGCAGGATGGACGTCCGCCGGCACACGGGACACGACAACGTCAGACTGTGGGCGGGGCTACAGTTCTGCAGGCACCTGCACCACATCGCCATGCCGACACGAGACAAAGAATCAGCCCATAACCAAACCCAAAGAACATCTATGAACCTCCCTGCTCAAGTCTACAAAGCTTTTACTTGACTTACATAGCTAGTTCGTAAATATCGTATAGCCATTTTTACATACCTATATCAGTGCCTTCAGAGGTATACAATACATCTGCCTATAACTTTTTAAGTTGTATATGTGACTTTAAATCCTAATCCCTGAAGGGTTTCTAAAAAGAATATACCAGAAAGAAAGAGGTTCTGTGAGTATAACTTTGATTGCTTTTTGAATGTTAAGCTAGTAGTAGGTACCTGGTTCTGCTCTGTTGCAGCAGTGCTATATTCTGAGTGTAATCTGAGCTAAACAACACTGATTCAGGTAGACGATTAGACTGATATCAGTTGTTTCCGAGTCTCATTCACGTGATGGAGGTTTTTTTTAAAACATTAAATAAAAGGTAAACATTATTTGGCAGTCATAAGATGAAGATGTTTTGTGTTGACTTTGTTACTTGGAAACTTCAGTAAAAATGATTCTTATTATATACTCTAATACGGTATATAGGAACATACCTTTCACAGAAGGTGTGCAGGCAGGGGAGGACCTTAGGGTTGTCGTAGCGATCCAGGCATATGCTGCAGATCAGGAACTGCTTGTCAATCTGATGCACCACAGGGCTTGGAATGGTACAACCTTCACTCGCCATACTGAAATTCTGTAATACTGTTTACCCGCCAGTGGCCTGGTCAGAGAGAGAGAGAGAGAGAGAGAGAGAGAGAGAGAGAGAGAGAGAGAGAGAGAGAGAGAGAGAGAGAGAGAGAGATGGAGAGAGAGCGAAACAGACAGTTGAAACCACCGTCATAAACCACAACATAATGTCAGACTCACACATGCACAAAAATGTAAAGACTACAGTTGGCCAGTAGGTGTCACTGTTAATTTCCATAACAGGATATCGTTACTCTTGTATCACACTGCACAACCTGCATACATTTACACACTTTACCCAGTAACCAAGAACAACAGACAAAGATGTATGAACTAATACTAAACGCCAAATATATTCACTATTTATAACAAAATAAAAAGAAACACATTTATGATACTTACAAAGCCACATTTTCAAAGCCATATTTGTTGTAGGTCCTGTATTAAATCGTGTTACCTTTAAGCCCCTGTTAGGCTCACTGACTATCCCTGTTAGGCAGAGAAGGGACTTGGACACCCAGGCATTGATAGAGAAAGACACCAGCTTTGGTTTAGTGTGAAATTCCAAAGCTTGTGGTCAAAAGGAAGGGGTTCAAAGACAGAACATCAAACTGTCCAAAGCAGATTGCTTCTCTGAGGAGATGTGGTGATCAAAAGACTACAGCACTCACTTCTGCGACAATCCCCACTGCCTCAATAATTTACACTTTAGCCATTAGTGGGGGCCATTAGCCATAAATCACACTGGGGCCCCTACAATTCCACTTGGGTCCTTTCTATTGGGAATTACTCTATGCATCTATAATTCACAAGCTGATCGGTAAACTTAACAATATCCTTCACCCTGACAGTCATTTATGTCCTTATTGTGTGTCTAATCCACGGCAGACAAACAAATGGTTTGCTGAATGCTAAAAACTAAAAAGCTAAAACACAAAAGTAATTCTATTCAAATAGAGTACATCAAAATATGCATTTAATCAAATTATGCGCATTGCGCAGTTCTAGAAAATTTCGTATTTGGGTCAGTGTTGTATTAGCCAAATATATGTTTATTGCAATCCAAGTAGGTCGTCTAGAATTAATGTTTAGATTAATGTTAGAGGAGGCTTTGACTTTTCGTGTATTCTGTGGTGTATTCTGTACTGCTAAAACCTGTGAAGATGCTAATCAAACTCAAGCAAAAAAGCAGATCTCAAAAGGGAAAATAAAAACAAGAACTGGACGCTTACTTCAAAAAACGAGAGAGGCGTAATGGTTTGGCTGTTCTGTCTATTGGAATGCCAGAAAAAGGAGTTTGGATTTGAAATCAATCGTAGATGATTTTGGGAGTGAGTGAGTACATGAATTAAGAGCACAGATTTAGTCAGTTATCATTAGATTAGATCATTTCATCATTAATAATATAATTCACATCATTAAATAATTTCATCAGACACATCTGTTTGCTTTGCCAGTTGTTGCTATGGCAGCAATGAAGCCAAGGAAAAAAAAGTTGATCTACACTCTCAGAACACCATGGTATGAATGATTTAAACAGCTACTATTTACATCTTCAGAATCTAGAACTTCAGAAGCACTTTGCTTGCACATCTGACATTCTGTTTCTCTGGAAACCACATGTACCTCACTACAATTTCATCTGTCTGTCTCTCTGTCTTCATGTCTCTCTGTCTGTATGTCTGTCTCTCTGTCAGCTCAAGTTCTGTCTCAACCCACTTACTGCAATACAAACTATATTCAACCAATTCAAGCACCCCCCCCAAATAAACAGGATTAGAAGGTGAGGGTAGCAAGTTAAAACATTGACATAGATATACATGTCCGTTCCACATCCCCTCCCAGTAGCAAGTCAACCATAAACGAGTATTTTAACCCTCACACCCCCCCCCACCCAAACCCAAACACACAAACACACTCATTATAAAAACCCACATACATTACAGGGCGTGAGAGACCTTTCTGAAAGGGTTAGGGATAGGTAGTAGTAAATCAGTCAGTTTAAGGGAATAAAGAGAGAGGCAGTTTGTTTTCCTGGAGATACAGTGCTGACCGAGAGGCACACTGTACTGTCGATGTGCTGCCTGGGACTGACCTACCCAGCTGGGTGTGTCTGAGAGAAACTGTGTACGGTATACCACGAAGCGGTTCAGATCAGCAGGTTCAGGACTGTATAGTCTTTAAACCTAAGAACAGGACTAGCTCAGCGGTTAAGGCGCTCAACTAGTAATCAGTAGAGTCACAATTGCAAGTTACGTTGGATAAAAGTGCCACTCAAACATCGTAAATAATTGTAAACGATACACAAGTCCTGAAAGAACTGTTCAAGCAATCATGAAAGGAGAAGTGAGAGTTAACCTCGTTTGTACTCAGGAACGCACTGAAGCTTACCCATACCCTGAGAAAACAATATCAAACACTCAATTAATACTGAGGACAAACAGTGAGTCTGTGCATGATTTAAAAAAAAAGGGGCTTTTTCTGCTTAGGGTAGTGACAATGTCAAGCAAAACCCATTTGGACCCAGTCAAACCAGTATATCCTGGTGCTGACATGACATCAGGTCTAGGAGGTTAGGAAACAAAGTCTCGTCTATCGCTAGCCATGCAGGTCAAGTAAGGACGACACACACAGTCAGCTAGGTCTGAGAAAGCATTTATCAGTGACCTCAAAAATAAATTCCACCTGATTATCTTGAAAGAGTATAGACAGCATTTCAACATACCGAATTAATCCAAATTCAGAGTTTTCCAGCCAAACTAAATCTTAGCAGCATTATAACAGCTAAGGCTATCAAAATTCAAAGGAAGAAAATTTGTGTGTGTGTGTGTGTATA
>JAOYMR010000005.1:15001040-15014429 GCA_025802075.1 Tenebrosternarchus preto
AGCTTCAGCTCTAACCCTGTTAGTTTCTTCTCTCAGCATGCCAAGCTTCAGCTTTAACCTTGTTAGTTTCTTCTCTCAGCATGCCGAACTTCAGCTCTAACCCTGTTAGTTTCTTCTCTCACCATGCCTAGCTCCTAATTGGACATCATGTAATCAGTAGATGTTGCCAGGCGTGATGGGTAGATGTTGTCTCTGCCTTGTTTAACTAGAGTAAAGAGATGTTTTCATGCAAAAAAAGAACAAAGAGATTTTGTCAAGAATTTACTAAAGCTACCAATTCCAATTCCCAGAACACCCAAGAGATCATGGACCATCAGCGTATCAGGACATCTTTCACAGATGATTCTCTCTGAAAGACTAATCCTATTCACCTGTTGCCTTAGTTATTTGCAAAGTTATTTTACCACAATTTTTTTTTTCAGAAGTGCTTACTGAGTGTGTAAAGAATTCCTTTCATGGACATTTAATTCAGACACCATTAGGGGGCACTCTCAGGCAGAGATAGAGGGGTCCCAAAGTGTATAGATGCAGTGAGATTGCAAAGTGCTCCTTCTGTTAAGTGCTCCTCCTGTTAAATGAGTTCTGTTCTGTTTGTGAAGAGAACCACACACATACGTATAATGTATCCATGTTGGAACTCGGTGATCTACCAATTGAGATAAAGAGGTGAATGTTGCATTCTGTCTCCATACCTACTGTCTTGTCAGAGTTCTACCATGGATGAAGGTTCCCAGCACAAGCTACGCCTAATCCAATACTCGCCAAACATATAAATAATACAATTGGCCATTCAAGCTGTATTTCTTCACCCACTGTGGCATTATGGAAAAGCACAGAGCAGCAGCCACAGCTTGAGACAGCACATCATTGAGACATAAGAGGAGCAGGCAGCTTCCAGTACATCTATAAGAATACCACATGACTTTATCTCATTCCTTTATGCCATTCATGAACCCAGGCAGTCAAGATGGAGCATCTGGACTAGCTCAGCAGGGAATAAGCCAAGAGGTAATTCAGAGGGATTCTCATACAGACAGCTTGTTTACAAGCGTACAAAGCTATGGAGCTCAATAGTTAGCAGAACTGCTACTCACTCCAGTTTCTTCTTCTTAAATATTTTTAATAACAAAAATCCAATACCTATTCCACTTTTTAAAAACGTATAAAACAGTAAACAACCCCTGCCACCAACACCCCAACTTAGCTCACCATGATCAATGCCCACATTACTGGTTATTTATACAACAAAGACAAACACACATTTAATTGGGTAGCACATCTAAACTAGTTAAATAGGAAATGAAGGGTTGCCATTTGCAGGAAAAAATCTGGCTGTACATCCTCTCATTGTGTTTTTAAAAAGAATATAATATCCTTGAGCCACCAGGAGATAGAAGGATAATCTCATCAATGCAACAATATGGAACATCTTGTTATTTAAAGGACGTTGCAGCTAACAAATTTAAAATGCCATCTAAACTGATCCCAGATCTTGAGTGTGTTAAGAACCACTTGATTATCAGTATATAGAGGTTTTGTATGTAAAGAAGAGTGAAGTGGAGCAGACATAGAAGATCCCCTACAGGATGATAGTTCCAATTTACTCCAAGAGGATCCAGGAGACTTTAACCAGTAACAAAGTTTGTGAATACGAGCAGCCCAACAGTAAGTCAGAAAATTAAGTAATGCAAGTCCTCCTCTAAATCTGCATCCCTGCATCTCAAGGGGGAAGATCTTAATGTAATAGACAGGGTCTTGATAGCGATGGCAAAGAGCAAAGCTGACAATGGACAACCTTGGCGACTTCCATGTCCAAGAGGCAAAATTAGAATAAACATCATTAGTGCGGACACTTACCTTATGGGATGAGTAAAGGAGGCAAATCCAAGAAATAAATTCATCACCAAATAATGCTAAAATGTGCTTTAATTGCTTGGTCTCTCAGAATATTAATTCTGATCTAGGCAGTGTGGTTCAAATACAAGAACAATTCATTAAAACATCAAGCAAGTGGTCAAAACTCAAATTAACTGGCTTCACAATGTTGAACATTATCTGTTTAACTCCGTCTGTCAAAGTTATCAGTCTGTGTAATCTTATTTTGTAAAACAGCCAAACTCAAGAAAGGGAAAAAAAAAACCCAGAAATGATTGTTTTGTAAAGTTATTTATAGCATGAGGACTCTGTGTTACGATAATAAGCAATTAGGTATCTGTAATAAAGTATCTGTGATCTCAAGCAGCCTCACTTGTATTGATTCAGAGGACATGTCACAGAAAAATGGTGTCTACATGTAGCCTGCAATACTCCCTCAGAACTGCTGACTCTGTGTCTGTCAACCGGTGGGTTGATCCAACAGGACCAGATTATGAAATCCTCTCCCCACTGAATGTCGTGGTCACATGGTCATGGGGCTTGGCTGGCCCTGTGGAAGTGTACTTTGAAAACAAAGTGTGGCAACACTTTGACCTTTCCACCGCATTGGGCCATGGGTAAAGTGTCCCATGCAGAAGTAAATACACCCACGTAGATGGACAGGTACAACAAACATGTACGCTTGAGCAAACACACACACACACACACACACACACAAACACACACACACTCACACACAAACAGGTTCAAACATACAAAGTGTCTGAGTTTCTTCTATGTCAGCAAACCAAATTTACTTTACAAGAGTTAAATTCTTTTTTTAGGGCAAAACCCCCAAATATCTCATTTATATTTATTGTGAAATAAGTAAGTATTTGCTCTGAGGTAAATCTTTAATATCATAGTATTTGGAGATCTGCACTGACCAATGTTTGTTAAGAAGAAGATCTATGTCAGATGGAAAGTTAACGAAGGAAACTGTGTGTATACTTTGCATTGACTATATCCTTAAAACTCAAAACAAAAACTGTAAAGAAACAGAAATCTTTCATTTAAAAAAGGTAAAAGAATTTATTTGTAGTCCAATGCAGTGAGGATAACCATGTATGATCGTCGGACATGAACAGTTAACAAAGCTGCAAAGTCTGTGTAATGGAAAGAGATTTATCTAGTCATTGTTGTTCCTCAATACAAGGACACACAACATCTGGATAATTTGTGATCTGAGAATGTGTAGCAATATAATGTGAAAACGTATATGGTTGAGACACAAATGACATGAACACTGACAGGCAACTTGTCTTACAGCTTTGAGACCATTAAACCACCGAAGCTATTGAGGCTGAAGACCAGCGTGTCTGTGGTTTTGTCTAGATTCCTTTTTCAAAGCCTTCGACGCCACCCTGTTGGCCACCAGCCTGGATTCGGTTGATGGGTATGATCTTCATGGTGGTCTGCTTCAAGGAGTACCAGCGGCTGTGCCATGTAGCCCAGATGATGCCATTGTCGTAACCATCTGGACCAGCATCCTTTGCGGTGTACTTACCACCTGTTGGAGGGTCAAAAGGATTGCATACTTGCTAAATATTAAGGATACCAGTTACTGTCTAATAATATAGAAAACTGTATGGAAAATGACAGGGACTGGCCAGTCTAATACAACTGAGTTCATGTAAGTCACATTAGCTTTGTGCTGGCATGTAGAGCCAAGAGTCAGCTGAACATTTAGCATCAAAGAGCGCTGCTCTCATACACTGAATGACTGCTCATTCTATCATAGCTGGGAAAGCCTATGTGTAAAGAAGAAACCTCAACCTAGTGCCTGAAAGGATGTCATGGATATGACGGCTCCTTACCCGTGTAATATTTTCCGTTTAAGTGGGCAGCGTGGCAGCGGTTCATCCACCAGCCTGAGCCGTCCTGCTGGGCACAGTTTCCTTGGTACTTGTCATTGTCCCGGTCAGGTGTGCTGAACTGCATGCCATTGTGAGCTGTGTAGAATTTGTCACTTGGGTCATCTCCAAAATCATACCCATCAAAAGCGTCACCGGCTTCTCCACCAAAATAATATGCATACGTCAGACGATACTGGTCTGCCTCTGGGCCTAGTTTGAACATGGCGTAGTCAGCATATCTGTAGAAATAAAATTAAAAGCAAAAGAGTGACAGTATATAGGTTAACACCAAAAGCCATACAAGTATGAGCGCAAGTGTCTGTTTGTGATGTGGACTGACTTCCGTCTTCAAATTTTGGGGGGTTCATTAGTTTTAATGGATGTATTAACTTTACTGGTAACTTGGCACTGATTTCATGGAGCAAAATCCTATAGAGCACAACATGATAAAAATATGCTAAAAATAACTTCAGGGATCATTTCTATTCAGTAATCAAATTCAAGATCCAACTTCTCATTTCCTAAATATCCCCATCCTCAAAACTTCAGTGCTGGTTATATATCTACAGCTGTCCCATTGGCTTACTTTTTGATGCCTTCCCAGTCCACCATCTCTATTCGGAGCACGTAGGGTACAGAAGACTGAACTGACAGAAGGTGGATCTTCTCATTGCCTAGCCAGAATTCGGTGGTATCATCGGGTGAGAGATATCCAAAGCCTTCCTTATACTGAATCCAGTTCTTCTTGAAGTCGACGCTTCCGTCACGTCTCTAGAAGACACACAAATGATTGGCTTCTGCATTGTTCATAATAACTTACAAACTTATTGTCTTTGTCAAGGTATACTGGCTTAGCAAAGTTAACACCCAATTCTCCTTATATCTTCCTCACGTTTTTATTTTCATGCTGCCTTAATGAAGCTTTATTAAAATGCGCAGATAAGGATAATGTAACTTGCCTAAATGCCGACTTGTGGTTTTGGTACTGTTTGCAAACTTAGTTTTAAGCGCTACTGTTTGAGTTTTACTGTCACAGAAAGCAAACGTAAAACTTGAAGACTTGAAGTTTTTCAGTATTTGAAGCATTCTGCTTCATATATTCAGTATCATTCTGCTTCATATATTCAGTATCATTCTGCTTCAGAATGATAGTTTGCATACCCTCTGCAGCACTGTCCATCCACGGCCAAAGGTGTCTATTTCACAATAGACGAGGAAGGGGGTGGGTGCTCGCGCGGGCTGAACGTAGTACAGCCCACTCACTTTACCACCCTTATTGGCAACATCCTGGCAGTCTGAGCAAAATGTATAAAAAGAATATGTCTAGTTATAACAATGCAATTATTACTGTTTTTCCCCCACCAATGAAGTTTTCTTCCTAACCCCCTTAGGGAGCTTTTTCCTGGCTATACTATCGTCCCTGGATTGCTAATTATGGACTTGGACCCATGCGTTTGTATAGCTGCTTTCTGACAACATTTTGGTGTAAAATGGTACAATAAAATAGATGTAATAGCTGGGGTGTGATAATTTTCAGATTCAATATGATTTTCAATTAAATGTTCAAAATTCACCTTGATTTTTTATATATTTTTTTGTTATTATTATTGTTTTTAAATGCAATGATTCTACAGAGTCAAACTACAGAGGTCTTTCAACAAAAGGTTTCAAATTAGTATTTCAAAAACCTGATCTTCATTATGGAAAACCTTATAAAGTAGACAAAGAGATGACACTCAAGGGAGTATCAACAATACTTTTACATTTCAATAAACTTTTAAACATCATTTTTGCCCCTCTATAGTCAAATCATTTGCCATATTATAGTGATGTGCTGAAAAATGAAATGGAGCTATAAGAGTCTAGTTTCTACCTTTGCCTGTGACCGTCTGGATCTCAACTGCGTCTTTGCATGGCATCTTGCACTTCTGTTCAAGCTGCAGTGACAGCTGCCTCAGGTCTGCTATGCGCTTCTCATTGGAGGCCAGAGTAGACTGCAGTTCACTGAGGAAATGGAAAAGGAGAGAAAAAAAAACAGAGAATATTTGCAAAAACATACAAAACCTTGAGAATCAAAATTAGCCCGAGGTAGTTTCCACATTATTAGATAACAAAGTAACATGAGAATATATAATATTAAAAAATATGAGAATATATAATATATAAAACTATGAGAATACATAATATTAAAAAGAATAAGAGAATATATAATATTAAAATTAATATAATATATAATAGAAAAAATATGAGAACATATAACATTAAAAAATTAGAATATATATTAAAAATATGAGAATATATAATTTACACAATAATATGAGAATATATACTAATTAAAAAATATTTAAAATACAAAAATGTTTATGTATATTAAAACCATCTAGCAGAAATACATTTTTGTGTCTATGTGTCTATGGTGGAGGTTTATCTGTAAAACAATGCAGAAACTGCAGAAACTGAAAGAATTGCTACTACAAAATAACTTTATAGAAGAATTTAGTATACAATCCCTCTTGATTTATCATGGCATTAAAAAATGTTTGAATAAAAAGATCAAAATAAAAAATGAATGCAAAATGTAGTGAGTTGAAACTGCAGATATTAACATACTTTAACACTAAGTTTAAAAAATACATTTTTATAATTGCTTAAAAACTTCCTATTGTTTCTTAAAAGAAATGACACATTAATATTGCAATGCATCTTAAATATATAAATTTCAAAGCATGGCTTTTGTGAACATTGTACATTGTGAGGTACTCACTATATTTGCTCCTCCTGAGCTGTAATGCTTCTCTCAAACCGAAGCACATCATCCAGCATACTTGAGGATTTCCGGATATACAGATCTGTAAGAGATTCATTTCCACAAAGCAACATACTTAAGGATAGATGGCTAAAAACCACTGAAGAGGCCAGACCCTTCCTCTAAAGTGTTACTGTTACCTGGCGAGGCCTTCTGAGCTTGCTTCTCTGTGTCCCTCAGATAAACCACTTTGTCCTGGGCTCCTTTGGTGAGGTTCCCAATCTCCTCCAGGAGCTCTTCCATATCATCCAGGTCCCTCGCAACCCCCGGCTTGTACCTGTCTAGATAATCTGCCACCCCGCATGTGGTGGGACAGTATTGTCCCTGAAACAGAGGACATGATCATGTCTGACTGCCCTACTGGTTACATTCAATGTGGTGGCGCATACTGGTTTTACCTCCAAGTTCTTAGTGTCCATACTTTCAATGAGATACCATAAGATACTGAGTAGTTTATAACACCACATTATTTTATGGCTGAATAATTATCATAAGATGCAGTTATCTATACTATACTATACTATACTATACTATACTATTTTTGATATTTGTAATATATTTGGAATGTACTTACAAAGCCGTCAGCTGGAACACATGAATCTGTGGAGTAGTCTCCTCTCGGTTGCTGTAAAATGGGAAAAAACCATATCAGCAACACTCAGTGAAATCTGTCCTGACTTATAGCTCTCCTCGACATCAATTATATTCCTTACTGCTGAGGTGAATGTGCACAGGAACAGGACAAAGGCGACTGCATATGAGAGAGTAGCCATTTCGGTCCTGCAGTCGCGATGTAGCTCCTTGGGTTTGTGTGCGACTGTTGCTCCTGTGGGATATTTATCCGATCGAGGTCCTCGACAGAGATGGAGATAACGACGCGCTGTGCAAATAAAAGCCGTTCGCTCACGAATGACAAACTCAACGCCCCTATTACTCACAGTGCAACTCAGAGCCTTTACGATAATCTCGACAAAAAATTAACCCAGAGACTCAGCATAAAATCAGGGGTATGTGTATCTGTGAGAACATGTTGAAGTCCCTAAAGTTTGTAGTGGTCCTTAAGAAACATATGTGTATAAGGACTGGATGTGTAGGATACGAAGGATGTGTTGATGGACTGACTTTGTTTTATCTGATTTTGATGTCTTTTATAATTTCTAGCCAAGTAGATCATGGTGATTTCAAATCCCCAAAATTGACGCATTTATTGTCATATATATATATATAAATAAAACCATGAATCAGATTCTAAGAGCTTGCATGAAATATAATGTCACTGACACTGTCGTGAACCGTTGACACTGTTGCAAGACCTTAACTGGTATGACTTGAACGTGGTCCAAACCTTTTAACTGGACTGAAGTTTTTAAAAGGCCTGAATTGCACAAATGAAGCTTACAATTACACAGCAAAAGCAATCTGCATTGCTCCACAGACCTTCCAGGTCCATCTCCACTCAAGTCCGAGTTAATGATTACATGTTGTCTCTTTCTGAGAGAACAACAAATTTTCCCTAAAGCACACAAAACCACCCACACAGTTACACATGCATACACACACAAAGGTCTAGTTTTAATCTAATTTGATGACAATGAGTCATTTGTGAATGATCATTTAACTGGTAATGACCACAGTCATGCACTGGAGTTCATAGAGTTTAATGTTTATATTTATATTTATATAGCAAAATGTGTTCATCAGAATGACTGGTGCTAGTGCTTTTGACATCATTGGCCAAATAAGACCTTCTCAAGGTTTACATGATGTGTTATGTTCCTCTCCAAGTGACAGTTCCACTTTAAAACGTCTAGAAAAGTTAGAATGGCCCACATATGTGTGGTAGAGGATTCTCTCCATCAGCCAGTTACACTATGCTCTTACTAAAACCTTCGAGGACTTTCATTGCAAAGAAGATCATTGCATTCCATTGTGCAGTTGCTTTTTTTGCAGTTTGAAGGGTTCTGTGCTATAGTACAAGGCCAATAGCTCATGCATGATAAACTAAATTTACTGTCATGCAGCCTTGATTTATTCAAAATGAATGTCTCTGATACATCAGATAACTATGTCCCATATCATGTTTTCATCCAAACTCTAAAAAACAGTTTTAATAAAAGGAAAATCACACAGTGATAGCACTGGCTTCAAAACTAGTGCATTTTCTTTAGAAAATGTAAAGCTATGATTTCCATTGTAAGGCCCCCTTTTATAAGCTTGTATAAGCTTAGTCAGTTACTTAAAGTTAAAGAGCAATAGCACCCAGAAGTGTTATAAGGTACTCATGTGCATGTACATTGTAAGTTTCCATGTTTCTTTGGCAGAAAAAGATCTCTTTTTTTTGCAAAGTGAATTTTTGGTTGGACTGACAAGGCCAATGCTGAATGAAATCTAAATGTGTACTCTTGGGTGCTGTATAGGTTTGCTTCATTGCACAACCTTCATGTCTCTCTGTAATTCGATGAGAAGAAAGCTTTTATGTGAATTCAAGAGATGTGTGTGTGTGTGTGTGTCTCAGCTTTGCAGTGGCAGCACTCTTTTCTTTTAAATTGGATTCCAGCCAACGTTCTCCTTCATGAATGACCCATCACAGTCACTCAGTATGGAGCAGCACAAGAAAAGGAAGGCCTCCAGAATGGCGTCTAGCATAGCTAACATAGCTAGACGCCATTTCTGATGCAAGTTTGTAACCGGCTCAAAGCCGCCCGAGAGAAATCAAGTACCGCTGGCGGTTCACACTCAGCCTGCGCCATTGTTGACTGAACCACTCATGGAGTCCTGGACATGGTTAAAATAGTAATGAAGACTGAGAGGATTTCTTCAAATTTGCACAGTTTATACTGTTGTGCAGATTTATAACCCAATGTTCTTCCTGAGAGTCATCAAACAGGAAGAGTAATGGGTGTTCGCTATACAAAACTACCACATTATAAATGCTAACCATTGGGAGCTTATCAAATTTGTGATGTATTCTGTCAGTTAGGTCACTGGTAAAACTTTATGGCCTACTTCACAGACATTCTCTGAATTGGACAATGTTGACAATATGGATGTTACAGAGGTCTTGTTAAACCAGTTAACTGTCTGATTAAATGATTAATTGATTCTTTTATGACCACACAACGTCAGTGGTAACTGTATCCAGTGCAACAAGATGTAATTCAGTTCTGTTGTAACACAGTACACAACACATTTGCAGCAACTGTTAGGTTTTTTAGCCTCCGTTCAGTCTGACTGACACAGAGTACCTTCAGGGTTCAAACAGAGATTTGTTCAGCCCTCAGTATACCTCGTTACAGGATCCTGGAGAACAAATTCATAACACACAGGTGTCAGGAAGATGCTCTCAAGTTTATTAACAATATAGAAGTTTAAATAGAAGAAAGAGATGATGTGGAAGGAGAGAGTGATGGTGTGGGGTGACATGATTGGTCTAAGGTGGAATCAACAACTAGATGATTGGTCTTAAGGATGGGGTGAGAAACACCAAGAAGTGGCCTCCACTAAGAAGGTGTCTGGACTACGTTCGGATCTGGGTCAGACCGACCATCAGATAGGAAGGGTGTTGTGTATATGGTGAAGGACAGTCTAAAAGATAGTTTAGACGTCAGTAGGACTGGGGTCAGCCCTACTGCCAAATAGTCTACCTAGAGAGAGACATTTAATTCAGAATGTAACATGGATCATGGATCATTAAATTCCCTTACAGTAACAGTATAGCATACACAACATTTGAAAAGAAGAATTATGGAAATCACTTAATTGTTAAACCAACGTGGAGATGATCAACCACCAGTTCTCACATATATAAACTGTCTCAGATCATGCCCATGCTGTCACTACACCCTACTTGTGAAAATCTGGATCACTACACAGGGTGTTTTTATATGGAATATGATTTGTCAATATAGTGAACATTTTCGGACACTATACTATATTTGCATTTCGTTATGCGTGTTAGCTCATTACTGCGCGACAGCAGACTTCGTCGCGTAAACAATCTTCACGCCAGGCGCACAAAGACGTGACTGCACAAGGGAAATTAATCTTACTGAGCTGCCTGCCTCGTTCCCCCAAAAAAGATGCGTTTTTTTTGTTTGTTTACTGGCGGATTAAGTTCGCCATATTTTCATCACTCCGTGAAATAATTAAAACTGGGCTGGCTACATCTCTCTTGGAAAATACATTTTTAACACAGAATTATTTGACTTGAACGCTGAGAAAATCTAGTTAAATATAAACTCGACCTGTGACTACAGAAAGAATTTCGAAAAACTGAAAGCATTTCTAAAGTCCACCTGCTGTTTACATTTGTAACAGGCCAGCGAGGTCTCTGAAGACGTCGGCATTATTCCATGTGCCCTCCTCAGAGAGGCTGCTCTCTAATCTTCAGACCAAATAACACGGTGTATTAACAATGCAGATAATCCTTACTTTGCTACCTTGATAGGGTACATCACTTGTATACAATTTATTACAATGCATTATGGGATTGTTAAATTCCACTGGACATTCCGTATTATGTTTTAAGACACCACTACGCGTTGGCGGAACATCAAAGTAGTGCACCCAGGTAGAGGCTATGTTCAGCATGGCTACATCAAAATAAATAAAGATTAGATAAATAAAGATCCAAATAAACAAGGATTGTATGATGTACAGGCATCTACTGGCAAACCATTCAAGGAAGTGCAACATCTACACCCTCCTTGATCTTTTCCCTGTAAATACTTCAGAAGTATAGTATATTCATTCAGAAGTATAGTATATTCATTCAGAAGTATAGTATATTCATTTTCAAAAATAAGACTAAATACACTGAGAAACTGCCACATTACATGCACGCATTATATTCATGTTATTTCATGATGCTACTTCCTGGATTATAATTTGGTGAACATTTTATGTACATTTTGCATAATACCACTACTGGATTGCAAGTGAGACCAGGCTTCCATGCTTCTGAAACTAAACTAAGATGATACTGGATGGCGATCTTCTTTTCAAATCTTAACCATTAACCATTTTCAAACCTTAATTTTAACCATCAAGCCTCAAATAAAAAAGGCTACAGACAGCAATTCCACATCTTATCCACTAGAGGGCATAAGAGGACACAAATAAACAATATTTCCTATAATTGTGGCCGATGCGTGTACATTCTGACACTAACATGTCAGTAGGGCTATCCAATGTGTTTAGACTACATCAAGTGTTCCCCTGAACTTGGTAATTACAAACAATCACCAGGACTCACAAAAATCTTTATTGTCACCCTTACAATTCTAATCTTTCCTAAACAGTCCATTAAACAAAAACATATGTGTTATTTATTGGTCCCAAGCCCTGGAGTTTGACACTAGTCCAAATACTAGTCACACCCAGTCACATCATCAGACCACCAACAAGGCTTCAGATCTGAGCAGAAGTTCATGCAAAGCAAACGTTTACATGCTTTGTTATGGGGAGTGGAACCTAATGTTGCACAAAAGCTTCTTGATTATAAACATCACAACTTCAGCAACGTATTTACCAAGCTGGACTACTTGCTGTGTATTTGTTATGTACAGCTACTGTAGTGGATCTAGTCTAATGGTGTATAATACCTTCTTCCCCACAAAACAGCCTGTCCAAGCAGACACTGAACTGTAAGATGTCAGCCAGAATTAATTCCTGTAAACATAAATATACTGAGCACATTTTTAGTACAACATTCTGATTACTGTGCCTTAACCACTGAGCATTTAAAACTATTCTGTGATCTGCCCACTTTACAAATACTTTAAAATGGATACACTGTCTAAGACAAGAAAATTAACAAATGTGAAACTATAGATTTATATTACATGCACATTTTAAAGAAAAATAAATTGGTAAATAAACAAGTTAAAAAGTAAAAGAACAAATTTTAATCTAATAAAAAAAAAACAAGCTGTTTAACATGAGCTATTTATGGAAATGTTTGTAGAAGAATGAAGGGAAACTCTAAATGGAAGAATGGAAGTCTAACCCAATTTGGTTTTGTCTAGAGAGTCTGCAGCTGCACCATTTTACTGAATCAAACCTATTTTTAGAAAGTATAGGACATTTCTACACTGTGTCCATTACTGTCTGCATACTCACCTCTGACACATGTTGTATTCACATGCTCTGCAGACGTTCATGCAGATTACAAGTGAGAGAGACGTTGCTGGGTTTTATGCCAGAACCGAACACAAAACACATCGAGGTTACATGCTTATACATTCAGCCTGTATTAACGCATTGCATCTACACTACACCGTACTTAACAAACTGGCTCCAAACAGAACTTGGTTCCAGATGGAATTTGACCTACACAGACACTTCTTAACACCCTTTTCCTTCTGTTGCAAGTGTTTGTTTGCAAAACTTTCTTAGCAATCTGATAATAATCTCCCCCTGCCCATGGCCAAAACTACAACTGGCAGACATTTTTTTGTTTGTTTGTTTGTTAGCTTGCTTTCATATGTTGCACCTGATTCTCCTTCTTCTCCTAAGCAAAATGTTTCTGCATGCAAGTTGTCATGGTTCACTGGCCCTCCAGCCTGAGGGTGAGGCCCACTCACACACCCTCGCTCACACCCACACGTTCACAACACCTGCCTCTTTCCCCAAACACCCACTTTCTCATGACCTGCCACTCAGGTCATGTTTTCACTTCTACATGAGGCCACAGACAAGTGCCGTCTGTGCTGCACGTTGCTTTCGCTACAGTCGGAGGATTACTAGCATGTGTTACTAGCATTAGCATAGTAATTACTAGGATTACTAGCATGTTTTACTAGCATTAGCATA
>JAOYMR010000005.1:15016139-15042012 GCA_025802075.1 Tenebrosternarchus preto
CTAACCCTAACCTTTCTAACCTAACCCTAACCCTAACCCTAACCCTAACCTTTCTAACCTAACCCTAACCCTAACCCACGCCTGCTGCTCTGCATCCTTCTTTACTGTCTGAACATACTGCCTGTCTAGCTGCCAGCCTCCACTTCCTCCAGAAGCTGCACCAACTGCTCTTTAGCTTGCTATCTTTTTTTAAGTGAGTTTGTGCTCGAGTGGAACCATGAAAATAGATACTCTTTTTTGTTATGCCTTGCTTTCCGTCCCTGTCAGTGCCACTGCTGTCCTTACAACTCTCCATTTCAAGATGTGATTTATTTTACAGATAGATATAGATATAGAAAAACATATAGATGTTGCAATCCCAAGTTACAGCAACATCAGGAACAAAACATGAGAAGCTCAAGAAATACCAAGGGCTGAAAAGAAGAGCTTGAGAAGATGTGGAAGGTGAAGGCAACAGTGGTTGCCATGGAAATCGGAGTACTAGTGGGAGAGTAATCCCCCAAACTGGGAGATTGGCTCCAGCAGATCGCAGGAACAATATCCGAGATTTTCGTCCAGAAGAGTACAGTCCTGGGAACAGCTAAGATACTACACAGGACCCTCCAGCTCCCACTACCTGAACTTGAAGGAAAAAAGACCGACCAGATGTATATAAGGACACTGTCAGTTCCGTCTATGTGTGGAGTGAGTCGATAACTGACCCTACATCTCTATGAAATATTACAACACAGAACTGAGACTGGAGTCCCAGGAAGTGAGACTACTGTACCAGTAGATCAGAAGAGCCATTTCCTTGTTCTTCTTCAACATTTCTTCAACTTCAAAAACACTTGAAGCAAAAGACAGCCAGTGAGAAAGGGTTTCACATGCAATTCATGTCCAAGATAGGAAGGAGATACTTGGTGATTACAAATACAGCCTAAAGCTGTTATAGATGTGGGTTTTATTGCCAGCAATGTATCCAGGTATATGGCTCATTTTTGTATGATTTAATAACTATAACGTTTTACTGCAGCTTCATAAATTGCTGGCCTGTTTCTTATCACTGCCTATGGCAAAAATAAACAAGTTTGATGCATAGAACAGCATCCTATCTGTACTTATTCAATGCTAACACTGCCATTGTTTTCCTGACCGTTTTCTGACCTTTTTTATGGTATGACTGCACACTGAATGTGGAAGGCAAGAGATATATGGGGGTGGTTGGCTGACCTAAACCTCAACTTTCTATTGCCTGTGAACCTAAACAGCTGTGAACTCTGTCTGAACTTGCAGAAACAAGCGGATGAAGAGATGCCTGCCATTTCTCAAGCTTCCAGAAGCTTCCAGAAGCCGCTCATTTCGCCAGGCCACCGCAAAACAGCTGATAAGCGCCGCCATGCAGCTCCGCGAGTCGTCGTGGTGGGTCACCCGAGCGACTGGGAAAGTCTCCCGGTGATTTCCAGGCCCGCACAGTGGGGCCTCAGCTTAGCAGACCCTCGCAGCTCATGGGCTGCCTCACTGGGGAGCCATATGCTAACGAGCATGCTAACGGGATCATACAGCAGAGCATTCACCAAGGCTCCTTGACTAATACTCTAACTCTTACACACACTGATCTAGTTCAGCATACATACAGTGTAGTTAGCATGGTGTACGCAGCTGTGACAGCACTGGACACAGCACTGGATACATACACACAGCACTGGACACAGCACGGGATACATACACACAGCACTGGACACAGCACTGGATACATACACACAGCACTGG
Source organism: Tenebrosternarchus preto (assembly GCA_025802075.1). Classification (NCBI taxonomy): domain Eukaryota; kingdom Metazoa; phylum Chordata; class Actinopteri; order Gymnotiformes; family Apteronotidae; genus Tenebrosternarchus; species Tenebrosternarchus preto. The sequence goes on from JAOYMR010000005.1 coordinate 15,017,892, forward strand.
ACACAGCACTGGATACATACACACAGCACTGGACACAGCACTGGATACATACACACAACACTGGATACATACACACAGCACTGGACACAGCACTGGATACATACACACAGCACTGGACACAGCACTAGATACATACACACAGCACTGGATACATACACACAGCACTGGATACATACACACAGCACTGGTTCTCAGTGAACCTCTTACAAGTCTTATCAGGACGCTGAAGTATGTGCTATTGTCACTCTGATCAGTAAAGAACAGCATTTCTGTCCCACTCATAGAGCATAATGACCATTCCATTCCACCATGCCATATCGCCAACATTCAGTGTTATTGTTAGGTACAAATCTAATGGACAAGTCTCCTTAGTGCAACGTTAACACAGCTAGCAAGTAATGAAAGTAATTTGGAATCAGTTGTTTTCACATTAACCAGCCTGGAATATTTAAAAGTTTATGCCAAAAGGAGATGATGAGGATGATAACGATACTGCTGAACCACGATATAGGATTTAAATACTAAAAATGAAGAGATATTACAAAGACTTTATGGGATTGTATTCTTGAGTTTTGGGTCAATAACACTGAATGGTCTGTAGGACACAGAGGCCAGTCTAAAAGGGGGGATTGTCACAAGACTGCTGTTAATGGAGGTTCTGGGATGGTTCCAGCGCAAATTAAATTGTGGGCCTTTATAGACCCAGGTGCCTTTTCAAATTATGTCCAATCAATTCAAATTGAGTTCTAAACATAGGACACTTAAAGCAAACAGGACATGCCTGACACATTATTTGGATGGTCGGAATACTTTTGCAAACAAAAGATTTCCGTTTTTGATTTTATTTGTAATTTTTTAAACTTTTTTTTTAATTAGCCTCACCAAAACACCTTTTATTTTGTCATTGAAGAGGATTAAGTGTTCATTGATGACAATTACATCCACTCAAATCCATGACACAAGCAGGTTGTAGTCTTAGCGTTCTGAATTTGCTCAGTAATAGTGGGTGAGTTGTAGTGGAGAGGGTACACAGATAGCAGACAGGGGAATGAAGGACAATGTCAGGAAAGAAGTTTTTTTTTAACATTATTAGTATTTTTTTTTTAAAAAACTGTTGTTAGGATTTGTAGATAGAATTCATTTATTATGCAGGAACTGGATAAAGGGATGAATCAGAACGAGAGTGTGTGTAGCAAAATCTTATCGTGCTGATTGAAGTTGTGTTGGTCAGCAACATTCAGAAAGTATTCAGCACTGGCAGTATTAATACGTATATTAAAGTAATCTTGCCATATTAAAGTATTAATAAGTATATTGAATTAATCTTGCCATATTAAAGCCTGGCACAGGTGCTGCCTTACACAACATAGATCTCTGCTTAAAAATCCCTTTGCATGCACACCATTCCAAACATGAAGCAACATGTTCAACAACAACAACAAAAAAATGGCCATCAGAGATTCTTTCAAGCTATCAGTCTTTTCAGACTCTTTCTAAGTCCGTATTTTGACATTTTCCATAGCTGGGTAATTAGGAAAAGGGCATGGATTAGACACACACACCCACACGAAAACAAAGTTTCATTCCAAGTTTGTAGTCCCAAGTTGAGTTTAGCAACTGTTTTCTTAAGAGTTCTTATCTGGCATCCTCTGAAAACAAGGCCAGTCTGTTGATGGGAAGGGGGTCATGGCGAGGGCAGTGGAAGTTCATTGGCCGGATGACCTGTCCGTGACTGAAGGCGTCTGGCACACGTCACCAGCTCAAGACCAGTGGATGACATCTGCCCTTATGACCTAACGTCTAAACAGGGAAAAGCACAGCAAAGGTTTCACTCCAAAGGCTCAAGCTCTGAGGTCCTCCACGGGCTTCAGGTGTCCTTTAGCGTTTCAGCATTACAGATCTCACAACTTAAAGAAGTGTATTTTACTCCAAGGAATCTAAATGCACTTTTTTTTTACAACCAGGATCACATCTAATGGAATACTTTACATAAGTCCCGTTTCTAATATTATGAACTGCACAGATCTCTTTTCTTTTCACTGTTTTAATACATCTGGGTAATGGAGGGCTTTAATGGTTTCCTGATAACTTGAATCAGGTGTGTTAAAGCAGCTAAAACACTAAAATGTGCACAGTGTTGTGCTCTAGTACTGTGACCCTTGAACCCACACAGGTGCTCTGAGCCATTGGTGTAATAAATATAATTTAACAAACACACTCTAGTCTGACAGTAATTGTTGTATAACCCGCTGTAATGCTCCTCTCGCTCATTACATTTTCAGTGAAAGGCTACTGACATTGAACTGCAAAATGGCTGATTTATATTTGTACTGATCCAGTTTTTTTTTTTTTTTTAAACACTTTCACAGGTCACCTGAGTCATGACCACCAACAATCTGACGCTGGGAGAACTGCTGTGTGCTCATGGTCTTGGTTTTTGAGATTTTTCAGCCTAATCCTTAGCAGTAGACAGTAGAAATTCTGTGTAGAGTTCACTCAGGGTGTAGAAGCTAACGACATTTTGTGTTTACTTAGTCTCATAAAGCATTTCAGTGCGTGGTTCACGATCTGAACCGTCTGTATACCTTCTGTTCGAAGAGCATTGATATTTACACTGTTTTAGTACATTGTTTTCCTTATAATGGGTTTAAATTGAGAGAAAAAAAGGCTAATGTAAATATCACTACTTTATTCTTAGGTTAGAGGATAATTCTTTTGCTGCTTATTGCCAGTTATATCTGACATGTCATTGTTTTAGTACAATAAAATATTAAGAATATCTCTGTGAGGAATAATTCTATTACTTCCTTTAAAAAGGATGTAGTTTGTGTTCAAAATTGCCTGCTATATACTACTCACATACTGATCAGATCAGTATGCTATATGCAGTTTGAAATCAAAATGCATGTTTCCAGTATGAGAAAAGCTGCTAGGATGATGTTCTGCTCTGGTAAAATACTCCAGTACATGACCAGTGCTAACTTGGTGTTGTATTGCATCCTGTCATGCAAAAGTGGAAGAAAACCTCTCACAGTGACATGTTTTGCGAATTTCACATGCTGGATACTATATTTTATACTACTGTGTGGACCAGTATTCAGTACTGAGTGTGTTATACATGGGAGGGGTCAGTTCTGGGGACTGGAGTACGGCAGTATCATAGAGTACTTGTTTTACTGAACTTTGAGGAGTTGAACAATCTTATTGCATGAGGGACAAAAAACTTCCTGAGTCTGTCTGTGGAGCAGGACTGGGACAGTAGTCTGTATGTGGAGCAGGACCGGGACAGTAGTCTGTCTGTGGAGCAGGACTGGGACAGTAGTCTGTATGTGGAGCAGGACCGGGACAGTAGTCTGTATGTGGAGCAGGACCGGGACAGCAGTCTGCCTGTGGAGCAGGACTGGGACAGTAGTCTGTATGTGGAGCAGGACCGGGACAGCAGTCTGCCTGTGGAGCAGGACTGGGACAGTAGTCTGTATGTGGAGCAGGACCAGGACAGCAGTCTGCCACTGAACGAACTCCTGCCTAATGATGACGCTGTGCAGGGGGTGATGAACATTGTCCATGATGCTCAGCAGCTTACTGAGGGCCCTACTCTAACCTTACTGAGGGCCCTACTCTAATCTTACTGAGGGCCCTACTCTAATCTTACTGAGGGCCCTACTCTAATCTTACTGAGGGTCCTACTCTAATCTTACTGAGGGCCCTACTCTAATCTTACTGAGGGCCCTACTCTCAGCTTACTAAGGGCCCTTCTCTCAGCTTACTGAGGGCCCTACTCTAATCTTACTGAGGGCCCTACTCTAATCTTACTGAGGGCCCTTCTCTCAGCTTACTGAGGGCCCTTCTCTCAGCTTACTGAGGGTCCTACTCTCAGCTTACTGAGGGTCCTACTCTCAGCTTACTGAGGGCCCTACTCTCATCTTACTGAGGGTCCTACTCTCAGCTGATGAAGTAACACCATGTTTATGTACTGTATCTGATGTAATGGAAGCAACACCATCTTGTGCACTTTCCTGTGTTGAGTCCCTAGAGTTGATGCCCCGTTCTTTTCTCCGGTACTTTTATTTGAAGGTTTAGTCCGTGTGCTAATGAAGTTTCGGGGCCCCTTTGTCTAAGATGGCTCTCAATTGCCCACTCATCCTACAAGTGATAGTTCTTTTATTTCTGAACCAAGCTGAGGTAGAGGTGCAGACCTTTCTTTGTAACTATGATAATTAAGATAACAGGTTCCACAGTTCAGATCAGGTATAATCACAATTTACATTTTGGGGGCAAATTCATAATCTAATGCATTCCACAACACAACACAATGCATTTTGCTGGGGTTTTTGTTTGTTTCTGTATTCCAGCAAATTGACTGGAAATATAATGATAATAATTACAATGATAAAGTGCAGAATGCCTTAATATAAGGTTATTTGCATCTATGCTAGATGCCAGTGGGCCATAACAAAGTATTGTTTAATACTAAATCTCAAACCCATGGCAACTAATGACTCCGACACTGTTTTGAGACTGTACAGCAATGTTTATACTCATTTTTTAATTTCTTCAATAAATGGAACAGCATGCATAGTAGGGCTGTTGGACATTCCGCTTTTTGCCAGAAAAAAACGCCATTATACGTTTCATGTCCTCCTGAAAGACGAAGGACCTTCCACTGTGGTTTAGACATCCCGCTATTTCCCTAAGCAGTTACATCATCGATCAATAGAGAATTCCACTGGTGGTCGTCCATGCCCGAGCCACTTTATTTCAGTGGTGAGATTTGCATTGCTTTGGATCAGAAGCCGTTCCTGTTTTATCTCCACATTCTGATACTCTGGTTGAGATGAACCATACTGGTTTTTCATATTCATCTCGGCACACCATAACGCAGGTTTTAGGAGGAAATATTTTAAGAAATACAAAGAATGAAATATAAGTAGATAATATCTTCAGTCATTCATTACTGTCATTTTTATTGTCTGTTAGCCTGTTTCTGCGTGGTAACGATTTAACAGCAGTGATGTTTCAACTGTTTCTGATCGATTTATCTCATTTTCAACCTTACGATGAATGTTGACTCTCACCTTTGTAGACTTTGAAGAAACCTCATTTTCTGAGGAGTACTGAGAGTGAACTAATGATGCAACTGTACACATTTAGCCAATAAATACATTTGTAGCGAACTGCTGAACTATGAAGTTTTGCGAGTCATTAATCACCCAACACTGAGGTAAAGAACCTGACAGTTGAGATTTAAACTCTATCCTCACAGTCATCGTTTCATCGTGATGTACAAAGACAAGACAGCAAAACTCACGTGGTCCAACGCAAAGCATTGTATATTAATTAATAAGTCTGAGAATGCTGAACTTTTAGCCACGGACTTAAAAATATCACGGGAAGATCACTTCCAGCCAATCGGATTGTTCCGCACTTAAGTCTCCTCCTTACGGATATAGAATATAAATCCTGTGTCGATTACTACTCACCTCACGTGGAAAATGCAAGACTCGTTGGCGTTTTTATTCGAGAAGATCTTTCTTCTTTGTAATGTTTTTAAAACTTCGTGGTCGACGGACGAGTGCGCGCCAAAATTCTCAGCGCCCTCGCTCCGGAGAGGTGATTTACTGGAAGTTCAGCGCACGCTGTTCATTCATTTCGGCATCTATCTGGGAGATAATAAAGTAGCACATTTGATGCCTGACATCATGCCCGTGCTAACTAACGATAAAGACCTAATCAAAGCAGTGGTTACAAACAAGAGACTCATTTTGGGTTGTATTTACAAAAATGCAAGTATACGTGTCGATTCAGTGGAGGATTTTGCGTACGGCGCAAATATTTTGGTGAACGACATGGACAAGAAAATTAACATACAAGCAATGTCAAACGAAGAGGTCGCGAAAAGAGCCGAAAAACTTATCGGGGCGATCCCGTATAGCTTGCTGTGGAATAACTGTGAACATTTTGTCACTTATTGCAGATACGGAACACCTGTCAGTCAGCAGACCGACAAGGTAAGATTCCTTCTGATTACTTGGTTTTCATGAATTCTACAAAATTCTGGCCATTCCTTAATATCTTTGCATGGCAGAACATAAAACAGACAGGAAGCATAATAAACGAATTGTTTCATGTTGCTGAGAAATCGGTTTACCATATTCACTGTAAATGTCAGTTAATCCCTAAGAACAGGCTAATTGCATCTTCATTCTGTCATGTAGCCAAACAAAGTGCTGTTATTAATGCATTATAAGAATTTTCAACTCTCTAATTTTACAAAGTACTAGTACTTGGGGGTTATCTTTAAGTAACAACAAAAGCTATTGATGCATTTTAACTTGTCCTTTTCAGTTCTGTAACTTTCTGAAAACGGCCATTCGTGACCAGAGGAGCGTTCTTCTCACCAGTCTCCTGGGAGTCATGTCCATCGTTTGCTTTGGTCTTGCCCTTAAAACTACATTACCCACAATCCTGATAACATTCACTCTGTGGATGGCTAGCTGAGCAACACTTCAGACTCCAGCCATGAAGCACTACCTTCCAGACAGACTACTGATGATGCATCACTCCAGCAGTCCTGGAGTCTGGCGAAATGTTTATGCTGATTGTTGCCTAGCGATGTTCACGCAGTGTGTACACTCGGCAGCGTTTTTTTTTTCTTTTCTCCCCATACGTCTGTCTTCTAGGTGCATTTTATGTGAACAATCACACCGTTTCCCAGCCACCCTGCAACAAGCACAATTTTTCGGTCACGCTTCACCCTGTTCATCGGTTTCTGCAGGATTACTGAACGGTATTTGGATGGGGAGCCATTAACACAGCATTACCACTTGGTAGGGACATAGCAGAGGGTGTTGGGCTAGTCCAAGCATGTCAGGCAAAAGTGCTTTTAAGGGTGTGTGGGGTTTTTTTGTTTTTTTTTAATGGGTGTAGGATGTAGATGTTACTGCAGGACTTGACGTGGTCCACGAGCCACGAGCATTCAGCCAGCGATCAGAAGCTGGCCACTGGCGACACGGCATGACTAACCCAAACAGACGAGGGTTAGAAGTGGTGTTTTTAATGAAATGTGGTGAGTATATCTGATTCCGCCCATAAGCTACTGACATCTTGAGCTTCATGGGAAATGCATTTTACAAATAAACAGTAGAGTGTCTGTTTCCTGACGGGTTGCGGAGATGTTCATGTATAAGTGCCTTTTCTTATGATTATGGTGGATTTTAATTTTGCTCTTTTTTTTTTTTTTTTGTACATAATTACCATGTAAGACATGAACTTGTACACATTCTTTATTGTTAAAGCTCTGGCTCAAGACAACTGTAAACTGACTTAAAAGTCATGTACATGTAATATAGAATGTCGAATTCTTTATTGACATAATAAAAAGGATTGCATCCACATTCGGTTTACTTAAGCGTCAAGCTCTCCAGTGAACAAAATATTTAAAACTAAAAATCAGGGAGAGGTGCAGGACCCACTCAGGTGGGTATGTACGTAATGGTAACCTGATTCATCCCCAGCTATGATACACAAATGAGGTGTGCATTGTTGAGCCTTGTGATTTTTTTTTTTTTTTTTTTTTTCAGCACAGGCCATTTAGACATGAGACAAAACCGTAAATGCAGCTGTGCAATAATAACGACGATCACAGGCTTTTTGGTTTTTGATGTAATAAGACCTGTAAATGCCAAGGTAGAACCAGGGCAGGGTAACAAAAGAGCTTCCATTGAGTTTGGTTCTTTTTTTTTTGGCATTAAATGTTCATCCAAACGGGGGGGGGGGAACGGAGATGATGGAGGCGACTGATCTCAGAGTTGGCCGCTTGGAGCCAAAACATGATTCTAAGGTTGGAAGGAAAGCTAGCTTGAATTCTGTTTATTTTCAGTGGGGTTCTAAGAAAATATCCTTATGGTAAATTGTACTGTTCATCACACATGCATGGTCAGGTTTTGCTCGAAATCAATAAAATACATTAAACGCTAATGCCTCTGTAAACCCACATTTAGGTGTTTCCTCTGGCTTTTTCCAGACTCCTTTTTTTTCCCCAGCCATTGACGTGATTGGTGGAACGCCACCCTGCGTGTGAAAAAAGGTGACTGATAAATAGCCAGTCATATCAATGTTCATATATGACATTTAGTTGGTGAAGCTGACAGCTCAGATATTCTACCAGACATCCTTACTCAGCAGTCCAGCCTATTTCTGAGGGCATGCGACAGAAAAGACTCACTTTGACATGTTTGTGGTAGTTAATAAGAAAAAAAATTACATATATGGCAGAAATCTTCTTTATGAAACGTGAATAAATAATTTAGAAAGTGAAAGGCTTTTAGTACCAGCACGTCATAAACACAAGAGAAAGTTGCGTCATTGTGTGATACACTGTTACAAATTCCTCTGCTTTTCGTGCACTCAGGTGGTTTTGTGAAGAAGAGTTTCAGTACGTATTGGGTGGTTTTGTATGCTTTGAGTCACTCCAACCATCTTACACGATTTGGGCAAATATAAGTTCATGCTTAAAAGAGATTTAAAATAATAATGCATTTTAAGTATGTGAGATTTGGCGTGTACAACCAAGAGATTAAACACACTGCAATATATAAAGTGTATGGAATATAATCTGTACAGTTTATGGTCCTCTGAAATATTCAGGGAAATGAGAATTCAATCACATTCTGTACAGGAACTACTGTGCTATATACAGTATTTCCCCCTTTGTTTCTGATGTTTAACATGACTAATTTTTAAAGATATGAAAACCTGGTTAATGTAATAGAAGAACTCTGCAAACTTTAGGCAAACTTTAGACATTTCTGTCGTTTTACAGAAGTCAGCTCCAGCAATCAGCAGCACCACCTAGTGGTTAAAGAAGCACTCGCTAAAAGTGATCGATTGTCTTGGGCGTACACTGTATACATTCTTAAGGAATTATGCAAATTTCACAGTATGGACTTCACTAGGAAAACAGCTGTCCAAATCCTGGAAAGAACCACCAGTAACGCTGTTCCCAGTGGCTGCGACTCTTCACTCTTTCGTCTGCTGTTGTTACTAGATGTTCAGGAGTGCAGAGTGCTTCAGGTAACGCATGACCTTTACTCATCCTGGACCAGCTAGTCTTGCCATAATCTCGATCCTTATTCATTCTAAGCTGCAAAAACGTATGTAGTAAGTAAAACTTCCATCCAGTCATTATAAGAGTTGCTTGGCGGTTTTGTTATAGGAATGTTACTATGATAAACTCCATCGCTGCTTTTAACAAACCCATTTTATGACACTGTACCTAGTTTGCACACGCTAATTTTTTAGCATCCGACACAAGGTTGCACACAGGATATACTGACAAAGCGTCAGGGATGACAGAATTTATAGGTAGTGTGATGAAGCATAAATAATAAGGGACAGGTGCTGGTGATGAGGGTTACTATGGAAATGACTAGTGTTCCAGGGATGAGGACCTCTTGTGTCTATAAGGAGTATCTCTACTGACAATATTGTGATTCCTTATCATCTTACAAAAAAGTCTTATTAAACTAAGAAAAGTGTATTGTCTCTCAGCATATTATTCTACCAGATCAGGTATATGCTTTGACACACCCAACCAATCTCTAAATTGTCCATCATCCTGCATATCACAGAGCTACACCTTCCTGACATGTTCTTCCACATGGGTTATATAAATAATTCATTTAATAATCCCTTCACTACCCATCCAACATATGAAATGCAAAACCTTGGACTGGCAATAAGGCCAAAATCAGCTAACAAGTGTGAATGATGTAATAATATGAATTTGAATTCAAGTGACCGGTTTCTATTTCAGGGTGCTGATGTGTCATGATAAATGAGGTTAACCTAACCTCTGATGAGTACTGCTGAACTGAAGGCAACCAAAAAATCTGACGAGGATTGGTCAAATAAAGATGGAAGTGAAATTTTTTTTTTTTTTTTAACAGATGATGCTATACCTTCACTATGTTTGAGACAGAAGTACAGAGAAACAGCACGTTTTGGACAGAAGCTGTGAAAGCTTTATTTTCCTCCCTCTTTCATGGTTCAGAACAGAGCCCAGGCTCAACTCCTAAAGTATAATAAGGTAGAACACAAGGGGAAACATTCACTGGTTTGCATCTCCTCCTATCTAAGTATTTGGCTGTGGGCAGTTAGGTGGAATCGGTCTGAGGTGTTGAAGGGTCTCATGGATGAGGAGGTCAAATTATAATCGATCTGAATGGGGCTTTGAAGAATTACCGCTGGCCTGTGTGAGCCACGGAAAGACTCGGTGCTGATGTGAGTCAATTCATTCGTGAGTCTACAGGAGAGGCACCCAGCTGGTTGGCCCTGGGGTGTACGTCTGCGAGGGGAAGTTGCTCATAAGCCCCCAGATGCAGGCTCGGAGATAAGAAGAACCAAATAATAAGGATTTATTTGTGTGCTTTCTTTATGCCTCGTACACATCCTACATTGGTATAGCTTAACATGGCCAGCATCTATGCAACCTATATATTGTTGCTGTACAGGTACTGGATTTAATTGTTCTACTGTGAATTGGGGCCGCTTTAAGCCAGAGTTGCCTGCGTTCCATTTTCATGGAGCTTTGTCCTCCTTGCTGGCAGTGCTTGACATTTACTGCAGTCCATATGTAATTGGACATTCACACAGTTAATGTCACTTTGCCTCTGCACTGCAGAAAAGTGGGGTTGAAATGAAATGATATGTATGAGGGTTACATGCAGAAAGTCATATTTAATCAGAGGGTGTTTGCTTCTACGAACCTGCACAAGAGCTGCACAAGAACTGCACAAGAACTGCACAAGAACTGCACAAGAACTGCACAAGAACTTCGCTTCATGTTAATGAACCTTAATGAACATACAGTTGTCATGTTTAGTACTTGGTTTTGAGTCCTTTCACAGTTATTATCTGCCTTAACTGTTTAAGGCATACACATCACCTGATGCAGGTTCTACCAGGGCTTGGGATGAGGCCACAGTCAGTCCATGTTTAGCTTCAGTGGCTCCCGTCCCATCCTCCATAAGTGGAACATATGCTCGGCTGACTGAGTCGACCAATCAGGAGCATTCTACTTTTTTGGCCCAGAAAAAAAAGTGTTTTAGCACTGTTTTTGTGTCTTGCAGCAAGGTGAAGCATCGCCCCTGTGAGATTTGATTGGGTTGGTTCAGAGCTCTTTCGATGCCACTGCTGTGGACAATCATGACTGTCTGGAAGAGGTTAATCTTTATCTCACATCTTTCAGACTCTGGCCCAGAAATTTACTTTTTTTTTAATAGATGCTGTTTACTGAACTGTTTACTGAACCTGAGTTTTTTGTTTGTGATGCTTTCCAGCGATTTGGGATTTGTGCTAAACCCTCGAAGTTCATGCTGATGCCTTCTACTCGTTAGGGTTGTCTTGTCTGGGACTACAGCCTGGATAGAGTTATTGATATATTAAACAGATGTCTTTCAGGACTGAAACTGTTCGGAAGTTATCCAGAACTGCAGTGTTCCCTGGTCTGTGGGTTCTTGCTTCTTCTGTATAGTGGATATTCACAGTGAACCATTGTACATTTGGACAAGGGATAACCTTTTTAGCACAAAGTAGAAGAGCTTTTATAATTCTTACCCAGCAGTCCAGATGTACAGCACCTTGAACTGAAGTTGACACTCCACACCTTTAGTCTATGACTTCACTGTTATTATGTTATATTTCATGGACTGCATTCCAGGGTATGGTGACTCAAGTTGAAGACAAAGTCTTGTAAAGTGTCAAAATTCAACATATTTCTGTTCATGTTTGTCACAACTCTCAGGCCTTGTTGTGAATGCCCTCTTTCACTGCAGTCATCAGTTTCCAACTGTTAAGCTAGTTGCCAAACTAAGCCATGCAGTACAACCACACCATGGTATATATTTTCAACAGGTATGTGCAGTCAATGTGTCCATCAACCTAACAGTTGAAATCATTCATCTAACAACTACAGAGAAATAATCTAGTGAACAGCCTACGCCATCTGCATTCTATGTCCACTCAATCCGACCAGCAGCAAATAGGAGTTTTCCAGGCTTGGTCAAAAGCAATGGGTTAGTCTGACAGAGCTATAATGGCATTAATTATGACAGACTGCACTGGGGGCTGATCTCTAAGCAGAGAGTGTGTCTCATTAGAAAGGGTACGAAGAAGCCTGCGTCCAGTAATACAGAGTTAAATGGATTGCGGGAAAGGGTTATTTTGATGGGCCTAGTCAATCTTATTTAACAGTGTGCAAATTGTCTGCAGTTATTTCTACAGTCTAACAGTGGATGTCAACTGGGGAGAAACTAACATACATATGTGGAAAATGTTGAGAACCGTATTTGGAAATAGAAAGTTGTTAAATTAGGGCCTTATTACAAATGAACATTAATGGTAAATAAGGGTGATTTTACTGGGTGAATATTTAAAGCGTGAAATAGTTTATGTCCATAGAACACACCCCTTATGATGTGTATTTTCATTTAAGAATGTCAAGGAAGAAATCCTTAGGGCTACAACGACACCATGACTCATTTTTTCACCCTTTCATTTTGGAGGAACGTCAACACAGATGGGCCAAAAACCAGTGAGCTGGAGGACCCTTTGTGCAATCTCAGATACCGCTTTTACAAACTGTGTCTTATTTCAGGAGTTAACGGCTCCAGATTTGGTTTAAAATCCCAAAAAACAGAATGTGAAAATCATCTAAGCCTTAGATAATGCATGAATATCTGAAAACTACATGATAGTTCTTAGATCAATACATATTTGCCTAGATAAATCCATTCAATGCTCTGATACATAATTTCCTACATGTACCTTTTTGGAACATTCAGTTTGGGGCTGCTTTGCATTTTCTGTGTACAGCCAGTAGTGAGATGGTAACATGAGTTTTCATGCCATTGAAAAAATGGTGTTACCTTTTCTGATTTTTAAGACCAACTGCTCCAGAGATATTTTTTGTTATGTAAATGTAAAAGACTTGAATTAATGTAGTTTAGGAGATTTGCACAAAGGTTGGTTTCCCAGCTTCTCAGGATGCTCCCATTTTATCCTTTGAGAGCCCTGCAAATTTCCTTTACAGCCTGTGTGGATTGACCTTGCTACATCTGTGGCAGTTATGCTCAAATAAAACAATTTTTTTTACCCAGAAGAAGACAGAAAGAAGGTCAAGAAAGAGAGAGAGAGAGAGAGAGAGAGAGAGAGACAGAGAGAGAGAGACAGAGACAGAGAGACAGAGATATAAAGAAAATATAGTCACATATATACTCACTGCATCTCCACTACATCACACTGTCTTGGTCTGCAGAAGTCAATTTGTTGTCCCAATCCCAAGGTCTCCATGACAGAGGAACGATGAGCACTACATTAAAAGAGGACTACAAGAAAAGAAAAGCTATCAGTCACTATCAATAACTTCATCTCCTTGGAAATAAATCCCCATATCTTGCTCGCGCTGATGGATGTGTTTCAAATGAAAACATTAAAGGAACATCAATAGAGCAACATCAAATGGGTGTTCCAGAGATTCCATACAATGCTTTATATGTTATTAAATTTAACTCTCTTTTAAATATCATTCAAATAAACTTCACATGCAGATTTTCCAGATTTTCGCTTTTTAATTTTGTTTTGTTTGAATAAAAAACAAACCAAAAAATATTTGGTGTGTGGTGAACAGTGACAGAGAGCCTTGGTTTTTGATGTTTTACCTTCTCACACTTTTCATGCAAATTTGTTGTTTGTTAGTTATATAAACAGAACTGTTTAAACGAGGGGTTCACTGAATTATTCAAATTAAAGACATCACAGATAATCACAGTGAGTGTATTTTAAAGACATTGAAATCAACTCACTGTGATATGATATCAGAAGACAAAAGTTAGGATACTGGAGCCCTACCTCCATTTACCTTAAATTCTACAACATGAGTTTTTATTGTTTGAATTATTCAAATAATTTCAGTGTTCTCAATCTCAGTGTTCTAGCTTTGGGAGGCAGGCCCACTGGATCATTCCAGTTCTGCTTCTGTCTTTACAACCTCCGTAGTGCTGATGGAAATAAACAGCCATGTGCAAAAATGCTTCCTCCACCATGCTTTCAAGTAGAATCTCATTACAGGTATCATGCTGATATTTAACAGGCCCTTTCACCGAAAGGCCTGAGGTGAAGTTGCTTCTGTAATCTTGGTGACCTTTTCTACCTGACACATCCCATGTCCGTGTATTCTTGAGAGGTCAGCAGCTCAAGGTAGCGTGTGAGTGGCCCCAGATTTCTTCTGTTTCTTAACAAAGGTCTTGTTAGATATCTTGATTTTGCTTTAAACCCGTGAAATGTTATTACCATAAGCCACAGTTACCTGCCTTTCCACTTTGTCTCCTCACAGTGACGGATGGTCCTCAAGAGCTATTGGTGATTAAAGAAGCTTTACAGTAATAGCTGTACCAATTTGTAGCTACATTTGAACACATGCGGGTGTCCACATCCTAACTTAGTTAGATCTGATTTCAAGGGTGATTACTGGCTGCCACAAAATTGTTGTCCCTTTTGGTTCTTTGTGTGCAAACAAATACAAAACAGCCAGACTGAGCACATGAGGATTTAGTCCAACTTATTTTGGACATAGTGATAAGACTTTCTGGCACAATTTCTCTCCTAATCATTCCTGTGTCCCAAATGATTGTGAGAATGAGCTGTGTATTTTGAAGGGAACAGCCACAAGGACACAAACTCAAGCACGTCTAGGTCTTACCCATGCTCTTGACATCCAGCAGAAAACCTGAAGTCCTGCACTCCACAATGAAACCAAGATATTTACCAAGATATTTATTGCTTTCACTCTCTCTGGACAATAAGCCACCTTGTATTTTATGTCACCTCGTTTTTTACTTCATTCGCTGCTTTAGATTTATAGTGCAGTGCCATCTTAATACCATAAAATAAAACAGCTATCAGTATTATGGATCGGGCTCATAACAACCAGAGCCACCTCCCCAGGGAGCAGATTATTCCTGGCTGTTCCTATGTGGTCGGAGTTGTACTCCGCCTAATCACGTCAATTAGGGTGGATGTACATGTATTTTGGTCCACCATGCGGAAGTAAATGAAATCCATATCACTTAATTACACAGCCTTCAGGTGACTAATGTGGCCTGGTAAATTCTATTAGAGGCAGGTTGCACTGAGATGAGGAGGGGGGGGGGCGGCATGGTGCCTTGTGTGCATGCAGTGAGCATTACATAATAGGGTGTATAACAACCATTGGCTCCATTTATAAACTCTTATAAGCAATTGCCTATATTTATAATAACCTATTTATAGTTATATGATCTATTTATAATTGCTTATAAGATGCTAACAAGCCAGCATTAAGTTTCGCTGACACGTCTGAAGCTGTAGTGCTGAACTGACATCTACTTTTGCTCCATCAACAAGTAGTGTTCACATAAGCCCACCTTAGACCTGAACACTGTAAAAGCTCATCAAGTATTGCAGGCGTGAAATCAGCGCTGGAGATGTTCATGTGCATCGTTAGTCACACTTAGGAGTTTTTAGGTGAAGTGGTTCTTCCACAGCGCATGATGCCCAAATGGTGTTGGCTTCTGCTCCATTTTAGAGAGGGAAAAAGTTTGGATCATTCATTATATTTAGAGAGCCTAGTTTCCTGGGAGAGTGCTATTAAGAGAGTAGAGCTAGAGGTGAATGTCATAAAAGTCTCCCAGGAAAAGCAAGCGAAGGCAGATGCATCTGTGGTTTAAACTAATAAAATCTGTGTGATTTTAAGTGTATGATTTGATTTTGGTATGACACAATAAGCTATTAAAAGCCGGTTAATGGCAACCGTACCCTATCCAACATCATTTGTTTGCTTAATTAGGGTACGTTTCAACTACTCCTGGTGCAGCTCTGGCATATTTTAATATTTTTAGTGGTTCTTTTGAAGGCCCGGAGCATCTATTAAAACGCCTCGCTTTTTCCATCGATACTCTCAGCAATACAGAACTGCTTTGTCAGTGAACCTTAATCACTCTCTTGTTAAATATCACCATGTCATAATTGCAGAGTCGGTCTACAGAGCTGTCATGCTTTTGTTTGTCGTTATAATTTTTTTTTTTAAGATGGGCAGTTTTTTTAAAGTGTCCCTGATCTGCGCCAGTGTTGTGTCAGCAGAAGGTTCGCCATCTTTGTGACTACGAGGCCGTCGTTTCTTTTCCTCGCCGAACAGATTATGGGCTCAGAGTACAGCTGCCGTAAACAGGACAGCCTCTGTGCGATGCACCACAAGCTTGCCCTATTTTACAGCTCATTCTTAAGATAAATAAATAAAGACTTTCATGCCACTGTTTTTAAAGTTGAAGAGCTTTGTCATGTGCAGTAAGAGCTGTCAATTTATTGCCTACACGCTTTTAGACTCAAAAGTACACTGACTGCTAGATAGGACTGGTAACTTGTCCTGTCCTCTGCCCAACTATGCCAAGTTTTCACTGGCCTCTTTTATGAATGACCTGTTTTTAAAAAAGGAACAGGTGATCTATGAATAGTTTATGTAGGTTTATGTACACATGCATACACACACAGATAGATAGATAGATAGATAGATAGATAGATAGATAGATAGATAGATAGATAGATAGATAGATAGATAGATAGACAAACAGACAGACAGATACATAGATCTTTTGCATTGCAACTGATCTTTAAAAGCATCCAGTAATTCATGAAAGAGGCCAGTAAGATCTGACAGTACCAAAGAGTACAGAACTTCAGTACATTGTCAGCCTGCTTAAGAATACAATACTGGTGACAGGAATACTAAGACATAGAATTCCTATCAGACATAACTATAGAGTAAATGTACCTAATATTGTCTATTACAAGAATATTGTGCATGCAAAGTCCGTTAGAGTAACTAAGTGAGTTTTTTCCCCTTCCAGTTGCTCCAGAAAATGTTCATGGCTATTACAGCAGGTAGAGGAAAGTGTTAGCAACGCTAATGAACACACGTTGTCATACTCGAAGTTGCTGTGTAAATGTAACAGACTACATACATAACAACGATAGATCTGTAGTTAGGAGGCGCAGTACATCACTGTGGTTAAATATATAGGAAATGACACCAAAAACGTGATGATAACACAGCTAAAACTGCAGCCTGAGCTATAACCTTAAAGGACAGCTGTAAATTTGACGCTACGGATATTAGCTTGTTAACGATTGGTACTGCTTTCTCTCAGTGAAGGCAGTACCAACTGCTAATATCCTAATAGCTTATGCTGTTGTTGAATTTCACAAGTAAATAAAAGCACCTACCGTTGGCCTTTTAAAAACAATAGCACAAGGCAATCAACTACCTTCAGAGTTCACAGTACTGGAAGTTTTACCAGTTGTACAGTAATGTAATAAGATGAATGCATTTTTGTGTTGCTGTACTAAGCCTGTTAGACCGTAACCTGATTTTAGACATCACATGAATCTTCATTACAATTTCCACCTAATATGAGCCAATACAATGGTCTGGTTTTGTATAACGAGTCCCCTGGCTTTAGAATAATTACGTTTCCTGACATTGCAGCCTTCACTGCGAACAGCTGTAGTTTTTGTGAGAACTGTACAGGACAAGGAATTCCCCTGACGGAAACGTCTGGTAATACCTATTAAATAATCAGCTGTCGAAGCCATAAGCCAAACTCGATAAAATAACAGCAAGCAATCATATGCATTTTGCTCAATCATTATTTTAGTGGCCCCACCATTTTTTAACGAACGCAACGGTTGATTTATACTTCATAGAGATGAAACGGTTATTAGGCAGGCTAATTGCGAACCATAGGGGAATAGAAGTCCAATGAAATGTGCGTCCCTCAGGTGGCGCGCAACGGCATATAAAGCCTTCGCAGATGAGCGGGAGCGCGCTTTCCACCCCTGTCCAAACATCGTGAGCAGTCTACATTTTCTTAGGCGTGAACCCACGTGCAGTCGCATGCAGTTCGCGCCTGATGTCAAACGTCGTATAGGCAGGGGTTCGTAAAGGAAGTAAAGTTGCTTTCGTGTTTTCTGGCAAAGCGCTTTTCAATATGGATGCGTCGCCTCTGAACGCACATCTGTTTGTTCTGTGGAATGACTGAGGAGTTAAGCGTTTTGTGATGTAAAGTTACTGGAGCGTCTACTTTAATAAGGCAGGTGAGATGATACTTCATGTCTTATATTGACTAGCAAAATAAACTAATTGGGCTTTAAGTTAGTCTTTACCAACAAAAGCTTTTCAATTTTATTTAAAAATGTAAAAACGCGAAATACAAAAAATATATTTTTTTAAATTTTATTTTCTTATTTTGCCGATATTTCCGTAGTACATAGTGAACAGTTCTCTAATTTCCTCAAGCACTAGTGCTGGGTATTAATTATGTAATTCAGTATAAATTCATTTGGATGTCTGGAGTACATTACAGTTCCTTTGGCACGATTACGTGGCCCCAGCGATCAGTGTAAAATTAAAATGTTAAAACATCATCCGTAAATTGTCCTTGCTGTTTTAAAGACCAGTATATCAGACTAAATCACCATTACGTGCTGTGGCTGCACGCTGTTTGAAAACGAGAACAAACCTGAATTTTTTAGATCTCTGCTCTGGGAATTACTGCTCCCCCCGCTGTCATGGTTCCACACATCCTACTTTATCAAACACGGCATTCCTGAAGTATGGTGAACAGTGTTCGATGTAAATAAATTGTTAACAAGGGTAAAAAATGTTACAGTGCGCGCTCTTGCCAGTAACAGTACCGCAAACAGTACTCATGTATTTGTATCTTGATGATTTTTGTAGCTTTAACGTTCGCAGATTTATTTAACAATTTCATTGTCTCCACCTCCTTGATGTGCACTTGTATAGCATTTTGCATGGATGCCAAGCATGGATATAAAAAGTCAAGAGAACACAACGCAAGAAGATACCACTGCCTCCGCAAACTGCTGTTCGCTAGCAGATGCGCAGGATAGTGGCGATTTGCTGGATGATCTGGAGGACAGTACGAAGCTCGTTGGAGTCCAGGTGATCCTGATCCTGGCGTACAGCGTCATCATTCTGCTGGGCGTGACCGGGAACTCGCTGGTCATCTATGTGGTGTACAAGTTCCGTAGCCTGCGCACGGTTACCAACTTCTTCATCGCCAACCTGGCCGTGGCAGACCTGCTGGTGAACGCGCTGTGCCTACCCTTCACGCTCATGTACACGCTGTGCGGCGAGTGGCGATTTGGCCCAGCCATGTGCTACCTGCTGCCGTACGCGCAGGGCCTGGCCGTGCACGTGTCCACCATCACGCTCAACGTGATCGCCCTGGACCGCCACCGCAGCATCGTCCGCCATACGGAGACCAAGCTGTCCAGAGACGCGTGCATCGCCGTGGTGGCAGCCACATGGGCGGCGAGCGCCGCTCTGGCCAGCCCGCTGGCCATCTTCCGCGAGCACGTGACCTTCGTCGTGGCTCCCGGACGCACCATCCAGGCGTGCTCCGAGAAGTGGCCCGGCGGCGGCACCGACGGCGCCGTCTACAGCGTGGCCGTCTTTCTGCTGCAGTACGGCCTGCCGCTCTCCGTGCTGTCCTTCGCCTACGCCCGCATCTGGGGGAAGCTGCGGGGCCACGCCAGCCCTGGTGCCGGGGCCCGGGCTGCCGACCGCCACCGGCGCCGTCGCAAGACCACCAAGATGCTGGTTGCCGTGGTTGCGGTGTTCGCCGTCTGCTGGCTGCCCCTGCACGCCTTCCAGCTGGCGGTGGACGTGGACAGCAGCGTGCTGGGGATGAGAGACTTCAAGCTGCTCTACACAGCGTTCCACGTGGTGGCCATGTGCTCCACCTTCGCCAACCCCATCCTCTACGGCTGGATGAACAGGAACTACAGGGTGGCGTTCGCTGCTGTCTTCCGGTGCGGCCCGGCGGAGAGTGGCCTGAAGAGGGCATACAGCGGGGGCGCACTGAAGGAAAAGACCCTCGCGCACCAGAGCACAGTCAGCGTCTTGACACAGGCCAACACACATCTCTGATGGCTTTCTTCTGTAGAACCCATACATAAGGGTAGTTTACTGTGTCATAAAAAAAAAATAGCAGTCTCCAAAGACTGCATCGATACATTAGCGGATTTAATGAGATAAACCTCTACAGTTCATGTTGTCAGGCTTTACAGACATAAAAGGACTAAATGAAGGTTAGCTTCTTAATGTTCCTGTGTGACCCGAATTTACTGTGGTGTATAGTGTTACAGCAGTTCGCACTCCAAACCTTCGTTTTGTCGTTACATGTTTGTCCCACAGCTTAATTTTTTCTTCATGTTATTATAAGGAGATGATGAAACATTTACATTTACAAATATAGTAGCTTCAGGAATTTTAAAAAATAAATAAGTAAATAAATAATAAATATATGCAGGGATGAGATGGATGCTTGGCTGTCAGATGGATGCACCTGCCCTGGATCATCTGGTGTAATTTTCACACAGGGGACACTCAAAGACTGTTCACTCAAAGACTTCACTTTGAAATGAAATGCTGACAGTGCATATGACATGATTCTTTAGAAAGGATGGGTTTCACATCGAAATAAGATAAATGCATGGTCTGGAATTCATTTATTTCAAGAGTATAACGCTGACATTGTCAGGGACAAACAAATGTAAATGCGGTCAATAACAAAAAACTGACTAATGTCAGTGTCTCTTAAACCTCCTCCATTAATCGATTCAAATCTATTGTATTGGAAAAGTATGATCATGCTGGACAATTTCTTGGGACCTATTTTCCGGTGCCAGTGCACAGCAACATACGTCAACCGCTGGTATATGGCACGCAGACACAAGGGCGCACTTGACAATCACGTGCACTCCTTGTGCATGTTCATGGTGACTGTCCTATTAGACCAAGGAAGACTGCAAATACGTCATTGCAGTGAGGTTAGTTGGGTAGGACTCGGACTACTTTGTGATAAAAAAATAACATGCGTCCATACCTTTAAACACTTAAGCACGTCCACGTTATTTTTATCAAAATATATTCCAGCGTGTTGATATACTTCCACGTGACGCTATTGGGGCCTTTTATCTCTCACGCGCGGTCATACGTGTTCTAACAGTAAATTGGCTCTTGACGTGAATGTGCATCTTGGAGTAGCCCAGACTGATTATGCGCCTTTAAAGGCGAAAGAAACTCTTGCACTTAAGTCATTTCCCACAACTATAGAAACGCTATGGAGACTAAGATTTGAGTACTAGGTTAGATCGCCCCTCCATATACAACAGGTAAGAATGGAGATAGTTATCACTCATTACACTGTATCATAAAAAATCCAGCGATATAAATGCTAGTAAATGTACATATCTGCTCTACAGCGTCAGAAATAAGATCACCGAAGACTCCATGACGCATTGCAATTGCCACGTTTTCAGTATACATTTCGATAGTCCCTAAAGGACACAATCACAATGCAACCGGTTAAATTAAAACCTCGTCTTCGAAGTTATCGTCACAAAGACAAATGTTCACAAACACAACTACATAGCGCTTTGCACAAATTTACATACACACCACAATATTTTGCCCCAACCCTCAGTCTCTTACTCCGTGACATGAGGGCGGGGCATGTAACGACCCAGCCGGCGCACGTTACGAAGTCACGAGAATATAAATGTAACGCTATCATATCATGCTTGCGCACCAAAGACAATCTTGACTCTCAGCTCTGCACTGAAAGTTCTCTACGTCAGTTGTGCTGTAATTCGGGATATACTGGAGATGCTGCTTAAAATAATGGCAGAGAAAGCTTTTCATTCACACATCGCTGATTTACAACTGATAGCCTGAAATTGCATTAAGTGCTACATAAGTAACTAATAACGCGCTTGTAAATCATGTAATTAAAGCACATTAACACATATTTAAGACAGCCCAACGGTGTCTGGGAAAGTGACTCGAGTCTCTGTGGAGTCTTCTGATGAATTACTACGGTTGCTTTAAAGTTGGCTACAAATGCGGTTCTCCAACAACCCGCCCTGCACTGAAGACGCCGACCTGACGGCGGTCGATCAGAGGCAGTGCGTAACGTTCCCTCTCGCTTTTCTGAAAGTCTGCGGATCGCATTAAGGTATACGGGGAGGGGGGGGGAGTGGGGGTCGAGGGCTGGAGACCAGAAGGTACACCGAAGGATATTATACTCTCATTGAATGCATCATAAAATATGCTTTCTCATCTCAAAGAGATGAATGCCCCCGAAAAATACCACCTCTGCTGACACTTTAAGATCATCATATCACTGCGGCTTCAAATCTCGGTTTGTCATCAGGAAAACAGTGCCAAGATCGCTGGAGTCGTGCAGGGTTTTTTGCTATCGGTCAGCTCAATCATGTTCCTGTTTCATGCTTCTGATCCACTGAAAGCAAAAAAAAAAGGCTACTGCACTTTCTTCCAGGAACCGGTATTGGGTTTCTGTCAGTGGGATTGATGGAGACACAGCTCTCCTCATGTTTAGAGATCTTAACTGCATTTGTAATTAAGTACTGCCTGACACAATCATGATTCAAGTTCCCTGCCAAGTGCGCACGGGAGAATCTGATCAATGTATTAATAACGGAATAATAAGGGATGCAGAGTCTTAGAAGGAACCAGAGGCTGCACCTCAGGATGGGAAAACGTGGAACTAGGAATATGGATAGTAGTCCTAAAAATGGTATTAGGCGAACACTTCTCAACCTGAGCTTTGTTGTGCTGCCACCTGGTGGTTATAAGAAGTGTTATAAGAAGACTGAAATGTAACAAAAAGGGACGGGGTTCAATACACCTATTCAATACGCCTACTGGACGTTGATACCAAAGTGTTTGCTCCTCCCGCTGCCTTGTGCTTTCAGTTAGGCAGCACCGCCAAGCCGGCAAATATCCAATGTTTTTATCATTTTGAAAAATGAGGTGCATATTAGTTCATTAGTTTATTAAAGGCAAACACTGCTGGTCTCATGCTTCGCCATGTAAAATGCCGATTTCGTACAGCAGAATTTCACACTTACATCCAACCAGCATTTCGTTTATTTCATTCATACAGAGTGAAAGATTGTGAAGCTAACACGAAACTAACTGATGTGGTGGAAAGGCAGTGGGCATTAACTAATCAAAATAAACCACAGGACAACACAGTTTAGCCAATGCTACATCCTAAACAACCAATATGGTTTTAATTTCAAAGTACAGTAATACAGAGAACATGGTTTCAAAGTAGTGTGATATATAGCTTTATAAATAGCACTGAACAGAGTTTATATCGACTGAGGCCCTGTGTTATAATATTCATTAATAATTCCATGGGAAGTTGCCATTCAGAACGCTGGACCTCGGACTGACTGATGTTTGTGTGCTTTTAATTAAAAACTTCACTGATTCATAAATTGCTACCGTCAAACAGAGACATGGAACCACGATACCACAAATCTGTCCTGTAATTCGACTGGACTGGCAGACAACCTCCTCTCACGGACTCTGGAGCCTGATTTCATATCGGCCCAAACACATCAGTCGTTATGTGGCGATGTCAGCGAGAAGGTGCTTATTTACCAAATGGAATGGTTTTGCCAGGGGGGCTCCATGGAGGAGGCGCCTCCTCCTGAACTATGGCCTTGATCTTTTTTTCTTGCCTCTCTCGCTTCTGTAGAAAGTCTTTTCTCCTCTGCGGAAGAAGAGAGAAGCACACAGTAACAGTTCTGGTAAACAGCCCTGGGGGCGACATTGTTTCCTCTGCTCCTGACCTGGCTTGTGACGGGTGTTTCTGCTACGATGAGTGCTGGAGATTCAAGAAAGCGCAAAACATGTACGGAACACTTGGCCCTGCCAAACAGCACATGTACGGGATTGTTGTCGTACAGCATACGGATGTACTTAGACCGTCAATGACTGCTTTGTCAATGCATTTCAGTATTGAAAGCTAAAAACACACTCAGTAAAAACCGTTACTGCCTGAGCAGGTGACGGGACAGCGCACCTACCAGCCATTTCTCGTATGATTCCAACGCCGTCTTCTCTCGCTCCTCCTTCTCGTAGTTCTCCTCCGCTTCCTTGTCCAGCTGCTTCCTGCGCTCCACCCTAGTC
>JAOYMR010000005.1:15052618-15073379 GCA_025802075.1 Tenebrosternarchus preto
CCCCCCCCCCCCCCCCCCCCCCCCCCCCCCCCCCCCCCCCCCCCCCCCCCCCCCCCCCCCCCCCCCCCCCATCAGTCCGACCACTCATCTACCATTCTGTGTGTCTGCAGAAGGTGGTTTTTAACTTTTTGCCTCACAATTTAGCAAATGTAGTGTTTCTTTAGCACTGACAACGTATACGAATGTTTAATCTCTAACAAAAACAATGTAATAAAGGGCAAAAGAATGAACCCAGAGAATCATTAAAATGTTTTCTATTGGCACTATACAAGCCAATAAATTCCTTGAACTTTCAGTGATGGCCTATTTATGGATGTTTGGGAGATAATCAAACATTTCAGAGGAGAAAAGGGCCACCTGTCTGCATTCTGGCTCAGTGCTTCATCTTAGGTGCAGCTGCAGGGCCTAAAGTCTTGCTGTAGTGAGGAAGGACAGAGCTCTCTCAAGTCCTTGAATGTGTTTGCTGTGTTTCAAGGAGGTGGCTCTATACAAAAGTGTCCCTGGGCCTTACGACCACCTAGTGCACTCCCCATAAGCAATTTAGTTATTAATATGATTACCAGTATGGAGTACAGTTTTGTTTTGGGCATTCTGATTTCTCACTTTCTGAGGCAGCACTTTGGTCAAACTGAACCCAGACAGTTATTTTGATTCAGACTATTTTGTAATGAACATCCTGTGAAAACAGGCAGTGGTGCAATGAACGAAGGGTTTGAGCCAAAATGAAGACTTGGGGCCTTTAAAATGCAGCTGAAATCGAGATGATATACAGTAAGTCTATATGTAAGTTAGTATGCAGCATTGAACTAGATCAGCCTCAACACAGCTAATAACCCCAGAGGGTGATTCTCAGTTGAGCCACAGATTAATGTTACAAAGTAGATAGTCCAAGTCTTATTGTCATATTGCCGCATAAAGGAATGAGATGTAAAATTGCTGTGCATGACCAGGGACCATATTAGGGGTTGAAAATCTATTATTAGGATTCTGATAAGGGCACCATCTGACATTAAAGTACGTCACACTGCGCTCAGCGTCAAGCGGCAAGACGTGAGAACCTCTGGACCTAGCATGGATGTTCTCATAACAGTACTTATAAAAGGCTTTGAGGAGCCAATGTTAGGCAGGCTGTCTTATTCCAGAGCTGAGAAGAAACAAAGTGGACTCCACTGAATATTTGAATATTTGTCCCTGTGGACGGAGTGTTGCTATGGCATTCAGCAATGACAGACTTTAGTCTCTCACACACACACACACACACATACACATACACATGCACGCACACACACACACACACATACATACACAAATAGACACACACGCACACACACATACACACACACAAACGTGCGCAGACATGCACACACACACACACACACACACACACATGCATGTGCACGTGTGTGCCGCCAGTGGTGCATGAAACCATCCCCGTGTTCATAAGTGCGTGACAATATTACATAATCAAGGAGGCTTTCTCCCTGGGTTACAACAGCACTGATATTTAGCCTGAGAAATTTGACTATGCTGGAAATTACTTAAGATCTCTTCTGCAAACATTTCATGTACATATTTTCCATCACAGTTATGCCAAGATATTTTGAAATTAAGCTATAAATATTAATGTACAAATATGTATGTATGACAAGAATGTATGCAGACTGCCATACCACAATAGCATAAAGTCATGATCCATCTCAAATGTTTCACACTGTATTTAACTTGTTATCCTCACAGTTTAGCATAAAAGAGCACAAATCTGTCTATTCTTCCACCCAAGGCTAGATGTTTAAAAATGTAACAATGAATGGTTATACTCTATTAATATATGAATGCATAATAGGACCTACAGTTCACAGCAGATGTTCCTAGTTAAACAAAAAACTCCTTTTATTTGTCCATCTGTTCTTATAAATATTGGATGCTATATCACCATTGTTTTTGCAACGTACATGAGCTATTAATCCCTTACACGCATCATTATATTGATATTATAACGCTGTAAGCGCCCGGTTCTGTGTACTCCTCTCAGGTCAGTTCTCCCAGTAAACACAACATACAGTGAGTCTCATATTTCGTCCAGCCCTGCAGCGCCACAGGGGTCAAGGTCGAGAGTAGCACTTAACATCAGCACCAGAGAAACTGTCGACTGTGATATCTGTGTCTGCAGCAGAGAGGGGCAGCGAGTGCTCATGAGCAAAACAGCGCTGGACGTGAACGTGAGCAAAGCATTTCACTTAAAAAAAAAAAGAGATAGAAATAATAAAAAAAAAAATCTATGTAACGTCTGGAGCTGTGTCTTGTGTTTTTGGCTTTCTAAAAGCGTGGATTGATGCGGGAAGTGGACTTATGTCCTACCCTAACCTCCTCATCCCACCCAGGATATTCCCTCTGTCCCACCCACCTGAGATCTTACAAATGGCTCGTTTGGGGAAGGTAATGAGGTGAATCTGCAG
The DNA here is from genome assembly GCA_025802075.1 of Tenebrosternarchus preto. Classification (NCBI taxonomy): domain Eukaryota; kingdom Metazoa; phylum Chordata; class Actinopteri; order Gymnotiformes; family Apteronotidae; genus Tenebrosternarchus; species Tenebrosternarchus preto. Next base: position 15,055,075 of record JAOYMR010000005.1, read on the forward strand.
TTACATCAATCTCTAACGTAGCTGGAGGCTATACAGGTGGAGAGAAAGAGAGAGAGAGAGAGAAAGGTTTTCTGGGCCAAAGGGAAACCAGTTCCTGGAATTAGCGCACTTGCAGCAGGTCATGGAGGGTTTGGAGGACTGTGCCCCCATCTGTGCTTGGCCTTCACTGATTCAGAAACAGTTACCAAGGGGCGAAGCTGCCCGCCCCATGGCACTGGGCTGTCGCTCGGGTACCATTCAGGTGCAACCAGAAGCTGAACTTCGCAACCACTGATGCTACATGCTGAGTGAGCACACAGTGGGGTGGGCTGGAAGCGTACGATGTTCTGGGTTATTCATGAGGAAAGGGATAAAGGTCATTTCAGGGAGGATGCAACCTGCTCAGGAAAGGCAGTCTGAGAGAAAGAACTACGGAGCACCATGTTGCAAATGAGTATGAGCGATACCCTTCTGTGTGTACATCAGTTATTGAGTAATATGGCTTGGGAGTAACAGCTAAATACTAAGACATGGGTTTAAGAAGGTAAACAAGCCATAATCTATGTGAGCCAGTTCCAAGGCTTCCCAGCGTTGCTCTGCTTGGGAACGGCGTTCTGGGAGGGTCATGGGTGCTCCTCTCTGCTCCTGTTCACGCGAGCCCTCCCTGCTGTACGGAACACTCCGGAATCAGATCTCCATAATCAGGCATCTTGGACGTGTCCAACACAGCACGGTGATTTTATTCGAATGAAATGTGTCTTCACAATGGATGAGTGCTCCTTGACCAGTTGGGTTAACAACATAAAGCCTTGTACATGAGCACATGCATGTGGACACTGGGATCCCTTTATTTTCAAATAAATGGCTTTCCAGTGTGAAAACAGCATCTTACCCATTTTGTTTTTGCTGTTGCCTCTTAGGAGCAAACACATGAAGCAGTATCTGCTCTGATTTGTGTTGCTGGAGAGGAGAGTCTGCTTTATCTGCTCAGCTCGACACTGTAGAGTCTTTACTGCATATCAGTGCTGTGAATGTTTTAACAGTCTTTGAAGCTTCAGGCGGTAGTACATAAGAAATTACACTGCCAACTTTTGTCATCTGGTGAATCCCAAACCAGACTCTCTGATCAACGGCGTAGCTGCAGCTTGTCATGCAGTGCAGTCAGTGTAACGATGCCTCTGAACATGCAGCAAAACAGAATGGGTGTCATGAATGACATAATTCAAAACAGAATGGGTGTCATGAATGACATAATTCAAAACAGAATGGGTGTCATGAATTACATAATTCAAGGACTCAGAATTCAAAACTTTAGATAGGAGATGTGAACTCTTAAATTACAATATCCTGTAAGCCTTACCTTGAAACCCTCAACCTTGTAACCCTCAGTCCTGTAACCCATTAATCTGAGACTGGCCATGACATTTTAGCAAGCATTTATGGAATAACCAGATACAGCACTGACAGGCAGATGGTGGTAGCATTATGTTATCAACAGCATCTTCACATTATATGTTGAAAGTTTTTGAATTTTTTTTTTTTTATATGTTGATGGTTTTTTGTGAAATGCACACCAGCATGTCTTGAAGACCTGAGGGACACTTCACCATGCTGGCTCTCAGGGGGACACTCACACATGTCAACCGCAGCAAATCGAATTTCTAAAAGAGACATCTTATAATTGATATCACAGTTCATCCATCCATCCATCAGATGTGAGCACACATGGGTAGCCAGGTCACATTTTGCGAAGAAAACAAAAACACAGCCCTACACCGTGGTGTCAGCATCATGGATTTCAAAGGCCTGAAGGTTTTAATGAAACAGTATCTGTTGCACTCAACTGGCAGTCCTGATGATATCTGTGAGCACCTGTGTCTCCGTGTGAAGCTTATATTTATGAGAGTACCAGTGTGGGTGTGTAGACTGTGTGCTCGAGGGACAGATGGAGGGAAGCCGGTGCTCGTTAGCCGACGGAGAATAGCATCAGGCTTCAGAACGCATGGGCATAGAACGACAGAAAACATCAAAGACATAAGAGGGCAGGGAGACCAAACGAGGAGTTAACACTGAGCCTGCTTGGGAAGAAACTAGGCTGTGTGTGTGCGTGTGTGTGTGTGTGTGCTTGTGCCAACATGTGTGTCTGTGTGACTGATTTTAGTGTTGGCAGCTAATGGCTCTCCACCAGCAGAGATTTGAGCTTCTTCTTTTTTTCTTAGTATGGTTACTTGACACCCTATTTTAAAATGGCTCGGCTAATAAACCGAAGACATGGAAAAACCGAACTGGAAATGAGTAGTTTTAAACTGAGGGCATTTTGCAATTATATCTTAATGTATCATATATTTTACTATCATCTGTAGTAAATCCCCATGTTTGAACAATCAGTTGAACCCTTGCATGTGTTTTTGTTTTTCAACCTTAATTTTATTTAACATTTTGGCTTTTACTATGCAGTCCCTCAGATGGTTCTTATCTTAGACTGCAGAAAGGACAGTAACTCCTCATTCACAATATGCAAATACAGCGTCCAACTTGAATTTCATTCTTTAGCTCATCAGAGCACATTCATTGGTCTGGAGGTACAGTAAACTCCCTTATATTAAATACAACAGGCTTATGTCATGTTTCACCAATTTTATAAGAATTTTGCCATATCTGTTCCATTTGCATTTCCATCTCTATTCTCTATAGTCGTATGTCCGTCTGTGACCTCATAACATAAACTATAGAGACCTAGAACTGAGAATTTAACTGTACAAACGATCCTCAGCTGGGTGTGTTAGAGTGGAATTTAACTACAAACGATCCTCAGCTGGATGTGTTAGAGTGGAATTTAACTACAAACGATACTCAGCTGGGTGTGTTAGAGTGGAATAAATGCTTAACTCTGCAGTGCCAGAGCTCAGTAGCACTTGGATGTAGAATTTTAACAAAATACATAATTATTTTTATAGACTGCAACACACGTTTTCTTATTTCAACATACTTTTACATTTTGCAGTTTTTTTGCACAGCCATGTGGCTGCAGGTGATTTTCACGTTCGCCCAAACGTCTGTCCCAAATTTTGTTACAAAGTATTTCTTGCAATTGTACAGAGACATTACAAGCCAGCTTTTCGTTTTGTTTTGAAAAAGATGCGAGTTATCGAAGATGCCAACAATGTTTCTGAGTCTCTTGCACTTGAAAATGGCACTAGTGCGCAGGTCTACATGATACTGGATTAAATCACAAGGCATTGAACAAAGCCACAGTCAACACTTGGTCCTGTCCTGCAATTTTGAACATGCAACATGGCAGCAAGAAAGAACGATGCGAAACATGTAGTTGAAACATGGAGTTGGACCACAGTGAGCGATTGTTTCACAACTTTATTTGAACTAAGAACCCACAGGGAAAAAATGCCTTTCTCAACTATTGCCTGATCTTTTAAGGACTTTTTGATTTGGTTGTGACCTACTTTGCTCTAATCTCTTGTAGTCCACTCTTTTCAGATGAGGGACAGTTGCAGCTCTGCTGTTTAAGTGCCACCGATAAGTACCAGAAATATCACTTTAAAAATTACTTATTTTATTTTCTTATTAACAAAAGTCATATGTGACATTTATTCTCCACCTCTAGTTTAAAATCGACCTGCAATGCCCCCAGTATTAATTTATAAAAGGAATACAGGTCAGTGGAACGATGAAGGAATACTCTCTCTCTCTCTCTCTCTCTCTCTCTCTCTCTCTCTCACACACACACACACACACACACACACACACAAAGACTAATTAATAAACTGTCTGACGCTTATGAGCTCAGAGCACCAGAGGCGTCTTATTTCCCTTGTGATAGTTTTCCTCACGATATTTAGCTGACACGTATGCTAAGCGCTATACAAGCTGTTATTAGGGCAACAGTGTCAAAGGAAATGCTGCATTTTTTAAACGACCCTTTATTATGTAACATAGTCCATTTTTACTAAAGAAGATGCCGATTATTTAAAGGTAACATGGCGCTGTATTAATCCTTTACACTGGTGAGCAAAACATTTAGACGGGTAAAATACTACAAACGAAATAAAACTTCGTTTCTGGGTAATGGCGAAACCTATCATTTAAATCTACCATATTCGTGACAGCCATATATATATTACGCATTTATTGTGTGATAGGTGGTGAAAGGGTTTTCCTTTGCGAATCGTTCTGCCAGACTGTGTCTAAGAAGCGTTTCAGGATACTAGTAATACACAATCGACATATACTCTTTATGTTGTATCCAAAAACGTTGTGCATTGTACTGCACAAACTGCATATGCGGCTACAGTCAAACCACTTCGTGCGTAACGGTGCTCAAATCTAGATCCATGTCTTCAACCCATAACTCGGTGCCAGCGAAACAAGGCGTTACAGACTAATACATTTTTAACGAGCTCTGCCCATCCCGGCACCTATTGGCCAGTTGGAGGTTCTCTGTCAACTGTGATTGGTCATACTTAATAGCTTTCCCCCTTATCATTTGCCCCTGTAATTTACTATGAATATTGTATGCATGAGGCATAGGTGTTGATAAGTTTGGAACAGCTACGCCAAGGGAAAGACAGGTGTTTACCGGTACACTATTTCATGGCCCTAGCTGCTACGTTTCATTATTTCGCTGGAATGTCTTCATACTGGCAAGGACTTCGATGACTGTAGTTGGACCAACACTTTTACCATGTAGACGTTTGTTTTCGCTACGCTGCAGGGAATTAATACACGAAGAATGTTTTGCGCGAAACTAAAGGATCTAAAAATTTCGGGAGAGTGTCCCTTTTCTATGGTCGCCAAAAATGAGAAATCGGAGGATTTCGAGGACCACCGTGCAAATGATGCGTTACCAATTTCCAAAGAGATCCATGGAAATATCGCAAGTGTTGTATCCAAAAGAAAAACAAGCAGAGGCAAAGTTAATCTACATTCGTTAGGAGAAAGCATCCGTAAACTGATTTGTCCAGAGGTAATGCAATTTATGTCACACTATTCAAGAGTCCAATTTTCTGTTATTAGTGCGTTTATTCGACCAAAATTTGTCACCGCAACTCTGTATTCTAAAACTCTTCATTGTTTTGCCTCCTAAGTAATCACCGAAGTGCTGTGATTCTCTGCACTCGCCTGCCGTAAATGCTATTATGCCAAAGTAATTAATGTTTACATTTTTAGTTTGAGAATCTGCGGAATGCGCTGATCAGAGTCATGAAACAGCAGTCAGACCTCACCGGGTAAGATGTCTGAGACATGGTTACATACATCAATTATAACACGAAAATTTAAAGACCTAGAGGCATCACTCATTTGTATTTATAGTGACATTGCAGGGACATTTTCCAGCTCCTAGCAATTACGAGCATAGGCTGTAGTACACGTTTTTATTTTAAACAATCTTTGCTATAAACATCAAGCATGATGTGTTCATACTTGCAACGTTAATATGTTTAGATACCTTGTACTTTAAACATACACTCGTGCAGTACAAAGCTTTCGTATTATCTATGAACACAGCTTAAGTTTCTGTGAAGATGTAATTGACACTCTAATGTGATCGCTTGTGCAGTTCACTCACACTAAACGTTCGCCCTTTTTTAAAGTTCATTTACGCATGTCCTTGTTATATGGCGTCGTCGTGTTCCCTCACGTTAGTCAGTCTGGTGTTTTCACAGCCCCGTGGAATTCAAGACAGATGTTTGTCAGCTGTTGGAAAAACCTGAGTATTTAGGAGATGTCATGAAGAATTACTCACTGCAAACAGGTATATAAGTCACATTTAGTTATGACTGTATGTATGGGCATTACGTGTAATGTCAGTTTAATTTTGAAAGGGTACATTGTGTGATGCCAAATTCCAGGCATTCACATGGACGAGTTGAAGATCTCCTTGGGTTTGGAAGTATTCCGGGACTGTTACGAGGAGTACAGTCACATTCTGGGCGTGGTAGGGGGAGCCCTCCATGACTTCCTCAACAGCTTCAATGTCCTCTTAAAGCAGAGTACGCCTCCCACTCCCGAGGCTCGACGGTACGTGGACCAGGCCTCTGTTCTGTGCCTGGACAAAGACCCGGGTCTCCTCACCGTCTACTACTTCAACCCCCACCCCTCCGCCGAGTTCTTCTTCCCCGGGATCATCCGGGCGGCGGCTGACGTCCTCTACAGCACGTGGGTGGAGGTGGGGGTGGATGTCGGCGTCAAGGACGCGGGCGCGCTGCAGGCGAGCCGCCGGCCGCACCTGCTCTACTCGGTGGAGGTGCGCAACGCCCAGAGCCTGACGCCGAGCCCCATGAGGACGCCCGCGTCCGGGGCCGTCCCGCTGGCGCTTCTCTACGCCACCTTCCCCTTCCATGTCCTGCTGGACCAGGACATGGGGCTCCTGCAGATGGGTGATGGGTTGAGGAGGCGTCTGGGTCGCGCCAGGGACAGCCAGAGGAGGCCCGCCTTCGAGGAGCACTTCGCCGTTGTCTCGCCCGAAATACACGCCGACTTCCAGGGCATCCTCACCATGCTCAATACCCAATTCGTGCTCCGGTTGAAGCAGCAAGGCTCAAGTGCGGCAAGCCGCACAGGCAAGGTAATCACGCACGCCACGCTTTCTAAGACAGGAGGTAAGATTCAAGCTGAGCATTCAAGGGCTCTGTGTAAAAAGTGCATCAGCAGCTGGGTAAAAAGAAAAAAACAGCTTACCCAGATTTTCTTTCCCCTTGTATTGCTTAGATAATGTGCACAGCCATCGGACGAAGCAGCTTTCAGACTTTCCACACAGTGGAACTGCTGGTGCATTTTAAATGGCAGAAAAATGTAGTTTATATCAGTGCTGGGAATTATTATTTTTTTAAATGCCCACAGATCAAAGAGACAGAAAAAATAAAATAAAAGGATTGGATTTAAACGCTCAAAGGGGCTTCTGGACGAATCACCAGGAGACATAAGGATCTAGTGCACACATAAAACAGCACAGGCCCTACCTCAGCCAAAAAGGGTAGCCTCCACCCAGTTTTTTCTGGCCTGTAGAAGTAAACCCAGTGCTGTACAGAGGAGATGCGCACAGAGAGCCAAATGTCAAGTCATGTAGAAACATTCACATCTCCTAGCAGGTAATGAGATTTACCCTATTTATAGCTGCTGTGAAAAAATCACGTGGGATGCTCATTACATCATATCTAAATGAATTTAAATAAAAAAAAGGCCCTATTTTACATTTAAATGTATTTATTATGATTTGATTTGACATAGTCCAGTTCTTGCCGTCTTGCTTTTCAGTCGAGCTGCTCCGTGGGTTTATAAATCACAATGTCTCGTTCGGGAATGTCTCGGGCCTGTCCTGCCGCCTATGTCCAAGTGTGTCCCATGTCTCAGATTGGAAGAAAAAAACAAATCACGGTGTATAACATCACATTAATGTACAGTTCATGTGCATTAATGTTCATGTTCACTAAGCCAAGTGCGCATCCCACAGTTTTATACATCTGAATCCCATATAGCTCCGTTGAAAAATTACAGGGCAAAAGATGTTCTACGTAGTTTCTACTGACCATACAGATCAGTATAAACCACTGCAGTTTGATCTCGAAATTCTTTCCGTATCTTGATTAACACGATACGGAATGCTAAACCTAACACGTCAGGTTTAGCATTTAATAAAACACGTTAAACATAACTAACAGGAAAGGGGACGCCCTTGCAAAATAGCTGTGCAACATTAATCTGAAACATCCAGAATTCGCACCTGTGCGGTGTTACAGAGTAGACGTTGTCGAAACTTTCAATTGTGATGATGTGCAAGACAGTCGTGGAAGTTGTTCCAAATTGTGAAAGTACCTGTCCCCATCCTAGTGAACTTCACAAACTCTAAATCCGGATGCAGGTCCTGTAAGTGGGTGCTTAAGCAAGTATCAACTTTGGCAAAGGTGGATTGTAAAAATGACATTTACCTCTTATCCCGGTTAGCTTTGTCCATGATAACGGGTAGTAATATCATTCTGTCTTTGCCATCTGGCTATTCGTTCTTCCTTTGGTTTATAGAAAAATGGGGAAAGAGAAGGAGGATAAAATCTCCCTAAAGTACAACGGCTGTCTTTTGAGGATGAACCAGTATCCACTCAACAGGAGTGTGCATTAATCTCCTGCACACTAGCTAAATGTCACCTGTGTTTACATAACGGACCCCGTATAAAGTTGCTAATCCCAAAGGAGTGGATCCATAGGGGTCACAGCATTTTGGGCCAGCAAAAAAGGAGCCCAGAAAATAAATAAAACCCCATTTAAGTGCTTATTATATGGTATTACATGTATCAGGAATTCAAAGGTTGCTTTAAAATAAAATTCTTTTTAAAACAAAACTGCCATTAAGTTCTTCTACAGGGTGTAATACTGAGTCACAGTTAAATTACAAGTCCCTGGAGAATGAAAAACAAGTGTTGTCCAGATTGTGTTTTGTTCTCGGAGAGTCACTTCCAATCTGCTGTTCTGGAGCTGTCCGTGAAATGTCCAGTTTAGAGGTCTCCATGTGGCGTCCATGTTTTCGTTTGCTAGAAGGTCCACTTTACTCATTGCAGCCCATGGACCTGAAGGGCCAGATGGTCTTCATGTCCGAGATGAACGCCATCCTCTTCCTCGGCTCGCCGTGCGTGGACCGCCTGGAGGAGCTGACGGGCCGCGGCCTCTACCTGTCCGACATCCCCATCCACAACGCGCTGCGTGATGTGGTTCTGGTGGGCGAGCAGGCGAGGGCCCAGGACGGCCTGAAGAAGCGTCTGGGCAAAGCCAAGGTGGCCTTGGAGCAGGCCCACCAGGCGCTGGAGGAGGAGAAGCGGCGCACCGTGGAGCTGCTCTACACCATCTTCCCGGGGAACGTGGCACAGAGCCTGTGGCAGGGTTTGCCCGTGCAGGCCAAGAAGTTTGACCGGGTGACGGTGCTGTTCTCCGACATCGTGGGCTTCACAGCCATCTGTTCACGTTGCACGCCCATGGAGGTGGTGAGCATGCTCAGTGAGCTGTACACCCGCTTCGACCGCCACTGTGGTGAGCTGGACGTCTACAAGGTGAGCTATGGTGTGTTGAAGTGGGTCGTCATGGCAACCCAAAGCCTTTGTTGGGAATGAGCCTGTTTTATTCCATATAAGGCTTTTTACGCGTACTTTCGTGGACCATAAATAGATTATTAAACACATTGTGGTTACGGATATAAGTCAAGTTAATAGGATCAGTAACACTTTGAAGCAGTTTACTGAACGGATAAAATGTTGTATTCTACTTAGATTTTTTCAGGTTACAAATAACTAACAGTGTTTGAAGGAACAGTCTAGGAAGAAAAACATGTTTTACCTTTAATAAAAGCATTGATTTCTGTCATAGTTGAAGTGGTTCCATACTACTGGCTGGTTGCAATAATGTAATTACACTATATTAATACAACTCCCCCAAAATGACCCATGAAATGACCTCCATTACCCTGCACTTTATAGGAATGTCAAGTTAAATAGCTTGGACAATAACATATAACAACTAATCACACTAAAGCAACAGTCACCTCATTAACTCTGCACTGTCTCACTCACAGCGTGTACTTGCATGTTTGCATTGATGCTCAGTACATCTGATGAATGAAAAAGGTGTGCATGCATGAAGGACATGCATGGACTTGTCTACCTCTTTGTTCTTTAGCAGTGTGTATATATATATATATATATATATATATATATATATATATATCTCCACCTTTCTCCCCTCAGAATTGGATAATGGTAAACACACAGAGATATTTGTTCATTACTGCCAATGTAAGTAGTTCACACTTAAGCTTCTCACCCACCTGACTGCCGTGTAAGTGTGATGTGACAACAGTACTGATTTGATTTAGTGATGCTGCATTGATGTCCACTGAATCCTACAGTACTTTTTTTGCCAGGGAAGGGACTGCATGTGTTTTTAGGATTAACAGTTTTAGTCTACTGCAACAACCGACTCCAGCCCATCCCCTACCCTCTCCATTTCAGGGCATTTCAGTGTGTTCCAAACGACAAAGACCTTACACACCAAGTCAGAGACTGATAGTTTAATTTCGTTTGTATCAGTTTGAGCGCTTTAGGCAATGAAAGACTAGCCCCCCCAACACACACACACACACACACACACTCCCTCCATCCCTCTAATGCTCTCTGTGCACCATGATGTTGGCTAATGTAATCAGTATTTTTTCTTCCCGTGCGAAAGTAAAACATCTCGTCTGCACTTGTGAGATGGATCTCTTGTAAAGGACGGCAAAGGAAGAGTTTAGCTTGGGACGCCACTTTGCTTACATTCCTGGCAACGGCTTGGCCCCAAAAATAGCTTGGCCCTCTTCTCTTCACTGTGCGTCTGGCTCCTCTCTGTCAGTGTGCTGAGGCGGCCGTGAACAGAGAGCCACAGCTTGAACTCTACAGATAAGAAAAGGATGCTAATTAATCCCTTTAGATTTACCCTATAGCAAACTGTGGGTTTGGTCACCTCATTAATTATGCCAAACTAGTTCCAGTTTTGTTTTTAAAAAAAAACCTTAAGCCAAAAGTGCACAGTCAACTATTCTAATTTTGCTTTGTCTGTGGCTTTTCTCAAGCTAATGGCGTTGCCAAGCACGACAGCAACTTGGCAACGAATCATTTCTGTTAACACCAGTTAATGGCTGTGAGAACTGAATTAAGAGCTGTTCAAATAAACACTTTTCTCAATTCTAGGTGGAGACCATCGGAGATGCGTACTGTGTTGCTGGGGGTTTGCACAAGGAGAGTCCAAACCATGCTGCCCAAATCGCTCTTATGGCCCTAAAGATGATGGAACTGTCTGATGAGGTCACAACCCCTATGGGGGAGGTGATTATGGTTAGTATCTCATCATAGGGCTGTTTATACAACCGCTGCAACAACCAACAGCTCATCTACAGGTTCTTACCCTTAAAATGCAACATGTAGGCTCTAGTATTGTTATTTACTTCAGACACTGGAAATTCTAATACCTGTTGTTTTACACCTCCCACAAGCACATGTTCTTTAAGCTAAATTTGTTTGTAAATTACAAAACAATAAGAAAATTAAATCCCCGTCGCATAAGCTTTTCTGTAAAATTCATCCTATTATCCTTGCTGTTGGCAGCTTATAAATAGTGTTGAGCTATTTTTTTTTTATAGCAGAGCAACAGAATAAATAAATTTATTTATTTATTTATTTTCCATGAGAATGTGAGCTCCCGCATCTTGGTTCTGGCACGAAAAGAAGTTTGTGAGAAAAACCAGCCTGCAGAAGCTGCTATCTGTTCTCACAGTCTGTCGTAGGAAGAACAGAGTATGACTTATGAGCTTGGTCCTACCACATGACATCCTCATGTTTCATTTTTTAAACACTGTTAGAAAGGTAAATGTCCAAAAAGCTTTTCTGATATGAAATCTATCAGCTAAGTATAGATTTTTAAATTATTCTGGAGGCAGAATTTACACTCGGTTTGATTAACAAGCCTACCTGAGAGACTCAATGATATTCAGTAGTCACATGAGTTAAGCGTCTCTCTCTGCTTATACTTTTTTACACGGTTAACATTATCATTCACGCCCCGACCAGTTTGACAATTTGTGCTCAACAAACAGGAGTTTTGAGTAAACGACATTTTCATTTCAAGATCAGCGTTGTGCACGTGGACTCTGCTCATACATGTGTCTGTCTTTCCTCTTCAGATGCGCATTGGTATTCATTCTGGCTCAGTACTTGCAGGCGTGGTTGGCGTAAAGATGCCTAGATACTGCCTTTTCGGCAACAATGTCACGTTAGCCAACAAGTTTGAGTCCTGTAGTCTACCGAGAAAGATCAACGTCAGTCCCACCACCTACAGGTATAGTGGCCTGCACAGGACAAGTTAATATGCTGTCATTCCAGCTTCTGTTTTCACGTCCTTTCATTGTTTTTTCAGCTATTTCAATGGGCTAAAACCCACATTGTGTTTCCTTTGCTTTTGTGTCCCTCTGTTCTACACATGGTTCATATCTGTTTATCGGAGACAGTCCATGGATAGACACGCAGAAAGATATAGCAGGCCGTGTAGCACTTACATAAATACACAGCTCACGCAAGGCCCTATATTTCCTTTTGGTGAGCATTGTCTTGACGTGTCGCCTCTTGTTCCAGACTGCTAAAAGATCGCCCCGAGTTTGCATTCACCCCGCGATCGAGAGAAGAACTTCCGCCCAACTTCCCCTCCGACATCCCTGGTGTTTGTTACTTCCTCGAGGCGTCTGCTCAGATGGCCAGCGACGCTCGCGGAGACTCTGGGACGGAAGGCACGAAGCAAAACGTAAATTACTGACGAACATTTAGCGCCCAGTTTCAAAGCTGCGTGGTGTGAGATGCGATATATATCTTTTGAGCTTGGCCAAAGGTAGCAAGTTATTCAGCAATAGAAAGTTGCCAAAAAAAAGTTTGTTTAACAGGTTCGACTGAACACCGTTTATGTTTTGCTTCATAGAGACTGACTTGGGCCACAGGTGTTTGAATCACTGACTGTGTCATTGTGCTTACATATGACCATCCAAACACTACTTAGAAACAGTCTAAATTAAGACCAAGCACTTAATAAAAAGCTCTCTGTTATTGCTTGTATGGATATCACATAGGTATGGGCAAACACAATGAAATGACCAGTGTTTAATTTATTCCTGCAGAGCAGAAGCCATAGGAGTTCATTCGATGTTAATAATTTTACACTGTGAGAAAGACAAGAATTGGGTGATTTTTAAAGCATCAAACAGTCATTAGAGTGAACAGAGCAGTCTGGACTTCATGTGTGATCACATTAATGTAATATTTGCTCACAGTGGAAGAACATTCACAGACTCACAGTAGGCCTAACTGTATTGCAGCATAGTGTGACCACAATGAATGTTTAACCATCTTAAAAATGAACATTTGTAACGTTTCATTGTGACTTTTTTGTATTGTAACTGAACTATAATAAACCTTGTGACTACTCAAGATGTGTCTCTGTGCATCACTTTTGATATTGGGTAAAATGCACAGTTCCTTTTGAACTGCAGTTGAATTAAAAAATTAACCAATATGGCTATAGCTAAAGTGACAAGACTAACAGCACTTTTGCTTTAGTTATTCCTTTTGTGGACATATTTTGATATTAACATTTTATTAATGCATTTACAAGTGGTAATAATAGGTCTATTATTGTCTGTAATTAATTATCTAATTATTGCTGGATACATCTTATCCATATAGCATTATAAAATGCTATAGTTTATTATTAAACTTATTAAACAAATAGTTTATTGCTGTATAAAACAGTTTTGCATTTTATAATAAAGTTTTCATTATGTAGGTTTACTGCAACTTAGTAACTTAGAAATACAGCCTAAGGTTTATCTGTCCTGAAAAACTGTGTTTATCTGAAAACACACATACACACACACATACACACACACACACACACACACACACACACACACACACACACACACACATATATATATATATATATATATATATATATATATGAAAAGAAGCTGCTTTCTGATGCTTGGCGAATTACTGACAGAGAATCACTGTTTGAGTAGACAAAGCTGAGGAAAACGGGAAAAAAATGTTTCTGCGAATTCTGAGTCGCTTCAAGGGAAATAACATTGGCGACTGTGTTACAAATACTAACTGTGGCTGCGCTGTTTATTCTATGTGTTATCACGTGCAAAAGATCCTCGTTTTTTATACAACTGACGGAATTTGACAGCACAAGCAGGAGTTATATTTATTATTTAGACATGGCGACTCAAGAATAAATATGATCCGCTATTTGTGGTCTGGAGCGTCCCTACGCTGTTGCATCCCCGAACTCTCATTGGATGACTCTCTGCCAATCAAACTAGAATTAGTTTCAGGAATGGTGGTTTACCACATAACAGCTGAAAGCGTTTTCAGAGCTTCTGTTTTCAGATTTATTTTATCTGGGGGAAAAAGAGACAAATTGTCGAATCATGGTAGGTGGAGATATATTCGATGCAATATGATATGTATCATTATATTTCGGTAATTGTTTACGAGGTAGCGGGTCATGAAATATTTTATATAAATTTCACGTAATATGGTAGGTTGCGGTTGCATCGCACATAGGCAAATGTAAACGCTAGAAATAATCAATTTATCGACACAGCTAGATTACAATAATTATTCGATGATTATTAACTTTAGTAAGGTTCTTTAGTAAAGCTTTATAAAAGCGTTACTTGTCGGAAGCGCGCACGAGACCTTACCGATGCGTTTAACCAATGACAATCTGAGATAAAATATGTAGATGATGGAGAGTATTTATTCCAATAAATGTAAACACACGGGTAGGAACGCGCGCAACACCTTATTAATCTATACGATTATGCACATCTTTTTGTTTTGCAGTATGGTTTTGTCAACCACGCATTAGAACTTCTGGTGTTAAGAAATTACGGCCCAGATGTATGGGAGGATATCAAGTGAGTACAAACCCCCCCCCCCCCAATACTTAACCCTTGTACGAACCTTTAATGTAACAGCACCTTGCTTCTGTTCAAACAAACTTTAATCCCGATGATCCACAGCACTGGAGGCACATTCGCAGTCTATGTTTATGACGCAATTCTTTATCATCTTTAATACTCGTTGTCATAGGCGCATGCGTTTTACATTCAGAAGCGTGTGGCAGTCGCCTAAAAAAGACAGCAGCTCACGCGACAGTGTAGCTGTGCAGCAGGACACCTGCAGATCGGTTAGCATAACCACCGAACTGAAATAGCACATTAATGATATACACATCACCTAATTTAAGAAACACCAAAATTATTAGAGCCTACACTCATTTTGCTTACACCTATCTTACAGGCGCACTTTAGTAGGTGCGCAGTTATTGACTGTGGTCCATGTGGCACCATTGTAATTTGTCAGTCCTGTTTGGTACCTATGACCGTACATGACCAGTTCTTACTGGATATTGTTTCAATGGCCTGTTCTTAACACAGTGACAAGGACATAAAAGTGGCACATGGAAGTAGGTATTGTGGTGTTGTGAATCACCAACAACGGTTTGTTGTTGCAAGTTAAACAAACAAACAAACAAACAAACAAAAAACATGTTGGAATATCAAGCAAACAGTTGTTCTAAGAGTCGGACATTGAACAATAAGTTAAATTTTGTGGATTACTACATAAATGTGATTCTCTAAATCATAATAATATGTAAAAGCCTTATTTATCAAGTTTCACATGCATTTTACAGTGATATGTATATTGAAGACTTGTTGAAAAAGTATGTGGACCCATATAAAAAAATAACCTTTTTAAAAGAAGGTAATTGGAGTTGGGGGCTTCTGTTCAGGTATGGGCTTCAACTGCTCTGAAATTTTGTTAACCTGCTCTTTACAACAGAATTCCATCACAGTACCTGAGGTATGGCGCAACTGAGAACAATTTTAGATGTTACGAGAAGTTACCTTAGAATTTTTTTTTTTTTTTGTCATAAGAGAAGGAGTCACAAAGGTAGAGGAATATATACCCCGTCAGCCCTTAGTCAGAGAGCACTCTGTGGTCGACCGTTTCACAAAGATCAGGAGGACAGCTAAGGATTAGCAGGCATTCCTTGCACTTGATACCATCTGTGTTCGTGAGTCTACCTTAAGTAAAACACAGAAAGAGTGATATTCAGTGGGAGGTTACAAGGGAGGAATCGACTGCTCCCCAGGAAAAGAGAGCTGCCCATCTCCATTTTGTTAAATACCACCAGCTGGAGAGGGTTTCTGTGGACAGATGAGACAACATGGTGGATTTTCTTGTATATGTACACAGCGTTGTAATAGAGGAGTCTCTGTGTAAAAACATAAAAAATATCGTCCCAGCTTTGAAGCGTATTTGCAGGAGTATAATGTATCAGGCTGCCTCTGGGCTTGAATGTCCTTTAAAAATTGAGACCAACAAATTTGAAGATTTCTCAGGACGTTCTAGAGCAGATTGTAGAGGGTTAAGTTTGTGATCTTCAACTCAGAAGAAGTTGGGACCATGCAGAAATCCAGATAATTCCAAAAAAAGTTCATCTGCAATCTTTTACTCACAGCCATGTACTAGAGCCTACAATTATGTTGGCTTCTCAGGTCCCCTAGGTGTGTCTGAAAATTTCGTCCTTTACGGGCTTGTGATACTCCCACAGAACCGCTATACTGAAAGTTTTAACCTTACACTGTTCCTCTACGGTGACTATACAGCTATTGGATCGTTACCTAAGCGAATCTCACCTGTCTGGCTATGGCAGCTTATCTCAGGGCGCTTGGCTAAAATGGACCTGATTAATGGTGCAATCTCTGGTCTATTTTGGGCCCCTGTGCAAGATCTGAAGAGTATTTATCACGCTGTTTTAACCTTCGTGTGTTTAGCTAAAGCCGAACGTTCGTCATTTTGATTCCTCTGCACAAATCCATGTTGTTGTTTTTTGGCTTGGCCTGGTAGTAAAGGTCAGGTAAACCTCATCAAGGACTTGAATTAAACTGCATTTTGTGTGCATGGCAGATATTTTATATTGCTGAGTTTGTGCTGTGCCTAATTGGAATTTCTGTACTCTGTATTTCTTTTCAAACACTGTGCAGGCCTAAATTAGATCAATTAAAAATAATTTTAATAGATTCATGTCAACATTATATTTACCTGTAAAGTAATATTATGTAACAGTTTTGTAATGACTATGTTTATTATGATAAACTGACTTGGACTTTTACATTTCAAAATCGAGGTGCAGTTTAAAATCTAGATGCATCAGATCAGCAACTGTTACATAGTGTTTCAAAAACTACATGTAGATTGAATCGAAAAAGGCTTTTCACTGTACCCAGTGACGTTTGCCTATAAATCAGGGCAGTATAAACATTTTTACATGTTCAAAGCTATCTAGCTTGGTATCTCTTCAAATAAACATTCAGGAAGTACCTCACTAAATCCTTCTAACTCACTAAAGCCATCACATTCCAAAATTACCTCAGGCGGGAGGCCCAGGTTGATGTTGAAGGACAGTTTCTGGTGAGAATCATCTATGAAGATGCCAAAACATATGATCTTGTCTCTGCTGCAAGTAAAGTTCTAAGTAAGTAAGTTTTTTTTTCTTTACTACAAAAAAATCTCTCAAGTTTATTGAAAGTACTCAAAAAGTTTTGTTGTATATATTGTACAACAATGTCGTATTGCATAACTATGCTTATTTCTGAACAAATATAACCAAAGTCTTCTCCTCTCCACCCATTTAGTTACTTTTCAGGCATTACATGTTATTGAATACTTTTTCTGGAATATGTAACACATTACCAATATTATAAGTGAGAAAAGTTGCATGCACTTAACGCAAGGTGTGCTTTCCTCGTGAACCAGAGATTGAAGCAGGGGACATCCTGCAGATGTTTGGCAAGATGTTCTTTGAGTACTGTCAGGAGTCCGGCTATGACACCATCCTCAGAGTGCTGGGCTCCAACGTCCGCGAGTTCCTTCAAGTAAGGAGCCTGTCGTTTGACCTCATTTACACTTCATTCAACAACACCGGATCCAGAGCAGAAACTCTACTAAAGCTTTGTGAGGACTTTTTTGGGGGGGTGGGGGGTTATTTAGCAGACAGTATTACTCATTTTATGTTAGCAAGTTATTTTAATAACATTTTAGGGTAACAGGTTGTTCACTGCACACTAGAAAGTAAGTCACTACTGAGTATAATCTGCTTTATTCAATAATATATAATTAACATACTTGTGAAACTTGCATTTGTGTAGAGCACCGGTAAACAAACACATGGTATATATGGCCCAACAAACTTTCACAGTACATGCCATGGTTTTTGTTGTGTGTGTAAACAAAAACTGAGGGCAGCGTAAAGTCGAACAAAGAACTGAAAAGGTCCCTCCTGTTTCAGAACCTGGATGCCTTGCACGACCACTTGGGCACCATTTACCCGGGCATGCGCGCGCCCTCTTTCCGCTGCACAGATGCGGAGAAGGGCAACAACCTCATTCTGCACTACTATTCCGAGAGGGAGGGGCTGCAGGACATCGTCATCGGCATCATCAAGACCGTCGCGCAGCAGATCCACGGGACGGAGATTGAGATGAAGGTGCGACCGAAAGCCCACTGCGTCCGGTTTCAATGCCGATCGAAGCCCGAGGGAACGAACTTGTCCTGTCAGGCATGTAGTGATGACAAAACGAGGAAGCAAAAGGGAGGCAGAGGAACGGTCTGACCCGGGGGGGGGGGGGGGGGGGGGGGGGGGGGGGGGGGGGGGGGGGGGGGGGGGGGGGGGGG
>JAOYMR010000005.1:15073414-15088721 GCA_025802075.1 Tenebrosternarchus preto
AAGCTAGGGAATAACAAATGGCATTGTAACATATGTATTAGTAAGTATCATATTTCATAAATGCTACTTTAAACAGGGCACCACAGCGTATTATAAACCTGAAGACTAATCACCTCCAGAAACACACACACTGTTTTCTCTTTTCCCTCACAAATGTGCTCCGTGTCCAGGTTTAGTGTGAAATTGGGGAGCAGAATTTGCCAGAACCTTCCGAATGTAACACCTTGATTTTCTCAGTAAAACGGTTAGCCAGTGTTGCTACGGCAACGGCAGGGCAAAGACACGGCGACTTGACGTCAGCAAAATGGCTTCAGTTTCAAGTAGAAAAAAAAAAAAAAGAACACCAACTGCTGCGTATGGAGCCCTGTTCAAGTTATTTAGCTATATGTGCCAATACACAGGTTTTTTTTTTTTTTTGCCTCTTAGCATTTTACCGTTGAGGTTAAACCATACAAACATTTCATTTCCCAAAAAGCAGATATTTACCTAAATTTATGTACAGTAAATGTAATCTATTAAAGATTGATTATAATGTGGGAGGATCAATCACAAATATTAATGTTTTGTAATGGTGAAATCTGTTTACAAGAAAGACTGACATAGCTATTACAATCATAGTACAACAAACAAACACACTCGGGTGATTCACTGGTGCTAAAAGGTCCTACAACTGACAAGCAGTCAGGTTTACTCAAATAGCTGAGATGCAGAAACCTAATCTATCTTTACTGAGCAGTTACACAGTTATACAGTTCTGTTCATGGAGAGCAGTTCTGCAGAGTAAATCTCCAAATCTAGTATTCAGCTCACGTTTTCAGATAATCTGAAAAATTAGCTGACTCAGGAAGTGTAAAGTTATGGTTCAGCTGAAGTGAGCAGAACAGCCCTACGGGAGCAAGGCTGAGGGTAACCGATATGAAATGGATGTTAGTATTAGTTGTCATGGTATACACCTAAAACACGTATGAACATCTCAAATCACTATAATTTCCCATAAAGCATTTAGAAAAGGAGACCAGTTCTGTAGTGAGACCAACACTGATCTCTGGATGTACATTTGTGTTGCAGGGTTTTTACAGTTTGAAGGTACACATCTGTTCAGGCACTCCATTCACTTTTACGGTGTGCTCTACATTACTCGTTCAGACCAGGGTCATTCACCACTGAAGCCATGCTGTGGTTAGCATTCAGTCGGCGCTTAGAGCTGCTGATCGATAGGGAAAAGCGATACCGTTATAAGCTTTTCATGCTCTGCTGTGTATCCTTCAGTGCCAAGTCAGTGGTTCACGCCAGTTTCACACCCACCGGAGTCACTTGGCAAGCACAACCGTGTGGCTCTGACTTTGATATTTGTTTATTTTCCTTTCTTTCTCTTTTTTTTGTCCGTTTTGTGTCTGTGTTTTATTTGATCAGGTCATTCAGCAGAAGAGTGAGGAGTGTGACCACATTAAGTTCCTGATCGAGGAGAAGGACTCGGAGGAGGAGGCGTTCTACGAGGACCTAGATGGCTTCGAGGAGAACAGCGCCCAGGAGACGCGCATTAGCCCCTACACCTTCTGCAAGGCCTTCCCCTTCCACCTGATGTTCGACAAAGACCTTGTGCTCACCCAGTGCGGCAATGCCATCTTCAGGGTTCTGCCACAGGTGAGGTGGGGCTAACGTTTGCATACGTTTGCATACATTTGCATGCATTTTGGCATTTAAGCTTAGAACCACATTAACAGAAGTAGCAAAAATCAAAATCAGCTTTCTGCATTAGTACAATTTCATGTAAATGTATAGAAGGGATTCTAAGTCTTACCTAGAGTCTCATGTTAATAAATCTTAATAACATTCTAAATCAAAAAAAAAAAAAAAAAAAAGATACATTGCAGTTAAAAAGTTCATCTTAAGGAATGTGTGTGTGTGTGTGTGATTTTCTAGCTCCAGCCTGGTGTGTGTAATCTAGCCTCCGTATTTTCCCTGGTGCGGCCTCACATCGATTTCGGTTTCCATGGCATCCTCTCCCATATCAACACGGTGTTTGTGCTAAGGAGCAAGGTTAGCATGCCACACCACGGCCCCAGAGCCCAGCAGCAGAGAGTTATGGTTTAATCTGCTGCTCTGCTTGCTCAAGAGCTCCTAGACTGACTTTAAAGTGCAATAATCTTCCTAATAAAAACATCCATCGGTTTTGTGTTATAGTGTTAAAAGTGTGATCAGGATTGTTTAGACCCAAGATAAGAGCTACATTACTTAAAATAATGAAATTACACAAGTCTTTCTCTTTCTCACTCTCTCTCTCTCTCTCTCTCTCTCACACACACACACACACACACACACACACACATATATATATATATATACACAGTAGATATTTAAAAGGTTTCCAACGAAACAGAACATTTTGGACAGAGGTCCTTCATCAGCTGTGCAAGCAAAGTTCTTCTGAATTTGTAGGAGGAACCAGTTTATATTAGAGAGAAAAAAAACACATTAGAAATTTTTTTTCCTAATATAAACCTTGTGTTCTTCACCACACACACACACACACACACACACACACACACACACACACACACACACACACACACACACTTATACACAGGATACAGTGTCAAATATCCTATGGTGACCTTTTCTCAGGGGTCATCAGGTAGGCACCTCCTTTCACCAGTGTTTCACTGAATTAAACCCATGACACCTCCAGGAGGATACCACTGCTCACCGCCCTTCAAGCTTGCTTCTAAACAAACAAACAAACAAAAGAAAAAGCCACGCCTCTTCAGACTCACGCCTAACAGGCACTACATAGCCTGTACGAGTGAGGCCGTGTCCAGCCATTGACACCATCAATGCATGTGCCATTTTATGAATTAAAGTCAGTCATTGGATGAATGCTTCACAAACCAGTGGGAAAACCAGCTTCTGCTGCATTATAAATGCAGCATGTTTTAAAACCTATAAAGGCGCGTGAAGCAGTGCTGGGCGTAGATTGAGAACATGTAAATCACACGTATGCCATATCCCGAGGGACAAACGAATAATGTACGTCAAGACAGATTGATCTGCAAGACAGAATATTTTTCTAATTTAATAAACGGCCTTATCAGCAACCCCAGAAAGTCCTCATATGACTGACCAATATATCACTCCAGCATTAATCGCAAGAAAAGAAAGAAAAAAGAAAAGCCAACTGTAGCTTGAAGCCTCATCAAAGGGTTTTTGTGTGCTGGGATGCAGCAGTTGTGTGTTGTGCTACAGGAGGGCCTGCTGAACGTGGAGATGGCGGAGTGCGAGGACGAGCTGACGGGAGCAGAGGTTAGCTGTCTGCGGCTCAAAGGCCAGATGATCTCGCTCCCGGAGACGGAGAACATCCTCTTCCTCTGCTCACCGAGGTACTCTGCCTGGTCTTCACACGAATTCTAAGGGTTCTGAAAATTCACCCTTAGAGGGTCCACACTTCTTGCTCAGTTAGTTTTGGGAGGGACCCTAGTATTTGACTTAAAAAAATTAGATGAATTAGCAATTAAGTTATTTACGTCACATGTGGGTTGAAATAGCTGTGGCCCAAAACTGGCATATTCTGGCTATGAAAGTAATCATGTCAAAAAAGGATGTGTTGAAGAACCATAAATTTGAGAACAAAAATCCCACAAAGTATTACTGATGTAAAAAAAGGTCTAAAAAAAAAAAAAGGGGGGGGGGGGTGTTAATCCCAGACAGTAAGTGTGTTTATACAAGGACGAGTCAAAAATGATCTGCACTCCGGTTATATTGAAAATTATATAAATCTACAGCCAGAATGTGAGTAATTTTTTGACTCATTTTCAGTCACACAAAACATTTGCGATTCACACCAGCAGATAAGAACTATGCAACAGTGGCTCAACGATGTCTCAAGGCAGGAGACACAATGGGCCAGAATAATCAGAGCCCTTTGCTCGGGAGCAGAGTCTTAAATTAGAGTCTGGCAACAGGCCTTTCTTTGGAAGCCTAGTACATTTTGGGTAGAAGAGTGTCCCTTAATTAGACGTGCCGAGACATCTTTGAGAGGTGTAGCAATATGGTGAGCATCTTTATGAAAATCTTCGTGGCTTCTGGGAAATCAAACAACTGTAAGCCTGACAGGTTGCCAGTTCAACTGCAATTAAATTTTTTTTTAACATAGCCACAAAAATCAGTTGGAAATTCCCTAAAAAAGTAGTATATTTTCTGTGGAGTGATTATCTTTTGTCACATTCACTTTTCTGTTAAAACTGATGGAAGTAATCTTGCCACTGGCTTACTGAAACTCAAATAGTAAATTAAAACATTGCAAAACATTAAGTTGCCTAACTAACAATGAACAAGGCAAGTTAAGTTGACAGTAGAGAAAAAGTTGTGTGAAAACATCTGAATAATCAAATCACGAACTGTAGAATGTTGGACAGGAGACGAAGTCCATGGGAGAAGCTTCATTTGGCATTGTTGTTGAGTTGTACGGATCTACAGAACCAGCTGCTCAGCATCTTCCGTTAACCCTCCACCCCACCCAACCCCGGCAGCGTGATGAACCTGGACGATCTGACGCGTAGGGGTCTGTACCTGAGTGACATCCCGCTACACGACGCTACGCGTGACCTGGTGCTGTTGGGTGAGCAGTTCAGGGAGGAGTACAAGCTCACACAGGAGTTGGAGATCCTGACTGACCGTCTGCAGCACACACTCCGGGCCCTGGAGGACGAAAAGAAAAAGACAGACAGGTCCAACATCCCACACCGCTCTGCATATCACAGTCTAGTGTGTCTATATATACATATAAAACACTCTGTTGAAACAGTCATGGAGAACGTTCATGAAATGCACCTTACTTTGAATAAAGCTTAACTTTTAGGCTTTTTACATGGACAATTTAACAAATCGCTGTACTTTAGACACAGGGTCTACTGACTCTTTTCAATTCACCTTTGGGCTTAGTTGGATTTTACCTCAATGTATTAATGAGGCTTGATGCTGCACTGACAGGTCTCTCACTCAGCATCAGTTGAACTCTGTAAAAGTCTTAAGGAGATTCTCCACAGGAAATATGAATAATAACTGACAGAAAATAAGCTACAAAACAGTCCCTAAAAAATAGACACAAAAGTCTGAGACATATAAGTAGACGTGATGTCAAAACATAACGATCAAAGAATGTCGGCCCAATGTAAACGTTTCCAGTGCGATAGAAAACCTGTTCAAAATGATTCTGTTTAAAATAACTTTTCGTATGTATGGCAAAAGTAAGGTGTTTACATTTAGCCAATGCCTGGTGTGATGAATTTTTAGCACATGCAATAACACAAAATTTATAATAAAAAATATGGTAATGTGTGCTGGACCATTGCCGCTTCCCTCCTGTGAAAAAAGTGATTATGTAAATGGAGCTTGTTTAGTATTTATCAGAACGGTGTATTGATCAAGACAGATCTTATGTAAATTGAAAGACTTGGTCCTTTGAAATGACCTAAAGCTAATAACAGAGCTAAAGCTTTTGGAATAGTCATAATTATTGCATTAGGATTCCTAGCTATATTTATTTTTTACGCTTTCGCTTAGGAAGGAAAGCCGCTCGCGCGTTGGCATCCGCGGGTGCGTGTGCACATGCGAAGAACTCGTAGCTCACTGCAGTGAGAACGCGCGTGACTGAGTTGAGCGTTGACTGCTCAAACCCGCCCGAAACGTTGCAGAACAGGACAGAGCAAGAGTTAAATGTTTGCGCCGTTAGTTGGACATCGGTTTGGGGATTTGGGCTGGTGACTGATTGCGTTATTGTCTCATTAACTAGTTTATCTCCTGTCAAAGCTCTTCTTATAAAGTAAATCACATAAGGAACTGTAGTTTCTCAAGATTAACTAAACGTTTATGATTACATATTTGTGTTGAATTACTTAAAGTATGGGTTGCTGGTCATTGTAAAACAGACTAAAGTCTTTTTGTCAGGAAATATTTGTACTACCTGTTTTGGGCAACCCTACAAAGCCATGCATCATAACATAACTGTAAATTTGCTCTCTTCAGCAAAACAACCGAAACATGACAAGCCCTCAACAGCGGGACCTTAAGGCATGTGCCTGCTAATTAGTTTTTTTAAATTCCCCAAAGGAAGTTGTTGCAATTACCTCGGTGAGTGACTCAGATATATTAACACGCTGGGTGTCTTCAGCTGTGCTGTGAATGGCAACTAGACATTGTAATTATGTCTGATGACATAGCATTATCACGGGGAAAGGGCTGAGAGAAAAATAAACATGATAACCTTCTCTCAAGCAGTCCTTTTGTTCTAGAGTGGGCCTCTTGGTGGAGATTTTTAAATACGCCTGCTCTGCGGTTTGGTTTTGTGGGCATGGCACGCACCTCGTTGTTTCCGATGGATCTGGAGGCGTGCTACCTACCGATAACGGCCATGCAAGACTGCCGTACACCCGTTCCTGCAAAACAGTCTTGCTTATCTACGACAGCAGATTTTTCGTGCTGACGGCGGCTCTCTGCAGTGCTGTAAATTCCAGGACTCAAACATGACTCCCAGCGACTTATGTGGGGTGAGGTGAAGGTCCGTGATGACACGCATGCTATGTCCAAGCTGAAAAGCCCATACTGACTTTCACGCGCTAATACGGCTGTTCAGTGGGCTTTCGAAACCAAGATGTGCTTGCTAACCTATCGAGAAGCCAGGCGGAATTCACCTTGAATCATTTTCCTGTCACATCCGAAGAACGTGTTCCTGCTTCCGGAATATTCATCAATTAGCGTGCAGGCAAAATTACAGAAAAGCGCCCATAAGTCTGCTCCTCACGTACATCCCGCCATTTGTATTCAGAAGGCACGCGCGCTCAGGAAAACCAGATCACTGAAAATGTGCCCTGTCTACAGGGTGACCGGTAATACGAATTCATTATTTAATGCATTTTGAAGTTTTGGCAGGGAGTAATAAGCTTTCCTAAGGCAGGTTCCCATAGCAACCCAACCTTTTTCTCCGAAGACTGCTTCAGGGTGACGTGAACATATGAAAACGAAAATGTTATTTGTTTTTATTTACTTATTGGTCGCAAAAGCTGTGCTAAATCTCAACAGGTTAATTTTAAGCATGGCAGACTGCCTTTCCTGAATATTACACAATGGGATTGCACAGAAGGCCCCTCATTCAGTTTGAAGTGTGTGTGTTTTTATGTATGTTTTATCAGTCTAGTACATAAACAAAGCAGATGTGAAGAAATGCCTCAGTGTGGGAGAGACAAAAACAATGTCTAACAGAATAATTTTACTTTGGTCCTTGAGGATAATTAAGTTCTTTTGTTCTCTTTGTGTAAGGCTAAACCACTTCACCTGAATTAAATCACTTTAGGTCTAAGACAGGAACAGATAAAAATAGTACTAACATTGTGCTTTTAAATCATATTATCCATGTCGGGAACACTGCCACTGTAATTGAGGTCTTGCAGGGTGTGTGGGATTTTTTTTGTAATTTTTATGCTGTATAACAGAAGTGCTCAGGTCTGGTCCTAGAGATCTACTGTCCTGCTGAGTTAATTTACTTTTTATCTTTATGGCTGGCTCCCACTTTCCCTCAATAGCTCAGAAACTAATTATTAAGGCCTTAAATACTTGGGCAGATGTGGTACAGAACTTGAAATGGTGCAGAACAATGGAATCTTAGCATGGAGGTGAAAACCTCTAGGATCTTCTGAATATGAAAACCTGGAGAACTGGAACAAAACTCAGCACAGATCTCCAGGAACAAAGTCGGGCAACTGTGCTGTAAACATCCTTCCATCCTCTATCTCAAACCCGGGCGTAATTTCTGTGTGGCAGGTTGCTGTACTCAGTGCTGCCTCCATCAGTGGCCAATGAGCTGAGACACAAGCGGCCAGTGCCGGCCAAACGCTATGACAACGTCACCATCCTCTTCAGCGGCATCGTGGGCTTCAACACCTTCTGCAGCAAACACGCGTCGGCAGAAGGAGCCATAAAGATTGTCAATCTCCTCAACGACATCTACACCAAGTTCGATATCCTTACCGACTCTCGCAAGAACCCTTATGTGTATAAGGTATAAAGCAGACATGCACATGATACCAGTTTTGTCAATAATTCTCCCACATTTTAGTTATGTATACAATTTTATTTATTTAGTGGCAATGCAGATGAATTTGTAGTTCATGTTAGTAAGCCATTCTAACTCCTGACAACATACAGCAGATATTTACTGTTGCTGAAGTGGAGCCAGACTTGACCATACAAGTCTGCAAACCCTCATTTATGTGGAGAGAAGGGGGACAAAAGAGGTGTCCAACTGTGGACACTTGAGACAGCTACGCAATACCCTGAATCGAGGCCAGAGCCAGGTCACTGTAGCCCATAAACAATGATAACGGCTGTCTTTAACAAAGCAGATAAGGCAGATAAATAGCCCAAATGTGCTGAAAGTGACAAACAGCTTCAATAGATGATTTCCCACAAATGACTCAAATAGGAAAAATGGGGTTCAGTGTGACATTGGCTGACTTTCTCAGGAAAAATCCCGCAAACACAATCCCGTCAGTACCAGCCGTGCTTTGGAGCCATGTAATTTATTTCATTGTGCTTATGACATCGATTCGTATTTAGAGGCACACACCACAGCGACGGCTGTAGCGAGGCCACGGGTTTCCGAAAACAAGGGCACGGCAAGATGGCCTCCCTGATTTACGCACCTAAGCTTCCAGACAGGAATGCACTTTACGAAGCTGAGCTAACCGACTTAAACAGGAGCGTAGAATTTCAAGACTGGCTCACCAAAAAAAGCAATATTTACTTTATACCATCTGTGTCTTGGTGGTCCTGAGGCTTTACAGTCTCTTGAGAGATGGGGGCCCCTCAACAAAGATGTGTGTTTAAGCATATGGTGGGAAGGGGGGGAGGGGTGGGGTGAGGAGGTTGTATTGAGCAGGGAATGGCACATACAGGCTTAGACTGTCAGTAATTACATTGACAACATCTACTGGTTTAAGTTGGCCTATGATTAACCCAACTGTTGCTCCTGCTGGTTACATTACTCATTACATCTGTCCACTGAGACTATATAGCCGATTTGTCTTGATGACGTCCTATTGGACAGGTGGAGACAGTTGGTGACAAGTACATGACGGTGAGCGGCCTTCCCGAGCCCTGCATCCACCACGCCAAGTCTATCTGCCACCTGGCCCTAGATATGATGGAGATGGCTGGGCAGGTGAAAGTGGATGAGGAACCTGTGCAGGTAACGACCATGGAAGCACATTCATGTCCATTGGGAACGGGATGGGAGATCGCAGTCATCTAACCTTAACGTGCTGCAGTCAGACTGAAACCAAAATGGATAAAAAAAAAAAAATCCTTAAGGAGAAAAACTCATAATAGTCAAATTAGTAGAACTTTCATTCTGAAATTCTCTCCAGAACATAAAGATTCATTTGAAGGTGCTTTTGTCTGAATTCTTTGTCTTTTTGGGGCAACCATTTTCTGGCCTGGGCGTTAATGCTTCATTCAAGTGTCTAAACCACTTGAAAGACCTCAGTGCTGTGGCATCCCTGTCCCTTGCATAGTTATTTTAATCATTCATTGAATAATAAGTATTCATTAAAATATTTAACTCACATAAATAACTCTAACCCTGACCCTGACCCTAACCCTAGCTGATGCTATATAGTGGATTTGATAGTACTACTAGATATTGATGACACCCTGATTTGTTAAATAACTGGGTGGTATCACAGAGAGCAGAGTTATTTATCCAAGGTGTCGAGCATCAAATGCCCCCCCCCCTTCTCTTTGTACATCTGTATTTCCCCTGATGCTCGCGTCAGTAATGACATGTACATCTGTACTTCCCCTGACGCCCGTGTCAGTAATGACATGTTGCACCTCTCTAGCCGGTAGACGATGGAGAACGGATGTGCTGGTGGTGCCTGAGCCGATGCCCACTGTGCTTCTGTCACTGTTGCTGGTTCCATCAAACCAAATGCCGCACAAATGTAGGTCAGCAAAATCAAATAAATGCTTTCCTTCTGCCGGTGTGGTTTCTGGCATATTGACGTGGTATTAGCCCTGCAGCTTTGCCCACAGCAAAGGAAGCTTATCGACGAGGTGAAAGCAGGAGTTATAAAACCCTGTTCTGCAGTCTGCTGTGTTCCGCTTAGTCGTCTGCGTTTCCCAAACCTTGAACTTGCACGTGTGCCGGCCGTTTTTTAAAATGCCAGTTCCACGTGTTTCTGAAGTGGCTGTAAACGTGAGCTTCCACGGCTTGTATGCTTTTGTCTAAAGCTTTACTCTGGCTTTGTTATTGTATTCGAAGGGGGGGGGGGTGGGGGGGTGAAGTGTGCTGTACTGAGCAAAGTGTGCCGTATTTGTCGGAAATTGGTTGGCACTTCAGCCGGGCACAACCCAAACACTCTCCCTCGTGTGCACAGACACTGGTGTGGGAGTGACTCCCCTGAAATCACTCGCCCGTTTAAAAATAAAACTCCATCCTTTCCATCCTGGACATGGTAGTGCTATCGGTGCTGCTCTCCAGAGTTCGCGATGAAGGTGTGTCCAGGCCATGCGGAACGTGGTGTGTGTGTGTGTGTGTGTTCATGCCTGCGTGCTTTGAGGCGGGACAGCCTTTTTGTCGCCACTGCCCGTTAGAGCATCCAACGGCGAACGTCTATTCGCTGCCAGACCCGAGAGTGAGGTCACTGCTGGAAACCATTACCCATTTTGCCGTGCGGCTGCGTGGAACACTTCACGCTGAAACTCGCCCACTGCTGCTAAGCATGTTTATGGCTGTTTCTAGCAGCCTCTAAATGTAGCAGGAAACGGTTAGGCATCATGCTAGCGCATGTTAATGACACGTTTCTGACCTTTCTGTCCCTGCTTGCCTTTTTGGGACCAACAGATCACCATAGGGATCCATACTGGAGAGGTCGTGACGGGGGTCATAGGTCAGCGAATGCCCCGCTACTGCCTGTTTGGGAATACGGTCAACTTGACAAGTCGCACAGAGACCACGGGAGAGAAGGGGATGATAAACATGTCTGAGTTCACCCACAGGTGAGCAGCTCCGACGAGCATCGTAGTGTTCGTTAGCTTATGAGGAGTTATTTATGGCGAAACAAAGCTAGCTACTGTGGCTACAAAGACCATAACACTTATGTCAGCCGGCACTGCCATCTTTTATTTACTATTTTCCACATTATTATGTTGGCTAAAATGATTATGCCCTCAAAATAGTGGCTTCCCTCAAAATCATGCCTCTTATTGCTCAAAGCAAAATTAGATGATGTCATTTACCTGCTGGAGGAAGTAGGAGAACGCCTGAACTTTTTGTCAAAAATGAATCGGAATTCATCAGGGACATGCAGGTCATCACTGTGGCTGTGTAGCAGCAGAGAGTGTATTGGAAGCTGCTTTCCATGACCTTGGTGCAGAAAAGAAGAGTGTCCGTAACTAGCTACACAGCTTATGTAAAGAACAAATGGATCGAACGCTGTCCCCGTTTTTTTTACTTCAGGTGCCTGCAGTCTGCGGAGAACGCTGACCCCCAGTTCCACCTGGAGTATCGTGGGCCTGTGACCATGAAGGGCAAGAAGGAGCCGATGAAAGTGTGGTTCCTCTCACGGAAGAACCCATAGAGCAACGCCAATCCGCCAAGGGGCGCCCTTTCCATTCCACTATTTTTTTTTTCAGCATCTATTTAATTGCTGTATTTAATTTACACTTACACTGAAATGAGCGTTATGAGCAAAATGCTCCTCTCTACAGTCACCTACAGCAGCTGTCAGTTTTATAATTCTGAATCTTCAGTTAAAATGCAAATGATGTGTGTATGTACTATGTTTTTTGGGAGTCCAAGCACCCAAGATCCTGGAACCCATATTTATGTTAATATTTGTTCTTTTTTTTTTCCTCTCATTTAAAATATTTTCCTTTAAAAGACATGTCCAGCTCTAAATCCCAGAAACACCACATAACTGCCCTATCCATTCCACTGCTTTGGGAAGTCACGTTTGGCTGGATGGTAGAGCTATTCGTTACCCATTTTACATTTTGCCCCAATTAGACATTTTTGATGGGCCCACTGGAATCAACAGTGTCTAAATGCTAAAAGTTTCAAGTTTCAGTACAATAAATGTACTGAAATGCTCATCATTATCAAAAACTTACAGTAATTTTCAGTAGAGTATAGCCAACATTTGCAAATGTGTACTTAGTGTGGCCTCATTGACGTTGAATATATAAAACTACATGCAGAAGCATTGTAAAAACAAAGCAGCCAAATTATTTTGATCCAATTTGGCAGATGTTTACTAATCAATATCCTAAAGAAACATGCTAAATTTGACTGTTATCTTGTATAAAATCATAGTCAACGTATGCTTGACTGTACACTGTGGCTTTTATATTCATTATGACCGCATAAAAAACAGAAAATAGTTGCTTAATTGGCATCTCGAGTTGGTCACTGTGACCAGAAAGGTCACTAAAAACGGCTACCTTCCTTAACGTGAGCTTGATCATCTCCGATAAACACAAAAATGTGTTGACATCCTTCTTGAGGGTGTAATTTCGACAGCTCACTTTTTGTAGAACGATCTGTAGTCAAGTTCATTTTCATTCTTTTGACGTCAAAAACAGCATCTACATGCTACGCCATGTAGCTCAACATGTTACACAAGATGTATCCTTACCTTTTACTCAACTGCAGTACAATTCTTTAATGCTGACGTTTTAAAAGTACGCAATTCATGTTTCTTTCAAAATCCTAAATACTAAGAACAACTCTTCTGGTTTCAGTCTAATGACCTCATGCCTGTCCTCAAGTATTCTCCTACAGCACAGAGCTGCTCCACAGGTTGGGCTAGGACTGATTGCAACAGGCTGGTGAAAATCTGTACCTTCACAGAAGGAGTTTACATCTGATTTTCAATCTGCGCATTTTTCTATCCTGTTGAACTGGCTTTTTCACCCACTTGGCCACCTCAGCAAAACATCATGCAATTATATTCTTGTTCTTTCTTTGTTGTGTAAGGGGCCAAAGCTACGGTCAACAAGGTGTGCCATCAAAATGTATTTTCTTATATGTATTCCTATTTATCAGGAGATAGTCAGTAGATTGTAAGTTACCTATTTTAACATATTAAATGGAAAAATCAGTACTTGAAAGAGAAGTTGGGAGAGAAAAAAAAACTAATGGAAGTGAGAAACTTCTCAAACCGTGTGGAACGGCGTGATGTGTTGCTGTATTCATTACATGACTACAGCATTACTTTTCTAAGAAAGAAAACTATACAAAATAAACTGCTGCTTTGTCCTTGCAGAAGTTTATTTTATCGGTTTATTTTTGTGTGGAGACTTTATCGTCAGAGGATGTGGAACATGACTAAATGTTGTGTCTGACTTCTGTAGGCTTTCCTTATACGAGTTCACTGTTCAGAATGAAAAGATACAAATGCTATTCTGTCTATATTGAAAGATACATATCTAGTGTTATTAGGTCTGCACATAAGAAGTAATCCTTCAGCTCTTAAGCATATACATGGACTAAATATGGTTTTCGCTATTGCTGCTCACATTCATTTAATATTTAAGGAATATTTATTTCTTAAGAGAGAAATTAAAAAAGTTTTTCAGATAACTGTAGCTTTATGTTGTGACATAACTTGAGTAATTTGATCCAAAAAAATGTATTTCACATTTTATACTCTTTATTTATACCACAAGTTATATGATCTGTATATAAAAAAAAACATTAAAAAAAAAGGAGCTTTTTATGTCTCTGATTTCTTTTGGCCACTATATCAATTCATATTTCGTCAGTCAGGTTTAGGACTAGATTCAGATTGGTAGCTTTAAGCCAAAGGAAAAGCAGCCTGACACTTAACTTTACCATCAGTGCTGGCAGAGGTAGCATGTCGAACACTGCCCTCGGCTTTAATTAAAGATAAACAGCTTTGAAAGTCTTGGACTACATCATACAAACATGCAGACACAAACACAGAACTGCTCACACAGACACCACCACAATATAATGTCTGGATTACAAAAAAGCTACAGGAAATGTAAAAAACAACAATGCATTTAGTCTACACTGGAGATCAAAATTAGAGAACAATGTATGAACACTTGATTTTTTCAGAAATAATGTAATCTACACTGATCAACATTTGAAGGATTTTTTGTAAGGGATACACCATGCCATTAGAATAGTGTTTTTCTAAATAGCCAAAGTATATCAACATAAACCTTTATTTTGCAAAAAACGTGATGATCATAATTAGACAACAGTAATGACTGTAACACAGAGAAAGATTACAGCTAAATTTTCTGAAAGTTACAACAGTCAGTAACTAGTAGGAAGTGTACAGGCCTTTGCTTTGAATGACTTCAGCACATCTGTGGCCACAGGACATCACTAGTCACTCACACCGCTCTGGTGTGATTGTGGTCCACTCTTCTTCCAGTCTCTTCCACAGTTCTGTGACTGTTGTGGGTTTCTTGGCCATAAATTTGTCACCAAGGATTTTCCAGAGGTTTTCTATTGGTTTTAGATCAGGACTCTGGGCTGGCCATTTCATTGTTTCAATGTTTTCAATTTCAAGGAACTGCTTTACCAGTTTTGCTGTGTGACAGAAGGCATTGTCCTGCATGAAAACTGCTGGCTGATTGAGTGATGAACGCAAGGAAGGAACCACGTGTTGTTGAAGAAGGTTCTGATACACACTTGCATTCACTCTTCCATGTATGAGAGGTCCAACTCCTACTGCCAAAAACATTCCCCAAACCCTTCCTCCTCCACCTTTCACTGACTTCTTTATACACTTTGGGTTCAGTCTTTCCCCAGTTTGTCAACAAAGAAAGTTTCCCATCATACCCAAATAAATTAAACTTGCTTTCATCACTAAAATGAACTCTGGACCACTTCTCTGTCCACACAACACGCTCCTCAGCAAAGGTGAGTCTAGCGTTTTGATTCTTTCTGCTAATGAGAGGTTTGGTAACTGCAGAGTGGGCTTTCAGTCCAAATGTTCTTAAACGTTAAGACACTGTATGAGAAGTTCCTTACCCTGTTCAGTGCATGAATTCTCTGCATTATCCTGTCCTCTCTTGCATTAGTATTTCATGGGTGACCAGCCTTCTTGGGGGGACTTCAATGAGTTTGTGATGTTGTAAATATGCAATATTCGAGACTTGGAATGACCAACTTCTCTTGCTATGGCTGATAGGGTTTTTAGCCTTCATCTGGACAACCTGCTGCCGGAGGGTTTCAATCACTTTGGAATGGCTCACCATTTTTGCAAAGTCAGTGAAA
>JAOYMR010000005.1:15104877-15140804 GCA_025802075.1 Tenebrosternarchus preto
TGTGAATAAAAAAAAAATAGAGGGATGAGAGAAAAGAGCGAATGATAGGAAGGAATGGTGAAATGGATGGAGACAAAGGGAAAAGAACTAACAGATGTGTGTGTGTGTGTGTGTGTGTGTGTGTGTGTGTGTGTGTGTGTGTGTGTGTGAGTAATTAATAACCTGTCCTTGCTGAACTTCATACCCATGCGTGGACAAACTCATCCATCCAGGTAAGGGGGGGGGGGGGGAAAGTGGGGATTTGTGCTGAAAATCTGAACACCGGACAGAACACAGCCACCGCTCGCAGTGTGCGTGGGTGGACGGCCCCAACTTACATAACACCCCCCTGCTCTTTCAGTGGCAGTCGACATTTTCGGTAGGACATAAACCGCATTTCCTGTTTTAAGCCTGTGGACGAACCTAACGAGAATGCAAGACGAATGCAAGATGTTCATCTGCATCGAGACATTCAGCTTTTTGGGGTTTTTTTTGGCATTTGCTTGCATGATGAATTTAGATGAAGACTCCAGGGTCTGGATGGGGTCTAGCTCCCAGTCCTGCGTCAATGTGTCCATGTGACGCTCACACCTCATTTCCTTCGTATTTTAAAACTATAAGTAGTTGAGTTATAGATATATATTTAGAAAAAGCAAAGCTTTACCAAATTGCTCTGGTTTAAGACATCACCCTTGGAAGGAACTCTGTTTGCATCCCCAAACTTTTCCAAACAACATAGAGCAGCTCTACATCGCAATGGATCAATACCCGCTGTGGCAAAGTCAATCACCACTTCGTTGCCACAAGTTTGGCTCAGGTAATGTTTAAAATCGCCATGTGGGAACAGGTGGGGGCGGAGCCTCACCTGTGCCCTCACCATTGAGGGAAGACTTGTACTGGGACCACATGGTGGTTTGTCGGGGAGCATCCTCATTGGATACCGCACTGCCATTAGGGTTGGCATAGAAGAGGAGGAGTGGCTGGAAATGGCCCCGGATGCATTTGGATGCCACATCTTTCCATTTGGTACCGATCTGGATTGCACAAAGCAGACATGTACATTATGGCAGCCTCGACATGGGCCCTTCCACCATTAGGCCCCAAGTGCTTCTACACATACGAAAGTCTACAAAAGGAATATGTACACAGTAAAATCTACCAAGGATCCTTATACCAAATATAGGCAAGATTAATTTATTTGAACTACAATGCTGATCTATCAAGCTTAATAAGTGTGTGGATTTCATAGCACTGAAGAGATTAAGCCAGATTAATGTCAGAAATCACATCAACTGGAACAAAGGAATCTAAATCCAAACGGAAATCTGCTCTGGACACCGACCTCTTTAACTGTGGCGTCGTCGAAGAAGACCCATTTGGAAGACTTGCTGTGATAGGCAAAGGAAAGGTAATGGTGACTGGAGTAGCAAATCATGCCCACCAGGTGAAGGTCTCTCCTCTTGGCATTTTCATCAGTAACTCTGTAGAACAGCTGCAGACACAGAGGAAAAAAGGGTGGTCTGAGGGAAAGGTGGGTGAGGCGGTAAGGTTCGGAGCAGACGCGCAAAAAAATAAAAACACAGAACAAGTAAAAAGGCGGCAGATTTTGAATGTCTTTGTTTTGCAGGTATAAATAGGGAACACAAGTCATGTATCAGTTAAAGTGACTATCTGGCATCCAACAGAAAATCTGTGTCTGCGTTGACATGGATGGATAATCTCATTGATCCTGATATTACAGTTGTCAGGAGAAAAAAAAAGAAGTGTCTTTATCTATGGAAGAGCTGTCATGTTGTGCACAGTTATGGCAATATTGTACTAACGTCAGGTGTAAATTCAGTGGATATGCAGTATGAGAAGTTTTCATGTAGTGGCGTGCAGCCTAACCCAGATACCTTCAGGTGCTTTGTTGGCAGTGAAACTGAGATCAAGCGTGTGAGATCACACATCAGATCAATATTTTTTTTTTTATTAACTGTGCAGACAGGCATAAATTAACATATAATTCAGACATACGAGAATGACGACTGTGAGTGTAGGTGCGAAATAAGTGTTTCTAATATATATTATGCTTGGAAAACTGATCAAGATAAACATTGTATGAACAAATAAGATGGCATGATTAACCAGCAGGATAGTTGTTTTCAAATATCGAGTACTATTAACAAAGTGTTAAATTAAGAACATCAACTTTAACATGGTTTCTTCAGGTCTAAAGGGGAGTTGGTGAATGCGAGCATTCCGATACCCCAGAAAGATTGAGTTGTGACCCGAGAGAGCGGATGACATCTTCGGTGAGATCCGACTGCTCTGCGTCCCACACGAAGCCGATGGTGACGATATCTGGGCAGTTCATCAGGACACGTCGGATTTTGATGCTCTGTCCGCAGTTGCTCTGCGAACCGAAAGAGCAAGGGCCACGGTCACAGTTAGGGCCGCGCTAAAACACGACGGCGTTTCTCCTTCTTTGCGTTTCTCAACGTTAATGCGAGTGTCCCCAAACCAACCAGGTTCGGCAAACCTCAGAACAAAAGCGGCAGCCACGTGGAAGCGCAGGCACGGAGCTTAGTGTTCTGCCGTTGCCAACGGAGACGATAGGTCAACAGTGGCTAGTCAGGCACTGCTATTTATAATGTCTGCATGTGACTGCCAGCTAATGCTTCAGGCCTCGTGTCTGTGACAGTAGACGGAAAAAAACGCCACTAGACAAGTGGCCCCTAGTGTATAACATCCAACAAAATTCACTGATCAACTCAACAGCGATAGCATCCATCTGCAGCGGTGTTCAGTGTCTCCGAACTGTCACAGAGATCGTTAGGAAAGCAGGCTACCTGTCACAGAGGAAGGGCAAAGCGATACGTTTTTGTTTGTTTCCTGTGCCGCTTGTGGGAAACTCAATTGGCCGCATAATATTCTCCTCAGTATCTGTTACATTTTTGTGATAAAAGAAAACATAAGAAATCAAACATTACAATATTACTATACATTCCATTAAAACATTTTCTGTTGATTACATTACTTTAAGATATTACTTCACCTCCTTAACCCTCACAGAAAAATACGAAATGAGTGGAACAAAAAGTGAAATGAGCTGCTGAAGTAAAACAGTTGCATGTGCTTGAACGTCCGAGGCACAAGCTGTCCTCAGAAACACGCATCATCCCCTCCACAAATATAGACCATCACATGACCTGCCGTTATGCCATCGAAGACAAGTTCTCTGCTGATTCAGCAGATACCACGTTTACGTCTTCTGCACCTCCCGAAGTCTTAGATATGGATTAGGTTCCATCTGAGGAGACTGAAGTCACTGGCAAAGTCACTTTCACAGAAAAAATCTGAAGTATTTCTTAACTGTTAAATAAAATAATAATAATAATAAAATGTTTTTGTTCTCAAACAAATAAAAAGAACAGGTGGTGGGAGAAGCTGAGGGAGAGGTGGTGACGTACAGGGCAGTTGCGGAGGTCTCCGATGGTGTTTGCTGCCTGCAGCAGTTCACCGAACATGTCCGACCTCAGCCTGTCCATCCTCTCCAGCACCCGCTCCACCTGTTGGCTAACAGCCAGGGAAAAAACACTGAGTTCCTCAGTGTCACTTGGTTAGTCAGTGTTCCCCATTTGCACGACAGACTACTCTTCTAAACAGTAAATAACAACAGTGTAAGTCAACACTATAGGCTAAAAGTAAAGAAAAGGTGGTCTTTTAACCTTCTGTGGTTCTGCAAATGATTTACAGGGGTCCCAAAGAGGTAATGTCATGCTTGGGTGAATGAAGGCTCACCACAAGGCGGTGGTGGAGACATAGTGCACCAGCTCGGTGAAGGGGAGGGGATCCGATGACGCTCCACAGCTCCGGCACACAAACTGTGGGGTGGGGTGGGGTGAGGGAAAGATCCTGTGGTCAGTACCGAGCGGCACACGACACGGTACTCACTGTCGCTCAAAGTCCTGCCTTAAACCCCTGACCCTGTTTGACTTACGGCAAAGAACAAGGTGGAATAAGTCTCCTTGCCTGCACTTAAACCACTTTCTTCCGTCCATGTTCCCGTTTCTTTATGTTCTAAAGTCTGGTGATGCACTGAAATGTGTGCGCTACTGACTCGGTAGTACTGACTTAACTCATAGACTTGCTGTTGGAAAGGAAGCCCTGCTGAATGCGGAGTACCTGCTCGTAGAGGGTCATGGCGAATCTCTGGTGTGTGATGCATGACCTGGAGGTGCACGGCTCAGCAGCCGGGTCAGACACCAGGTGCAGGTGGATCCGTTCCAGAATATTCTCCTGTCTCCGCCAGCACAGAGGGAAAGAAAGCGGGAGAACAGAGATGAAGGGTCGCCCACCGCTCTCTTCAGCACAATAACAGCAGGTTTGCTCGAGCTATTCTTAGGACTACGATTATTGCTTTATCACGGTTAATATTATTAGCATTCCCAACATGTCATCATACAAGGGCGTCATAATGGGTAAAAGAATCTACTTAAAAAATTATTTAGAGGGGAAGGAAGTGGTTCATGGTCAAAGTAGAGAACTGAACATCAATAAGAAGGCCATGTTTTACACACTTACATACAGTATTACACACTTAGGATATTACAAACAATCCACTTGACATCGTCTGTGACTGTAAATACATGAGACCACGTAAAATGCATGAGTATTTGCTTGTATGAGGTTGTCCATAAGAAATTACACCCATCTTTTACCTCAGACACCCTAAAACATGCTTCAAAAGTCCATAAAACACAAAATCTTGGCAAAGGTAGGACAGTTCACCTAAATCCTGTTTTAAAGCAACAAATATCAACCCACGGTTAGGAATCTGAGACTTGAGCATGAATTTAAAAAAACCGAGCAACTACCTCCTACCGCAAAATTACTTTGTCAATGAGCATTTAAACATAAAACTAAAGAAAGTATTTTTAGGCAGGACAGGTGTTGGTGGAAATTCAAGAAATTAGTGCTAGTGTGGTGTGCTGGTCAGCTCTAATTTGTGTTCATGCTAGCAACTGAAGCAGTGCAGAAATAAAGGCAGCATACGAAACATTCGGCCGCGTCATCCATGAGGCCCAGCTGGAAGCGTTGCTCGTCTTTAAAGGTCTCGGCCAGCGCGTGCCGCAGGGTATCCGACGGCAACGCCCGCTCCCGACTCTGCTGGAACTGGCTAAATATGCTCTGCAGACAGAAGGGGGAGGGGAAAACCAGCCAACTTTCTACATATATATATATGTGTGTGTGTGTGCACAATGCAAGAAGGAAAACATCCAAAATACCTGTTTTTTTTTCTAACAGTCTAACATTCCATTCCCTTCTATTCTAACTTTGAGAACCTGAATATAAACTAAAATAGTGAAAGGTCTTGCCATAGAGTCACTTAAATTAGTAGGAATACAATGTTAAAATTGTGAGCACTGCATCAAAAGCTATCATGAGGTCATGTGAGGGGCAGTTCATTTGTCTGTTTACATATTGACCTTTAAAGCACAGAAGATGCAGGCGTCTCCAAGGCAGAAGTGGGCGGACAGTTGCCTCAGACTTCTCCTGAAGATATCCAGCTGCCAGAGAACCTATGGCAAGGAGACAGAAGTACAACTACACTTCAGCATACACAACAAAACCCTCTGTACAGCAATCACGCTAAGAGGTTAGCCTCAAGCTAAATCTCATTCCATAACAAGCAGCAGCTAAGGAATCAAAGAGCTTCCGTTTTTAATTTGAAACTCAAAATAAAAGTAAAGCCAAGCACTGGCCACTATAATTGAAGGACTGGTCAACCGTTTCCTTTTAGGAGGTTGTTTAACCAAACAATGCTAACATGACTGACAATCAGTACCAAAGTTGCCAGCTAACACATTATCATGATAACTAGTATTCTGGTAAAACACCCTTTATCCCAATTGTTGTATTCCTACATAACCTTATGTTCTTCTAATATTTATTTATATTTTTCTAACATCCCTATAGTCTTCTACTAACATTCTTGGTCTTGTCTCTACCCACAATGCACAGCAGTGACCCAGGCACTCACCTGCACTGCGCTGTTGAGGAAGCAGCTGTTCTGGCCAGGCTCATTGAGGAGACCCTTGGTGAGGGCCAGGGAGAGCATGCTGCCTGGTTGGTACGACTTCCCCAGGCCTGTCCCCACAGTGCCCCCAGTCCCAGCAACACCGTTCCCAGGCTTCCTGAACAGCTTGACCCATGCCATGGAGCACGAGTCCTCCCTTCTCCGGAGATCCGAAGGAGTCACTTACTTAAGAATCGCAAAGCGGCCTTGTGTGTCGTGGGTGGCATCTGTACCCAGCGGCCCCTGTGCCTGACAGGGAAAGCGATTCCACAAGGCTCAGGAGGCAGTCTTAATTGGACAAAACAGTTATAGCACGGGACAGGTTGTTGGGGGTGCAGAATTTGACCACACACCATTGGGATGGGCGAGGGTCGGCACTTCTGATGCAGACGCTGGCAAACTAGTGACGTCTAGCCACAGGTTGTGACGCGTTGCTTTGCTGTTCCCTCAGCATGGGTAAAGGATGAGCTCTGTTCAGGGGGAAACCCCAGCAGTGACATGCAATGGGAAGAGAAGAAGGAAGACGGAGAGCTGGACAAATCCATGTCTCTCCAGGGTTTTCCTAATAGGGTTAGCACCAGTCGATCCGCATCTCACCCATAGGCACAGAGCGTCGGGTCAGAACATTTGTGGCCAACAAAGGGTGACCTGTAATGAGTGATGGAGGGGAGGAAGGGAATGGGATGGATAAAGAAAAAGAAAATCAATTGTTGTTAAATGGAAAACCACTTCAGACTGCAGCGGCAAATTAGCTAAATTAAACGGAAAAACTGTTACAGTACACGGCAACCGATACCAGCATCCTGGGTTTGCAGATATGGAATAGCGTGTAAGGTTTAGACAAAACCAGCTTGAAATTGCCACTGTAAATGCTTAAGATAAATCCCTCCCGATATTTCAGTTTTTCTTATCATCTTTCAGAACCTCAGGATCAATAATCCATAAAACATTCGCTGAGCTGTCCCACATTTCTGCTGGTTCAGCTTTGGATGGGAGATGAAGTCAGAGCCAAACACTGCATAACGCGCCCATTTATTTCTGAGTTCACTTCCAATGTTAAGAGGGATTAGGGACACAGGCAAGATACAATACCACACCTTGCTTGTGATGGAGCCATGGAATCTGCTAAAACCCTCCACCCGCTCCTGCGACTATGCCCAGTTTCCCTTTCTTCTGCTTCTTGCCGTGTGGGGTTTCAAGATTTGAAATGCCCTGCAACAATTTTACCCAGGGAAATCGCCTTAAGAATATCTCCCAAAAAACGTTGAAGGCAAAAAGAAGTGGGCTGAAAGAGAAGCTGTAGAGAAACTGCAGGATCTATAGCCATTTCCCCTCCTTCAGTACACCTGCGATTTTCTAGCAACTTGTATTTACCTTTGTGCAGTTTTTACCCACTTTTTGTCCATAAAACACAAAACCTTTTAACACAGCAGTTTCATTCAGAAAATAGGCAAGGCCTGAATATCAACAGCTCTAAAGAGATGCATGAAAATGCAGTGCCTGCTCAGGAACTGCTCAGGCCCGTCCTCAGCTCAACAGTGTGCAGGTGTGCCGCAAACCACATTTCAACAAGTGAAGGAGAAGTGAAATCTTCTCATGATGGAGAAATTTACAGTATATGGGTACAAGCTGAAACCTGCCCGCAGTAAAGTCAAGTGGTAAAAGCCAGGTGTTTCGTTACAAATCCAATATCTGGTGCCCAGAAACCCCAAGCATATGGTCCAGACGTGGAAAGAGCTTTGATTTCAACAAAAAAGAAAAAGGAAGGAAAAAAAAAAAAAGACAAAGTGGACTCCAGGTGGAAATACTGTTTACCATGTATTACGTTTCTGCGGTTTTCATTTTTGAAAACATCCATAGGACAGCAGCTTGCTCTGCCAAATTCTAGGTCTGCCTGAGTCAACAGGTCCACTCACTGTCCATGCCATTCATCAAACAACACGTAACATTATACTTAGAAAGACTTCAGGCCACAGAAGATGTTAATCTGTGTTCGGAGGTCCTTAACCCTAAAGCAGATTGTGCATAAATCTTAATGTTTTGCAGCTCTGGAGCTGCTCTGATGAATACATTTTGCTGCAGCCTGATTTTCGTGGAATAAA
Source organism: Tenebrosternarchus preto (assembly GCA_025802075.1). NCBI lineage: Eukaryota > Metazoa > Chordata > Actinopteri > Gymnotiformes > Apteronotidae > Tenebrosternarchus > Tenebrosternarchus preto. The sequence goes on from JAOYMR010000005.1 coordinate 15,113,020, forward strand.
AGAAACGGAAAAAGAACTGGGTTAAGGGGGGACTTTCAAGGACACCAATCTCAGCAGGTCTAGCCTCCTGCCTAACGTACACGATTCATCTTGCGAAGGTGATCAGAACTCATAAACAGGGTTTCTGTAACACAAGTTTCAAAATCAGATTGTGAGTGATTGATAGATGGAGTACGTAATTTTGTTGTTAAAATGCCCGTTGCAGCTGTAGGGGATCTGACCAGCCGTGATCTTGTGTTGGTATGCTATTTTTATAGAGGCTTAACGAAGGAGCACATTTGAGTTGAAAATCTTAAGACCGTTAATGAGATAACATTTGTTCAGTTTTGAGAGCCATACACAAATACTTTACAATTGCTTTTACTTCAACAGACACTAGATTTTTGTTTCTGGAATCAGACTGATTGCTGTGTTCTTTACAATGCTTAATTAATTCTTTTTACAAGTGCTGTTTTTAACACACTTGATTAGACTCTCCCATTCAGCCTGCTTACACTGCAGAAATCCTTTTTATTTATGTATGGCATTTACTTTCACATACTTTTCAACCATTTCAGCAATTGAGGCTATACTCTTGAAGGTATACTTTTGTGTTAAAAATTATATTGGAGTAGGAACATTAGTTTTACTGCAGTAATCCACAACTGGGTGTAATATACTGCTTGTATGGTGTCAGGGGATAGGAAGCAATTGTAAGTGGAATTAGTGCAGTGCATGTAGAAGTAGATCTGGTTAGCTCAGAATTCCCTTTTATAACATATTTAAGAGCTCGTCTGCTTAAAATGAGCGTGACTGAAGAAGGCAATCCCATGGGTACAAAACAGAACCTGGGCCCCGTGTGTTAGTTACGAGAAATCTCGTCGGCATCGAAATAGACTTTCACCGTTTTTAGTCATTAGACTTTCACCGTAGTTAACGAGATCGTGTTAACAAAACGTTAGAGTTGTAACTGAAACTATACGTTACACACTGCGGCCTTCTCATCCAAGCCAGCAGGTCGGGGGTTAGCGCCAGCGCAGCACTTGTTGCCGCAGCGTTGCAGTACATTACCGTTAAAATCACACTCTGGAACATTGCCATGGCTACAGCACAGGACGGAGATCCGCAGGCTGCAAAGAGCGACTCGCGCTGACCCTCTTCCTTCGGCCAGCAGTGGGAATGTTTTCAAATCTTCTCACAGTAAAGACTACTCAGCACGCTTGGGTAAAAAAAAAAAAAATCAAATCCGCTACAGTTCAGTAATTTTGTTAGATTCTTGTGGCCTGTAATGTTTAAGATACAACTTTGATACATATTAGAAAACATAGCGAGTGTACATGTTACTTTGGAAATGATTTTCTGTCACAAATAGACGTTACTGGTTTTGAAAGAAGTGGTCCCAGTTACGCAAATTTGCCCGGCTCTCACCCTCATTTTCAAGTAGCAATTCTGTTAAACTTTAACAACTGGACAAATTGAACTTTAATAATGTTACCCGGTTTACATGAATGTGTTGCCATTTGCTCTACAAAACTTTTATCAAATATATTAGCCAAAAATATATAAATGTACATAAGTAGGTTTATATAAAATATAATACAATAACTAATTAAATGGCCCTCGTCCACTGACTCAGACGAGGAAAACTACGTGTAGATAAAACATTCGCTTTTCCTCTGAATAGCATTATAAACATACTGTAAAAATGTCTCTGGATAGAAAGTCATAACATTTTCGATAAAATGATGGGAAAAATGTATACTATGCTATTTTTAGTACAAGTCGTATCTGCCACATACGTTTTACATAAAACGTCTACATTCCACGCATGTCGACGAAGAGACTGCAGAACTGGACCACAGGGTAACGGTTTTGATACAGCTCTGCCTAGGTTATCCCAGCCTGTACTGTAGCATGCCTTAGGTGCCTCAGCGAAGCCGCCGAAGTGTCACTGCAGAGAAACTGCAAATCCACTAGCCCGTTTAATATAAAGAGACAAGAGAAATCCGCATGGCATTCTTTTTACACCTGTTAGGACGCATGCGTACCGAGATGCCACTTTATACCGCAACTCGCGATCTACTGGCTCAAATACACTCTAACAAGAAAATAAGGAAACAATTTTACTGGCGAAGTACTCACCCCACCATTCCAAAATGTGCCCCAATATTCCCAAAGTATCTTCTACTTAGCATCAAACAGTGGCTTTAAACGTTTAAGTTTAGCCTATGTCAATACAGCACTTTTGACTCTTGCTCAAGTTATCTTAAGTCGCAAGCGTTTGGCTGGTGTAACAACAATCGCATAAAACGGTTGTCACGTTGTCTGAACGGGCCTCCTTTGCGGCAGTAAATCAAACCAATAACAAACGCGACTGGAGATCAGCGTGTCCGCAGGCACCATCAGCAGTACATTTTTGCTCGCCTGCTCTTTCCTACACTCGGAAGCTCGCGCTTTCGCGTGCTCTTGTTGATCTGTGTAATGCCGTTGTAGGTATTTCCTGTGGCAAGCGGTAGCAATGAATGATTCCGAGCGCTTGAAAGTCTGCAAAGGATTACTGATAGATTGGGAGTTACAAGCTAGAACTCCGCCCCTGGTATAGTGTATATACTGCAGTCCCACAAGAATAAACTCGGTACCGCGGTGAAATGAGGTGCGTGTGTTGTCGGGCGTAGATTCCGTTATAGCCCCTTTTCTGAGAATTTTACTGCTCGTGCGGCGGCGTTGCACGTTGTAGTTTCAACGTGTGGACAATTACAAATGCATGTCGTGCACTGAGAAGCGTTTCGTAAGCATGCATCACAATAACTCACGGTGCATCATGATCTAGGAGCTACAGTCGTTCTCCTGAAATGAAACTGCGTATGAGCTCATGCGCCATATAACGTCAGTTTCTGTTTATTGTTACACCCCAGCTAGTAATGAAATATTTTAGCGCTATTATGCATGAAGTACAGGCAAAGTTAACAGAAGGCGCGAGAACAGCGACCTCGTTTTCGTTTGCACTGATGTCATGGATAGCCTCTAATGCTGTAGCCTACTTTTAAAAAAACAGCACATTGACTTTGTGCTTAGAATATGGCCTGAGCGAAAAGCAGAGATTATTCTTGTAAAAGGTTACGCACGTTCTTACCGCAGATAGCCTACCGCTGTTTGCAAAAAAGAGAGATTTGTTTAGTTTAAATGACTGAAGCAATGCATTTCAGGGGGCTGGAGGTCAACTATATTTCTACACACTGAATTTTAGGAAAATGTAGTCGTGTCTTGATTACATAGACATAACATGTCTCAAAACAAATTAGGCAATGGATAATTTTTTAAAGTTATATACTAAACTAATTTACAACACAACTAATATTTTGTAATATTTTGTAAACTGAAATGAATTGAGCTTTTATGACCCCATGCAGGCAAACCAAAAATACAGTTGGCTGGGTGCAATAAAATGTTTTTATTTAGTTTAACAGGCTACACATGGAAGTGTACATTTTAATGTTTTTTTTCTATTTGTTTATTTTCAATATTATGAAATCTATCCATCTGGTCATTTAGAATTCATGCAGTGTTTATGAAGAGTACCTTGGAAAAGTGTTATAACCTCACTAAGTATCAGCCACAAGACATTTTTCATCTGTCTTCCCAAAATCTTTTTTTTTTCTGGTTAATTTTTCAGCAGCACGTCGTAATTTGTCAATGTTTGAGAATTAATAGGGATTTATTAGGAGAGAATAATTACACTGACACAGAACACCATACATCCAGGAAAAGAATATCCTAAATCCCATCTCGGTCTTCTTTAGAAACAACCCCCACTCTGTGCAGTCTCTAGTCAAATTAGATAAACATGTGATTAAAATCTACGCGGACACGTGACAGGCCAAAGTTCAGCCCTTGCCTGGATATGGAAGGCTAGCGCAGTATCGTTTCAGCCAGTGTCCCGTCTCAGTCAGTCTCCCGCGAGTCCATCCGATCCATATTTTTTACAGGCTATAATTAGCGTTTGCTAGTCATTGTTGCGTGAGTAACGGGGCTAACACAAGCTCCGGGCGCATGCTGCTCTAGCTACTGCTCCAAGATCACAGCAGAGCTTCGTTAAGTGCTATTATGGCTTAAATGGCATTCGTCAACGATTGGACATGACAGCTTACATATTAATACTAGTACCTGGGTGCTTGTTGTCTGTCAGCTGCACCCTGTCTTCTAAAAATCCACACAGAAAATCCTTAGTTAGTAAAAAGCACGTTCATGAGTCGTTGTGGATAAGTGCTTGTTCAGTGCATCAGTGTAAATTTAAATGAAAATCTGAAAACTGAATTAAGTGGTCAAAAGGGGCCTATTTATTACACAACTTTTATTAAGTTAATACTTAATGTATAGGTCAAAACCAGGGCCTCATATAAAGTTAAAAGAATAAAAGCTGGAGTTTTGCATTGGACAATAACGCTGTTGATTGTTCAAAATGTAGAGTCTGTATTTTAATAGTCTCACATCCAACATTAGCTGCACATGAATCGCTGAGGATCTAACCAGCTTTTTAGTCTGTGATAAACCTATTTTGTAATCATTGTTTTGTTTAAACACTGATTTGTTTAAAATTTTAAATTACTGTTTGGAAAGACAATTTCCACCAGAACAAAGTGTCTGACAAATCACTGCTTATTTGCCCCAGTACATTAAAGTGTGAGAATTTATGGCTACTAATGTGTGGTGGGTGTTTGATGTGAGGAAAGGGGAAGTAATCAGAAGACAGTTGCTCATAGTCGGGAAGCTCGTGAGTGCCTGTTTATTGTAACCCTAGCACAGTAAGTGCCAGATGCGAAGCTACTTATGTCCCCTTTAAATATATCCGGGGTTAGCGTCCACGGGCGCAGCTGTCTCGCGTGTGCCGGCAGTGTAACTAGAGCAGGTTTCTCAGACGGTGACAAGCGGTAGACGGGTGGCAAGTTTTTCTGTGGTCAAGATTAAAACGGCCAAAAAGAAGGCGGGAAAAGAGGGGACGTTCCTCCCAGCCGCCCCCACTGTGATCATGTATGAAATATGATGAAGTGTGATTTGCATCATCCATTATATCTTCCAGGAAAGATCCGGAGCGAGCATACCGCGTTTCGAGGATTCCGTTCGAATGACATCATGCATATGCCTGGATAGCTAACTTTTAATGCGCTGAATATATATATATTTTTTTTTTATGCGCTGACATTTGTTATGTGCTGAGGTTTTGTGAATCGTGTGTGTACAGATAACCCAACTCCAGTTTTTATTTCTTGAAATAAATACAATTTTATTCCAGAGTGTACAGCGCAGGTTAAAATAGTTTGGAGTAAAACAGAAGCGCAGGTTCCTCATACGAAATCTGAACAACAGCAACCTTCAAGAAGCGTTTCATAAAATTGTTTGCAACAGTGAACTTATGTTACAGTAAAAACCTTCAAAAAAATCAGCATGTCCTATTTACAACCCCCCCCCCCTCTTTCTGTGTTATATTGATTCAGATTTATTTTGCAAATGGTGAAGTCTCACCGTTAGCATAAAAGACTCACAGCTGCAGAGTGCAAAACTGCATCAATGTAAAGTTTTTTTTTTAAATAAAACTTCCTACATCAACTAAAACACATCTAAACAATTTACTGTGAAACACAGATTATGGACTCTAATGTAATCATAAACTGAAACCCCAAAAGCCTCCCATTAATGAAGTCTACATTATTATTAGTGACTTCTGATATGTATTAATGATGCATCATGAAACCACATTAGTAATTAGCACATTTATGAAGTTAGATCAGCCCTTTTTTGTTATTTTTTTATATAATTACTTCATACATAAACTGTATTACAAGGTGTCCTGTATTGCCATGTTTTTAAATTGATGACTTGTTCGTTTTGATGCATAAAACATTTGTATTGATTTTGAGTTCTGCTGTCAGCACTGGGTGATGGTACTAATGTTGCTACTAACCTTTAATGTGATCACAGCGAGTGTGGAAGCAACAGGACCAAGCGTTAAAACCCCTTTCTAGAATGCACTGTGGTGGCAGCCCTTGTTCCAAGATCAGTTTTCGCATGCTAACCTTAACACACAAAAAAAAAAAAAAAAACAGCCGTTGAGGAGATGCGGTCAAATCCTCACTAGGATCCTCTACTGCAGCGAGGCAGTTGTCATGGTGAGCACAGATCACCATGGCGAGTACAGGTCGTCATGGCGATTACAGGTCGTCAGACTCCGGGATCTCCGGGGGCTCCAGGGGGACTGTGGGCAGGATGAGAGGCAGGCCGTCAGAGATCCATCCCTGGGCCGTCCTGTTGAACGTGGGCCTCTTGGCCGCGGCGTCCTGGAGCTCGGGGTACCGCGGCGGGTTCAGGTCGATCTCCGGGATCTTGAAGGTGATCCCGCGTGGGGCCTTGTCGAAGCCGCCGTATGGCGTAGCCACCCTGGAAACACAAGCACGGACGCGGTTAAAGCGTTCGCAATTCACCTCCACCCCTGCTTGCATCATCTGTTTGGGGAGGAAGGTGGAGATTAGCAGCATGGGAGATTGCCAGTATGGGGCCCCATTCAGCTCCATTGTCAAAGGCAGAATGGCTGACTTTGTGTGCTCCTGCTGCCTTTTACGACTTTGGACAGGAGTCTGTGCTTGCTTCATTAATTTGGATGTGGAAAATAAGGAAGGTTTATCATTTTTTTAATAGCACTTTTTTCCCCTCTCTTTTCATTTTTCTGCCATAGCAGTTCGTCTGAGAAGAAAATTCCTTGGCTAATGTCACGTGTGGACTGACAGAGCAGTGTGGGTTGTTTAATCTTTAACCTTAGGAGAAGAGTACACTTAAAAAATATATATGTTCCTAATTTTTTTTCTGAGTAGATTGTTAAGGGTGATGTTGTAGCTGGTAAATATCTAGGTGAAATATTGACTGAAATATGATCATAACTGCACCATGTAATCAAATCTACTGAATTGACAATACCAGTGCATATTAAAACCAGACAGTGCAGCTGTAATTTGATATACTGTTTGTACTGTTGATATTTTGAAAAAAAAAAAGGTCAAATGTCAGTGGACTTGACCATGCAGTTGCCATCCACAAGAGGGCGCTGCTGTGCATGAATATTACATAACTTCCACTAATTTTTTAACACTATATACCGGCAACACAATTTGTAATGCAAACTCTCATTCAACTTGATCTAAACAACACTGTAATTACTTATGGTGATTACCTCCATTTAATATGTACTGAGGACAAATTATTAATTACAGTAAAGGAAATTGTATGTATATGAAGTAGCTGCATAGGTTTATGAGAAAATCAAATTAAAATGCTTTTAATAAGTTTGCATTTGCCATTATGAAGTGGCAGAGGGGAGTGTGGTTGGTGTTACCTGTTAAAGCTCCTGTAATCGGGCATCTCAGGTCTGGCCTCGGGTACAGGCACCCTGACCTGGAGCGTATCGGCCAGAGCCGGGTCATTGATGATAGCCTGTTCCCAGGGCGAGTGGTAGGACTTTGGCAGGGCAGTGGAATTGAACCTCTCAGGGGGCACGTCCTTCAGAGGGCCCCCGTAACCTGTGGCATGAGAGAAACAGGGAACAAGCCTGCTGGAAAGGAACTCTCAGAAGGGACACGACTGCCTGCAGCTGGAGAATGTAAAACAAAAGCTTTATGTAAATCCGTGAACTTGGCGCGAAATCCGTGGGCGCGAATGACAGTCATGAGAAAAGACATGGTTATTCAAATTAATAGTAATATGAAGTATATTGATACATCCAATCCATCCCAGCAATATCAAATAAAGCACTGGGAAGCAAGAGGCTCTTAACATTCTATCACTAATCCAAAGGTCTAAATTAGAGTTTAAAAAAAGTTCACATTTAAATATAGAAGCTAAGAAAATGCTGTCGTTAAAAGATAAATCAAAGTTTTAGATTCATTCATTTATACCCATTCATGGTAGAAATATATTCAAAATCAGGTGTTATAGTCCTGAGTTGCATTGTCCAGTATAACTATTTCATCATTTCCGCACATTCTGATCTGGAGGGTGTGTCTGAGGGCTGGGAGAATTGCTGGGAAGCTCCTCACAGCCTCTCTACATTCTCATCTCTAGTTCTTACCCCACAACATCTCTCCCACAAGAGATAAGCGAAGGTTCTGGAATCATCTGCTGTTTCCTGCATGGATCGGCAAAGCTTAGTAAAGGGTGTGGGAGGTGACCAAAGACTTGTCCTGCATGACACGAAGTGCTACTCTCATCACATCCTTGATGAACAGAATGACAGTGTGTGTGTGTGTGTGTGAACAGCCTATAGGAAAGGTGTCTGTTTTACACCCACTCTGCAGAGAAAGCATCTCATAATTGTATTTAAGGTCACTCCAAGCTGCAGTCACTACATTTGCTTTGACTGAATGAATCCTCAATATCATATTATACATCATATAATATGTCCTACTACATAAGAAACGTTTGCCACATACCTGGAGCGATTTCCTCTGGATTTGCTGCATTTCTGAGATTTGGGGTGTTGGGGGGTGTTTTAGATGCATCTTTCGTTTCTGCATTTTCAGCATTAGCTTGATCTTCATTCTTGAAAAAAGCAACCAACAAGAGAACAATCTGATGATGTTGGCGACCTGTAATTTTAGTTGTTTAAGAAGCGTCTGCGTGGTCACGAGCTTCTGCATGTAGTCATTCCACTGTGTACAGCTCATTTCCCTCTTAAACAGTTATCGTTGGTTGGACAGTCAGGTTTATTTTTTTCACAGAAACGATAACTAAATAATATTTACAGTACATATGTATCGCTTTGGCATAAATTCCTCTTAGGATGGATTTTATATAAAAGTATAGTTCCAAACTGAGTCAAAGTTTCAAAGGAAAAACACTGGTGCTCTAATTAAAGTTTAGATTTGACCTACTAGAGTCTGATTACTTGTGAGCTGTCAAGCTCCTCAACTATGTATGTAGCTTAAACAGCAAAGGACAGACTATCTACCATGGGCCAGACGCCCATCTAAACAACTAGGCACACAGAGGGGATACCTTGGTGAAACTAAGAGTAATCTTGTACAGCATGACTGCATAGCTGTCAGAGCAAGTGAAGTTAATGTAACAAATGAAGATGTATCAACGTGAAGTATTTTCTGTTTGGATTGCAGCATTTTTATAGACCCATTAGATTAGCAATTAACGTAATGTTGATGTCACAATAAGAGCTGTAGCCTTAGTGAAAGAAACAAACAAAAATTATTGTTACTAAAAAAGAAAGGCAGAATAAACCAGTGCCACAGATAGTGTCTTGTTTAAGCTACCATTTGCCACTCAAGTATATTTGTGACTGAAGCAGTTGTGGTCTACACAGTACAGAGCTACTTAAATCCCCTGCACAAGGAATCTGACACGCGTAGTATCCAGACGTCCGCCAGCGCTGATAAAGGAAGCGGAGAACGCTTGGTGGTATCGCAAACTCCTGAGGGGGAATGTTTGGAAGGTGGAGAGGGCATGTGGCAAGCACTATCTCCCACGTGTGGCTTCTATTCCAGCCGTGTGGTACCATACTGCCCATCGCCGCGGTGACCGTCTCCACGAATCTCAGAAGACAAAGACAACATCAGCATACTGTCTACTGTACTGCTAATGAAACCAGGCTAGAACCAAGGACCTCAGTGAGCAGTTACATGCTAGCTGTAAGAACTGTCAGTGAACATCATTGATCAGTGTTCCATTAATGATCTTTATGGCCTTGTGTAAAGTTTATATAGCCCACTACTTAAATCTTCCACTGATTTGCCTTAAATGTGTCATTAGTAGCCTTAAGGTAATTCATGACCATTCAGTAATGATGAATGAACCACTAAACAAAACAGAATGACATAAAAAGGACCAGTTTGGCTGCAGGAGTACAATCCATGCAAGCAGAAGGTCATGACTAACAGAGGACAGAGAAGGATACAACTGATCAATTCTCTGTGGACTTGGCTGGAATGAAAACCTACAGGCACAGTGACAGATTAGAATATCTTATACAAACTCCTTAACACAGGAAGCATTCAGCTGCATTTTTTTAAAACTTACATTCAAAATTGAATTGGCTTCGTTTTGAATACTTTCGAAGGTGTACTTCTCTGACCGCCGCTGCCGCATTTTGAAGAGGCGGGAGCCTCGGTTGGAGAGGAGAGAGAGCTCCTCCAGCATGATGTCTTTAGGGGTGGAGAGCTTTTTCCCAAGGTCCATAGTATCTCCTAAACAATGGGCATTAATATTGTTATCTAGTGCAAATCCCGTACAACCTCTGATTAATAATACCTTTATAGATGCTACACAATGCGTCATATGGCTTTCATTGGTAACCATAAGCTTGTAAGGACGAGCATTATGGCACATTATTGCTTCTACAACACTGTGTAAATGATCTGAGTCTATTTGTGGTCAAAGAATTGACTGCCTTTGGTGTCACAATCTTCACCCAAAGATGTGATTTTCCAACTAAGTTAGATTAATGTCATATCTGATAGAGGCTGTAGGCAAAGATGTTGTGAAGCTTCAAGATAGTGTGACTTTAAAGCACATTGTGTAGCATTTTTTCAGAGGCATTTCTATTTAAAACCCAAGAATGTACAGGTATGTAAGGTTACATGTTAGTGCAGAACAGTCAAGGCGTTATTTTGCATTAAAATGTTCTGTTTTACAGAACAAATACAACTGCAAACCATGCAAAGCAAACATTCTACTGCTTTTAAGAACATATCACTGCTTCTCCAAATGATGGTTGGTATTTGATTATGGGAGAGTAGAAATATTTTCATTGCATATTCAAAATGATGTATTCAAAATGACATTTTAGTGGTTTATAATTACTATTCACATGGTGATACAGTACCACAGCTATTCAGATATGTTAGAAGTAGTCGACCTTGTACTAATATTCAACCAGTCACCCATTGGCTGTTCCGGTAGGTTCTACAGGCATTTTTGTGTCACATTGCATTCCTGGAGGGGTCATAGGACAGATTTGTTTTGTGTTTTACCCAAATTTAACTTGGACTGAACCCTGGGCTGAGCTGGGTGATGTTGGAGCAAGAGAGCCCCAAGAACCCAGTGGGGCCACAGGTACCCAGCATTCAGTTTCTATGTTCCCACTGTTGGGGTTACACCTGCACCTGCATGTTCTTGCACTTTTTACGGTTGCAGTTCCAGAAAAGTCCACCAGGACCTTAGCAGCCTCGTAAACCTGGACGGCAGAGATGGAAAGCGGTGCAGCTGTCTCAGCGATCCGGCTACGTGGCAGTTGTCCACTGCCTCTACGTCCCTCACATCCCCCGAAACACATCACCACTCGGCTCAAAAATAAACCTTCCCGAAGCTTCAGCGCCAAAAGGGATTCGCAGCTTGCGGGAGGTCAGGCAGCTAACGGCCGGTGTGATTTTTGGTCGATGGAAGGGCGCTCTGGAACCCGCTTGCAGCATTCTCTGAAAAAAAGATCTGTTTGAGCTGCCCACCCTGAGACCTGGATCCTGCCGGGGTTTAATATGGTGGTTAGGGATTAGGGAATCACTCGGAACACCCGAGGTTGAATCTGTACCATTGGCACCTCCATGAACCTCGCGACAAATGGCAGCCGCCTGCATCTTCCTCTCTCGGGCTGAAAGGGTACTGAATCGTGACATGGTACTTGGCTTTAATGGGTTGCAGCTTGTGGAGACGTGCTGTAAGGAATATGCACAGAGGGCACAAAAGACACCAGTATGGCAAATGGTAAAACCAACTAATCTTGTACATATATGTCTGATATAGTAAAGTGCATTTCAACAATATTATTACAGCGTATAACCCCTTTTTGTCTGGTTTTAACCATTGATAAAAGGCCCCGTGGAGGGGTCAAAGACCTTTGTCAAGAATTACCTCAAATGAATTAATGTTTCAAATGATGTGATGTGTTAGTGGTTAAAATTTGGTTGGAAATTTCGGACCGTAAGCACAGGAATACTTTGCAGAAGCCCAAATAATTGTGTATTTCATATCAGCATCTTCCACCCATTCCTTCATGCAGACATTTATCCATTCATCCACCCATAACTCCTCCATTCCCATGTCTTTGATTAGCTCATGTTCAAAAGGGCAAAGGTAGTACCCGCCTTAAAATAAGCGTGGTGCGTGTGGGAGCTGCACGTGGAAAGAAGTCACATGCTCCTGGAGTGTTCAGAATGATTTGTCACTGGTGAATAGGCTGGCGATTGTGCTCTGTAGCTTCAGTGTAGAATGTGTTAGTGAGAACTCTAACCTTGTTCTTGCCAAGGGAAGAACTCGCCACTGCACAGACCATCCACACAGCTATTAAGCCCACCTGACCTTGTGAATAGGCCCACCTGGTTTCCCGTCCAAACTGACTGTCATCAGATATAATTATAACTTGCATTAAAATAGGACAGTTATTTTATATTGGTATGTATGTCTTATAGCAATTTAGTCTTATGTGTGATAATGTTGCAGAGTAATTAAATATATTTAACCCACTATTTTACCAATTGTGGGTTTTAGTTTTTTCAAAAGGGGAGAGAGGATGAAAAGGTCATGTGTACAAATGCAGATCCAGAATCAATTGTCTCCCTTCAAATCCCAACACAAACTATTATTTGCACAGGGAGAAGCTGATCCTGGGTCAGTAATCTAACTTTATAGCATGTAATGCATAGGCATCCTCTGTTCATGTTAAATACACTCCCATAAGTAAGTGGTCTATGTGAGTAAAGAAAGAAAAAAAGACTATGCAGTAAGATGTAAAGTAGGTCTACACAATATTTACATCGTTTTTACATGGCATTTACATGGTAATAGGAGTCTGTAGTTTGTTAGAAATTTACCTGAACAAGCTGAGTAAGATGTAGTGTAAGTCATCATTTTGGTCATGCGTGTTAGAGCAGTGAACAAGCACTTCACTGGCCTTTTATCATGACAAAGAACTTGAGGCAAAAACCAGCGTCAGTCAGGCAAGTCCTTCACAAAGTCATTATCTGGTGCCACCACTCATGTATCAGTCCATTTTTCAAACGCCCGAAAGCCTTGCAGGGAGGCCAGACTTCTTACCTGTATGAGCTGTACAAGTCTTGGGCTGTACCTAGAGGTTCTGAGGGAATGCAAGAGGTCACCCTGGGTAGTTTGATCCACACCGAGTCTCCTTTCTCCCCCTGTCTCCACCCGACCCACTGGGAGGTGGGGGCGTGTGTGTCCAGGGCTGGAATGCCAGCTTACATCAATGGACTAAATTTATCCTGCGTTCGAAACTCCGTCCCCCTCACAATGCCATGGGAGGGCGAGGTAAAGAGATGGGGGAAGGGGGACATCTGTTAGTAGGGTGTGGGTAGAGTCTGTGAATGTGTCTATGTAGATTGGGAGTTGAAGAGATGATCAAATTATGTGCAGAACAGAGTGAAGACCATGATTGCGAGAAGAATGGACAAAGCTGAGAGCGCTTTAATTCTATTGTTTGCAATTAAAGTTCCAAGTGGCTGGGGTGGTTAGGATACCAGGCTGGCCTCAGGGGCATCAACCAACAGAATAAATGTTTAGAGTACCTCTCTAACCCCTTCTAGAGTATCTATTTTCTTCTTTGGTGCTAAGGACACTCAAAGGCACAGGCCTTATTACATAACTGATCTTCCAGCAAACCTCAAACCCGAGTTGCTTTGGAACATATCTCTTTTTTATCTCCCCTTTCACTTCCTGCCTCCAATATCATCAACATTATCCACAAAAGGATCAATAATATTGACGCCTGCAGGATCAGAACCCTCTCCCTCCATTTGTTTCAGTCATATCTGAATCGTTTATTCTGTGATTTCAACCTTTTCGGCCGCCCCCTCTGCAGATAGTTCTGGACGTGCTGCCGGGGTTGACTCTAAAACCCGCAGGCTCTATTTAAGGGGCCAAGGCATTTGTTGATCCCAAGGGCAGCTCAGCCGTGCAAAGCCTGGCGAGTTCTGTCCCACGCACTTATATGGCCAAGCTAGCAAACCTTTCCCACTGAGAACTGAGAGCATTTAATGCCATTCCCACATTAATTTGACACTCTGCAGCTGTGCTTTCAGATGAGGTTCAAATTATGGTACTGGTGATGCTGGTTAAACTACAAGAAGTATTTGATTATGTAACAACATTGTTACCTTGCCCTGCCAGAGACACTTGATCTTCTGAGGTACCTTTTCATAGAAGAGGCTCAGTGGTAGAGTGTCAGGTTTTGTGTTGGCAGTACTGGCTAGGAGGCATATATTACAGTGGATTACACAGTTAAAAGACTGAACATTTTCTCGTCAGAATCATAATTTTGCTTGTCCTAAATATCTTGCTGAATTCATCAGAGTAGGACATGGCAAGATGCTCTGTGTGATGCACAAGTGAAGTATAACCGTTAATGATGAGAACAGCCAGAATTATAATTAACATTTAGTGTTGTACTGTAGCTAAATACCACAACCCTGCCTTATCAGCCATAAGTAAAATTGTCTAATAGATATAACAAACAACTGTAGAAAACCAACATTTCTTTCAATAAAAAACCAGACTAATATAATGTTGGCATTTTAACATTTGTTATTTTAATCACAAAATGCTTTGTTAGGGAACAACAAACAATACATTAAAGAGTGAAGCTCCTGACAGGAAACATATCACATTGTGATTTGACTGCAGTGAGTTCCAATGTGTCAACATGCATGTCCTGTACAGATCAACCACAACCAACAACTGCTGCTACACTGATGTCATTCCTATTACTTCTCCTATTACCTTGAAGGTCTAACAACAAAACTACAAAATAAAAGCACATTTTTACTGATGAGAAACTCATCACAAGATATCAAAATAAGATCAAATGCATGCACTGAAGCTGATCGCAAATGATTAAATGTGCATTGTAAAAAAAAAAAAAAATCTTTTTATTGAAAGTTTCACTATCAATAAAATTCAGGTTGTCATTACATTCAACCTTTTTTTTTAGTTGCAGCAATTATTCACTAATGTCAATCAACCCAAGTGCTAAATACATCTTAAGTACATGAAAACACATTCTACAACCAGTGTGTTTTGACATTACCTTCTCTCAACTACTAAAAACATGCAAACACCCATAAATTATTTTGCATTCATTTTTCTACACTGTCTTGTGTGTCAGCCCAAAACTGCTGTGGTAAAAGTGTCACACACTGTCAGGGCTAAACATATGTGCTTCCCCCCTACATTCTAACTACAGCCTTCATCAAAATGTCCATTTAACATGGCTGAAGCAGGTATTTCAAACTGGCTGAAGCAGGTATTTCAATCAAACGAATAACTACGAAATAAGTTAAAATGTTCTATCCCTGTGAGCTGTCAGCTGTGAGGTGGATCACAATAGTCAGTGCTACAATTCATTACTCTTTCCAACCGACTCTGTACATCTGAGTGTACAGAGGAGAAAAATTTCTAGGCAAAGAGCTTGTTCCGATGTACCTGTCACCTGGAAGAGGCTGGGCTGGTCTGAAAGGCGGCCCATACGTGGCCGTTTTTCCTGAAGCGGGGGAGGAAGCCTTGGTGAGTGACAGGCCGACCATTGAAGGTGGTATGGATTGAGGACGCCCGGCAAGGTTGCTGGACATCTGTGGCTTCCGTTCCAGTGATGCCTCTGGTAGCGACTTCCTGTGCCCCGATCCATAAACCTCATCAACTAGGCCCAGTGTGCTCCGGGCAGTTGTTTCCCATGGAGAGAGGGGAGTCTGCGGGCGCTCCACCCAGGACATCTGCCGGTCTGGCATTCTGTGTGCAGAATGGAAACTTGGACTGGACACAGGGGACAAAGTGGACACAGAGGAGTGTCCCCTGGGCAGAGACATGGACCGGCTCCTGCTGTATACCTTAATGACAGGAAAGTGGCACGAAGAGGACAGAGGTGCATCAGAACTGGTCACTGCAGTGTTTAGTCACATAAAAACAACTTTGGTAGATAGTGTTTTGAAAATTTGTATTTGCCTTGAACTGCTTAAGGGCTTTTATGAGAGTCCTGTGTAAACTGCCTTTGCTGCCATCATCTGGTGTTTCTTTCATAACTGAAAGACAGAGCTTTCTTGAGCAGAGTTAAATTCTATGGACACAGTGGGAGACTGCCACATATGTCTTACTGTCATATAGTCTATAAAACGGTAATGCACTTACAGTTTAATTCTCATTATTCAAAAAAATCATCTGTAAGATGGACATGATAAATATGTGGTCATCTATTGTCAAAAAAATGACAGTAATGTAATGCTACAAATGAAACTAATACATATTTACTGATAAAACATACTAATAACATAAGTACACATTAAGTAAAAATTACTAATAAATAATAATGAAAGCACATATTTGTTAATAATTTCACTGGTTTTGCAAAGGTACAAGCTGGTTTTGTGTTTCATATGTATAGTAAGAATAAGTCCCAAAATAAACATTGTAAAGTATCACCAGAAAAATAATTAGTACAGCCTAACATGCTTTTTAACTCTTGGAAGCACACAACCACTATTAAGTTGCTGCATGCTACAGTATAGGCCCTTATATACCTTTACACCTGAGCCACTGAATATACTATGCAATTTAATGTTAGAATTTAGCTTTATTGTCCTACTCTAATCTTATCCAAAATCCACCGATGCTATCTAAAATAGTTCTATCCTTTTTCCACTAGGGGGCATCTAAGGAGGTGGTTTACAATACTTACCTCTTTCCAAAAGCACTTGGCTTGTTGGCAGGTGTGGGACTTATCAAGTTGCTAAGCAGTAGCAGTGTTTAATAGGTATTGCATGTTTCAAAGATGGTGGACTACTATATTTAGAAAGGGGTAGGCACTGTTGCAGTGTAAAGTGGACCACAAGTGGACCACAGCAGTTCAATACCACTTAGCTATTATGTAGATAAAGTGAGCAATATGTCTTAGTTTGTATTTTTCAATTAAGTCTTGGTGAGATAATTAATTTCATTTAGCATTACATTTGTTTAAAGAAATACAACAGTTTTAGATGTTTCATGCAAGGTCTTGTATGTACTGAACGTGACAAATCAGTTTTTTAGAAAAATTAAATGAAGCAACAATGCCTTGCTGGGCCTGCTGGAAAGCAGTGAACACCACTGGAAGGCAGTGAACACCACTGGAAAGTAGTGAACACCACTGGAAAGCAGTGAACACCACTGCAACAAACGTGTGCACCACAGAGTGAGGTGAACTGGACAGAGAAGAAAAGCAACAGGACTGAAAATGAAAGGAAACAGACAGAGTTGAAAGAATTTAATAGAATTTAATAGATAAAGAGAAAGTCTAAGAAGTGCAATATAGCTATAGGGTGAGATATCTGGAGGTAACTGTATTTCTGCTTACACAAATGATTACAAATGACTAAGTCAGATTCTCTGACACAAAAACGGCATGACCAACTCTGCAAAAAACACAAACGAAACAAACAAGCAACAAACAAGTGTCACACACACTTTCACAAGAATTCACAATAAGAACAGCACCAAAGTATGCAAAGCAAAGCATGAAGGGCTCCAGACAAACAAAAAAGAAAGACAGCTTTAGTGATGAAAGAAGTAAACAAGCCCAAAAGTTGAATCTACTGAACTGTAATGGCCTGTCATGCAGTAACGCTGTCATCAGCCACACTTTAGGAATTTGCCCTCACCATCAGAAGTGAGTTTGGAATTAGGTCTCCTCGGTATGTTCTTTCTCAGTGGATTCTGTTTTAACTCTCCCCAGAAACTGTGGAAACTAACCCAATTCCTAATGCATTAAAGCCAAACAATCAATTTGTTAGTCCTTTTTTAGCCAGACAAAATGGCTGACGCATCACCCTTACATTCTTTCTTCACTTCCCAGGGCACACTTGACATACTGTGTTGAATCTGTTTAACATACAAATATAACTTTTCTGCACTCTCTCCTCTCCTCTCACTGTTTATCATAAAGATATGATAATCAAAAATATTTGCTCAGATTTTTGAAAAATATTGCTCTATCATAATCATTATAAATCCTTACAAATGATAACCTGATAGGTATAAATAATCTGTATGTCTCAATTTCAACATTAGCATTCTCATTATTGAAAATATGGAACAACTCAGTGGTAATATTATTGAGAAATTCTAATGATTTAGACAGTTTATCAAAGAACTTCACACAATACCACCAAGCTCTATAGGTGAATCATGAAGTAATTCTCACATATTTGAAATATGTTCTTAAATTATAAGGGTTCCCCCCTTCATGAAGGCTGTTATATTAGATATTTATATTTTCAATCCATATAAACCATTACAAAATATTTCAATTAATCATTTTATGCATCTAAATTCTCTGTAGTATGCCATTTCTGACACTAGTTCTATGCACAAATTAATTTACTACAGATGGATTTCCAACATTCAACTTCAATGACTTAGTGCTGCATCAACACTGGTTTCCACTGCTTGCTACCAATAGCTGCCTTTTTTGCAGAAAATTTAGGCCTTGGAGCCATTGGCAAAGCACATCTTGAGATCATTTCGCTATTCTGCAGGAAAGAGGAAGGGGACACGTAGGCATGGGCAGTAGAAGTAGTGAGAGGTGTGGAGGGGCTGGAGAAGGGTTTTGTGCTGGAGCCATCATGCACTGCTGGTGGTGTAGTCAGTTTTCCGTGCAGAGGCTCTGGAACAACCTTAGCAGGTGGAGACTGACGGGTGAAGGGATAAGAAACACTCACCGGTCCGCCAGGTGTGACAGGAACACCTGGTTTAAATAACTGGACACTTCCAGAAGAGAGGACAGGGGAAGGGGAAAGGGTAGGAGATGGGAAACGGCCAGATGATTGGGATTGCAGGTAGTTTGGGGTATGGATGGGGGATTGTTTGGACTCTAGAGGGGGAACAGGAGACAATTTGGGGCTTGCAGCCTTCATTTCTGGGGTGTAGTTGTATGTGAAGAGTGAGGAGTCCAGCTGATAAGGTTGATGCTTCATGACATCTACAACACTGAGATGTTTAGCTTTTGGCTTGGGTTGCTCTTTATTTGCTTGGGACCTTATTTTTGGGCTAGTTGCAGGAAGGGGTTGCTTCTGTGCTGCTAGAGGGTAGAAAGGGGATACAATTGGGTTGTAGGACACTGGAGGAGGGGCCCGGATATTGGGAGAATATTTCCAAGTGCTTGGCACAGACAGTGTGGGTGAAGAGGGTCTAGCTTTGTTGGCCTGCACAGTCTCTGTGTCTACCACAAACTTTTCCATGCGAGTCTGTCGCCTGGCAAACAGTTCTGCACCTTTTCCCTTAAGAGCCGGCCCATCTGAGAACTCTGTTTCTGAGGCATGGCCTCTTGGAGAAACTGGTGGAGCCTTGGATGAATGGAAGTAAGACCTCCCATGTTGGGGTGGGCAGGAAGCCACAGAATTGGCCTGATACTGGGGCTTAGTCCAGGGGACCTTTGACTGAGGAGGAGCTGCATGGGATACAGTTGGGGTCTGGATGCTCATTGGTGCCTGCTGTGGTTCAGAAGTCCAAGTAGCCTGATATGAAGTTGATTGACTGGGTGGCAGCCAGACAGGCATATTCTGCTGCTGTACCGGTTGAGATGGTGATGGAGCCCAGGGTTTCTTACTGGACTGAGGCTGAGGTTTGGGTGGAGCCCAGTTTTGCTGTGGCAGAGCTGAGTATGCTTGAACAGGAACAGGACTTATAGGTGTAAGAGGACTGCGAGGAGTATGGCCTTCTGTAGACCACGGTGGGCAAGCTGGGTTGATGGCAGGCTTTGGAAGGATAGGTGGAGGGTTTTTTTGCTTGATGGTTGGAACTTGCATGAAGTTGCAGGCCTCTGCACCAAGACTGAGGTGGTCTTCCTCTTGGGGTTCTCTGGAATCTGATTTGTTTGCCCCTCTTCTTTTGATTTCTGGCAGAATTCCAGTTTTAATAGCTGGTACAGCAATACGTTCATCACGAGAAGCAATTATATCCCCTGTGGGTGACCAGACCTGGGGGCTTGTGTTCACTGGAATGGGAACTTTGAAGATGTTTTCAGGTTTCTTCAATGTTGGGCTTGGAACACCTTTAACAGGAGAAAATGGTTTGGAGGCTTGATTTAGGCCACCCAGAAAAGGCTTGGCTGTTCTGTTAGGAACAAGGGATTTGGACATGGAAGAGCAGGGATCTAGTCCATTTACACCAGTGTTTGGCTGGCAATCCTGCGGTAGCCGATAGTACTGTTCCTGATATTGCACTTGCTGCTTGACTTGAACATCCTGCTCAATGAGAGCAGATCCCAGGTGTGCGACAGGCATTGGCTCAATGACTTCATGTTCTGAAAATGATTCCACTGGTATGCCCTTACGCCTCATCTCCTCATGTTCTGCAGCAATTTCATCAATCCTCTGTCTCCGCTTGGCAAACATCAAGACTCCTTTGCCTTTTGTCTGTGGAAGCTGCTCCATTGCCTCCCAGTTATGATTTGCTGATACTCCCCCAACTAATGGATTGTAGTTGTATGTGATGTTCAAAGCAGTGCCTTGGCTTTCAACTTCAAGAATGGAATCTTCTTCAATCTCAGATGCACTTGTCGTTGGAGAGGAAAATCTGAAGTTTTGGTCTATACCGTCTCTGGCAAAGCTGTATTCGTTCTTAGAACTATTGTCTACGGGCTTTCCTGTGCCGTAGCTCACGAGAGTAAATTTTCTGGCCCTTTGCCGGCGCTTCTTGAACATCAACACCCCCTTACTTTCAGGGTCTGAAGCAGCAGTCAGCAGCAGAGCGATGCATTTACATTTAGACTGAACCTCCTTCAGACGCTTTTCTGACTCACCCTCACTGCGTCTTAGGCCTATGGTGAAGGTTGGGAGGACAAGAGAAAGACGTTATTAAGGAAACTTCTTAATCTCCCACATAACTACATCTGATTCAAATTTGAGCAACGTGCCTTTAAAATGTGGGAGGAGACTACATGAAGGAGTTTCGCTTTGCATATACTCCTGTGGTTAAGCAGGCAGATTAAGGTGCTATCAGCCATAATATCATTGGTTCCATTCCCACATCTACAGTGATACATTTATGTAAGTTGTTCTGAATCGGAATGTCTGACAAATGTACATGCGCATTTTGGACAAAAATACTTAGGCTAAAAAACAACAAACAAACAATAAATAGGAAGTTTATATTCTTCAGCATTTAAGTTGTTAGTTGCATGTATTTTTATCAAAAACTTTTCAGGGGTCAGTTTTTCAAAAGAAATCAAATTTGCTTCGTTAATCAATTCCCCCTTTTAACTATCAAATCAAGCTCGGTTATTTTGTCCTGTTTTTTTCAAAACATTGATGTGCTGGATGATGATGATGTAGATATCTTCAGATCGGTATTTGGAAATCTAGGTATGAGAAGTCAACTGCTACCTGCTGGACAGACACTAG
The DNA here is from genome assembly GCA_025802075.1 of Tenebrosternarchus preto. Taxonomy (NCBI): domain Eukaryota; kingdom Metazoa; phylum Chordata; class Actinopteri; order Gymnotiformes; family Apteronotidae; genus Tenebrosternarchus; species Tenebrosternarchus preto. The sequence goes on from JAOYMR010000005.1 coordinate 15,134,424, forward strand.
TTCCTTCTGAATTAAACAAGTGTATAATGAGCCACTTTGAAAGAAATGCTTTCATCCTCACAAGCTACTCAGAAGGAGTTGCAGGGTAACTGGATTCCTTACAAGCTTTCGGTTTAAATTCTTCTAACAAAGCTATACCTGCTCTATACATCTTAACTGTCTTGGACCAGTGGTATTAACATGACCACAGATTGAAGCCCAAGCCCTTTTTGAAGTAATTGCATTATTCTTGCCTGAGGCGGTAAATGTAACCATTAATGGGGAGTAATAATGCTGTACACCAATTAATAAATATAACTTCACAGCAACATACACTAATCCTTCTTTAGTGTTTATACTTGAAGTTGGCTTGTATGTAATTTCTGCAAGAAATGTGCTGTTAATCTAGTTCCACCTTGTAGTATGTAGTATCAACACAATCCTCTTTTTTGGTATTAAGCAGATCTAGCTCTGGGTTTAGCTCTGGGTTTCTAATCCTGATTCAAGGTTGGATTATTTTACAAAATACAACATAATTGGGGTTAGAAATTGATTTGTTTTGAAAAACAATATTATTCTGATCCAATTTGATCATGCCAGTTTTCTTTTGAAAAACTGGCCCCAGGAGAAAATGTGGTATCCCAGTAAGAAAAAAATTAAGATTACAATACATATTCATTTTTTATTTTTCAGACAAAATTGGAACTATCTATGGGACAAGGAACAGAAATATTATCTCCAATGCCTTTTTAAAATTTCTTTCAGCAAGGTTCAACTACCGTTACCCATTATCATTTTCTCATACTCATCTAAAAGCACAAGGATATGGCATGAAGCAATATTTACCAAACAAAGCTGCACTGTATCTGTAGCATTCAAACAGTATCTTTTGAGATTAATATTGTATGTCTACTAGAGCACCAGGGTAAGTCAAAGCAAGCTAGTTTTGGAGGCATGAGAAAACAGGAGGAAGAGTTTGCAAACACTACAGAAACACTCTAAGAACATTCACTTACATCGAACTGCACGTCTGTTGGGTTTGCCAATCTGTTTCAGTGTCTAAACAAATAGATTTGCCCTCCTTAGTAGCAGTCCAATCATCTGCACAGGATGCAACCTTTTTTTAGGAGTGCAAACATTACATGAGACCATAATATCCTCATATAAAAATGGGTGCCTGTGCTAATAGTGTTGGGATGGTGCTATAGATGGTGTGGAGAGAGGGGGAAAGCGAGAGAGAGAGAGAGAAAGCAGGGGAGAGAGAGAGAGAGGTGGGGCACTCACTTTGCAATAGGTTCAGGGCTTCAAGCCAAGAGAGATTAGATGACAAACCACTGATGACATATGCTGGTGCCTGTCAAACCTCTGCAGGCGACAGCATGGACTCTGACTGATGCAGGTTGTTTCTAAGTGCTGGACTGAGACCATCTCTCTTCACCTGAACCCTAATCTCATTAGTAAGAGCAAGCCAAGAAAATTTGAATTGGCTTCAATATCACCCCTGAACGCAGGTCCTGAACCAGTCTTCATCTCACAGGCTATTATTATCTAGAGCAGAAGCAACTGCAAAATGATCCGCCGATCCGGGCCCCTCGTTTTTAAACACTCAGGGGAGTCTCCCTGTCTCAAAAGGAATCGCTCACATATACTGCAGAGCAAGCATACCTAGACATACACGACAAAACATGCAGTACCTAAAAAAAGCCTTTAAGGACTTATACAAGTTGGTTTGGCAAATCATCCTTATTCTGTAAATTAAGCCAAGATACACACAAACACCATAAAAAGTAATGAAAAAAAAAAAAACATAACAGTTAAAAAAAAAAAAGGAATCAAAAACAAACATGAATCATAACAGTGGAATTTTGGCATAGAATGCCTTATCAGCTTGACCAATTATGTAAAATAGCTGACTGGCTCATATAAAACTATATCAAACTTGTTTTCAGTCTAAGATTTGAGATAAATCAGTTTCATTTAGTTCAGAGTGCAGTTCAATTAGTTAGAAAGAGCAGGGTGAGAGCGTGCTAGGTAGGGAAAAAAGGCACTAGGGGAGAGTGAGACAGAGAGAGTGCGAGGTTTTAAGACTTACGTGTGTGTCTTTCTCGGTGTCTCCCGGCTCTGTCGGGTCTGTTGAGGGAAGCAGGTTCCCACAGTTCTGTCCTCTCAGCACCCTGGGTTTGAATTCCACCCGAGACATGTGGCGCGGGAGGTGCTGCATCTCCTCCTCCCTCCTCCTTCCCCTCCTCTTCTGATTCCAGGGAATCTGAACATTCCAGAGGTGACTGCTTCCCAGGTCGTGGCAAGGTCACGGCCTGATCGGGACATGATGAGCCAGAAGCAGGAGGTTCACGGCATGTGAGATTACAGGCGATGCTCTCGGAGACGAGGAACGGTTTGCTGCAAGGGATTCCTGAGTCCTCGTCTTCAGAGCCAGTACAGGGGCAGCTATCAACCTGTGAACCTGAGAGGACATCATGGTGAGGAGCAGGGCTGTAGGGCAGTGGCCCTGGGGGATCACCCTCCTGGGAGCAGTCGGACAGCGACAACTCCGGGTCCTCTGTGGATCGGTGGTCCCGAAGCTTCCAGCCTAAGAGGGCATTTGGAATGTGGGGAAACTGCTCGCCCTCCTGAGGTTCGTTCTTGGCCCCACCGTAGTATGCCTCATCCTGGGAGCAGTAAGACTCTGCATGGCTTTCAGAACCAGACCAGGTCTCTGTGTCGTGTACAGGGCCGAGTTCATCAGGGGCCTCTACAGCACGATCCATTTACTGAGATAACAGGCTCAGACCTGAACAGAGAATGTTTGGGTATCTTTTAATTTTCACAAATTGTAGTTACAATCATTTATTGACAAGTGAAACATAATCTTCAATTGATTGACTGGAAATTTTTCAACCTGACACAAGCTGTAAAATAAATGGAAAAAAAAAAAAGATTAACTTTGTATTGAATGGGCTTATGAATATGTGTTCAATTTCTGCATTTTTTTGGACTGGTCAACTGGCAGATGGTTTATATTCAAATACTAAAATAAACACACTCACTCACACACACACACACACACACCCACCTACAAAAAACCCCATTAATAATATCACTAATCTTTCCAAGACATTATACAGCAAATGCAGCCTTATATAGGCAAGTGAGACAAACCGAACCTCAAAGACTTGAAAACCATATGATTTCTGTCTTTCTTGCCACTAAAATGTTTAGGTAGCAATAAACTACTCACAAGGATAAAAACCGCTATGATATCAATGCATTCATATGTTACAATTGCATCTTCTATCTTCAAATTGTTTGCTCCAGAAAATAAGAAACACTCTAATCATACATTTCCTAATATGCAATTTTTATATTTACCATGGGATAGATATTAGCAGGACCTCTTAAACTAAATGTATAGAGTGGATGTCCCCTTCAAGTCTTTATCACGGCCAAGTCAACCTATAAGCTAATGAAAAAGTCCTTCATGATGTTAAACTGGGTGTCTTAGAGCAGAGAACTAACTTTATAAATTAGGGGTAGTACAGGTCCAGGACTGGAATGAAACTCTGTAAAACAAGGATTACAAAAATAAAAATGTCTGCTTTAAACTTGCACAACTCCTACTCTGCATAATGTAATGCCAAGATATCCACACAGTTTTATTCACTGGACCATCCTGGCCTTCAGATGGCTGCTTTAAATTTTGTGCATTAGCATGACAAAAATATTTTATTTATCTTCACACTTGAAATCAGTGGAACCAGGTGCACAGCAAGACTTTGCAGAACGTGAATGGTGAACGGTGTGCAAAGTTTGGGGGAGACTTTGTTTTATGCCTCCTACAAACACGGAGCTCGTTGGAAAAAGTAGTTCCACTCTGCTCTCTAGATGGAATGGTATTCAGTGTTTGGGCCTGAACAGTAAACTAGCATTCATGTCTTGGAAGCCAAACAAAACAGTGAGGCAGGCTGTTTTCCACTAGCGGACATTTTAGACTTCTGATGGACCCTATGCTGTGTCATTGCCATTTAAGTCTTGCATTAGATGCAGATGGAACAAAAAGGAGCGACCATGGATGGACATCAAGAAACAAGGGACATATCCTAAGAGCTTCTGTCTGCCACCAGGCAAGCTAATACGTAGCTTGAGAAATACTGATATTGCTTAAGCACTGTGTAGAAAGTGTGTAAATTTTTGTATGCTATGCTAAAAAGATGAGAAATGCTTTTGGGTTTGGTCTTTAGGTCTGTTGCTGTCCGTTGTGGGTTTGCCTAGCTTTACATGATAAAAAAAAGTTTTGCTCTGCTTCAGGTCTTCTAACTCTGGTCACCGGGTATACCATTACGCCCACTACATATAACAGTATATTATAACATAATAAAAATGTTCATTTTCTCAATACTATGTGAATAGGAAATCATAGTTTTTTTGTGAATCTGAATTAGCAGTAGTATGTAGGAGTAATTGTAACGGCATCAAATCCCTTGGAAGACAATCACGATGTCCCCTTCAGCTGTCTCTACATCACTTTTATTCATTTGAACTCTGACCTTAAGACAACTCCACACCTGCTCTCATTTGGTCTTCGCAACATGTCTTTGATATTTAAGAAACCACGTAATGCATACACCCTCTTTGCTGGCCATCAATCATATCAGTAGTGTTTCAGCAACATGACCCAGTTCCTTGGGCTAATGGAAAATTAATCATATGATCAATCATGGCCCGTTCCACTCTATGAGTAACAACCATTTTCAGCACGGGGGCCTTACGCTTTGATGATCCTGACTGGCTGAATGTATATGAACACTCGATCAATATTCAGCTGCAGTTAAACAAATTGAGTGTGCCACAGCCCACAGTTACGATCTGCATGTATGATCGGCCTTTAATGCGTGCTCCACAAGACAAACGGAGAGCTGTCTTAAGCTTTCAGCGGGACATTACGTAACGCACCATGGCAACACGAAACGGAAAGTAAACAAGTCATTAATTCCCGAATACAGCAGATATGGTAAACATTTAATCTGGTGTTAAAGAGCACATGCGCATTATTGGCACCCACGAAACAAGTGGTGAGCTAAAGAGGTTGCTGTGCGATAGTGTAAGGCCGCCACCCAACTGTGTTGCGACGTTTCTGCATCCTCTTCTTCTTCATTACACACGTTAAACCGTTATGAAATACATTACATAACAGAAGTAAAGCAGGGGTGTCTATAAAACAAACATAGACCTTGTGTAAATATTTAAGCTTTCACGCTTACAACACGTTTAGTGGGGGAAAAATGCCGTGCATTCTTGAATTAGGTTCAACCAGCAATGCCACAACACAGGTAGTGTTATGGGAGGAGCAAATGAAAAAGTAGCACTGTAGTGTTCGTTACTTCTACTACAAAAGCTACTACAGAGTGTATTGACAGCTTAGAAGGCATAAGCCAGAATTGACAGGTGTGTCAGCAGGCCCCAAGAACTGATCCGTCACCAAATGCAATCAACTGAAGAAACATCCTCTCATAAAATGGTGTGCATCTTCATTTTAGGTTTGTCTCATCAACTAAAATACCAAACATATATAGCAACAGTTATATTTACAGTATTTGGGAGATGTTCTTGTCCAGAGCAATTTTACAGAAGTGCTTTATCAAAATATATCCTTATGCATAAATGTATCAACAATACTAACAGAAAGCCTTGACTAAACTAGTAAAGAATAAGTAAGTTTTTGTTAGTGCACATTTAAGTACTCTGTGGAAACTTTAATCTTCAGTCTTTGATGAAAGCCACTGTCTCAGCTGTATGGGCAGCCAGATAAATTTCAATACAAAACATGTTTATTGGCAGTGTTATGGAATACCAGTATCTCTAAAAGTGGCTCTAAATGTCACAAACTTGCTTATAAACAAATCATCACCTTTTGTCACTTTTACAGCCTGCTTTGAACATGTTTTACACAGCTGCTGTGTATTATAGCGCCCTCTACTGATTAAAACAAAGTAGCGCTGAATGCCAACGCTACAAAAGTCACAGCATGCTCAGCAGAACGGTCTCTGGACTGTAGTTTAGACCGCAAATCTATAACTGAAAACATGGCCTTACTTTAATGATTTTGTCCATGTAACGCAACCTCAAATGTTTTAAAATCTGCAGGATATGTTGAGTTAATCGGCATACTTGCGAAATCCATATGCACTTTGCGCCCCCTGCTGGTCAACTGACATCATTCGGTGAAGAGAATAAAAAACATTAATTTCAAGTTTCTTGATGCAGGCGACCTTGTTAGTATTCTCTTGAGTTAACTCAAACACAAAGTCCTTGCAAACGCGCACACCTGCACGCACACACACACACGCACACACACACACACACACACACACACACACACACACACACACACACACACACACACAC
>JAOYMR010000005.1:15141351-15166179 GCA_025802075.1 Tenebrosternarchus preto
ATATATGTACACATTAGTGAGCCCTCGATGCGACATGGTTACTGATTGGATTTATACTTATTTCAAACTGAATTCCATTGTTTCCAATGGGCAGATCAAGTGAATACATTGATTAATCAAAACACTCACAGAACACTCTTCTAGAACATCTATGATTAGTCAGGACATTCACAAAACTCTAAAACACTAAAAAGGTTATGAATACAATGACGTATTTGCCAAATGCAGCCTTATCCAGTATCAGTATTGCAAAGATCAGTACAGTGATAATTTAAAAAACTATTTATTTTTCTGCCTTATCTTAAAAGCAACAAATGTTTATGGTTACAGACACTGCCAGTCAAATTATGTACAACCCCGTCACCTGTTCGAAGAGTAAATTAACAGCTAATAAAAGAGAACTGGAGTTGAATTACACAAGGTCATAGTTTACAGTGAGGATTTTATACCCGGCTAAAAGCTTGGATTAACACATACTGATTTGGGCCCCAGTGAGACCAGTGAGTCACATCTGAATATCAGCAAAAACATTTCGGCTGAATTCATACACACGGACTCACACAGCTTCCTCTGCTGCCTTATAAGGCAAACCCTTGACTTTCCAAAAATACACTGCAGTTCACTTTTGATGAGGACACGATCTAGGAATACAAATTGTAGCATAACAGATCGTCATAACCATGTCAACCACATTCAGAAAGAGACTCAAACTAGTCTCAGAAAGTCGATCCATCCACATCAATTTGGAAATTCATATAATTACATTATGCCAACACACAATCTCGTGTGTTTAACTAAACAAGTGTACTGGGACAGAGCTCGAAAGAACAGCGGTTCCTAGACTTGGGGTCACTGTTCTGTTTCGCAGCCTGACCTGTGATCAGCACTGTTACATCACGTTTTTGGTGTATACAGTTTTGCGACGATGTTGGTGTATACAGTTATGTTGGACGATGCAGACACATGTAGTAAACCTTTAGAAAGGCTTGAATGCCCCTTTGTTTTTGTTTTGTTTTTTTTGAGGGGTGGGGGGGGGGTACTCTAGCACCAAATAGGTGTGAATTCAAATCATAGTAATTTCCGTAACAACAATAATTAAAGCTGTGCCATATTGGTACAGCCTACTGAAAAAGTATCTGTGTTGTGGAACAGCCTGAAAGGTTTTAATGAATTAATTGCCTATTTAACCATTAGGACACATTAACATAAAACAATTTGCATTTATAACATACTATTTGCCAGTTCTTAACTTAAGCTTCAATACCAGTTCTGTAATGTGATTATAGTGCATACCTTCAAAGGCTGGAAGATAAACACACAGTGTGTCTAAACACAGTAATATATAACTGGTAGTAAATATGAGTGCAGTTATCCATCTGCAGAACATTATGGGGCATCAATTTAGCCTCAGAATATTCACACAGTAACTCCAAACCTAGATCTGTAACTAGATCTAAACCTAAGAAAAATGATATACACTCAGTATAATACACATTTTCTGTGGATTTCAAATATAATTACAACATAAAAATGACCAACTGGAGAAGTCATTGCATATGCAGTGAAATAATGAAGTAATCCATGTGATTTAAGTAGTGAAGTAATTAAGTAATGTGATATTAAGTGGTGAAGTAATTATGTAATATCACATTAAGAAGTGAAGTAATTAGGTAGTCTGTGACATTACTGAAGTAGTGAATTAATTAAGCAATACGTGTCATCAAGTAGTGCAAAATCGCCCATGCAAGCATGCACTGGTCATCGTGTCGCTCTGAAAACAATAAACCCCAATGCAGTGCACCTTAGTGTACTCAAAATAATAAACATTGGCGCTATACGAGATGACATGCATTGCTGTAAGCAAGCCTCCTTACCTGAGATATTAGGACAGCTGTACAGGGGCTCGGGGTGCCCTAGATGACTGCGATTGTAGAGCGGCGCCAGAGCAGTGCTCAGCCACTCGCAGTTCGTCCCCCGTCTCGTTCCATCAGGCAGAAAGTCAGCCGTACAGGCAGTGCTCTGTGCATAGAGGCACGAGAAGGCGCGGCCGTGAGGACAACCCTCCGCAGCACACAGGGCCAGAGCACAGTACCAAGAAAGATGGAGAGAAAAGAACAGAAAGAGAGACAAAGAAAGAGGGAGAGAGGGAGAGAGGAACAAAGTCAGGAGGATGGGCTTTAGGTTAGGGAGCACCGCACTTTAAAACTGGCAAACTGTTCTTCTCAGGGTTGAAAACTCCTGTATGTTTTTTGTTTTCTTTATCGGTGGTTGAGAAAAAAAAGTAGTTTGATGTTAACAGCAAAATGAGTAGGAGTGAACATCTGCAGGACTTGCATTATCCATTTAAACCACATGAAGCCAAATAGAATAGAAAGAAAGCCTCATAGCAATTTGTGGTGTGAGAAATGCCATCTTTTTCTCCAGAGGCCTTTTTCTCGCCTGGTTAACAGGATTCCCATTTGGATTTCTCTTCTGGGACCAAAAGCAAGTGTGTGGCATTTCATTAACAGGCAAAATTCACTTACCGTCTCTCTAAATTTAAATCAGGATGGCTTTCATATATCAAATTTGTAATGTTTGCAGTCAATAACATCAGGAATGTCAGGAACCGCTTCCTTTAGAGTTTTGTGTGTTAGCATTACCATTTTTTGTTCTAAATTCCCTGAGGCTTGCACTACACAAACTTCACATCAAAGCTTCATGTAATAATTCATAGGAAAGTTATAACATCTCATAAGAAACATCTGTTGAGGTGATATCTGTATGTGTCATATATAAAACTACACACACGAAAGCAACTTTGTATCTAGGGTTTTATTGGCTAATAAGGAATGCTTCATATATAATGCAAATCTAGTTGGTAATGAAAACCAATTACCTATACTACCATTATTAAATGAAGCAAGAACACAATACCTTACAGCTACATCAAACATCATATCAAATGAAAATACACCAATGCTTAATAATTTGTAATACAGTTTTACATGTAGCCATATTACTTTTCATTACATTACAACCATTACTCAGTGACCCAAACATAATACCCTAAAAAATGAACCAAAATGGCCTGAGAACATAAAAGACATCAAAAGTTCCTAATAAATCAGATATCAATTTACATTACACAATTTTTATAAGTTCGAACTGCAGACATCTCAGTTCCTATTATATATAAACAGAAATGTAAATGGCGACCCAAAATATGCCGAAATAAGGGCGTGTGCGTGTGTGTATAAACTAATTACTCCCTAGATACTGCTCGTCTTTTTTTAAGCACATGTGACATTTTTAGGTCAACCCACATTATTCTTTGTCAACCACATGCCCAAATATGGTCGTCTCTGGGTTATGGGCAGTTAACGAGCTGATTGCCGTCGGTCATCCATATAAACGCTGGAGCTTATTAAATGGGGGGGGGGGGGCTCAGGTCGTTACACTAGTAGCAAGCTTGAGAGAACAGTGCGGGGCTGTATACCGTACAGGAGCTGGTGGCCAGAGGAGAAAGGCACAATCCATACCATCAAAAGTGCAGAGGAACAGAGACGAGCAACTTGAGCAATTCTTTCTCTGTAATTGTAGCCTTGCATGTGTTCATTTAAAACATCACTGACAAACTGGGCATCTCTGCCAGAAACGCCAAACAATCCAAAAAATTGCTACTGAATTTGGCCTGCTCTACCTACGTAATGAACCATCACAGACAGTTGTGCTTCACAAACAATACATCAATACATTTCTTAGATGGTTTCATTAAGAGACTTGGCCAACAGTACATTCTCGTAGCTAAAGTTCTTCCAACCAGCTAGATCTCTTTGTCATGCCAGGAGAGGAGAGCGTTTTTTTCCCCTGAAATACTAACTAAATTATGTTGGGCCTTGAACCGCTCTGTTGTTTAATTCCGAGTCTAGGAACTCCTCATAAGGAACACCATCATAAGACTAAAATCAGACCAACTACATTATCTACATTTTGCACCTGCTAGCTAGCTGACTAGATTTTCCCTCCGAGTTTAAAACAACCATTACAAAAGGTAAGTGAGGGCCAGTAACAAACTCAAGAACTCTACATTTACAGTGTTATTTACTGTATGTACAAGCAGAAGCGGTACAGCAAATGACAGAAGCTGATGCTAACGATTCCCAACTCTACAGCTCGAGTTTCTCTGTTGCTAAAAGCACAAATTTTAAATCGTGTAAGTCATATTCATTGCCTTTGCATTTAAAAGAGCTCCAACCCTTTTGTGAGTTCATCATATACAATAGCCCAGCAGCTGGGCGGCACAAAATCATGCATACCGTCCAAATAAACGTGCAGGCAAGTTGATCCTTGTGGCTGCTTGAGAGCAGCAAATAAAAAGGCATACGTCAGAGCTCTTGCGTGAGCATTTTAAACATTTAATAAATATATTTAACAAACAAAAATCATTGATGAAAGTAAACTGATGTTGCCAAATCAGCCAGAAAACAAATACATTTTTTAAACTTTCTTAAAATATAGGGTTGACGTAGTATCTCTGTCCACATTAGCAAACAAGCAACTGTTTAACCATCTGTGTCAAGAGGAACAATGACAAAATGCAACATGTACTGTATTTTGTATGATGTTGCACAGAATTCCAAATTAAAAACTTCATGCAGAAGCTCCCTTGACCCACAACACGTGTTTAAGGTGTAGGGAATTCAGGGGCACTGCTGAGGGACGCGTGTTTAAAGTTGCTAACTTTTTAACACGTGGTTGCTAACCTGAGGTGATTAACCTGAATGACAGTTTATTAGCTGTCAGTTAGCCTCAGCTGAAGAAGAGGAGATACTTTACTAATCGCCAAGGAGAAACTAAGTCTCAGTCTCTAAATCTAAGCATTTTACCCATTCATGGTAGTGAACACACACACACACACACACACACACAATAATGCGAAGAAGAATCATTGGAAAAATTAATTCTTGCCCCTTTAAGTAATGTACAATATTACATTTTCAATTGACAAGTTTTTTTGACAATTAAACAATGCTGGTCATTCTGTGTAGTTTTAAAGCAGACACCCGTATTTAAAATAACATTGTTTGGTATTGGATATACATTTGAATAACTAACCCTAAAATACTTGTTATATACAGTTACATTTCACTCATATTAAACTGGAAACAAATTCGTGAATAACACTGCTACAGTTTTACCAACTTCAAGAACAACACTGGTACAACTTCAATATGCATAATATATGTTCTCAACTCAATTCCCATCGTAATGTCTCACAACACAAAGGTACCGCGCAAATTACTGTATTCACTTCCCTTCATGTCTCTGTTAAGGAACTGTGAGCCATCCAACGGCCAGGCAGCATAGCTGAGTGCAGTATTCACAATCCACATAGCAGCCACGGTGTCTGTGCAGGGTTTGCGGTCTATAAAAATAAAAAGCAGACCTGCCTCTAGATGGCGCTCTCAAAAAGCTGTATCGAGCGCATTATGTTGTCATCCTGCGAAAAGAGAACAGACATTTTTCACGGAGATGCAAGAATGTAAATGATACAAAGGGTGGGTAGCATGTTGATTCAAATAGAGAGTCGGGTTACTTTTTGGCAAGCGTCGATAAATTCATCAACAGTAACAACCCCATCCTGGTTTCTGTCCATTTTCTGTGGAGGCAAAATTAATCTTCAGTTTTGCTTCGAGTTTGTTATATATTTTACCACATAATATCATGTGTATACTTAATGTGTCGTGTTATTAAAAAAAAAAAACCCCAAACATTTAACTGTTCAACTGTAAGATGTATACAGACACAGTTACATGTGGGAAAAGGAATTTACTTGAAAGAAAATGTCCACATGCTGGTGGGATGCTTTCTCCTTCAGACTTGGTGGAATACTATCTCCCCTCAGATCATAAATGGCTTTCATCATGTCCAGCATTTCCTGAAAGACAAGACAAGAATGCACAAATCACACAACATTTTTTATTATTGCTTATTAGTGCACGTGCTAAACATTTGTTTCATCTTGCCATTACACACCGATGTAGCATTTATGTGGACCCAGATTAAGTGGAGAAGAGAGGAGGCCATGCTACGTTGAATAATAACGTGATTTTTAGACTTGTACCTCTTTGCTGATGTAGCCATCCTTGTTGAGGTCATACAGGTTAAAGGCCCAGTACAGTTTCTCGTCGGAGGAGCCTCGAAGCAGGACCGACAGACCCCTGGCATACTCCTGTGAGGCAGCGTTGAGGACAGCATGAGTGACTGCCCCTCCCCCTCCCCCGCCACCGCACACACGCCACACACACCGACACCCGGAGTCATAGTGCAGTCAGGAAACCCCACACGCTCTCACCTCAAAAGTAATGGAGCCATTCTGGTCTGTATCAAAAGCGTTGAAGATAAAGTGTGCATATTTTGATGAATCTGAAAGAAACCATCTATATAATTTCATTTCATGTCTATATATAGACCATTTTTGAAGCTATTGAATTAAATAGAAATTACAATGCAATTTAGAGCATGATACCTTGTGATATTAAATGTGGTATTAAATACAATACAAGTAAACACAAGTGTGCAATGCACAAAATATTACATTTGGTTTTATGGTCAGCTAATGCTCTTTCACTGTGTGTTTATTTTTTTTTAAATCACTGAATGCTATTTAATCAATTTCTTGCCCTGGTTAAATAAAAGAAATTTCCACATTGGACCACAAGAGGGAGTTATTGCAGTGTCATCAATGCAACAGAACGTAAGCTTGTGTGTCAACAGTCAAGCAGCAGGGTGTCAAGAGTCCAGTCCTGGACAGAAGTCCAGCTTTGGACCCAGTGTTTGGACGCCAAACTATGTTGGACTCAGACATGCCTATTCTACATTCTAATATTATTTCTACTTCTAGTATTATTTCAATCCATATTTAATCATCACTAGCATTTAAATATATATAAAAAGTGCCTAGAACTATAGATTATACAATATGTAAATTTGCCTACCTCCTCCAGGGAAAAACTGGGCATAAATACTTTTGAATGCATCTTCACTCACAATGCCACTGGGACACCCCTGACCAACATAAACACATTTTAACATTTAAAATACAAAGAAATAACTAAATAACTATTGGAATGAATATATATTGATGAATGAATATCTAATAATGATTAATAACGCAGGTAGGGCATGGGGATCAGAACTCTCACCGTTTTGAAGCCCCTGTACAGAATCTGGAGCTCCTCCTTGGTGAAGTAGCTCTGGCTGTGCAGTCTCTCCGGATCTTCTGGACAGCGATGCTCTGTGGCCTTGTCCTGCTCCTCATCCTCGTTTTCTATGGTACAGCAACGCATGTAAATGGAGTTGAGGCAGAAAACACACAACCGTTAAATAGAAATGGGTCCGACCAAGTTCAGATCGTCCTGAGGTTTGGATGTTACAGCCCATTATATTTGGAACCACCAATACCGAGGTTGCTCTCTCATTAGATGGCGTCTGAAGAAAACCAATAATACTGATACTTAAATAAAAATCTATTTACACTCCATCAAGTTTTACTTCTTTAATATGACCTGTAGAGCACCAGCAGATGATCATTCACATAAACCAGTACTTTAATTCTGCAATGGTCAACAAAACCACACTAAAATGGCAGGGGGGGCTTGTCCCATGACTAGCAATACAATAGCAATGGCATGTGATGCCTCACAAGTCCTCCCTGACAGCACAGCAGTGTTTACTTGACCTGGCCATACACTGTGCTGACAGGATCTGTAATTAAGACTGCTGGTCCTTACACACACATTTGCCTTTTAATTATGAAGGGAGGTTGGCATTTTCTTATTGCCCTCTCTGAGTCCAGGTGCATTTATATTTCAAGCAGCTCATGAGTAATTTAAGAAGATGTGAGCCTATGTTACCAGTTTAAATAATTCAGCGTTTCAGGTCAGTGACATTGTTTCTTGATGTTAACATATACATGAAGGTCCTATTGTCGGAGCTCACTACCATTATTTACTTAAATATTGCGATAATTTAAAGATCATTTAAAAAATTTTTTTTTGTATTTGAGAAATCCTTGCAGGAAATAGAAGTATCTGAACATGTTTTTATATCCTTTAACTTCAATTTTTAAACTTGTTTTGATGTCATATAACCAATTTAAATAACGTATGCTTCTAGAACACAGTTAACCACAGCCACCTCTTAACAACTAGAACCTGATTTTGACGCAGTTAGTATAGTACTTAATGCCTCATCATTGCAACTGCAAGAAAGGTAATTTTATCAGACTTGCAGGTGGAAATATTTTAGAGCCGTTTGTAACAAGGAACTTGTTGAAGCAGCTCAAAGTCGAATATTTCTCCAGAGTGCAGAAGAACCAGTGCACGGCCCAGTTCTTCAGCCAGTCTTCATTTTAACAGGTGTGCCAGGCTTAAACAGCAGCTTGAAATTAACCAAACAAATGGCATCTGGATTGCATCCGTTAACTGCATGTTAAAAAGTGACCATTTTGTAGTTTTGCAAACTAATCAGTTTGCTAGTTGGTTTTGATTACCGATTTGAGACTGCTCTTGCATGAAAATCAGTCTATTGGCTTTTGACACACACACACACACACAGGATTTTTGTTTAGATTTCTGTGAAGACATACTTCAAGCACCTTCCTCACCTGAATACACCTGATAAATATACTGCAGTGCCATTTTAGGTCAAGCAACTAAAGACACCTGAGCTAAGCCGCATGTCATTCAGAACACCTTGGACCATGACCCAGGTTCTGAGGTCACCATCCTGGAGAAAACGCATCAGCCTGCCATGCTTATGAAAGATCATTTAATGCTTGCTTTAAAAGTTTACAACTTAAAAATAATCATTCTACATAGGTTCATAACTATATGCTCTTGTAATGTGAAGACGGATACTTATTTGTGAGCATTTGTACAGTGTCTGATTAGGAAAAATTAATATTAAGACCCAACTCTTACTGTTGTCTTGGATTCTAACATTTTGCTACTGCTTTACCATGGTCCTGAGTATTCAGGTTATATGTTGCTTTAATCATTACCCGTATAGATTATTTTTAAAGATAAACTCGTGTTTAAGTCGACATCCTTTAAACATTGAGGAACTGGATCTGTAGTAATGCTACAAAACTCCTCTTTCAGTGATTGACAGGTTAATAATAATAATAAAATGTGATTTTCCAAATCCAATGTGACTTTCCAGAAACATAATTAAAGAAAGTGGCAGATTAAAGACAAAAATTAATGTCTTATTCCTCTTACTTACATTTTATACTTGCTAAAGTGTGTGGGGAAGTGATTAAATCTATTGAAAATTAAATTACTCTAGCTGTGAATATGAAATATTTGCACTAAAGTTTTTTTTTTTTTTTTTAAAGAAATAAATGCAAGAAATAAAGTGTCAAGAAACAAATCACCATGCAGCTATTATCATGGACAGCATATTTGTACTTGACAAACAGCTAAAATATAACTGACAAACTATAAAGCAAAACTTCCTCCTGACCCACCAACCAGTTATGCACGTGTCTGTATGACGACACTGAACATCGGCCATGAAACAAAGAATAAATCTGCATACTATTCTTAGCTCCAAGTTTCGCTGGGCTTCTCTCCATGCAATATACACTGGAGATCAAAATTAGAGAACAATGTATGAACACTTGATTTTTTCAGAAAAAACGTAATCTACATTTGAAGGATTTTTTGTAAGGGGTACATCATGCCACTAGAACAGTGTTTTACAAAATAACCAAAGTATATCAACATAAAACCTTTATTTGGGTTTAGTTCAGGACTCTGGGCTGGCCATTTCATTGTTTCAATTTCAAGGAACTGCTTTACCCGTTTTGCTGTGCGATAGGGGACATTGTCCTGCATGAAAATTGCTGGCTGATGGAGTGATGAACGCAAGGAAGGAACCACATGGTGTTGAAGGTTCTGATACACACTTGCATTCACTCTTCCATGTAGCTGTATGAGAGGTGCAACTCCTGCTGCCGAAAACATTCCCCAAACCACGACACTTCCTCCTCCACCTTTCACTGACTTCTTTACACACTTTGGGTTCAGTCTTTCCCCAGTTTGTCGATGAACATAATGTTTCCCATCAGACCCAAATAAATTAAACTTGCTTTCATCACTAAAATGAACTCTGGACCACTTCTCCTCTGTCCACACAACATGCTCCTCAGCAAAGGCGAGTCTAGCTTTTTGATTCTTTCTGCTAATGAGAGGTTTGGTCACTGCAGAGTGGGCTTTCAGTCCAAATGCTATTAAATGTCGACACACTGTATGATGAGACAGACCCTTACCCTGTTCAGTGCTGAACTGGTGAGTGATTCCAGCTGCAGCGTTGAACCGATTATCCATGGAGATTCTACACATTATCCTGTCCTCTGTTGCATTTGTCTTTCGTGGGCTACCAGCCTTCTTGGTGGACTTGAAGGAGTTTGTGATGTTGTAAAGACGCAATATTCTAAAAATCACAGACTTGGAACGACCAACTACTCTTGCTATGGCTGATAGGGTCACCCCTTTGGCTGTCACCTGGACAACATGCTGCCGGAGGATTTCAGTCATTTTGGAATGGCTAACCATTTTTGCAAAGTTAGCGAAAACTGGAAAGTTAGGCTGCCAATTAAATAGGGTTTGTCAGATAATTAAGGAATTTAGTACCAGGTGCCAGATTAACACGAATAACTTGCAGGTATCTGAAAGTGTTCTCTAATTTTGATCAGTGTTCTTTTTCAATTATATCATTTACGTTTTTTTATGCTGTGCTTTAGGATATATACAATTTATGAAATCTTAATATACTGCTATTTCACTCCTGTTAGGATAACTTCACATAGGACTACACAATGACCTTGACATTTAGGAAACTGTGTGTTCTCTAATTTTGAGCTCCGGTGTACCAGGGGAAAGGCTAGGAATCCCTAGACGCAGAAATCAAATGACCTTGTGCATCAGATACACACATGAAACTAGCGATCCAAAACGCCAACAATGAGCTCTCTTACAAGCTTTACATGAACAGCTGATAACTAACTTTACATGCACCGGTGAATTTGCAGTGCATTCCTCATGTGTAACAAACTAATTAGCTCCGTTAATGAAGCTCCCATCGCTTCTCATTGCAAATATTGTATAGCGTTTTATCCGCAATTAACGAACGATGGATGGATAGTGATGGAGCGTGCAGTCAAAACGACTCCCATCGTAATATGAAAACTCATCCGGGGCATTGAGATGAACTGCTACTTTCAACATAAGTCGAGCAAAACAATTTCATAATCAGTTTATTCCAGAATACCATATCAGTGACAATGTGAATACGATCAACTGAAATTTTAAATAAACCAACTGTAAATCTTGGACAAATTATTGCGGAATGATCATTTTTAATAAATTTTGCCTACTCTGAAATGACAGCGCATCAACAACATATCACTAGTTTAGATAACACTTTGATGCAGACTTGAGGTGGTCTTCAGTTAGTTTATGGCACAGACGGTCATTAGGTGTAATCACGGTCTCACATTATCCGAGTTTAACAGCCACATTTTCACTCATTACATCCGTGCTCAAACTCATCAAATATTTAGAGCTTACACTGAACATAAAATTCCAGAATGCAGAACAAGTAGGATGACAGTTGCCTTAACAAAAAAGTATTATCCTTATCAAAAAAGTGGTCTAAAACAGCTAGCTAACGTGGAACACTTACAATGTTATGTGGTTAAATTGTTGGCTCCTGGGGTTGTAACTTCTGCTTACTACGTTACCTGAATTTAGAGTCCCTGTGATCAGTCGATGCACGTGCTGGGCAAACTTAATCAATTGGCGCTTGCACCGCCGTCTGCTCATTTTCAGTGTTGCAACGCGGCAGCTTTAAAATACACTCCTTATTAGCTCCAGCTTCTGGCTTTAAAGTTGCACCTGTTTGAACATTCAAAACACTGGCGTTACCAACCGACATGTAATTTACGCAGCGACGTCTGGCGCGAGAAACCTAATGGGGTTTGAGCTCGTGGGCTCTCTCCCTCCCCTTTCAACCCTCAGCGTCTAGAGCACGTGCCACTGTACAGTACCATAAAGTG
The DNA here is from genome assembly GCA_025802075.1 of Tenebrosternarchus preto. NCBI lineage: Eukaryota > Metazoa > Chordata > Actinopteri > Gymnotiformes > Apteronotidae > Tenebrosternarchus > Tenebrosternarchus preto. The sequence goes on from JAOYMR010000005.1 coordinate 15,153,458, forward strand.
TAGAATCTAGAAGACTTATGTAGTGAAGTCAGAAAACTTTTAAAATATAATTTAACAGCAATAACTACAGTAAAATACTTATGGATCATTATGCCTCTTAAAAGAGAAATACTAACAGTTCCTTGTTTTATATAGTTAAGAACCGTTTTCTTATGTGAACAGACGTATGGATGATGAATAACCTACCCCTTAGAATCTATAGTAGGCATTATTGTAGCCCAGTGTAATTTTATAATAGATAATATATAATAATGCATTATCTTTTAACATCTTTTAAAAAGTTTATAACGTGTCTTACATGATAAAGACTGACATTACTGGATAAATGAAGGTTGTAAATCCTACAGTTTCAACACAGTGAAATAATAAACGAGCTAGCGAAATCTTCTTTTGTAAAATACAAAACACTGAAAGTTTATGCGTGTGCTGGTTAAGCTTAATCAACGCTCCCAACGGTCAAAAAGAATTAAGGACAAATTCACGAACCCTAGAGTGGCACATATCATTAGTATGTCGATCAAATATGTCTGTCGAGTGAAATTATTTCAGTAAAAATGGTTTTCAAAAAATCAAAAAGCAACGCGTTGCAGATGTTAAGAGGCGAATGAGCTGTAAACTGAATGAAAGGGGAAACAAAAGTGCTGAGCTTGGGCCCTGAAAATGTTGCCAGTGGTTTAAGGAAGGATCTAGGGTCACATGTTTCAACGATAAACCCTTATGCTAGAAATCATTTTTGATTATCTTTGAACTCTCTCAGTGTTACTTGTTACTTCTAGCTGAGCGATGTCTGCCGTTAGACTTGCTGAAGCCCAAGGATTTTGTTTACCCTTGCCTTTTAGGTTAGGACATAGGCAATGCTTGTGTTATTGTGTGTCTTTGTATGGTCTTGTTTTATGTATTTTATTTACAACTTATTTTTGGAATGGAAAATGTAATTAATAGAAAATGAACCGTGTTAACTACCCTAGTCATCTACCACAGTTGTTCACTTAGTTTAGGTTACTTATATGCTATAGAGTGTTGCTTTAATTATGGCAGTGGGTTGGCTATCCACTAACCTTGTTAACTAGATAGCAAGCTAGCTTCCTAGGTTTCAGAGCAAGCTGGATAGAATCAGTTAATGAGCATCTCGCTACCTGAAGAAAATTTTCATTTAACATGCATGAATAAACTGAAGGCACGTAAGTGTAAAATTACATCTCACTTTACTCAGTGACAGCAGATAAAAGCTGTTAAGGTGAGTGGCGATTCCTGTCAGACTGGCAGCTGAGGACAAGAACATGGATGGGAATGAAGAGAAAACAAAGGATTTGGAGGCCTGGAGCTCAGTAATAAGCTAAAGGAATATTTTGACCGAACATGCTTGATTTTTTAACAGTTGGTAAGAGAGTTGACATCAGTAGTAATGCCATTACATTTTGGTTATTATACCACTGGTCTAAAATTTAGAACTGAAGAATGAAGTAAAAAGTGTTCAACATTCTGTAAAATTTTGACTAGAATATTCCTTAAAACAAGTATGAGTAGTCAAATCACACTCATCCTCATATCAACCATCTGTTTTTAATTCAACACATAATACAAAGCTTTCATCCCACTGCATTGAGATGCTTTTAAAACAAAACCTGATTTCCTTGCTAGCAATGCATTTGCACTAGTATAGAAAAGGCATGTTGCACTAATGACAAGGATCAAAGGACTAGACATTCTGTTAGGCCACAGATATTAACTTTATAATTGCAGAACTAGAGGAGATTTATATAAGAATGTTTCATTATATCTGCCACTGCATTACAGTTCCCATTCAAGTACTTGTCATTTGCAGCCACTGTTTTTATACCTAGTATGGAAAAAGGAGTCTGACAGACTGGATCAAATTCATTAAAATTCATGATGACCTGCTCAAATATGAGTCTGATGTCTTTGGACAAAGAGTTCATGATTGGCAGCAAAAAAATAAAAAAATAAAATAAAATTTTCTTTATGCAAAAACTTTTCACCACTTTCATATTTCAAAGGAAATAACAAACCCACCGAATAAATCAATTTATGTGTCTTTTTAAAAAGATTTTTAATGATCTTCTCAGTCCTGGTCTCCCCCTGCACAGACAGTAATAAATGCTCTCAGAGACCTGGGAGTCAGTGGAGCACAGTGAAGTAAAGGCCAAAAAAAGGTCCCATCAGTGCCAGAACCACAGATCTTGGCGCCAGCTTGGAGGATCCACCATGAGCAAAACTTAAGAGAGAGAAATAAACATTAGAGGCAGGAGCATTTTGAATGTTCGCCATGCAAGATCAAGGCAACCTGCAGAGTCATGAGTTTATAGTTTATATGCTGTTTATAGTTTATATTCTGTATAACAAAACAGAAGTCTAAAATGGTGGCAGTTATCATAGCATAAGTTGCATTTCAAAATTTCAGAATAGAGATTTTTTTGACAAGGGTTCAGCGTTTCTATGCAAAAATCTGTGAGGAATTAATTTATTCTCACAATACAGTTTGACACAACTGGATGGTTGAGCTCAGCTTCTTGTATTATGTAATTTGCTTTCAGTTTGTTTGCAAAATTAGCCCACGTGGAAAAATTATATTACATTATTACCATGAAAGGAACTGGAAAAGGTAGTAAAATCTTTTTTTTTTCCAAATACCTTTAAATCTGAGCCTTATAAAATACTGCACAGTCATGTGTAACTACAGTTGACTATAGTTAATCTCCATATCTTGTACAAATACAACAGACACTCATTTATAACTACAGTTGACTACAGTTAATCACGATATCTTACCTGGAAAAGAGATAGCAGTCATGAGTGCTAAGAAACTGTGAGTGTGTCAACGTGATGATGTTATAAGTGACATCGTCATTTTTAACTTCGCTGACACTCTGCACTGTAAAGACCTCGGTTGGAGAAATAAGCTGCTCGATTTCCTCCGAAGTGCACGTGTAGTGCTCAACGTTAATCGCAGAACAGGACGTGATGTTAAACAGCGTGCCACTTCCTTCTGACTCAATCTTTTCGGTTTCTGAACTCTCCTGGATTTTGGCCTGGAGGAACTTTCCAAAACGCACCTCAGTCCCAGTCACAGCACTAAAGTTGTGAGCTGTGCCATAGTATACATGGTAACATGTGCCATTACTAAGAAGTTGCATGGCATCTGTCAGTAGGAAGTGAAGGGACTTGAAGGGAAATTCATCTTTGTAGGTTGTGCTGTTGCTGCCTTTGGTCTGAACCATTTGGTTAAATGTCTTTCTGAATTTCGCTTTGGAATTCCCATAAGCCTGCAGTGCAGCCAAGTGATATTGGGTTCCCCCATAAATCTGCTTCTCACAAGTTCCACTATGACTCCTCCACATCTCTGCAAAATCTTTATTGGCCTTAAGCTCTTTCTGCAACAGGCCACCAGGATTTATAACAGTCTGCATCATTTTGTCACGACACTCTAAGAAGGTATCATCCACAGCGTCAGGAGACATGTCCAGAATTCTCACCTCCGCAATCACCTGCAGAACAGAAGGTTGAGGAAAGACGAGCAAAAATCTGAAGCCAATGGACATTCACTCAGCCTCTTAAGGGGCCACACTACTGAAGATGCTCAAACTGGAAAAAAAAAAGAATGTGTAGCAGACTGCAAGAAATAGATGTAGAAATGAGGAGAAACAGAATTTGTTTAAGAGACCAGCAGAATCAGGAGAAGAGATGTTTCAAGAGATCACGACTGCAGAATCTATGTAGAACAAACTTTACTCAAGACTGGATGAACTGACGCAACATGCATTCCAACACAAAATTCAGACAGAATTTGGAGCTTTTCTAAGTGTATATTACATACTATGGAAAACTGTAAGAAATACTACTACTATTTATTCATGTTTACGTCATCCAGGAGTTAGGGTTAGGGTTACACATCTATAGTTTTTGTGACAAGTTGCTAAGATGCTGGTTATCAGCATTTTTTCTTTGGATAAAACTGGATTCATCCTAGAGCTTGCAAACATTTACTTTTGCATGTGGTCCCCTTTAAAGAACACACAATAAAAAGGGGGTCTAGAGAATCTAGAATGTAGAGAAGAGCATTACAAATCGTACTTGTTAAGGAAAAGCACTTACGCTGTGAGAAAGCACAGTGAGGAGCAGGAACAGAAGCAGCTTCAGTCTCAGAGCGCCCATTACAGAAGTTAGTCCACTCATGTAGGCAGTTCATGAAATGTGCGAAGAGAAGCTACATCAGAAAAATTTGTTCAAGTTGTGATCACCAGAGGGCGATGCTGAACAAAAATTTAGAGGAGGGGCTGTAACAACTGGGGCCGAATGTTCTAAAGTAAACAAGCTTTAAATAACATGCTGGCAGTGTTTCTGCAGTAAGACAGCACATTCAGCCACTCATTAAAGCTATTACTTTGTGAATGTGCTCAGTGTTATTCAGTTTTAATGCATAGACATGGCAAAAAACATAAATGACATATAATCCTGCTGTAGACTAGAATAAACATCTTTATTTAGATATTTTTTTAAATCACTGCATCAACATTAATTCATAAAAAAAAAAAAAAAACAAAAAAAAAAAAACATTTCGGTACAATATTCATAAAATTGGCAATGTTAAAAAGAAGTAACCAAACTTACATAGCTGCCACTGTTCAGTCTTGTGGGAAAAGAACACTTTGTACACTGTAGTCCAGTAGAAAAGTGTAGGCATTTCTCCAAGAAGCTCCCTGGCTCACACAGTAATAGAAGGTGGGGCAATCAGCATTTAAGGGGAAACAGACCCCATAGCTAAAGTTATGCTGACTTATAGAAAGCTTGTCCAGGACGCTATGAGACTGTAACTGAACACATCATATTAAATACTGGCTTATGGAGAAGTCTTTGCTTCAGTGATTTCCTGTGGGTAACATTTTAAACAGAGAACTTTCTCTACCATTTTAGTCAAGAAAGACCTCAGAGAGCTCTGACAACCTTTGGCTTTGTGGGCTATTTTTTCCAATCTGTGATCATGCAGACTTATTTGTGGTGGAATTTATTACAATGTGCTTTCAGCTGCAAGCAGCACACAGAGTCACAGCATTCCCTGTCTAATGATACTTTTTTTTTTCATTCTTCTCAATGAAAACTTGATTTCTAGGTTGTTATTAGTATTACAACTGAATTAGTATAGAAAAGCTACAAGTATATTTTGTTATTTAAAACGTTCAAAGCATACATACAAATTTTGCAAGGCCATATACAATAAAAACCACATGACCTCTGATGTGAAAGGATTTCTCAGTATGTCTGAGATTTTGTATGTATTGTACCCCTGCTACTGCTATTTATAAGAGTCCATATTTAAAAGATGTTCACACAAAACAATTCTTTCACTATTACATTTGTTCTTGGTTATTCTAAACCTGTCAAGTGTCAGTAAAAGTGAATGTTATATGGATTAGAGCATGTGTCAGGGTGCAGCGATATGAGTCACAAGAAGAGAAATCAGGCCCATTACACATAAATACATGAAACATATTGCTCTATTATTTTTATATAACCATTAACTAAACATTCAAATTATGTCAACTTAAAGTCTTTCATTTCAATTAATTAAGGGGCAACTAATGACGTTTTCTTGATTAGGTAAAAAAAAACTGTAATATGTAAAATGTACCTGCATTATTAGGTTTCCTAATGCTATTATACTTGTTACATAACTGTGTGTGTGACTATGCTTGTGTGACTGTCACACGTGTAACACATGAGTCACTCCGTTACAGTGAAGAAGTAAACAGGCAAAGGAAACCCATCAGTGCAAGGGTCGTACAACTTAGCAGCACACTGGAACATCCGTCATGGCTAGACCTTAAGAGAGACATAAGACAGAGAAATAGGAGTTATAGGCGCTGTAGGACTAGTACTACACCTTTCAAACAAAGCTGTATTATCCTTGCCAGTGTATATATAAGGCTTGTTATTGTATCTGCAAGCTGAGAAATTGTGAAATGTAAGTTGTAAATATTTAATATGCGATTCTGTGATTTTTCTAATCACGTCTTAATGTGACATCAGATGAAGCAAAAGTCATGCCCCTCCTTTAACATAGTCCACACTGATCTACCTTAACACAGTCCATTCTGATCTCACAGTCCACTCTGATCTACCTTAACACAGTCCACACTGATCTCCCTTAACACAGTCCACTCTGATCTCACAGTCCACTCTGATCTACCTTAACACAGTCCACACTGATCTCCCTTAACACAGTCCACTCTGTTCACCACTGCACCATGTTGATCTCCCACCCCACCCATCATGTAGTTAAACAATGACAAATTAAACAGTAACATTGTTAGGTAAATTCAAAAAAGTTAAAAAATATGTACTTATTCAACTTGTTAATTGTTGTTAAATTGTAAAAAGAGATCTAATAAATATTTTAGTGTCAGTTACTACTGAAAAATCTGTATGGAATGTTTATATAGCATTGTGCAAAAGTCATAAGCCATCATTAGATTTGCTTTTGTTTTAGCAGTGGTATAATGATATACAAGGATGTCAAAAAATATCCATCCATCCATCTTCTACCACTTATCTGGGTCCAGGTAGCAGGGGAGACAGCCTAAGTAAAGAGGCCAAGGCCTTCCTCTCCTCCAGCACATTTTCCAGCTCTTCCAGGGGGACAATGAAGCATTCCCAGGACAGTTAAGAGATATAACCCCTCCAACGTGTCCTCGGTCTTCCCTAGAGTCTCCTCCCCATTGGACATGCCTCCCTAGTCAAAAATTATCCACATTTATATAAAAACTTATGTAAAACTCTTTTGAGGGAAACGAGTCCTGGAGCCATTTGTTCTGAAGTAGTTGTTTTATAACGGCATACAAATTTCCAGTATTTTCTGATTGTATTTAGACTGACAAATAATTATATATAGTCATTATACCTTTGCTAAAACAACAAATCTAATGTTGGCCTAAGATCTTTGCATAGTACTGTATTTTACTGTGCACAGGCCTACTGTAACAATACAGTTTGTAGTATGGTTAAATTTGCCAGCATATATTTTTTGCAGTCACGAAATAATAATCAGGACATACAGGCAATCATTTATAACTACATTTGACTACAGTTAATCTTACCTGGAAAAGAGGTAGCAGTCATGATTTCTTACAAACTTTGAGTGTGTCAAAGTGATCATTTTATAAGTGACATCGTCATTTTTAACTTCGCTGACACTCTGCACTGTAAAGACCTCGGTTGGAGAAATAAGCTGCTCGATTTCCTCCGAAGTGCACGTGTAGTGCTCAACGTTAATCGCAGAACAGGACGTGATGTTAAACAGCGTGCCACTTCCTTCTGACTCAATCTTTTCGGTTTCTGAACTCTCCTGGATTTTGGCCTGGAGGAACTTTCCAAAACGCACCTCAGTCCCAGTCACAGCACTAAAGTTGTGAGCTGTGCCATAGTATACATGGTAACATGTGCCATTACTAAGAAGTTGCATGGCATCTGTCAGTAGGAAGTGAAGGGACTTGAAGGGAAATTCATCTTTGTAGGTTGTGCTGTTGCTGCCTTTGGTCTGAACCATTTGGTTAAATGTCTTTCTGAATTTCGCTTTGGAATTCCCATAAGCCTGCAGTGCAGCCAAGTGATATTGGGTTCCCCCATAAATCTGCTTCTCACAAGTTCCACTATGACTCCTCCACATCTCTGCAAAATCTTTATTGGCCTTAAGCTCTTTCTGCAACAGGCCACCAGGATTTATAACAGTCTGCATCATTTTGTCACGACACTCTAAGAAGGTATCATCCACAGCGTCAGGAGACATGTCCAGAATTCTCACCTCCGCAATCACCTGCAGAACAGAAGGTTGAGGAAAGACAAGCAAATATCTGAAGCCAAGCAAAAAATTATAATACAATACAATACCTTACAGGATTCAAGTATGGGATTCAAAAGAATTGTTGCCATTCTTTAATAGTTTGGAGGGGGCTTTGGAACAAAAACTACTGCCTTGTAGTTTTTTAATTGTCTAGACTCCAAATTCAAAAGAAGCTGCTAGTTACAAATAACATGTTGAAAAGAAATGTAAATCACACACAATACAGGAAAACTCATGGTTCTCTCAATCTTAAAGTAATTGTTTCCACAGTGAAGAGAAGGAAATGCAATAAAGAGCATTTACATTCTGTGAGAGCAGGCCAAGGAAGACCAGGAGAAACAGGGCAACACCCTGATGATCTTCTCTGGCAGCAAGTCCACTTGCCTTTGCCTAGACAGAACAAGCACAGGACAACATGAGAAAACAAAGGAGCTTATCCTAATAATGTCAAATATAAGATTTGCCCAAACAGACATAGCAGTATTATTATAAATAAATGCTAATTAATGCTATATTTAATAACACTAGCTTTGTTATTAAAATCAGCATTCTAAAACAAACATGATTTCTAATATACAAGGTAGATAGAATCAAAAGAGTTTCATAAACATTTTAAAGCTTTATTATCAGACTTATAAATTATTAGACTTCTGAGCCAACAAATATAGAGATTTTAAAATTTAAAGAAGTCTGAACTATAACCATGTATATACACAGTTGGTTACTGAACCTTCTCCGTGAACAGAAGAGTATCCCCACAGGGTAATGTACAAAATCAAGTATCAATGTTTTGGACACTTACCATATTCAAACTGTTGTAGTTCCTCTAGGTGGTAAAGCAGTTTGGAGGAAAACTTCAGCCTGCAGTGCAGTGCACTGATCTGTGAGAAGGTGCCTACGGAGTTACAGAAAAACATGACAGAAAATTCCTCTCATCAGTCCAGGTTTCCGGAATAATGGCTTCCTCTGGAAGGCTAGAGGAAAAACACAGGAAATCTCATGTTTGTGCGAAAGGCTAAAATAATGGCCGAGGCTGGATAAGGCGGAAACATGGGAAGGTGGGGCCGGTGTGTGTGAAAAAAGAAGTGGTGTGTAGCTACCCAGAGGGCTTCCCAGGAATGCTGTTCCAGCAAGTTATGTAGTTTTTGGATGACAGATTCTGCACTGAGGATCTCCCATAGTTCCTGTCTTTGAAGTTTAATTTTTATTAGTGTTCATAGTCATTTAAGGAGGAGAATGCAGACTTTGCTAATCCCTAGGGTTACTTGCCAATCATTTTGCAGGTGATACCCAATTACTAGATTATGCAGGATGATGTGACTTCCTTTCCTAATTTGTGGGCTTATTCTCCTGGTGCCTTTCACAGAAATCTACTCTATTTCAGTAGGAAATTAACCCATCATTGACTTTTAACTGACTCTGGCTTCAGACTGAATTCATAGATTATCTGCATTTATATAACACATTGAATCACTATATGTATTCTCATTATAAAGCATAGATTTTTTTAAAGGTTTTTGCCAGACGGCTGCCTAGATAAAAGTGGAGGCTTATTGGGAGACAATGACAGCACTGTCCAGAATCGCTATCAAAAAACAGTCCAAAAGTCTTCAGTATATTTATTTAAAAATGATTTATCATTTGTTCCTATTAAGATAAAAAATTCCTCTGCTAAGATTCTGAACTAATTTCTACAGACATTTTTATATTTCTATAGACATTTTTTGTCTCTCGAAACGGAGTGGCAAATCATGCCACTTTCAAGGAAAATCAGTATCAAATCATATCAATATATATATATATGTTCAATTGTGTGTTTTGTTATGCATTACTTTTTTTCTCTGGCCTCATGGGAAAGATCCCCCCCTCCACCCCCAGAAAAGGTTAGAGGCCTGTTTGTCCACATATTGGATTAATTACAGTGCCAATGGTGTACGACCACTAGAAATTCTTTTAAAGTCTAGGTTTAGGCTTAATTCAAGTCTTTAAAACAGACCCTATATGTCTTTTTTAAGGTTTAGAAAAGAGCTGTCAAACTTTAAGCTACGTTTAGTTATTTCACTGCTCTAATACACCTCTCATTGTCTTAGTGGTTATCTTACCATTTAAAAAAGTTTAAGTTCTGCACTGCAGTTCTGCACTGATGTGCCTCTCCTAGATAGAGATTTGACATCCCATCTTCAGAGAACTGTTCGGTACCTAGTAGACCTATCTCCAGATGCTTCTTCTCAGCATCCTTTAAGAGAGGGAACTGCCTGAAACCACAGAAGAGCAGAGGAGTGAACCCTGAACCATCTGGATCTGTTGAAGCCCATGTTTGCAGGGCTGTCAAGTGCTGAAATAAATAGTTCATTCCATATATTCCATCCAGCACAGAATATAAATAAAAACAAGCAAAATGTGGAATGTGGAACTTGCATGCTGTTCCCTCATCACAGTTCAAAGTTTAATGACTTGTGAAATGAGTGTAATCTGCCTCAAAAACCAGGATTCAGGAATGTTGCCAAGGTGTGGTCAGTGTAAGGCAGGAAGAATTTTCCTCTGAATATTTCCGCAGTGATGAAAAATGACTAATGTGGCTCTTGCTTTGCTTTTCTACTCAAGGTGTTTTTTTTTTTTATTGCTCAGTTTTGCATGAGGTGATACAAAGGAATTACATTTGAATAGGTCTGGAAATACGCACTGAAAAAAAAAAGAACAAACCTCTGCTGACTGCCTTAAATCATGCTATATGTATTTATTTTAGTTAACTGCTGTTTAAACTTAGACCATGATTATATTTGGCAGAATTGTTAAAATGTCTATGGCACTGTTAAGTCAAACAGAATCATGGTGCACAACTCATTTTTCAGGAGCTCCCCGGTTGTTCTGTTCTGGCCACCAGAGGTCCTCATTATGGATTATTGCCATCTCTACTGAGTAACTGTTCCCTCTTTGTTTCTTACAATCATTGCCAAATATTACCAGTCCCTTGAATTTGTTTATTTTGTGTGTTTGTTCATTGGATTTTCTACGTGTTCATCAGGCTTGGATTTTTACTCTCTTGCCTCTGCTTCTCTATTTGGATTGTTTGGCCTGACCCTACTGGATTTCTCACTACAAGCTCACCTCTGCTATTTGAATATGGATCTTAATCAGTTGCCTGAGGACTTTGTGTAGCATCATTAAATTCAATAGAATTCACTGCGCAACAAAATGTTACTTTGTTTTGCTTCCCAACTACGAACAGGTAGACTTTAGTAGGTGAATATGAATATGCATTGAATATATGCGTTCAGAATTGTTCTATAACACATAGATTTAATGGTGTAAATTTTACATTATTTATATATTTACTTATTCACAAATAAGGTTGTCATAACACTTAATTTATACCGACATGCTTCTAAAATGTTTAATATGGATCATCTATTGTTCAGTAAATGTAATGAATTTTGACAGAGTTTAAGTGGGTGTTCCACTGGGGTCACTGCTACAGCATGTAGATCACACAGGACCTGAAGGGTCACAGCAGTGCTGTTTAGCATTTATACTGTTATTTAACATTAACATACACTACAGACATGGACAAAATATTAATGAAAAAGGTCACTGCAAACATGACAATTTCAAGATACGTTAAAGTGAGTCAACTGCCATTTGACTACATAGAAATGACTAAGGATTGGAAGCCTGTTAGTATAGCTGTAAACTGGACTGGGATCATTCAGTGTATGTGATTAGAGTAAAATACATATAATCATAGTACACTTTATGACACCTAAAACTTTTTTAACCTTAAACCTTAAACATTTGAACTGTTAGCTGTTAACAAACATTAACAAGCATTATGGTAACAGACATTAGGCAAAACCTGATGACTATTAGTGACAGAAATTAGTTCAGCCCTCAGTATACCTTGTTACGAGATCTCGTAGAACAAATTCACAATACACAGGTGTCAAGAAGATGCTCTAAAGTTTATTAACAATATAGAAGTTTAAATAGAAGAAAGAGATGATGTGGAAGAAGAGAGTGAAATGAAATGAAATGAAATGAAAAATGAAATGAACCTTTATTGTCATTACACATTGTACTTGTAAATTTGCGAAATGAAATTGGTTTACAGCCCCCCCCCCTCCCCTCTTGGTGCAAATATAAAATAGAAAAGTTTAAATATAAAATAGAAAAGTTTTTAAATATAAACAAATTAAATAACAGATTAAGAGCTACGATTAACTATACAGGCATAATCGTAGAGAGTGATGGTGTGGGGTGACATGATTGGTCTAAGGTGGAATCAACAACTAGATGATTGGTCTTAAGGATGGGACCCAGAATGCAACCCTTGGGGACCCCCCCCCCACATGTCAGAGGTGATGAGGAAGATACAAAATCACCAAGGCTGACTGAAAAACTCAGATAAATAAGATCTAAACCATTCCAGGGCAGTGCCTTTCATACCAACCCATTTCTCCAGCCGAGACATGCCATGGTCTATCGTATGAAAGGCAGCTGTCAAGTCTAAGAGCATAAGGATTCATTATATGCTCTTAGTAGCACAGTTTCAGTGCTATGAAAAGGCTTAACACCTCTAAAATACAATTTCTATCTAAAAGTTGCAACAGTACAACTTTCTCCACCTTTGCAAGGAACAGAAGCTTAGAGATAGGTCTAAAATTTGACTTTTTAATCAAGGATTGCACACATGCATGCTTAAAATTAGTTTGCACAACAGCTCAATCAAGGCTGCTACTCACAATGGCATGAATATATGGTCCAACGGTATCAATAATATCTTTAAGAAGACATGGAGGAACAGCATCTGTGGGGGAAGCTGAAGATTTTACCTGAGTAATAATATCCTTAAGCACAGAGAATGAAACAG
>JAOYMR010000005.1:15170020-15205249 GCA_025802075.1 Tenebrosternarchus preto
TACAATACCACACATACCACTATAATGTCACATGTTACAATGTTACAATACCACACATACCACTATAATGTCACATGTTACAATGTTACAATACCACACATACCACTATAATGTCACATGCCCTCTCTGGAGTGACCCTAAGCTCTTCCCATTTATTTTATCCTTTTGTAATCTTTGTTAACAAAATACAAACCTGCAATTCTGTAGAATTCCTCTTTGATGTTCATTATAGGCTTATACCCAGGGAACACCGCAAAATTGTACATCAAATGTTTTAATGCTAGGCATACATTTCGGATTGACTGACATACCCTTCCCTATGAGTTTGTGTCTCCTACATTGTATAAAAAGATCCATTTGCAAAAAAATGAAGATCAATGCATAAGGTTTTCAAAGAAGTAAGGACGGATCCACGATGTGCGATATTGGAAATGTGTATCTTTAGACTATGAGTCTGGAATCTGGATCTCTGGTATCTCCTGTTACCTCATATGTAGCACAAGTAGCTCGACCAAGTGGGAGGTGAAGAGAAAGGGGGAAAAGATCACAGAATATAAGGTTTTAGGCTCTTTTAATGTAATGGATACATAAAAAGGTACAATTGTGCAGAAAGCAAGCAGGGACTCTGACAGGTCTGGAAGTAATAGTATTTTGTAATCAATGTGAAATTTGACTGGGAGCATGCAGTGAGGATATGATAGGTGAGATATGTTCAAATCTTCTAGTTCTAGTAAGGACTCTAGCTGCTGTATTTTGGATTAACTGAAATGTGTTTATGCTCCTACTGGAACATCCTGACAGCAAATCATACAATAATCCAACCTAGAGCTAACAAAAGCATGAACTAGTATTTCTGCATCACCTAGCAACATTATGTCTTGGTAATATTCCTGAGGTGGAAAAAAAAGCTTTCTTAGTGATGTTATCTATATGGGTTTCAAATGAATGGCTAGAATCAATAATGATACCAAAGTCTTTTACTGGTATACCTGAGAACTGCCATCTAGTTACGTTGTATTCTGAAATATTCCCACTATCTGCCTATGGTCCAAGTAAAAGTATTTCTCTTATCAGAATTTTGTAAAAGTAAATTTCTCAGCATCCACGCCTAATCCATGCCTAATGTCCTCTACATATTCCTCAACTGCACCAAGCTGGTGTCTCTCACATGGCGAACATCAGCATAACAGTGGAAGCTGATACTTAGTGTATAATCAATATCACCTAAAAGTAGCATATATACAAAGAAAATACAGTGGCGCTAAAACAGAACCTTGAGGACAACCAAACTTAGTCTGTACAGAATGAGCAGTGAGGAGTCAGGTAAGACCTAAAGCAGGAGAGAAGCCCTTAACTCCAACATTTTGTAGTCTCTGGAGAATCGTAAGATCGAGAGTGTCGAAGTTGCACTAAACTCAAGTACCACAAGCAAGGACATACAACTCTGATCAGTAGGTCATTTATCAATGTCAATAAATTAATTTGCAAAACAGTACAAAAGATTAAGATTATAGCAAATTGTATCTTGAGTCTTGACCTTGAGTCTTGGTTTCTCCCAAGGTTTCTTCCTCACGCTCTTAGGAAGTTTTTCCTTGCCACTGTTGCCATGGGCTTGATCACTGGGGGCTTGGACTTGGACACTTGTAAAGCTGCTTTGAGACAACATCTGTTGTAAAAGGCGCTGTATAAATAAAACTTGATTTGATTTAATGTGATTTATTAAAGTACTCAAAAGGTTTTCACTTTCTCTGTACTGGTTTTCTTTATTCTCTGGGCATTTAGCCATTCCTAAACCTATTTTAAAGATTTACACATCAGGAGTCGTTCTCTGGTGGCCTTCTGGTGGTCCTCTGGTCAGCTTCACGTTCAGAGGCTCTTCACATAGGCTTTGAAAGTGTTAGAGTGAAAGTGGTCCTTATCTGCATTAATATCTTTATTTTGTGTGTTATAGAAATGTGACTATTTGAAGAAGCTATCTCATAACACATATCTCTTCTAAGTTTGTATTAGGCATGGACTAATACAAATCTTAGACAAATCTTAGCGGTGTGGACCAAGCAAGCATACAAGACATTTTACCTGAAGCAGCAGATCCTAAATACACGACTCAGATTGCAACTATTAATTCAGTATTTCATTATAAGCAAATGTAAAAGTCATAAATTATAGAACAGCTCTGCATTCACATTTCCCTGAATACTGTGATGTTTAATGCAAAAGGAATTTTTTATGATCTTAAGCAATGTGATGTTCCGCATTTATTACTCATCTTGTGTCTCTTCCTGTACTCCGTAGGTGTCAGCAGTGTTTAGTCAACAGTAAAACGGGCTCCTCCTCTCTGCTGCTCACTCTGGATTTGCAGTTGACCTGCTGTTCTTTTAGTTAGATCTCGTGTTCGGAGCTCCAATACTATGCAGATTCCTGCAGCCAGGACAGTGCCACTGACTAGTGACTGAGGAGAAGCTGGTTTTGTTGTTTGATATTGTGCAGTGGAACAGATGAAGACCAAAATCCCCATACACAACTTCTAAACAACAAAAGGTGCTCCAAGATATCACCAAGAAAAATTGTGAGGAACACATCAACTTGAAGTGAAAGCTTGGTTGGATGGAAAAGGAAAAGCCAGGATATCCAAATGTATCTGTTTTCTTGAAGTATCTGGCATTGATCACCAAGGCTTTGCAATCCAGTTGCCTGCCAAGGACATGTTTTGCTAGAACACAATGAGCTCATATTTTCACATATAGCCAAGAAAGTCAGGACAACGGAAACACTGAGCAGATTCAAGATGCTTGCGAAATTCCAAGAAGCACGTTTGTTTTTAATCAGACTATGATGAACATTCTGTTAAAACTAGCTACAAATGACAAGCACGCAGGAGCAATGGAAGTGAGTTGTTTTTTTCCAATACAATTTTATTGACATCATCCTGCAGCATTACTACACTCAGCCTGTTCTGTGACACAAAGACCAAGAGGGAGAGAGACCCCAAAAGGAAACAGAACCAAAAACTAAAACTCAGGTGGATTAAAGAAATCTTCACAGAATGAGATAATAAAGTGAGATAATAAAACAGGAAACAAATGTTGCAAAGAATGATGGTTATACAGAAGAATCCATTAGCATGTTACCATGTTAAGAGAAAAAACTAATATTTTTAGTTGGGGAAGGACAATATTTCAACTTTAACTGAATGAGTGTGGAAGATGTATTGATGGCTTCCCCATCAACACCAAGAGAAAATGGAAAAATTATGACTAGTCATACTATCTCTCAAAGTTCCTCAGAAGCAACATCACTGATCAGTGTGAGTGCTTGTTGAATGTTTTCCACCAGAATGAAAGCTCTTATCACTACTATTACTTCATTGATACATACACAAGTATTTGCAGTGTTCTGCGTTTTTGTGTGTGTTGCTTTATTACGCTTGATTTTCTCCCCTCCCTCCCCTAAGTACACTTGAAAATAAAATGTGATTTTTTTTCTTCTCCTCCCCCCCCCCCCCTTCTGAGGGGATATACAATAAAAGCCTCAAACATCACCCATTAATACATACACACATATACACACACACACAAATTTGTTACTATTTATATACACACACACAGACACACATGAGCGTGTGCGAGTCCCCTTTCGACTTTGTGTGGCCTTTCGCTCGTTCGCACTTCTACCGCGTTTGAATTGGGCGATGCTGCAGGAAACGCCCTCCTCCAGGCCTGCAGGGGGCGGGTCGTCTGGGTCAGAAGCACTGCTCCGTAGTGATCTAAAGAGGCGTCGGGACAGCGGGATGCAGTACGTCTCCGTCGCCAGGTACACCATCGCAGACAGGCAATGTCTTTTTGGAACTGTAGGTTACACCATTAGTGTAAAGTTCCACTCCTAGACTCAGTACAGCTCTGGGAAATTAACAGGTGATTTAACTACTATGCTGTAAGTACAGAAATCATCGCAATTTTCTTTTGTTTGTTTGTAATATCCTTCATAGTCCTTCTGGCTACATTAACACAGTCACTTTTTTTGTTTGTTTGTTTGTTTTTTATTTAAATAAGCTTTTCCAGGCCACTGTGGACAATAAAAGCAGGTGTGTGACCTGCAATTTTGCACTAGTCAAGCCTGGGAGCTAGGATTCATACGATTGGACTGCCTTTGCCCTGATCTGAGACCGGTCTGGACAAGACAGGCAGTCAGTGCTGCTAAGCATTGCCCGTGCATTGGCAAGAAGTCACGACATGAATGCAGCACTGTGTCTGTAACTGCAAGAACCACGAGAGACCAGTAAGCGAGGGCAGGGCACGGTTCTATTCTGACGCGGCCTATCCACTTGCTTAGCACCGCAGCACAAACATAACTCTACATCAAATGACATTTTTCTCTCTCTCTCTCTCTCTCACACGCACCCACACACGCGTCCTAAATCCCTTTATTTTAATCTCCCCACACCCCAGGATCCTCTGGGCAAAGTGCGCACCCTGTGGAAGACGTATTGGGTACAAGGCTGAATCAGGGGTGAGGCCAAGGAGGTACAGGGGTGGAGTTTAGCGTAGGTGCAGAAGGGCGAAGGGGGCGGCACTTCCACTGCAGAACAAGAGAGCAAAAGTGCACCATTTCCCTTATGAGACAAGGTGAAGGAAAAAAAAGAAAAGAAAAAAAAGCAGAGGCTGCAAAAGGGAGGGATCAGTGAGAAGGGGAAAGAGGGAGCCAATAGGGAGAGGGAGGAGGTGTGGCCTATACATGCTTTGGTGTATATGATGTCCACCTGGTGCTCCCCGCTATCTTTACTGCTCACAAAAAAAAAAAAAAAAAAAAAAAAAAAGAGAGCAAGACCACAGGATCAGGAGAGATGGGATGGTTAACAAGTGACATGGATATAGGTGGTATGAGTCAGTATCGTCCAGTTTGCCTTGGCAAAGACAGATAAAGGAACACGGTGGGGGGGGGGTCTGCATTTCTTGGTTGTTTTTTTTTTTTTATATATAGGGGGGCAGGGGGTGGGGATAGTCCAATCCACTCCAATGATGGAGATGTGCACTGATGTTTGGATCAGAAGATGTCAGGGCAGGTATCCCAGTGGCTTTGCTCCTTGGCTTCCCAGTATCCCCCGCTGTAGATGTGCGTGGGCTCTCCCGTCACTGGGTCCTCTTGCTGCTTGAACCACAAGGCATTGTAGTTGTCCTGGGGGATGCCTGTTTGAAAAAACAAGACAAAGCAAGACTCGTCAAATTAAGTTTCACACAAATAAAAGAGGGCCTTCTCCAAAAACAGCTTGGGAATAGTGGAAAAGGTACAAGCAAGATGTGCGAGAAACTGTATGGTTACACATTACATATGTGCAGGAACTTTTACCTGGGATTCTGATGAGATACATACATAAAGACTACACAGTTATTGTCATCCCTCCCAACACAAAAACGGTTTCAGATCTACAACAACCCATTCAAAAGCAACAAAAACAAACAAACATTTAAATCAGTAATTTCACATGTTCTAACCTAATGAACGGAGCACAAGAGTTGTGACAGATACTACCAGAAGCAGGACAAACAAGAAGCGGGAAGCAGGGGTTGGGGGGTTGTTAGGGAAAAGCCTGGGGGGGGGGGTGGTACTTGCTTTTGGTGTGTGCTCCGTAGGGCCCTTCCATGTCCTCCACTAAAGCAAGGACAACGAGCAGACAATGACGAAGTGGTTGTCCATTTCAAGTGGGCATGCAAAATGAAAATGGAAAATGAAGACTACAACACCGCACTGTATGGTTTATAATACGCATTATGTATGTTTTGCATGAGCGTTTGGCCAACAGGAACGCTAGCTAGCTATCCATCCGTACATACGTATGTATGGACAGACAGACAGACAGACACACAGTCATGTGAAAAATTAGGTCACCAGTTGAAAATCTTTGTCTTTCATTTAGTTGTGGAAATTTGATCATTTCAGGAATGGAGGTAATATAACTAAACAAAACTGAATGGCTTTAAAAAATGGATTTGTAAAATTTGAAATGCAATTTTCTTGTGTGGAAAAAGTTAGGACACCCTACATTTATTGCTACTTAAAACACCTAAAATTTGAATCAGTTGCACCACATCAGCTGCAGATTATTAGACCATGTTTGGAGAGGATTTTGGAAGAGGCTATCTTATTTAAACCTCAGACATTAGTTCGGTTCGCTCGATTGTTGAAGTAACATCACCATGGCAATGACCAAAGAGCTCTCTGAGGTCTTCAGACAAAAGGTTGTAGATGCATAAGAGTCTGGGAAGGAATATAAAAAGATCTCAAAACAATCAGAAATCAGACACTGTCCAGAAAAAAAAAATACAAGTGGAGAACATTTAAAACAACTGCCAACATGGCCAGGTCCGACCGTCCTAGCAATTTCAGCCCAAGGGCAAACCGCAAAATGCATAAAGATGTCTCCAGCAATCCTAAAATCATCATGGGGCCTACAGGTAGCTCTCGACACAGCTGATGTCAAAGTGCATGCATCTACCATCAGAAAGAGACTGCACAGTTTGATTTTAATGGGAGATGCAAAGAAGAAACCCTCGCTGGCCGCAAAAAACATCAGGGTAAGACTGGGTAAGTTTGCCAGAGAACACCAAGACAAAGACCAGCACTTCTGGACCAATGTGCTTTCTACAAATGAATCCAACGTTTAATTATTTGGGCAAAGTAACAGAAGACATGTTTGATGCAAACCAAACAAAACATTTGAGCACAAGAACCTCATCCCAATGGTAAAATATGGAGGGAGAAATGTTATGCTGTTGGGCTGCTTTGCAGCAGCAGGGCCTGGTAAGCTCTTCATCATAGAATCCAGTATGAATTCTTCACCGTATCAGAGGGTGCTTGAGGAAAATGTGAGACCATCTGTCCACCAAAAACTGAAGCTGAAGCTGGGGTGGACCATGTGACATGACAAGGACCAATAACATTCCAGTAAATCCACCAAGAAATGGAACTCCTTAAGGAGTTCTGGAATGCCCAAATCAAAGCCCTGATCTTAATCCTACTGTTGGTGCTGTTGGGTGATTTGAAATGGTCTGTGCATGCAAGAAACCAGTCAAATGCCACAGAGCTGTATGGAAGAGTGGGAAAAACCTTTCTTCCAGTCGATATCAGAGACTGGTAAATAGTTATAGAAAATGTCTAATTGGGATTATTTCAGACAGAAAGGGGAAATACTATAAGGCTATAAGGCCATAGGATGTCCTAACATCAGTAAGAAATGGCATCTTTAAAAACAGTAAAACAGTCAAATTTTCATGTGATGCAATTACATCACCTTTATCTATACTATTTGAAAATCCATATTTCACAATAAAGAACTAAACATTTTACAGGGTGTCCTAATTTTCTCACATGACTGTGTTACATATATACACACACACACACACGCTTCTCTCTCTAACTGGGGGTGTACTTGTACAACATGCTTACACACACACACACACACACACACACACACACACACATATATATATACACACACACACACACATACACACTTCTCTCTTTAACTGGGGGTGTACTTGTACAGTGTGCTTAACACCATAACACCATATGTGCAAGTCAGAGAGTATGAAAGAAGGGTGTGTATACTGTATAGTGGGTGTAGGTGTATTTAAGCACAAGGGCCTGTGGTCCAGCTCTCATGAGGATGCAATAATGCACACTAATATTCCATCAAACAAGGACAGTTGGGTCACCATATGTAATGCACTTCTGAGAGTGGGAGCTCGTCCTTTCAGTACGACGATGATGATGAAGATGGCTGTGAGGCAAGCAGAGTTTCTCCTACAATAAGCGTTCAGACAAAGAAGGGAGACAAAGAGGTCGGCAGGAAACCACCCCAAAAGGCGTCCACAACTCCGGCACTGAAGGAAATGAAGGCAAATTCCTTGAGCGTGAGAGGTCAGGAGAGGTCGTGAAACCACCCCCCTCCCCCTCCCCCTCCAGGAAAGCGAGGAATAACATGACAAAAACAAAGACAGCAGGAGGCATGGAAAACGTGTCGAATGTGGAAACGGTATAAACAGTTGGAGGTACATAAGAGAGAGCGTTTGTCTTGCCTGCGCTGAGGACTGAGAAAGAAAGGGAAAAGTACTGAGCAGTATATGAAAGGGTTCAATGGCCACTAGTACAGACAATCAATCACCTGGGGGAGGAATATGGTATAAGGAATATAGGACATGGAGTGAGTACAGTTTACCACTGCTATCTAAGAGCTCAACCATCAATCAAAACGTGGCTGTCACAGAGATGATCAATGTGAATAATGTCATAATCCTTGATCTCTGTAAGTATTCCATACATAGCCAGTTTATGTCAACTTTGGCTTGGTCAAAGTGGGGGGGGGGGGGTCTCATCTTGTGGAGTGGCAAAAAGATATTTTTTCCACTGAATATTTTTGTCTGAATACTGAATAGCAATCAACAAATATGCAATAAAAAGAGTCAAGATAAAACAAAATAGTAAAGATTTGCACTCATGAGACCCAGCAAAACTGCATGGGTTAACGTACAGGAAGGGGGACGTTTCTGCATGGGCGAGACCTATGCTGGCACTGTGTGCACTCCATGTGAGGGTTGGTCATGAGCGAGATAGAAAAGACACAGAGGGACGGAGGAAAGAGATAAAGAGGAAAAGAAAAAAAAAAAGAAAAACAAACAGTAAGAAAACGTGAGAGCAGAACTTTGGAGGAGGGGTCAGATTCCGCCGACACCGTCTAAAGAGGTCTGTGCGTGTGTGTGTGTGTGTGTGTGTGTGTGTGTGTGTGTTAGGGAGGGAGGGCACAGAAGGGAGAGGGGATGACTGAGGAAGAGGAGTACTTGCTTTTTAGAGGCGAGTCATTTATGAAGTCCTCATTGACAGCTTGAGAGGAGGAGACATACAGAGAGGAGAGTGAATGGGAGACACCAAAACAAGGAAAGATGCAACAGGAAAGGGCAGAGACACATGGAAACCCACCCATGTATATGTAATGTACATCTCATACATATACAGGTATAAATGACTTCAAATATTATATATACATACATGTATATATATACACACACACACACACACACACACACACCATATGACTTCGATAGATATTTATAAGTGTTGAGAAGAAACCTTGTGTACTTCTCTACATTTTTAAATATCTCTACTATCCTACACAAACAAACACACGAAAAGGCAAAACCACACATGCGCGCCGAAAACAAACCAAAGCCAGCAAACAAGAGAAAAGCAACAAACCAACACAGCCGGGGACTCGTTCTGCAGACGCAGGTTTGGCCTAGTCTGCCATGCCGTGTTAACAAACACCCATTTTTTTAGGCCCTAACCAATGCCTTAAAGCCTAACCAAACCCAAACCTCTATACCACAAACGCTCCACCCTCGCCCCTGGGTGTACGTCCGTTGGCGGCGGCGCCCCTCCCTCTTACCCTCGTCGGAGGCGGAGGCGAGGCGGGCTGCCTCACGCTCTCGCTCGCGCCTCACGCTGCGCTGCTTCTCCTCCAGCCGCTGTTTCTCCGCGTTGGCCTCGTCCCACATGCCCTGCTCCATGAGCCGCTGGTCCGGCCGCCGGCGGCTGTCTGTGGGTGCCACGCCCTCCTCTGCCTCGTTCAGCGTCAGCGCCAGCGACGAGAAGTAGTACATGGTCTCCGCCCCTTCCCTGCAGCCGCACGCACACGGGGAAGTTATTGCGCACGAAAGGGCCATGGATACCACGCACTTGGGAGAGGAGCTGTTATTGACCTAAATGGGACGCCTGGTCCGAAGGTTAAGTAAGTTTATTTTCTTGAAACGGAAAAATTAGATTTTTATCAGACTGTCAGACACTGCAGCGTAACGCACCATAATAACGTGGTTCCAAAATCCCACAGGAAGTGCAGTGTTTCATGAGCCTTTGACACCAGACGCGTGTTGAACACAGCACCGCAATGCTAACATTCGTGGCAAGCCAAAAAATACGCTTTGGGATTAAATTTTACTGCTTGCTTTTGCATCCACATAGAAACAGTGCAAAAGCATTCTTGCTCTAGCATGGACCAAAACAACCTTGGCTAGCTGTTTTAATATTAAAGACCCATGCCATATTAAAGATCTGTGCCAATGAACAGATGATTAACTCCAGTCATGAGATCTGTGGTATTCTGAAAACTGGAAGATCAATTTAAACAACAACAACAAAAAATAAATAAAAAAATTTTTTTTTTTTTTTTAAAAAGGTCAAAATTTTGGAACTTTCACCATGACAAAAATTTTGCTATACATGGATGCACCAAGGAGATGACTACAGTTTTGAAAATTAGCAAAATTGTATCTCTCCTCTATATTTGTTCACAGTTCCTTCTTCCTGATCAACTAAATTTGTGTTTGTGTGGTCAAAGTTTATGGCACTCCGAGAAACTGCTCAAACAAAGTCACCTTGCAAATGAGGACACAGTGCAGTAGTATCAAAGATCACAGAAACTACTCCAGCTCTCCACATTTATGGGTGAGGAAACACATGAAGCCTGGCTGACCTGAGCCAAGATGTTTCAGATTAAACCAAAGGGGAGAAACACAGTCCCAGCTCCCAAGTTGTTAACATGTATTTTATCATCATTCCCACAGGAAAAGGATTCTGTAAAGTTTAGCCTCATTGCAACTTTCACTGTGGGAACAGTTTTCGTGTGTCTCTAAACATGTGGCCTACTGTGGCGATTTGCATTTAGCATGAAGAGAGAGAGAGAGAGAGAGAGAGAGAGAGAGAGAGAAGGAGGGGCTCTTACGGCAGTGGGGTTTTCCTCCACAGCTCCCGGGGTTTGAGCGTCTGGTAGACGGTCTTCTGGCGGCCTTCCGCGCCATTCTCGCCCCCTCGGCTGCTCTGCATGACGCGCGAACACTCCATCTTCTCATCCCACGTGCCCGACAGCACGTAGTGCGCCTTGCCATCCTTGTCCGTCACCACGCCAGTCACCTGCAGCGAGCGCGAGGGAGAGAGAGAGAGAAGCAGGAAAGGTTCAGAGAGAAGCCCACGGTGAAGAAGAGGAAGAGAACAAAAGACGAGAAAGAACAAGAAACGCGCAGGGCAGTACAGAAAGAGACGGCAACAGAGGTGGTGGGGGGGGGGGGTAGAGAGACAGGGAGAGAGAGAGATGGACAGAATAAAGAGCCAGAGAGAAAGCGAGAAGGAGATGTGGTTTCTGGAGGACACTCACCTTTCTGGCAACATCCCTGGAGAAGTAGCTGTAGGGAGCAAATTTGAGGTGACAGCGATCGCCTGTTCTGTGGTTGATGACGTCGATCTCCCCTGACTGAAGAAATTGGGGGAAAAAAGAGAACATCTCAGGGTTTCAAAAAAAAGGCTTTGGAATATGACATCATTTAATGAACATTTAACAGACACTTAAAAAAAATAATAATAAAAAAATAAAAAACAAAACTCAGAACACTGGCAAAACAAACTTGCAAATTAAAAAAGCACATTTAGGCTCTCCATTGAGATCTGTCAGCAATGACTGAGTCAATACCAGAATTTCAAGCCTAACGCATTGTGTGTGTTATACTGCCCCCTGTTGGCCAGACAAAGCCTCTTAGGTTGTTATTTGGAGTCACAGAATGACAAAGCTGGTTTTGCGAAAAAAAACGTAGCAGCACATTGTTCTTACCTGGTCTATCCACAGCTTGCCCACAATGATGTTGTGCACTGTCGTAGTCACTTTCTTCCAGGTATAGTGATTGTTACTCTTCTCAAATATACAGTGAATCGAACCTAGGAAGGCAAATTGAGATGTTTTTCTAATTACTTTTATGGAAAGAAAAGCCCCAGACCCTTTGGTCTCTGTCTAGTTGACCTTACTGACTAACAGGCCCGTTTTTCTATACAAGTATAAAAGTACATCACACATCCGCCTTTCCTACCCACACGTACCGAGAGGCATGATAGAGAGGTATTTGCCCCTGAACTTGCTGGCAACGGTGATCTCCTGCCTCAGGGTCCAGCCCCGAATGGAGATAGCGTGATGGGCTGCCGCCGGTGGATGATGACTAACCTGCGGCGAAAGGAGGGACAAACCGCAAAGTTGGAGGGCGGGCGGACTGCATGCAGCTAAAACTGGCCAGACGGCACAGGACTGCTTTTCTAGATTCCCCGTACCTCTCCCACTGTGCTCTTAACCATCTCCATTTAATCCTCTCCCCTCCTTCCCCTTAGCCCCTATCCTCCCTGGGCCCATTACCTGTTCGCAGAGCGAGCGATAGCCGCTCTCCTGCAGGCGGTCCAGCTCGAAGGTCTCACCCAGCAGCGGGTTGAAGGGCTTGCCTGTGCGGTGCACCGTGGTAGAGTAGGAGGAGACGGTGAAGGCAGCCACGTAGCACAGCTGCTCCAGAGCGCTCTGGCACTTGGCGGCGCGGTCGAGCAGCTCCGAGTACTCCAGGTCCTCCGACAGACGCTGCAGCATGGAGATGGGCTCGTTGAAGTTCACCTGAGGGTGGGGGACAGGAGCGGGGAAGAAGATAAACACAAAGTCCAGAAAGAGATCAGGGAGATTTGCAAAAAGGCCAAAAGAGAGAGTTGGGATATTTGAGCAATTCTGGACTGGAGAGAGAAAGAAAATAAGTAAATAACAATATTTCTCAGGAGTTCATAACTGACCGAAGCACAGACTTACAGGCATAGGGATTTTGGAGAGCTCTTTGCCGATGCAGTTCTTCATGATGCTCCAGAGGTTGAGTGAGTAGTTGGGCTTGTCTGGGATTCGGGTCCGCCTCTTCCTCACAGGCTCCAACTCCTGGGATTGAGGAGACTCTGGATTGGATGCCAAAGACTGCTCGTCCAGCTGCAAGTGACCAATCAGGAAGCAGGTTGATTCAAGAGTTTTCTTAAACGTAGAAAGAAGACGCAACACAGCAGGTGCCACTCCTCAGCCGAGAGTCTGGGAGGAGCTGAGAGAATGGAACTGGAACAGTCTTGATTTAAAAGAAACGAAGATGTTTATGTCAATTATGTCCAAAAGGAGAGGAAGAAGAAAGTGTGCAGAAGAAGGAAAATCCTTTTATGAGCAATCAGAAAGATGCTTTGTCAATCAAAAAGATTTTTTAATTTATTTTAAAGTGTTTAACGTGTTTTCCCCCCAAAAATTAGGATTCGATCTATACTTGCTGAGCAAATACAATCAAGCAAATGTCTCTATCAACTTCATAACGATACTTTAGGTCAAGCTAACGTTTAAGGAAATGTGTTTCCTCTATGATTAGAGGTCCAAGGTTAGAGATCACATATTTCAAGAGTAATATTTGGTAGACACACCAGTCACACATGTGGATGCATGTACGCCTTACCGATGTCGTCCCATCGTCCATTCCCATCTCACTGCTGATTCCACTGATGTTACTGCCAGACCTCCTGAGAGTAAGGCAAAGGGTGAGAGGAAGAGAGAGAAATGGAGAGAGAGAGAGACCGAGAGAATGAGAGAGAGACAGAATGAAAGCAAGGGGGAGGGGACGGAGAAGCAGAGGCCACACACTTAGGTTCAGTCCACACTTATGCCAGACAACGCATTGAATGGAGGTGAGGAAGGAGCGCAGACGGCACAGGACGAGGGGAGGCGCTGGACGAGGGAAGCACAGAGACCTGTGGTACTTTGGGTCCGCCG
The DNA here is from genome assembly GCA_025802075.1 of Tenebrosternarchus preto. NCBI lineage: Eukaryota > Metazoa > Chordata > Actinopteri > Gymnotiformes > Apteronotidae > Tenebrosternarchus > Tenebrosternarchus preto. The sequence continues at coordinate 15,183,657 of JAOYMR010000005.1, forward strand.
GGACCGTGATGAACTCCTGCACTTCCTCACATGCGTCGAAGAACTCGTTCTCCTCGTCATCGCTGGCATCGCCCTTTCCCGAGCCTGACCCTAGAAGGACAGATGGAGGCATATCACACACACACACACACACACACACACACACACCTTAGCTGTTCCCAGGACTGCAACTACCAGTTTGGGGTTACAGCCTCAGTGTTCCAGTTACCATGGGAACCACCGTTGCCTTCACCATCCACATCTTTTCCAGCTCTTCTTTCAGCCGTTGATAATTCTCGAGCTTCTCAGGTTCTTTGTTTATCACTCTGTCCCTTTTCTGACGCGTGTCCATCACTGCTATTTCGGGTTCGTTAGCTATTGCCATTTTTATTTGGAAGTCCCACTGGATCTTTTACTCAGTCAGTCAGTCAGTCATTCTCCAACACTACACAAACAACCCCAGTACGAGAGACTACATGCAGAGGATGTGGCAACTACTGATATAGATTTTTTAAACTCACACGCACAAATAAATAAATTTTTACATATTCATTTATTTAAATATTCCAAGGAATAACAGCAGCATGCCGTAGGAAAAATATGTAAAGGTAGTCAAAACTGGATGTCCTTCATCACTTTGCTTGCACAGCTGTTTCTCTGGAAATCTTAACTGACTATATATGTGTGTGTGTGTGTGTGTGTGTGTGTGTGTGTGTGTGTGTGTATTAATATATATATATGAAATATATACCTGGGGACCTACAAGCTTAAAGCCACTGCATAAAACTAATGGCCTGCAGCATAACGAAGAAGCCTTAAAGTCCCTCATTGATTTTGCTTCCATTCTTCACGTTTCGCCTGGGTGAACAGTGGAAGCGGATCTCTCGCTCCAGTCAATTATTACTGACTTTTGTCTTCGCAGCAGTCAATAAAGTAGCCGGCCAACGTTCGGCCAGCGCACACGCGTCCGTGCGGGTGGCGGGTGTGTGTGTGTGTGTGTGTGAGAGAGAGACAGAGAGAGAGAGAGACGCACCTTTGCTGTCGGTGGCTGGGTTGCTGGGTGGCGCAGCCAGCACGGTGGCCCCGCGGAAGGCTCTCTCCAGGTGGTTGTGCTGCTTGGCGAGCTGCTCCAGCGTCTCCTCCAGCCGCACCCGCTGCTCCCGTTCGGCCTGCAGCGCCTTCTGCCAGCGTTTGCTGTGAGCCTGCGCCAACGCTAGGAAGTCCCGGCACGCCTGACCGTGGTGGTGATGGTGGTGGGGAGCAAAGAGAGGGAGAGACCAGCAGAGAGAGAGAGAGAGAGACAGTCAATGGAAAAGGAAGCTAGCAGGGAGCACATGGGAGGATCTCACAGGTACTTGTAGGCTTTCCTTCATCACTACAAACACTAGCAATGCTCAGGGCTTAAGGACTGCTTTTGGGAAATGTTGTCTAAAGAGTTCCTGTAGAACAACACAAGCACAGCTGTTTTCAACCCGTAAGCCGAGGAGATGTGGGGCGACCTACATTGATCATGGCGTTGGACGTGATGCGGAACAGCGTGGCCCTTTCGGAGACCTGTCGAATCTTATCGCTTGTCTCCCCGCCCAGCTTGATGCCCTCCAGCTCGGACAAGGACCTGAGAGGAACAAGACGAACCGACACCCATTGAGTCTGCGGCGGTGCGGACGATCAGACAGGCGAGGCTGCAAGAGTGGGGGCGGGGACTGACCTCTGGAGGGCGGAGCCGTGCTTGGCAATAAGGTCGTTGCAGGTGCTCAGGTCCTCCACTTTGCTGCCCAGCGTGCGGAGTGTGGACTGCACCTCAGAGTTGCGCGCACCCTGACCCGCCGCCGGAGGGGTGGTAGGGCATTCATCCCCAGAGTCATCTGAGACAAAGAAAGAGAGAGACAGAGAGAAAATAGTGCAATGGAATAGAGAAGAAAGCCTTTTATTCATTCTCCATTCACAGCTTATCCCTTTCCACTAACTGCTACCACGAGAAGGTACATCCGAGCAGAAAAGGTCCTGAATACTGATACTGAATCCCCATCACAGAAAATGTACACTGAAAATACCATAAGCTGAGCTCTGAGCATAAAAAACAAAAATCACTCCACTTCCTTTGCTTAAACTGTAATTAGCTGTAATTTCCTGTCTGATACATTGGACAAGCTTCCAACACTAGCCATTCTGACAGTTATTCCTCATTCTGCCCATCCCGGGTCCCCGGACCTTGGCCGCTGCCCACCTGACTCGGCCTGCATGCGCACGGCCTTGGCCTTGGCCAGCTCGAGAGCCGTGACCCAGCGCTGTCGCTCCACCTCCGAACTGGCCTTCAGGTGGTACGTCTGTGCGCCGCCGTTCGAGATGACGAAGTTGCACGAGTCCTCCACGGCGATGTTGGCCGTGGCCAGGTTGATGGTGCCACGACATGTGTGGCCCATCTCCGCCTGGGTCCTGAGGAGGGAGGGAGGGAAGGAGGGAGTGAAATACTGGCCAGATGTTATCATAACTGAACATGGACAATTACAGAAGCATACAGCATGGACGCTGGTAGTCTTACAACAAAGCATAAAAATAAATAAATAAATAAATAAAATCACTTGGCAGGCTTTTGGGAACTGCAATAAAAGACTTCATCGCGATGGAACACCTTGAACTGTAAAGCGTTCCGATAAATCTGTTATGCATAAATCTGAAACTCATAAAAAGCAAGCAATCGTCAGAACTCGGGGGGCCCCCTGCCAATCTTTCGGGCATCCTGGTGCAGTCAGAGCCGAGGAGGAGGTGAGCACTTATCACCCATCAGCCCAACATCAGCTCACGTGACATTGCCTTTCCTGTATGGACTAACCGCTGGTGGTGTTTGAAGGATCAACACTCGCTGATGACATCGGGCCGGTGGGGGACGGACAAAGCGGCCAAGGTGGCTCACAAGACTGTTTAATAAAATGGAAATGCAGTGCTAAAATATCACGGTATCTTTTCACGAGACAGCCCGTGAACTGCGCGGTCAATCCGGATGCCACAAAGCATGACGCCGCTCAGCAAGGCAGACCTAAATGTAATTTTTACATAAAAACCTTTTCACTGAAGAGATAAAACACACAGTGGACTTGTAGCCAAACCTCTGGACAAATTGTGAGTCTATTTCAGTTTCATGGAGCCAATATACAGAGCATGTCACTTGAAATCAAGTCACTAAATTAAAGGTTTCTCTCTTGGTTGTGCAGTCTTGCACTATAATTAGATACAGCCAAGGGCATTTCTACTACAACGATACGGTCAACATTTAATTTTAACTAGGCCATAGTGTGTACTTCTTTTTTACGCTCTAGAAGATTCTCATCTGCATCAACAACATACATCACCAGTTTGCCAAATTACACTAAAAAAGATTTACAAGTGTGATTCACCACTAGCACTTCTATTTAGTCCAAGACTATGTTTAATACGTCTGGAAAACGGCTGTAAATGTTTTAGTTTTGACCTCCACACCCAATGCGTGTGAAAAAGCAGCTTATTAGTTATTTTTTATATCATTTATGCAAATAAATCCTCCCACTATGTATTGGTTGGCTTGAAAGTTGCCAGTTTCACTGCATGTGCTGATAGCAAGTGACTGTAGAAAGGCAAAGTCTAGGACAGTCCAGGACAGTCCAGATCTTGGACAGTCCAGGAGGAGAACAGATCTTTCGACTTCCATTTATCCGTTTGCCTGCATGCCCGCTGGTGTCCTTCTCCTTCAAACACACAGACTCACACACACTTCCTACATATCACACTACAGTGCTGAGTGGTGAAAATGCAAAGCTGAGTGCTTCAATTAGTTTGCAGTGCTGACTCACAGGATAAGAGACTGTTCAAATGAAGGCTTAAGTAGACCCTGAGATTTTCCTGAACATGGATGACACCCACCCCCCCCTTCGAACAGGCATGTGACCCAAACTGTACATCATGTAGGAGAGGAATCTGCTTGTGATAAATGCTATAACAACTTCAGGGCTCATACATTTAAAATGAACAGCAAGGTCATATTCTGAACAGTAAGCACAAATAAGTATTTGCAAGTTCTGCAAATAAGTCAATATAAAATAAGAATAAAATAAACAAATACAAATTCCCCATCACTTTTTCATTATTTTGTAAAATTATCATAATACATAATCTCCATTGGTTCAATCCTCTTTGTAAGGCTATATATCAGAGTACCGGTAATCTACTGTATAATTAGATGAAGATGAATACATTTAAAAGGCTCATGATACCATTCTTGGACTGTTGGGCAAACAGTGCTGTAACATGCAAACAGACCCACCGCATTAATAATTGACGGCTGGAGGGGGATGGCACTTGTCCATCTGAATAGCTTGTGGCGTCTCCTCAGGCAAACTAGCATCATCTTACATCGTTTCACTGACGGACAACAATGTCAATAAAAAACGTCACCTATACCACGTATTAAGCACCTCGACATGCCACCTCTTCGGCCACAACGCAAAGAGTGTTTCTAAAATTCCCTTTCAGCGTTACACAACACAGGTGAGGCTTCTCCGGGACAAAATAACAACACTCTCGCCCATTTGGCAAAGGCCAATGTTGTATAAGGAGTCCGTTTCCATACTTTGCCTTGATTAACGGATACAACGGCTGTGTGCGTTACGATGAAACTTATCTTGAAAACTGACTCTTGACTTCAAACCTGGCAGCACATCTAATGGTGTGCGGTGTTCGCCGTTTACCCAATGTTGATAAGCAGGTAAATATTTGTTAGAGGTCATGCAGAAACACCAGGATTTACCTGTAGTAAGATAGTAAACCATTGCTCAGGACGAACCATCGCCTTTGGTATCCTTTGATGTAATTTGTCCATTTGAAAAGCCAGCCTTTATACGTGTCTCCTGGTGCTGGAATGGGTGCCTTGGGCTCCGACATCACGACAGCCCGAGGCTTCACAGTGTCTGACAGGGGCCTGTTAATAAGCAAAAAACATGTTTGTAACCAAACCTAAATACAACAACGTCAGTAATGAACGAGAGTCAATTACGACTAAACACTACAAAGAGCACAGCATGACGTGCTGACTGATTACCACGGGCAACGTGATCGTCAACATAGGTCAGAGTTGATTATAACAGCTACACACCCCTGATGTCGGTGGCGATAGTGTAGCAGGCTAACGGGTAGCTAACCAGTGCGTTTAACTTTGTTACCGTCGCAAATATCCGATTGTGACACTGACAATCCGTCAGTGCAGCTACACTGAACCTGCCAATATGGTAATGTAAACTCCTGTCGTATTTTGTGAGTGATATCAACTTGCCAGCAGTGATGTCAAGCGCTGCATAATGTGTAATGTAGCATAGCTGGTTTCGCCTACGTGTACAAAGTCTGCTGATGTAAACTAGCTAGCCGGATAGCCACCTATCGTTAGCAAGTAAGCCTGGCACGCTAGCGAACTAGTTAGCCAGTCAGCCAAGAGTCACCGTTATTTATGTTGACGTTTACAAACAGGTCCATGCTGTAATAAACTGATGTATTAAATTTAGCTACTTGCATTACGGCGTTGCCACACCAGAACAGCCAGTTCCAAATGTGAATGTGGTCGTCAACGTTAGCCAGCCAGGTCAAGTCTATTTTCATCGATATCATTAGAGGCCTACTTGCAACACAGTGCTGAATAAGCAAACTGTCAGATTGGTAACAGAATCCACAAGCATTTCGAGAATTCCCCGTCTAGCAAAGTAGTTTATAATTAAAAACGCATTTAGACATGCTAACCTGCAGCTGGCGACATGTTACCACCGAGTGTTCGCTAGTTAACTATATCGAAACAACTTGGCTAGCTATAGGAATATATTCGTATTCAACGTTATTCAGGCATTTATCAACGCTTAGGCTAGCTAGCAACATACAGTGTATCCAATCGTTTCTGCTGCTATTAGCTAGATATGTAAGAAGTTAACGAAGAATGAATAGTTATTACTCATCAACCAGCTAGCTAGCGATGTAACTAAGATTAAGATGGCTGGCTAGCCAGGCTAACAAGCTATCTAGCAGCGCGATCGCTAAATTACGCCGTTGCCGTTTCATTGACAGTAAACGAGTATTCGTATATAGCGACAACACTGATGTAATCGTAAAGCACTGTCAATAAGTGACACGAAATATGTACCTGTTATGTTATACAGTCATTTAGCTAAGGTAAAATCTCGTGGATCTTCGAAACGAAAGCCTACCTATCTCAACAATCCCCTTGGAACAAGGAAGTTGATTTCGTGCTCGCATGAGATGAAGTGCGACTCTGCGTCTGCCTCTACGGATAACACGGCCGACCGACTTTTGCTGTCAGTCAGTGTTTTCTTTACGCTGACTGAAAGTTTTTTTTTTTTCCTATGGGTTTAGTGAATAATTTTAAAACGTGGGCTTCCCGTGAATTTCTGTCCGTGTTAATACTTTTAATTATCAGAGTACTCAACATAAACTTCAAAATAATGCAACCTACAAGTTTCATGAATAATTTTAATACGTTTTCCAAATGAATTTCTGACCATTGTAATAATTAAATTGTCCGAGTACTCAAACTAAAAATTAAAAATAATGCAGGGTCGAGCATTATTAATGCTCTATTAATCTATTAGAGAACACATGGCCCATTTTTCTGTCTGTAGACGTGTTTTAGCAATAGGCTAACAGGTGCAATGGTTCTATTCGTTCTTTTGTTAAAACGTTTGAAAGCATCAGATGTAGAGGAGCATACTGTTCTCTTTTCATACTTTTGACGTTCCCATTCATAATATACTCGTACTGATTTTTAATATTATAATGTCTCGTTATGTTCTTAAATAGGTTCCATGGTGTAATGGTTAGCACTCTGGACTCTGAATCCAGCGATCCGAGTTCAAATCTCGGTGGAACCTTCATCTTTCTGTTTCAAACTTCACTGTGTATAGACTAATATAAAAGCTAGAATCCTATCAAATATCTTTAAGAGTCTTTCTGGACTCCTTACTTTATTCCAGACCGGAAGTGTCCGAGTTAAAATCGTGGCGGAAACTTTCTTTTGTTTCTGCGGTGTCCTTAGGTTTGACAAAAAGTGATTCAAAAGTATTGAAGGAAAAGGGTTAACGGGACTGTGTCTTGTGAATTCCTTTTTTTAACTATTTAGGTTAAAGCCGAAATAGCTCAGTTGGGAGAGCGTTAGACTGAAGATCTAAAGGTCCCTGGTTCGATCCCGGGTTTCGGCAGGTGGATTACACTTTTGTGAAAACAGAAGCAATTACCAAAGAAATCAAATCCCCTATTAACTAGTTATAAAATTGCAGCTGCTACTTTAAGATTTAGGTTAAGTTCCTTATATATAGATGCTTTCTGGGAGGAATGGAAGTTTGAGGGGTTTCTTGGTGTAATTGTTAGGACTCTACTCTTGAGTCATTTAAGTGTAATACATTTTGCTATTTTTATTAACTTCCTATACACACAATAATTTTGTAATAATAAAATTCCGTTTTTTCCCTTTGTGAGCTTCAGTATAAGCTTTTAACTTCTGGCATAGAACATCCATGGCAGAAGAGCAGCTAATGAGTGGAGTAATACTGCCATCTAGTGTGCCGAGTGGATATAAGGATCATCATATCAGAAAAAATATAACCTGCCAATTATCTTGAAATAATGATTCTGTTTCCTGCATAATAATTAATACTATTAAATTGAAAAGCGATTACTATTAAATTAAATGTGTTGCGAAATATTATGTTTACGATGTCCCCTAGAAGCCGAAATAGCTCAGTTGGGAGAGCGTTAGACTGAAGATCTAAAGGTCCCTGGTTCGATCCCGGGTTTCGGCATATCAGAAAAAAAACCCGAAATCATCTTTTTACAGTTCCCTATCGTTTATTCGGAGATGCTTTTTGGGCTAGTGAACCGTTTAACAAGGTTCCATGGAGAAAGTGTTAGCACTCTGGACTCTTAATCTAGCGACTAAATACGTTGACTAAATACTTTTTAAGGGATTTAGTAAAATGTTTCAAATGGAACATGTCAAATATGCGGTAGGTGATAAAAAGAAAAGGGATAGAAAAACAGCTTATATAGGTTATGCCATCAATAGTATTACTCCTACAAAACATTTCAAGTGTTATTCTCTATTATTATGTTTTCCTTTTATTATAGCTCGTTACACTTCATCTTTTAGATCTATTTATTTCTATGCTCTGCATAATAATTTTACGATTTAGTATTAATTCAACAATACGTATTAATATGAAAGCTCATTACTCCCCAATTATAAACTATCAATACTTGGTTGATAATAATAATAATAATAATGCCTATCCACAAAGTAAAAAACTATTTATATGCTTGTAATGTTCATATATGCAATTATGCGAAGTTTTGACAAAACCTACTGCTGGCACCTCAAACCTTTATTTTGGAATATGTTGCCGAAGAGTACCGGAACCACCTATATTTGCTTACTTTCTTACATTCTTACATTGCAGTCTTCACAGTGTAGAGCGTGCTGCATGTGCTGCACCTTGTGCTGATTGAACGTAGGTTATTATAGCGGTATTTTGTCTTTTTATACATCAGTACAGCGACTGCATCAAATTTGAATCAAGCATTGTGTTTTTTTATAACGATAACAGTGGGCTAAACCAGTTACAGTATAAAGCAATGTGACTAGCTAAGTTAGCTGAACGACGTGATCGCTGATGTTAGCTTGCTATCTGGCTACTACCCTCGTTTTACACGGTTCGTGGCTGCACTTCTATATCGCATTATCTGGGATTTGCGGTTCACAGAAAAATGCCCACTTGCTGGATTGTTAGTGAAGATGACAGCCACAAACCCATTCAGCTTCCTCACCATCAGGCGCTGACTCTGGGTCGGGGACCAGAAACTAGAATTAAAGACCAGAAGTGCTCCAGAATGCAAGGTAACATCGTAAAAATCTGGGTGTAATAAAAAAGTTGCTTACTTAACCCACATCCCATTATCAAATCTAATTCTAGGAAGAACTTTACTATCCATTCTATACCAAGACAATTATAACACATTTTTGTACTTTGTAGTTGAACTAAGAGCAGACTGCAACAAAGGATTCATCAGCGTGAAGCAGGTTGGTCATTCTAGCATGTGAAGCTGATAAAATAAATTTAAATAATAAATAGGCTTCTGTTAGGCTCGTGAGGTTCAGTGCTGGAGCCCTTAGATTGTGTTCATGTTGTTTTACAGTTAGGTACCAACCCTACAAGTGTGGACAATGTGGTGGTGGGCAAAGGCAATCAGGTAAACATTTATTGTTAGTGCAAACATAGTGTCATTAGTGACCATTTTGCCAGACCATCTGAGTTGGAATTGTTTTTGTTGTAGATTTAACCATCATTTGTGCACTGTTCTCTATGTTGTTTAGTAACTGAATCTGTCATACAGGTTGCTGGCCATAACAGCCTGCCAACGCCGTTTTCCTCACCTCTACAACCAGGTAACCCTTAAACCAGGCCAGAAGCTCCACATGGTCAACCAGCTGTACCCATACACAGTACGCTTCACTGAAGATACCTCCAGCCCCACTTCTGCCAGGGAGGGAAGCAAGCCGACCAAGAGGCCCCACCAGAGGGACCCTTGTGGGGATGAGGAGGGGACGGGGAGCCCTGTCTCGAAGGCAGCAGCCTCTTCCCATCGAGAGCGAGCAGCAAACGCTCGACCTGTGATGGCAAAAGCCACGTCAGTGTCTGCCGGAGCGGTGAGTTTCTTTTAAAGCATTTGTTTGTTCAGTTACTTATGGAGATTTGTTTTTAACTGAACTAAATAACTTAGAATACACTTGTGAGAGTCTCTGTATAGCTAAGATGGTATTTCACAAAGCAATAATACACTTTTGAAGTCCTTCAAGAAGGTTTAGAATATCTGTCTGCTATCAGTCAGACAAAGACATGCAGTTAGCTCTTTCCTCCTGTTGTGTTCAGCTGCCCGGGGGCCTCACCTGCCGAAGATGTGGTGCTTGGCTTCATATGCTCACTTGCCCCCTCCCCAGTTGGTAGTTGCCCTATGACAGGGGAGTGTTAGCTTGCTAGTTGGTACGCGGGAACTGGCAAAATGACTAAAGTTGGAGAAAGCCATTAAAAAGAACGTTTAAAAATGAGGACTTTATATTACAGCACTAGTTTTGTGTATGTAGTTTTGCATCAAGGCATTGAATGTGTCATTTCCTGCAGGAACCTGCTGGCCACTGGAGTCAAGGTCTCAAATTGTCAATGCAGGACCCAAAGATGCAGGTATGATTTAGATACAGATAAGTTTAATGTTGCTATTTCAGCTGGATTTTTTTGAGTTAGAGAGGTACTATAGAGACCATATTATAACAGTAACTGACCACCTCACTGTTATTACTCTCTGTGGTTCCGAACAGAGAAACATTAACCAGCTCGTGTTGTATAGACCAGCACTACTATCAGACTAAGTAAAAGTGGTTTGTTGGTACTCCACCACTGGTTTTAAATCCTCTGATCTAATGGGCGCCATTCAGTTCTCATTCCAATGAATGGCACAGCCATGAACTTCTAGCAGGAGCCCCCACTGTAACGTAGTGTCCTGCACGAACTGGTTTTGTCTCACCCAGGTATACAAGGACGAGCAGGTGGTAGTGATTAAAGACAAGTACCCGAAGGCGAGACATCATTGGTTGGTTCTGCCCTGGGAATCTATCTCCAGCCTGAAGGCCCTGCGACCAAAACACTGCGAGCTCCTGAAACACATGCAACAAGTTGGGGACACCATGGTACAGCAGTGTCCCGATGGCCAGAACCTGCACTTCCGTCTAGGCTATCACGCTATACCCAGCATGAGGTGAGGGAGGCTCCCCGTGCTCGCGTTGATGGTGTTTCACTTACTCGTGTTATTGGAAAGAGAGGAGATTTTCAATAGAAAAGGATTTCAACAGTGGAAATTCATATAACTATGGGTTTAGAGAACAGCAAGGTTTACTAGTGTGGAAGTAATGTTTTGAGATGTGTGTCGTTACCATTGTAGTCACGTTCATCTGCATGTGATCAGCCAAGACTTCGATTCCCCTTGTCTGAAGAATAAGAAACACTGGAATTCATTTACCACTGACTATTTCATTGAATCTCAGGGTGAGTGGGATGTAAATCCAGTTAAAGTCTTTCAGATGGACTAGAAAAGAGTGCTTTTATTCTAGAAGGTTATCCCTGAATGTTTTAAGTGTCTAAAAATACATTTTATACAGATTAAAAAAAAATCTAACTTTATATAAAGACGAAGTAACAGTCTCAGGCAAGTGAAGTGTGTGCAAAAGCCTTCATTCTCACGTCGTTTTCTTTGCAGACATCATTACGATGTTGGAGCGAGATGGAAACGTGACCGTGAAGGACGGCACGAGTGAACTGCTGAAGCAACCGTTGCGCTGCCATATATGCCACAAAGAGCAAGCTACAATACCGAAGCTGAAGGACCATCTGAAAACTCATTTTCCCTCGTGAATCATCCCCAGATGGTCAATCGAATACATCCTGGGATTAAAATAAGAGCTCATGATGTAAACATAAACAATGTAAGAGGTTTGTTTTATTTTTTGTAACAGAAAATAGTATAAGAAAGCGTGCATTTCCATTACAGACGAGAAATGTACTATAACCAGGACACTAAGACGTTTAAAGGGTTTTAAGAGATGGTAAATAACTTACAAACTACCTATACTTCTGTTTGCGCAAGTCACAGACTTTTGTTACATTGTTGCATGTTCTGTTAAAAGGTTTGTGAAGTTCTTGAGTTTCGAATTAAAAGGTTCACTTTCATCTCGACATTTTGTGTTCGTCCAGATAATGTCGCATGGATTACCTGTGCCCCTACTAGTGTCATAATTGACAGGTATTCTGGCAAATCTGCAAGCTGTTTTAAAAAGGGGAAGAACCAATTTACTTTCATGGTGGTACTGGACTTAGGAACTGGATACACCAAAGCATGCTTCGCTCGAGACGATTCCCCGACATGCGTAATACCTAGCGTGGGGTGTTCTGTTAATGCAGGACACTGGGGAAACCCACTCAAGAGCGGAATTGTGAACAACTGGCATGCGCTGGAGGATCTGATGGGGTATATTTATCAAAGAAAGCTGAAGGTGGCTCCAGAGGGCTATACCGTTCTTCTGTCGGATCCTCCTTTGCCAGCGTTGCCAACCAGTCCGTGCTGTCTGCGTATTCGTATGGCAGACCTAGTGCTTTAGTGGTAGACTGATCACAGAGGGTCTCAAGTCGAATTAAATCTAGATAAACCAGACAAGCGGAATACGCTGATGAAATTCTAAACTGCTACTTAACAAGCATGGTTTGCTTCTCGGGGACTAGCACGCCTAACAAATTATTTCACTTTGTTGGATGAAAATAAAGAAGAAACTTGTGTCCTTTAAACCTGACTCAGACTTGAAGAAAAACATCACCATAACCCCCCACCGTCTCCATGATGAATTAACGCTTATACTGGGTAATTAGCGTTTTATGTTCCCTGGGGTACTTTTTCAATCCTTGCTGGTTCTCGAGAGCCTACTATTCCGATACTGATCATGAACACTAACAATTTCTGCGATTGAAAGATTAAAAACGGACTCTTGGGGAAACGTTCTCGTCTGTGGTGGCTCAATGTTCCCGGAATTTTAGAAAGACTTGCAAAGAGCTGGACGCTTTAGTAGCCAAAAGCGTAACGGCTGTGGCTGCACCGAACCGACACGATGCCGTTTGGTTCTGGTCTCTAAAGATCCGTTTCAGCCGATGTGGATTCGGAGGAACGACTATGAAAAGAGCGGCTCTGTATTTCATAAGACATATTTCTGATCCATAAACGCCACAATGACCGAACACTGGAAATAAGTTTCCAAACGCAACCTTCTATTCGTTAATCATTTTATGCACAATTTTAGTTATGGTAAACAGACACCGTAGTACAAATACTAGTCACTTATCTTCCGGTTACTAATTACACTTGAACAGGCCTACACAAAGATGTGTTTATGTAGGTTGAGGATACAATTACCTCCTTCCAGCAATAAAATGTAAGCTCTTATTCTATCATATTCTAGCATTAACATTCAGTTGCTGCTAAAAACCCTGATTTCCAAATCTTGTGAACTGAGAATGGACTTAAACTGCGCCGAGGAAAAGGTCCGTTACCGATGCTGAAATATTCAGTCAGTCTCAGCTTCTAAGCCCCAGTTTTCCACATAATTTAGCGTGTTTCAAATTTCATTTCACCAATTCAGATTTTCAAATCTTTTTTCTATTGCCTGATCAATCCTTTGCATAATATTAGGTCTATATCATGCACTAGTTGTTCAACTAAGTTTGTTGTCTGGAACTAGAAGTACGATGCCATTTTGGCCCAGAAAATTGTCAATATTGATTGCCTACTGTTTTTATTGTAAATAAAAGCTGCCAATGATGTAAATAAATCATATATAGACATATCCTAACTAGAAAATAACCTGAGACCAATAAGAATAGCAACAATAAAAACAAGATATGTGAAAAAGAACAAATGAACGGTTCTCAACCTAAAACCTTTTAAATACAAAACGACTCCACTTACAGTTCCAAAAAAAAAAAAACCACACACAATCTACAAAATTATTGCTAAAAACATTTCAGAATTGATCATAAAAAAGACGGTCAAAAGAAGTATGCATAGTTGTCTCACACGTGCTTATGTAGTAAAACATAATTAATCACATAGTGAGGAAGAAGCCCTGGTGAAGCCCTGTTAGCTTTCTCCATCAGTAGCACCAGCCATTGTGGCGTAAGTTTTAAAAGGCTGATCCCCGTCACGCCAGTGTTCCCGCACGGTTCTGAAACACAAACACGCACAGCTCAGTGCCTCTTGGATACCTTGTCTGTGTTCACGTTTACAAATATCAGAGCTTTTGTTCCACTGTGTGCGCAAGTGCCACTGAATACATTCTGGGATACATTCTTTCCAATGCCATTTCCTTGAGCAGTACTGTACAAAAAAAGCTCACCATTGGTTTCATCTCCCTGCTGTCTCCACCTGCTGCTCTCTTCCCTTCTGCTTCTGCTTTCCGGCTGCTCTCCACGAACTCCTGTTGCAGGACAGAGGTGTGAGACACATTATATTGACACTATATAGCAATAAATTTTTTTTCTCCCATTTCATCTTTATCTTGTTATGAACCATTTTATTTTCAACTCTGCCACCAACCACCTGTCCTTTTGATATAAGCAAACTGGGGCTATAAAACTTTGAGACCAATCACTTGCTAAAAAAAAACAAAAAACACAATACGGTTTCACAAGGGGCCCAGCCAGCTAAGAAAGTTGCTGGCAAACTCTCAGTCTAGCCATCTGTGGCCAACAGTCCACAAGTTGGCTGGGAAATATGTTTTTGCTATTCTCTATTTGTCTATACAGAGCAATGCTAACAAATCAGGGTGCCTGTTATGTAACACAGAACCAAAAGAACTAATGCTTTTATCCAAGCGCATTCAGCCCCTCTACACCAAGAGGGAAACTCATTATGGAAACAGCTGTTAGCTACCACTCCCACTGATTGGTAGCAATCATACAAAAACGAGTAGTAGGTGGACCGTAAGTTGGGCGTGGTTAAGAGCAACAGTCTGAGACACCCGGTTAAAAGATGATTTAAGAAAAACTAACCAACACTCATAACAGAAGAGGACAAATTACCATCAGTGCTTTGTCCATGTAGTACTCGCTGCCCGGACTGCCGTCATTGTACTTTGTGTCGATGGCGAAGCAAAGGAAGAGCACATCTACCACCATCTCAAAGATGGACAGGAAGCAGTGGGCCACCAGGAAGGCGAACAGGCTCACGATGATGAGCGGCAGCACCCACACGGTGTACTCTCGCTGGTAGTTCAGTGCCAGGACGCCCGCAAACGCCGTGCACGACACAATCAGGACCTGGAACCCCCGACCCCAATGTCGGTTACAACTGCCCCGTTCGGGTACAAAACTGTCTCCAGTGAAATGTACAACACTGTTGGACTGACTAAGAAGTGGTTAAAACAAATGCACAAGTCAAGAAAAAATGTATACAAAAAATGTAAAGACTCAGACCCAAGGGAAACTTGGGTAGGGCAACAGTGACGGAGGACATTGTAACAGAGAAATGCTACTTCGCTCTGAAAGTCACTCGTCTGTGCAGTACCTTCCCCAGAAACAGAACAAAGTCTCCGACGGAATTGATGGTAGCAACACGCAGAGCGTTCTCGGCGAGGATGATGAAGGCGTCTCGGGCCGACGTGCAGAAGCTGGTGCTGTTTATTGCTGTAGCTACATATGCATTCTTGAGGAAGGAAGAAAGCCAAACTTAAATTCGGCCAACAACAAGCAAAAACAGGTTCCACAAAGGTACACAAAACTATTAATTCTTAGTGCAGCTAAAAAGTTACCCATCAACAAGTAAGAAGAGAAATAATGTGCACAACTTGCTCCAAATTAACACAGCACCCCCATCATCGTAGTGGCCATATCCAAACCCATATCACACTCAGTCGGGTTTTTAACTCCCAGGTAAATGTGTAAAACACAGGCTACTTACTTGATTCAAGAAGCTGAGGCACTTTTCGAGACACCACAAGCAGCAGACACAGGCTTTGAGCATGCATCGAGCACAGGCATTTTCCTGAGAAAGAAAACACCTGTTAAAACCACCGTCGGTGCTATGTCAAGAACACTTCATGACGACATAACCCAATGGCGAACACACTGCAGTGAACTCCCACACGTTATGGAATCAAGACCTGGCATTTAAATTAAAATTTACATTTAAACTACTTCTGAGGACTATAGATACTGAGGACTCTCTCCTTTTTGGCCTCACATTAAAGGTTTTGAAGCACATTCTCAGTAAAGGCACTGAATGAAAGTTCACGTGGACATTTTGCCCAGTACACTCACGCTGCCTTTGAGCTGGCTGTGGATGTAGGTGAGGATGAGGCGGGGAATCTCCACCAGTGTGATGATGAAGGCTCCTTTCGCCACCGTGCCCAGGTGGTAGCGCATCAACCGCATCACCGATGACAGGATGGGAGTCAGCACCAGCTGTGACTTATCTCTGGTGTGAATGCAGAAAGCATCAGTGAGCGCATAACCAACGTCATGGCCGGTGTAGCAGAGCACCAGCCTGCCATTGTTGTGCATTTTTGCCAAAGTTTACGCATGTAAAACCTGACGTTCTGCAGTAAGCCCCATCCCTCATCATCCTGAACAACCTTCGGCCTCTGACCTGGTGAAGTAGTATGTGACGACCGCTCCTGCCACCGTCATCTGCTGGCAGGCCAGGATGAACTCACTGACCCAGATGAGACCCACAGCGTGGTACCACACCATGTACTGCAGAGGCTCGGCCATCTGGAACTCCACCAGTCCTGTCTGGTTATTTTTCACTGGGTTTCCTGCAAACATGCAGTGCCATAGTGTCTTGCCACCCTAATACAAACTAATTACATTGCTTTTACTCACGACAATATTGATTTACACAGTTCTGCTAATGCAAAGTTAATTGCATAATTAATAAATGCATATGGTTAACAGAAAAATCTTTCATTATTAGCCTGATCCATAAATTGCTAAACTAAAAAGAAATATTCCAACAAGCCATCTTATTTTACATTATATTGCATTTTTGTAACACGTGTAAATGAAGGTCATTGTAAGGATTGTTTTGCTTTGAAGCATTACGACGCTGTGCAGTATCGAACCTGCAGTGCCAATCAGGAGCAGCACGGTGATCCAGTAGACCCAGAAGAGCATGAGCGTGAGGAAGGTCCAGAAGGGCTGGAGCACGAGCAGGGGCAGGTGGCTGAACACTTTGCTGGCAACGCGGAACAACGCAATGGTCAGAGCCACACGCTTCCTCATGAAGAACATCAGGAGGAGTAGCACAAGCTGATGAAGGCAGGTGCAGTGCAGGGTGTCAAAACGCATCAAGACTGACAGGTGTTTCAGTGCCGTCACTGGCCATTTTAGATCAGAATGTGTGCAACATCTCTATAATTACTGAGTTATCATTCTCCTATTTGATGACTACCGAGAACTACAATACGATAAGAGTGACAGGTGTTCCAATGCTGACATGTTTCTCACAAATGCACACTGAATATATAAATGCTGTTTTACTGAAACTCATTATAAATTAAAACATTATTCATGCTTAATTATACTAGTGCCTAATACGATGGAATCCAAGGCCTTGATCATTGTGAACATGCGTCAAATTCAGGTACGAATTTCAGTGAAGCATTATGATGCTGTGAAGTATAATGGACAGAAAACACTCCTAATTGTACTTCAGCAAAAACACACACACACACAACAGCCAGTACCGTGAAGACTGTAGCAGCTATGGCATAGATGAGCAGGGCTTTCTGGTTGTCCATAGCCACCTGGAGCTCGTTAGCAGGCAGAGTTGCATTCACAGATATCCGGTGGTCCGCGTAGAGCCACCAGAGAACTCCAGTACCACCTGAGAGACACGACACTTTAGGTCATCTTCGAAATCTGGTAAGCTAGGTCCTGTTTAACCAGCCAATAAATCTGCATGTGAGCAATTTTTTTTTTTTATTATTACCCAGTGATCATTCAGCTGTTTGGATTATTTTTAAGAATGAAATATAATGCCACAGTTTGTAGATACAGGACTCTTTTTTGTATGCTAACAAGTCCAACAATGTAACAGCAAGCATGGCCAGTAAGCATGGAATAACATACCGACGGAACCAAGAACAACGACAGCTGTGAGAAGCCACACCAGAACAACTGAGATGAAGCGGATCACCCCCATCAGGATAATGGACAGAACTGGAGTGAACACAAGATTAGCGAGACATATGAGCGAACACCTATGAGCGAGAGGTACACAGCTAAGAGCTCACAAAGTCTCCTGGACAGCTTTGTTGACTACGCAGCATTTCTTCAAAACATGCACCGCTTTACAGAAACTTCGGCAAGGGTAGCTACCTAGTGACAGCACACACAGCCCCATAATGATCTCCTTCGAGGTCATCACCCCGGTGATGACCCTATGCAGCATGCTGTTATCGCTGACGAATGTGATGAGGGCCTCGGCGAACTTGGAGTAGCAGGAAATGTCTGCTGGCGTGCAGCGTTGGAAAACTGGTAAAGACTTACTGCACAAGGATGGAGCAGATTCTCAGCACAACTACATGACAAAAACTGAGGTCATACAGTTTAATTAGAGCAAATACTTAAAGCTTTGACCACTTGTATTATTTGTTTATTCATTTAATACATTCTTAGAATATTCTTTTACCTAGGCGGAACTGGAAGCTTGGGGCATTTTGTAGCCCTGTTTGGGTCAGTGGGGTATGTGCTGGGGTTCAGTTCATAGGAGCACAATTGAGACCCTAAAAAAAAAAAAAAAACAGGAAGAAAAAAGAATGTCAACAAATGATATCATTTCTTGTGGCTCATCATTGCTTATGGCTTTTCATATCATGGAGATATGAAAAGGTAAAAACTGATACCATGTCATTCTTTGAGAAGCTTTGAGCACCTCCAGCACTGGAGGTACTGGAAGGACAGAGGCAAACAAACACTGACCGTTGCTCTCCGAGAACTTTTTGAGATCTTCATAAGTTTGCAGTTCAGCTTTAGGACAGCTGGAGACACACAGGGCCATGGACTTGATCTTCCTTCTCACTATGTCAATGTTGCAGGGGTCCAGGAAAAAAACATACCTACAAATTGGAATTAAACTGAATCAGCAAATACAAACCTGGACTTCATAAGTCCAGGATGGCAATTAATCAGAGGCGTTTCATTTATTTTGTATTATGCATATCTAGTTATCTGAATTATAAATACAGTGAGAAATATATATGTTTTTGTAATGTATGCCATTTTCATTTATAATAACATTCCTGCCATCTTGATATAAAACAAGACTTAAAAAAGAGGAAAGACTGACCAACAACAATTTAAGGGTGATGGCAGGGTTGGAGATCTTTTCTATTTGTGCAACTCCTCCATAAACCTACTTGACGTGTGTGTGCCATTTCAGTCTCTTGACTGCTTCAATATTTCATTATTGAGAGATTTTAAAAAAAAAAAAAAAACACTAGAGGATCGGATGATTTTAAGCTTAACTAACATTACTCACAGATACATAAAGATAAGAAAATGGCCAGCTGCAAACTTGCTTATGAGGTAATACATTAACCTAGTAGAAGAACAAGAACATCCTCGAGAAGAACAAGAAAAAGAAGAACTTCCACACCAGGGTCTCAGGCTTTGTGCTGCAGGAGCACAGCTAGTGAATGATTTTTTTTGTGAGGATTTTTTGGACAGTAAATCTGCGTACACAGACAAAGGTTACTAAAACTGAACATATAGATTAAGAAGGCCGTCAAAGTCCTGAAGTTTCTCAGGGTTGCCTATGGTCCAGATGGAACTCAGGACCTTAATATGCTTTAATACATCTGATACTGGCAATCATCACAATTTCAACCCTTTTCAAGGGTTGAATCAAATACACATCACCGAGCTGGTATGACAACCCTCGACCATACTTGACTCTCTGTATCAATATTAGGACAATTCTAAAGTTTCCTCTTTGCTCTACATACTTTTTTGATGTTTGGTCTTGGCCGCTGAGTTCGATCCCCGGGATTTTGACATTCTTTTGACCACAGATGTTTCCGTAACTGTCGTATCCTGATATGAGTCTAGAGGCTGCTCCAGTGGATATGGCAAAACCACAGATGAAGAGCTATTCAAAAAAATAACATATCAAAATGCATTAACACCAACAAATACCATGTGAGTAATATTACATATATACACACACACACACACACACACACACACAGCATAACGATTTGTACTGTTCTGAGGCCTCTCCATCTACTACGTATTAATGATTTTAATACGCATTTTAATGGGCATTTTTACTTGTAAGACTGCCGTTGGCTAGATTGGGGGGGCTCTCAAACGCGACGCTGACGTGGGTCTATCAAATAAATAAATAAATAAATAAAAATTCCCACAACGCTGTTGTTCCTGATTACCACGTCAGTGTCACTGACGTAAATGTCACATAGCTTCAATTATATATGTAGTCATACAGGTTAATCTTGGGTCAGAAAGTGATCGTTGATTAAATCGGCAGAGATTGAGTAACAAAACGTGGATGGCAGCGGATAAACTACAGTCTAGAATTTCACACCTATAACGAGAAAAGTGACTATATTAAAATGGCCTCAGGTAGGTGCTTGTAATAAAATGGTCGAAGGATAATCACGTACTACTCACCATCCCAATATTGAATATCGCGAAAAGGAGGAGCCATGGGATGTCTGTGCAGTGGCGATCCTCCAAAGGCTTCCAGTCTCGCTTTTTCTGCCAAAACACGAAATCATGTTTTTCTTTTGTTCACGCACAGCATTATGCATTATAAAAGTTCACAAGGAAACTTTTTAAATAAATGCGGGCAGCCACCTTCCACGCGGAAATGAGGTCATCACTGTTTACAACCGTGGCCTTATTCATGCTGTGCCAGTTTTATGATATCGGTATTTAAACACCGAGCTTCTTTTTAAGCTGTTTCTTCATATTTGGTCGGCCTGATGAATTAGGCCTAGACCTGTAATGCTTTTGTGCGTTAGAACTAAGTTTTATACCCTCCAGCTCATGGCGCTTGTAGTGTAATCGAAACTGTTCCTTTAATGATATAGGCTAAAATGTGAAATCAAACAGAGTGTGCCTACAACGAATATACAGCTGAACGCATGCTTTCAATATGATTTCCGTATGCTTACCTCTGTGCTACCACAGCATCCCATTGCAGGAAATTCCTGAGTCGTGGATCGCAATTACGCAGGAAACAACAGCTAAACTAACAGGGAGTTGCCTGGTTGTTGTAAGTGTTAAGCAAAGAAAGGGAAACGGAACAATATCCTGAGCAATGCCTCCAGAAACCTGCATGTACCTTAAAAAATGCACGCGGATCGCATGGCCTATCGCTTCCAAGTCGCTGATCTTGCCGAACTGATTAACTTTAGTTTTTATATTTCTCGAGATTTGCCGAAGGATACTTCCTCGATTTTTGTGTCTACTAGTAGCGAGGGCGGAGATAATCCTTTAACATGTTTAGCCTGCTGAACGTAGATCAGGTGTTTATTGTTCCTAGCCCGTAAAACGTAGCCTCTAAAAGTCACAGCTGATCCCAAGTCGACTCATCCCACTTTATAAGAATTGACTGACGGCGCCAGATTTGACTGACAAAACGTCGGTTGACTGGTTAACTGTAGAAGTCTAAAGCACCTTATGGCAGTTTTAAGACATGCTTTGGGCGAAGCAAAAGAAATCGACAAAATGTCTAAGCCTTGCTAAATTTTAAAGAGCCTTTTTAAAACGATTAGACATCAGAAGTGCGTCGTGTTGCCAACTCTGACTAGAATGTGATAAAAAGATGCTTCTTTGTTGTTGGTTTTTTTTTTTTTTTTTGGGGGGGGGGGGTGGATTTTTTTTTAACACTATATGGCGACAGGATCCATGGATTTATACGGGCACAGCCAAATAAAAAAGATTTAGTATAAATACAAAAAAAGTTTTATTTTTTTT
>JAOYMR010000005.1:15212181-15223152 GCA_025802075.1 Tenebrosternarchus preto
TTCACAGTTTTAAGAGATTATATAAAAGTGTGTTTGTATGGGGTGGAGGTGGTGGGCACAAAAACAAAAGTATGGACCGGACTGGGACCGGACTGGAACCGGACTGGAATTAGCCCCAACAACGTCACTCTTATGTGATCTTTTAGATTTGAAGTCACCTGAGAGGACGTCCTGTGCGGGAGCCAGTAGTACAGCACAGGACCCGCTTCATAACTTCAACCAATCACCTGGCAGGAAATTAAATAGAGAAGTAATAACGAATGGAAATATTTTCATTTTTTTCCTGCTTTAACACATTTGACCCAAATCATCACCTGATTTACACATCACCCACCACAGGGCTGAAACGGACATGTCAAAATTAGTAAAACACTCCACACTAGAGTTCAGGAGACCCCAGATCCAGGACTACATCGCTACTGCAGACTTGGGATCAAATAAGAAAGTATAAACATGACGGTTGAGATCGTCTCAACAGCATCTTTGCCCTAGATGCTTGTGGGTAATCTGTTGATACATTACTACCAGGAACTTGTTGAACTGGTTTTAAAAGCACATGGTGCTTCCTGCAGCATTACACAGCAGAAACAGTAATTCATCAGTAGCTGTGTTTCAATACTTAATTAAAAATGTAAAGTGTGGTCACTGAAATACCTGCTCATTCTCACACTCACACCCAACCATAAGCGTTCTGTGTCCAATACTGAAGCATTGGGTTGCCAGATGCTTTATATCCATAGAGCTCTCATTGCCCAAGGCCAGTGCTGGATGCCATCATTGCCCTCTGACAATGTCTCCACCCTCTGGTCTCCACCCTCCACCCTCCACCCTGAGTCATGTGCATTTGGTTTTGCTTCCTGTAAAGGGTGGTGCTTCAGAAGTGGAAATCACCTTCCTCAAGGCTGTACAGGTTTCTGTATTAAATTATGAAAGATAAGAACAAGGTGTGTTCATGTGTGTTCATGTATGTTCATGTTATGCCTGACATGGGTTTCTTTGCCTGGTCTCCTAGCAGAGCAAAATAACCATATCCTGCTTATCCCAGACAGAAAGACTCCAAGGGACAAACACCATGTAAGATGTTAGTAACCATGGAGGAGTAATAGTCCATAACTGTTAAATTATTATAGTTATTATTGCAGGCATCTTCAGAAATGCGCTACATACGTGTAACATCAAATCACAAGACTGACGCTCATTTAAGATCTAACGATTTGTTTTAATTTTACAGCTGATTTATGTATTTATTTTTGGTAAAGTTTAAAGTGCCCAGCACAACCAGTAGATTTCATGGCACGAATCAACACAAACACACCAACAAATTAAAGACATGACTTTTATTGGTTTTTTTTTTTTTTTTTGGGGGGGGGGGTGGATTTTTTTTACCAGTAGATGGCGACAGGATCCTTGGATTTATACGGGCTCAGCCAAATATAAATGATGTAGTCTACTTCCAATAACAGTTTTATTTTGTTTGGAAACACAGAGTGCTGAAAATGGCTCCCGTGCATTTGAAATACCTAGCTACATACGTTTGGTACAGCTAAGCATCACTTACGAAAAGGACGTCCTTGAAATGGCTATTGTTTAGGAGCAAAATGAACTGAATGGCTTACATGGTAAACATGGTTTACCAATGGGCAGTTAAAGATTGTGTCATTTGTGGACACTTGAGACAAAATTTCAGCTAGAAATGGGAATGGAGCGGTTTGAGCTTTATTTTTGGTTTGAGTGCTTCTGTTCTGTTTCCTAGATCTAGTTTACTACATTACTCTGTCATAATGTTTTCAATTAATCCTGTTCAGCCATTCTCAACCTGACACAGTGTAGCAATAGTTATGGGGGTTACTTATGTGAAAAAAGTCACTTTTCCATAATTTCTGT
Source organism: Tenebrosternarchus preto (assembly GCA_025802075.1). Lineage (NCBI taxonomy): Eukaryota > Metazoa > Chordata > Actinopteri > Gymnotiformes > Apteronotidae > Tenebrosternarchus > Tenebrosternarchus preto. The sequence continues at coordinate 15,214,066 of JAOYMR010000005.1, forward strand.
TTTTTTCCACGACACATCCTCCCAATCCTCCCTGTCTGTGTCAGCAATAGTTTGGCTCCCATTCTGCACAAATCAAATCAATGCACTTCATGTCTTCACTGACCGCACACCAACCAATAGTAAGCACACAGGAAGGGTAAAATAGCTATTTCAAAACCAAAATATAATGTCACTAAATTTCATTCTAGTTTAAATTTTCACCCAGTCTCTCAGTATCATATAATACAATGGCCTGAACTGCATTGTGGAAGATTTTGTTGGGTGTCCTTTGTTGATGAGTCTAGTTTGGAAGCTACCAATCTTTTGGAATTAGAGGGGGAATTTCCTCTCAGTCACGTCCTGACAGTGCAAGATCTCTGAGTCTCAGTGGATTGAACCCCTCTCCCCTATATTAGTTTTCTCTTTTTCAGTGAGATGGCTTTACTCATTGTAGTTTGCCTAGCCTTTTTCACGATACCTGTCTCAGGTATCTTGCCCACATACACACACACACACACACACACACACACACACACACACACACAGAGTTAAAATAACACAGTACCGTGTATCCCACAGAGCTGTGAGATTCACAATGACTGGTATGTGTGTTAGAAAATCACTATATCACCACTTAGCTTTGCTGATTTCATTGTTGTACTTAATGTTCAGCTCCAATCACACCATAAGCCGGTGATAAGGTTAAAAACACCACAGAAAATTGCCTGCTGTGTTGGGAATATTTTTCTTGTAAAGCATAAATTGCATGGTATGGCTTCTGAAACTGCATTATGAGCCACATTACATTTGGCCTGCTACTTATTTCCTGTGTAGATGAAAAGAGTAATGACTGACAGATCATTTTGACCTGTTTTTTTTTTTTTTTTTAGTATCGTATAACCTTTGGCTCTTCATGCATATACAGCTTTATCTTCTGTGAAAATGTCTGTGTGATTCTATTATACTGCATATATTATTTTGAAACGTCATTGATGCTCTTACCTATTGAGGCCTCAGTATTTTTAGTATTATTTTAACACAGGGAACATCACACTATATCACGTCACTGCAGCATGTTCAAGATTAGCCCCAGACTGTGAACTTTGTATGTGTAATACCAGTGCATTTGTGTGTGATTGAACTAAAGTACAAACTTTATAAGCTCACTGGCCTTTGACAAAAGCCTCTAAAACTCTGGATAATATTACTCATAATATTCCAGTCCTGCACTGCACATCCGTGTGCATTTGTTAAGCAGGATGATCAGTTGCTTTGGGACCTCTCTGCTTGCCGTAGACATCTCGGGGTTGTGCTGGCTTTGCATACAAGCACAGCCTTCACATTCATAGAGTAGTAAAGTGTAAAAATAACAATATTGATCATGTGTAAACATTTTTTCCCTTCAAACATTTTGTTGGAAACAACAGAAAAACTCCAGAAATATATTGGACACTGGAGAGAACACAGTGTCATGTGTTCTGTTGTCTGTCACAGGACATTATTAAGACAGAAGGCACACACAAGCATGTTTTAATCAAAGGAACGGACATGGGAAAAATAAAATACTAAATAATTTAGGCAACTAGGAATTTAAAAGAAGAACAACAAGTAAGACCAACAACTGGCAACACCTTCATTATAACAGGACAAAGAACTACCCATGAAAACAAGCAAACAAGAGATTTAAATCTATAGACAGATGAACAAAAGCAAGAAACACCTGAAGACAGTCAAGGGTGAGGAATGACAAAATACAAGATGAAGGCGGAGACGAAAACTAAAAATGGCCATGGGGAAAAAAAAAACAAAACAGAAACTTAAACAAAAGCAAATGGCATCACGTTTCAAAGAAACCATGATGCTAGAGCGGGAATCCATGATATAACTGAATGGTGGGTCAAGTGACAGAGTGGACGGATCATCAGAAGGGATCGGGAGGTCTGCGAAAATAGCAGACAGATCCAGGAGATCACGTGGTCACGTGACAAGGGATGGTCTAGGACTGTTCTCACCAAGACCACCTGGGTAGTGGCCTCAAGGGAGCAGGGCACGGTGACGGCGCCTTCAGGGTGCAGAAATGATGTCATCTTTGCCAGAGACAGGAGACAGAGCAGTTTCTTCATTGATGGAGACTGGAGTTAAACACTCAGGACTGGGAGGGGACTATGAATCTGGCCCTAATGTGAAGTATGGATGGTATCTTGTTTTGCTATTTTGGTGACGCTTTTGATTGGGTGGAGCTAGTTTCTCTGCTACAGCCTCATTGTCTACCACATTTCCCACCAGGAGTGTTTCCAGATTCATGGGCATTGGGGTAAGGGGAGTGAGCAGTGGAGACAGGAAAGCTGGCAAAGCTGGAGAGATCCCCTAACTCTCATCATGAACCTGAGGGGATAAAACTGACCTGGATGTGGTTTTCATAGTAGTTGCACAATAATGGCTAAAACCAGTTTCCCCCAAACTGGTTTTCTCCAGTGAGGAACTATCTCTTGCTAGGAAGAGATCTAATCCATCCATGGCCTGACATGCCATCTGCAATTTGCAAAGTAGTGAATATGAGTAAAATAAAACAAGTAAGACAACTAAAGAAAAACAGATGTATAACAACTGAAAATGCCTTCATTAAAACAGGACAAAGAACAAACTGTGAAGACAAATGAACAAGAGGTTCAAATACACAGACAAATAAACAAATACAAGAATCACCTACAGTCAAAGGCAGGGCACGACAAGATACAAGACTAGAGTGAAGACAGGAACAAAAATAAAAGCATGTGGCAAAATTAAAAGCATGTATCATGGGAAGACTTACATAAAAGGAGAAATTCATGACATTGTCAGTCAGGCAGAATAATTGTAAATAAATTTGTAGTAAATAGCTGACCACTACCACCATGGCACTGGTTGGCAAGACTACCGCTGTCCTCTACAAATCTCTAGCCCTGAAAGATGTTAAAATCTGGAGGCACTAATAAGCAAAGCGTTTTTCATAACTATTTAATTTTTTCGCTGACAGTTTAACATTTTCTTTTTCCAATGACCCATTGGTGTGCTGGAATGTCAGGGAGATCTGGCTGGTTTTGAACCTCCCTCATGGCAGATACAGCTAATTATGATCTTCTCCCACAGACTGGTAAAGTAGGTGGGGCCAAGATGCCAGTAAAAGATGCCATGGATCTTGTTTTTGTGGACTAAACACATTCCAAATAAGGCAAAAGGCAATGGCTCATGCAAATGTGGAAGTGGTAGAAATGTTGCTTTCATGTTCTTTCTCTGAGGGTAATGGGGAAATTCTTGCTTTTCATTCCAGCAGTCATGCTAACAGGACAGTACAGGACAGCACAGAGCGGCCCAGACGATGCCCTGAAGCCGTATTTCGAGAACAGGAGCAATGCCGTGTACTGCACATGCCACGCAGCAAAATACACTTTAAAGAAATATGAAAACCCTTGTAACTTAAACTAAAATATAAATAAAAATACTGAAACACAAATTATGTATATGTGTATTATCACATTCAGTGCTAGCCTATTTAATTTCATGCTGCATGCTTGAAGGAACTAGTTAATTGCAAGACAGACAAAATAGATGACACATTGTTAATTGTCAAAGTGTAGGAATATTATGAAATCTACAATCCTCAGAAAGATTGTACCGGTAGTGTTGTTTCAAGCCAAAAATGGGTCTAATTCACACACCATATCACAGCCACATTGATTTCTATTCACCAAATGAATTCATCATTATGTGACTCTAATGGCCTAGCACAACCATGAAATTAGAGTGCCATGGGTTTGAATCTCAGGAGAGTGACACTATGGATAATGCCTGCTAAATGCTAACAGTGTAAATGTAGATTAGGTGCCATTAAGTCATGAATTAGCTAATCTAAGAAAATTCTCTGATTCAGTTTGGAAATCACTGTTGATTTCTTTCCAAATGGCATTTCTTTTCAAATAAACTTCACCTCAGTGATATTAACTAAGGGTCAATGCCTTTCACCTTTAATTTAAAAAATCATATATTTGTTCAAAAACTTCTTTTTTTCAAAAATGTTTTTCAGTGCTCTCTCTTGCAGCTGCTTGTAAAGGATCAGGAAATTGATTTTAGCAATGATTTGGTCTGCGTGCATGCACATTTATCAAACATAGAGATTTTGAGGAGTGGTACTGAGTCAACTGTAGCCTCAGTATCAGTGACAGGATCAAAGCATTTGAAAATTCATGGCACATTTAGTTACATTTTATTTCTGGACTCCGTGACACTCTCAACAGAGCATAATTGCCTAATTTGCCTACTTGCTTAATTTTCTGTAGAGAGCTTCTGAAAAATGCTATCAAGTCAAAATTCTTAGTGCAGTTGTTTGGGTTAGCGTTAGTTATTTATTCAACTAACCCTAAAGTCAAGCCATTAATGCAATTTTAAGGGTAAGGTGTTAAAGATGGTTTGACATTCCCAGTGTAAATAAGTCAGACATTAAAGTACAAAAAAATGATCTGCTGATATGAGTGTACTGCTTTGGTTGCCCTCTCTGGCCTGGCCTTTTGACAAGAAGAAAGTCTCGTACAGGGGGGCATTCGCAAAAATGCCACGTCAGAAGACAGAAAGGAAAGAACATCCACTCGTGTTCAGAGATTCCTGGCAGGCAGAATACTAAGCGTGAAATTCATACTCATACTAAGTGTGAAATTAAAAACAGGCTGTTCCAGTCAGCTGTTCCCTCTCAGAGACTCTCTGTATGGATAACATGTGTGACCATTACACACAGGAATAATGCCCAGAGAGGCCTTTGTGATGACAGGATCCTGTATGCAGTGCTGATCTGTGACCAGTTTTACCTCTTTTTAGAAAGATGGTGGAGATTTGGGATTTCAGCTGTGAAGTTACATTTAGAATACCTAGACTGCAGTAATGGCAGTCTATGTAATATATGTTGCGGCAGTGCTTTGCTATAGTTGGTGGCTTTGTTACATCATGGATTTAAAGTCATGGATATGAAAATAACTGTCAGCTATTGTGCTGGGTATCACCCATCTGACAGCAAGACCGTACTGTGGTATAGATATCATTTTTCTAAATGTTCAGAGAGCAGTTTTTAAAAAATGTTTATGAAATCATTCAAAAAGTAAAGCACTTTTTTGAATATACGATTTATAAAATGAACTCGCTGTCTTTGCTGCACGGTGTCTATCGTCTCATCTAAGGACCTCTTAAATAGGTTTATGAGGGTACAGATGTGGTGAAATCATGTGTTTCAAATTCATAATATAATGAATAGCTATAATAAATAATTTGTTAGCTTTTCCTCCACCTCCTTTAATTCCATACTAGGTATCCCAGCTTTCTGTGAGGAGATGAATTGATACATGAATTAGTAGGTCCTGACACTTCATACCTCTTCCCAATATGAATACAGTCAGTTCCATTCTCAGGCACCACCGAACACACATGGCACAGCTGTGGTCTGAACCTGAATCCCACAGCACTTGGGCTTCCAAAATGGAAATTTATAAATGTTGGCTACTGTAGTTATACTATAGTTACATTAGCTCCAGGAGTGCTACACTGCTTCCCTTAGAGATAAACAGGGGTTTTCTTTTCATGTTGTATAGGTGCTGGTCATAAAATTTGAATATCACGAAAAAGTTGATTTCAGTAATTCCGTTTAAAAAATGAAACTTGTATATTATATTCATTCATTACACACAGACTGATATATTTCAAATGTTTACTTCTTTTAATTTTGATGATTATAACTGACAACTAATGAAAATCCCAAATTCAGTATCTCAGAAAATAAGAAAAAGACCAATACAATACACTATACAATACACTATACATAGGCTTCATACAAAAAGACACCTTATATAAGTATGTACATATTTACTATAATAAATATTATAAGTACTGACCAAGATCAAGACCAAGTCATTCTAATCCAGTACTTAAGGTTACATTCTAATTTGAGTTCCGAATTCCTTAATTCCAACACTGTCATTAAATATAACTTAGACAGGTCATACATTAAGATGGTACCACAATCTTGTTGATTAAATTACATTTCTAAATTTATTTGAGTATATCAGTTATACATGTGAAAGCCTGCTATCAGTAGGCATTCCATATTCCATACACTTTACTAATACCTTTCATAACACGTTTTCATTTTTGAAATCTGCTTTTAGTCTCTTTTCTATTTCTATAATAATAATAATAATAATAATAATAATAATAATAATATCCAACCCTAAATCTGAGAAATCTGGGACAGTATGGAAAATGCAATTTTACAAATGCAGTATTTAACTGAAGCCAGTATGAATTTGAAGATGAAGACATTTCATGTTTTTTCCAGGTCAACTTTCATTTGTTAAAATACATCCATTCATGCACTTCAGGCATGCAACACATTCCAAAGCTTTTACCACCTTGTAATGCTTGGTCTTGTTGCCAAGAATGGTCTGGATGGGCCTGTAGCAAACAGCATTTGTTTCTTCCAAAAAAACCCTGGAATACTGATTTGTTCAACTGCAGTACACATTTCCGCTGTCTGCTGGTCCATCTAAGATACCTCAGAGCCCAGAGAAGTCGATATCGCCTCTCGACATGGTACCACTTCTCGACCACTTCTCACCTGTTGACATCACCTGTTATACACTATATTGCCAAAAGTACTTTTAGCAATATAGTGTATTACTTCATTATTTAGGTTTCAACAAATGACACAAATTACCAAATGAAATGAACTTGACCAGACAAAGTATGAAACTGCTTGGGTTCATATTGTAAGCAATGTAACAAAAGTCAAAGTAAATGTAAGAAACACCTACACTTTTAAAAATTTTCCATACTGTCCCAACCTTTGCTGATTTGGGGCTGTATAACAATTAATAGCCATATACGTATGTGCTCAAAACTCTATTTAGCTGTCTGTCTTCTTGCCAAGGCAGTTCCACATCATGCGAAGTGCCAGTTGGCAGTCGATTAATGCATATATCCGTACAGACAGTAGATCTCATCTTAAATAAGTCATGGAACTTTCAAATTGCCAAATCAATACAATATTGTCCAGAATCTTGATAATGAGATGAGATCACTGAATGTAATTAAAACACTTAAATAATGCCAATAGAATAGAATATTCTATGTTCTTACGAATCCTACTCTGCTCAAATCTTTTTTACTTTTAGCATGTTTCAGACATAAGAAAAGGAAGGGCTAATTTTAATTGTATTTTGGTCTATTAGCTGCGTATATTGTATTTCTAAATCTCTTTGGTGACTAGGTTCATTTCAGCGTATCATAGCTTTGCATTTTTGGTAAATTAAAAAGGGTTTATTGTATGCAGAAATTTGACATAATTTTATAGCAGTCATTTACGTGAATTAACAGTTTAATGGAGGTGTTGAAATGGTTAATAGGATGACATCATGTTCCCTTTCACCCAGTTTCTGCCACGCGCTGTCGGAGGTGAGGTTACTATCGGTCATTGCTGCACTGCAGAGAATGGCGTATGAAGAATCTTTTTCCGTGTCTTTTTTGTCTTGTAAATGCCTTCCTGTTGTATCCAAATACGTTATCTTATGTTAGTTTAATTATCATGTATATTGCAATAAATGTATCCTGGTAATCAAAACAACAACAGCAAAACAATGGCTGATGTGGATCTCGATTAGACGATCGTAACCGGTGGTTTGAAACATTTTCGCTTTATTACCTTACTGTCCAAACCACGTGATAAATAATGTAAGGTACTTTAACGATTGTCTTTGCTTATGATGTTATATATTCCATCATAAGCAAACACATCCTCCAACGTTTTTACGAATCTGTTAGGAATCGGTATAACTGCGAATATAACTTTAAGGCGATAACAATACAGAAGAAAATCATTGTCGTGTGCGCGTTCATAAGATTCTGGGGTACTGCGCTATATTTATCCAAAAAGCACCCCTCCCCCAGCTCTCGAGGTTACTGTCGGACAAACTGCTTCTCCAGTAGAGTTTACCGAGGAATCACTGGAGGGAATAGGGCTTTGTTTCTTTTTTCTGACCACAGACGTTCAACATATTGAATATAATTTATGCTGCGTTCTACATAAAGAGTCAATCCAGGTTACAAAAAAACATTATGTTATAAACACGACTGGTTCTCTGATTAAGGCTACTTCAAATGACACTCGAACTGAACAGTTTAGAACACTGGTATATGAAGGCAGGGACAATGTATCTGATTATTTCAAATGATCATTTCACTACGAAAGCCATGAAATACATTTGGCCGTGAATTGGTCGTTCTCGAAAAGAACGGACTTATATGAGATTATATGGCTACATGACTTTTAAGGTTGTACCTGACCGATTTGAGACAGTCCATTTACTGTTTTATATATTTCTTATTTCCCCGTCACATTTTAGCACGCTGGAGTCTTCGATTTGGGCTATAACCTTTTGCTACAATTAAATATATAATATATTTGACAGCACTACAGGCATTTATTTGTATTCATGTACGTTTTTTTATTTCCATCTTGCTGCACCGAGCCTTATTATTCAGAGAGACAGGGGATCTTAAAAGGGCAACGGCACTCTGCTGACACAGCGGGGCCACCACCTGTTGTACATAGAGTGCAGTGCTTTTTTATGACAAATTCTCTTCAAAGATTAATGCTCAGATATTAAGGAAAATAACCTGAAATATGGAATTTGCTTCAAAGTCACGAACAAATCAAGTTAGCAAGTGAAGCAAGCAACAGGAAGTCACTGGAACATGATTATAGGAGCCTGTAACATTCTTTAGTATCGTATACATATGCACATTAAATAAATGCATATGCATTGGACATATTAAATGTGCATGTATACACTACAATAAATATATGCATGCATATATATGCATACATATACACATATGTATATGTACACTATATATATACACACTATATTGCCAAAAGTATTCGCTCATCCATCCAAATGACCAGTGCACAAAGCAAGGTCCATAAAGACATGGATGACAGAGTTTGGTGTGGATAAACTTGACTGGCCTGCACAGAGTCCTGACCTCAACCTGACAGAACACCTTTGGGATGAATTAGAGCGGAGACTGAGA
>JAOYMR010000005.1:15223252-15252402 GCA_025802075.1 Tenebrosternarchus preto
ATATATATATATATATATATATATATATATATGTGTGTGTGTGTGTGTGTGTGTGTGTGTGTGTGTGTGTGTGTGTGAGTGTGTGTGTGTCTTATATATATAAAAGACATAAGATAAATATGCATAACACAACAATCATGCAGTTTGACACAACTGTTTACAAGTGACTGTAGAAAGGTCTTCTGTCACATTCCCCAACTTCACCACAGCTGAATGTGAGACTTCCTGCCTGGTTGTTGCTATGTTTCCTCACCACACAAATGAAGCTTTGTGTGTAACATGCTGTTTTACCATATATATCACTGCAAGGTAAGTATGCAAGTTTCACAGGCTAATATTTCTCACTTTTAGTCCTGGAGTAGGTTTTCACCTGATTGTCATCCTTTATACTCTTCACAGCCCTTTATAAACTGTTATAGCTGAGAGAACCCAGCTATAGCATGCTGCTTCAGCAATGGCTTTAAGAAAAACCACTGAGGTAATGTTATAGAATACTGTTACAGGATCACATCCTTATTCCTCCATTGTTCCTCCATTATTCCACTCAGTTTTCATTACATCATAAGTATTATTGCCTCAGCTTTCATTTATACTGCATGGGCAGACATTTATCTGCAGATGTACAGGGGGCTACAAAACAGGATGTGAGCACTGATCATATGGTTAGATAAAAAAAGGTTTTGGTTTTCAAACCAGCAATAGCTATGTACAACAACGTGACAAAGTACACATAGCTAATTGTCTGGCTCTGCCTTTTTAACAGGTCTATGTTGTAGTAGGTAAGGCCCTAAAAGTTAGATTTGTATCTTCTGAATATTTTGCTGATATTTTTTTCAATTATCCGGTAAACATCCGGTGTCCCTTACGGTTTAATCCACGCCATTCACCATCTTTCGTAACACTTTCATCAAATAACGAGTTAAACGTATGTACTCATTTCTGTCACTTAACATACAGACGTCGTTTTACGTCTAGTTCGACGGGCTTGCATTACCCATTTAAGAGCTGTTTTGACTTCGCACGTGCTTCTCTGAAATGGTGGGGGCCACACAGACAGGATGGATAGCGGTTTGACCGAGAGTTACCTCGCTCCCTAAAGTGGCAGCATCGCTCACGCTATAAAAGGATGTAGGCTTGAAAAAAAAGTACTTCTACAGAAGCACAGACCAAAGACAGGACAGTAACAGTTACGAGAGACAGAAGTTAAAGGAGACTGTCTTTTCTCTATTTCTGAAGGAATTACAGTTTGTGAAAATAAATAAACATTGAGGCTTGGAAGATAAGGGTAAGTGGGAGTTTTGTTTTGTTTTTTCTTGCGGACTACGCTACTGTCGAGCTTTGTAAATTGTGTAAATGCTGCTTTTTCGTACACTTAATGACTTGCCAAATGTCTTTTCATTGCGTTCTTTGTCAAAAAAAGCTTTAGCATACTTACTTTTCAGTTTATGTCGAATTTCTTAAATTAAGCAGTCCTCGTTTTACAGATTACTCTGGGGTTTAATATGATATACTTGAGACATGTTGGTGCATTTAGGAACAGCAAATGGCCATCTATGGTAAACATTTTAACTCGCGAAGAGAGCAGAAGGACAAAGACAGTGTTGCTTTACTCAGAGCGTCCGTGTCTTGCCCAGCATCTGTCGTCGTTTGCTCCTACAGAAGAGTGTGCGCGATATGACCGACAGTAACCCCTCTCTGCGAAACAATGAAAGCATATGCGCCACAGAATACCTGAAGTTCGTGACTTTACACATAGTCAAACGCAGCTGATCGGAAACACAAAACAATTGTTGTCTTCATCATTTAAGCAACACCGAGTGGGTTCGTTTATGTATTGCTGTTTTAGATTGTAATGCATGAGTGGCAAAATGAATCAAATCCCCGAGAAGAAAGAAACGAGGAAGACGCCTTCTTTTATTAATGAAACGAGTAAAGAATGACTGAACCATCTCCTTCAGATCTCTACGCTAAAAAGTAATAGTAATAGCAATAGTAATAATAATAAATAACAATTGTAGCAACAATTTTCCTACCGATACCTCTTAAAAGGAGCTTAGCTGTGCTGTTTGATTAAATATTTCTGTAACAGTTTCATCTTGAAACCTTGCATTTCTTACCTGGACGACAAGTGAAAACCATTCACTGTCTTATAGATTAAAACATCATGATTAACAATGAAGGCAGTATGAGCAAGAAATGGGTAAACAACACGAACAATGTAATTTCAAGAAAATCCAGCTAGGGGCGCAGTACATTACGATTGGAATGTGTGTTGGTATGCTTATCCATCTGATCTCATATAGCTGAAAGGGAAGTTTAATTGACCACAGAATATTTTGTCTTTGTCCTCTCTCCCTAACCGATTAAACGGTCGGTCCAACAACATCGGCAGGTGTGCTTACTATGCTTATTAATCTACAGAATTGAAATGATTAATCTTCAATTCTGTCAACATCGGTATGCGTGCCTTTTTCCAGCACGGGATACCACTGTTTAGCAGATAATAAAAACATCTATTTACTACCGGTCTAACTCTTCAGTAGCGCTCCTTTGCTCACAGTGGTAGTATTATTTTGGTTTCCAAATAATCTGAGCACCGTCTGTGAATAAATCCAAATGCAAAAACTGAATTAATTTATACTTGTTGATGTAACAATCACAGTTATAAAATATGCATACATTTGCGTTTTACGAAACATCAAACTGTCTCATTTGCATTAATTTTTATATTGTTATAGTAATATTATAAGGTATCTGTCTCAGTCCAAAACTCAGACACTGGGAAACTGGTTTAAGATGGTAATTATCAAACATATAATATGCTGCATATACATGTGTGCATAAGGCTCCAAGTGCTTGGGCACAACTGGGGACAGCAGAGAAAAGCTCTTCTCAGCTTGTATTTACCAGTCTGTTTGTTGTTTACTTCCCCAGTAAGTGATTTAACTTGTGTTTATATAGAGAGAGAGCATCTCGCACTGGAGCATGTGTGGCCTGTGTTCTTGTCACGGTTGTCCCAATGTTTACCAGTTCTAAAGTCTCTATTGACATTCGTGTATCATTGCGGCGTTTTGGGGACATGGTCCCCGTAATCATCTCACTCTCTTGGAGATAAGAATGGCGTGAGCGTTTCCTGGCCGACAGAACGTGCCAACCTCCGCGTGCGGTTGCCGTGGTGTCTCGGGACTGCGTTCTTACCCGACAACGCTCTACTTTCTGGTCTCGGCAGCTCCAGAGAGGTCGCGCGGGCAGAGAAGATCCGTGGCGAGATGGCCGTCTCCACCCAGTTGGGCTTGTTGCTGTGGAAGAACTTCACCTATCGACGGAGACAGACTGTAAGTTCAGGCCTCTGTTGATCCCCTTGTTTAAAGTTGCGTTTAAAGTTGTCTTGTTTGTTCCAACTTTTGAAAAAACGCTATAATATCTTAAAGGTGTCAAACTGGAGCATCTTGCAGGATAAGTGTAATAGGATCACACATTGACAATATCTTCAAAACATGTATCTCACTAACAAACCAATTACTGATAATTATCCAATTGGTGGATTTTCTAAAATGTATATAAAACACATACATATCTTAATAACAATAATATTATGTAACATATTAGAACATATATTACCAATGTCCCCATTAAAACAGTGTGGGTATTTTCAGTGGAGACCCAGTACAGAAGCATCTGCTGTTGGGCCCAGCCAACAGATGTCAAGGGGCAGCTGGGAACAACCCCTCCTGATGAAAGGAGGACTGTCTCAAACAGCTGAAGGCTCATGATCATCCGTTGTCTGCCCCTTCTCAGTCTACTTTGCTGATGCGTAAAGCTCAGTATGCTCTTTACCGCTGTGTCTCTGCAATAATGCAATGAGATGGACAAAAGGAACAAGTTCTTCCCTGACGTCAGTGTCATCATTGTGTGTTGTACAATTTAGTTGACAATTGTGTGATTGTGTCTTGCCTCCACACAACCACACTGTGGTTGCAACAACAGTGTAGTGAGACGGGTTGCAGTGAGACTTCGCCAGTGGGAAAACCATCCTTCCTTGTTAGACCAGTAGCCTTTATCAGTCTGGCAATTACAGCAACATCAATCAAGTTAATGTATTTTTTTTGTGAGTTTTTGGTCATTTATAAATAAAAATACACTATATGCCTGTCAAACTAACAAAGCAAGCAGCATCTATAAACATGATATCAACAAATAAACAAATACATCAGACTGTCAATAATTCTCAGTTGTTGCGATGCCAAGTTTCAACAGAAAGCTTCGGAAAATGAAATATCCAAGGATTTCAACACATCAACGAAAAGAAAAAGTTGACTCTGTACACAAAGATAAGGCAGATAACGTTTCAACTGAAAAAAAAAGCAGCTCTCTCATTTCTGTTTTTCTCTCTCAGATCCAGCTGTTGATTGAGATCGTGTGGCCTCTCTTCATCTTCTTCATACTAATATCCGTGCGCCTCTACTACCCGCCCTATGAGCAGCATGAATGTGAGTGACCTGTGTTTCTCCACCACAGCCCTGAAAGCGCCATCGGAAACTGAAAGCGCTCCCTTCCCTCTTCTGTTCTGAATCTTTTGCTCACTTGCACTTCCCCTCATGTTAAACAAAGTCAAGGACCACAAGAACATACACAACCAGTAGCACGTCATTTTAAATTCATGTGTAGGTGGTTGGATGACGCAAGTCCTGGTTCATGATACAAGCTCCATTATGTAGATCAATTTGAAATTCTCAATAAACTATTCAGTGTTTAATAGTTATTGTTTCTTGACACACCAACACTCAACTCTTCATTGGAAAAAAAAAAACTATAAATGAGGTAGTAACTTGTGTCTGTGACTGACACTTATGACTGACCATATGACAGTTGCCATGACAATGAGGACTTTGGTGTTCTTTACCAAGAACAGTGCCACATCGTGTTCTTAATTGAATAAACCAGTAATTTATTTATTAATTTACTAAACCATTTAACCCCTTTTACTAATAGAACAAGCTAATAATACCTGAGAGTAAAAGTAATTAAGCAAAGTGTTTGAATTTGAATGACTGGAGCTCTGACTTGAACTTAATAATTTTCTGTTTGCAACAGGCTAACACTAAATCCAAATCAAATTGTCAATGTTTGCTTTTGTGTGGAAAGTCTTATCAGGCCCCAAGAAAGTCAAGGGTGTCAGAATAGCTCCAAGAACAGTGTGAAGTTAGATGTTATGCAACACCTATGAAACACTGTAAAAGAAAAAAAAGTGACTGATCCCCATAACCCCATCACCTTAGTAACCTGATGAGCTGTGGTTAAAGGTGTCACTTGGAAAACTTGGGCACATTGCTAGGCCTTCCACTGACAGCTTCAATTGACTGACTCATTTAACCTCATTTATGGGATTAACACTGGAAGTCCCAGTATTGGTTTTTGCCAGTGTTACTCTTGGTAGTATTTTTTTAAAACATATACTAGCTCCTGTAGTAGTACAGATTCATGGACATTTTTCCTCAAGATTATGAAGATTTCTAATTTAAACATTAAGTTTTGATTATGATTTAAACTTTAAAGCACTGAGTTTGGACTTTTGTCACCCTGGATTCTGTGCTGATCCAAATTAAATCTTTCCTGTTGCCCACCCTCTGCAGGTCACTTCCCCAACAAGGCCATGCCTTCGGCGGGCACCCTCCCCTGGGTGCAGGGCATTATCTGCAACGCCAACAACCCCTGCTTCCGCTACCCCACCCCTGGAGAGACACCTGGGGTGGTTGGCAACTTCAACGACTCCATGTACGCATCTGAATTTTTGCAATAGTCTAAATGGAGATTTCTTACGTTAAGTCCACAGGTCCACATAACTCTTACAGTTTGGCCATAATGGCAACGCAGAACAAGAAATAGAGAAATTGATGAGAATTAGTGAGTGCACATGGAGATTTCTGTAGAAATGCTACCAGTACAATCAGACAGCTGTAGTTTAGTGCACTTTAGTTTAGTGCATCTGAGCTACACTAGATATTCCAAGTATCCCTAAGCACTTTGTAAGTCGCTCTGGATAAGAGCGTCTGCCAAATGCCAGAAATGTAAATGTAGTGCTTATATAACTAACTTTACTTATATAACTTTACTTGCACCTCTTACAGAATCTCCCGTCTGCTTACCGACGCAAAGAAGATCCTCCTCTATAGTCAGAATGACAAAAGTTTTGAGGGGTACAAGGGACTAGTCAGGGCCCTCAGGAAGCTACAGAGGAACACTGCAGGTATGCCGGTACTCTCTCATTACCCGTCTTTTTCCCTGTGCAACTGCTTCTGTCTGTAAGATTACTGTGTGTTACAAAACATAATCCACCACGCTCAGTACCTGTGTACACGTCCTTAATATGGTTGTTGGAGTTTTCATGAAATAAATCATAAATGTCATGTAGGGAGTTTCATTTTCACTAGTCTTATCTGGATGTTCCATGTTCACAGCCTGGTCAGATAACTTGCTTTCCTGGTACACTGTGTTAATTAAAGAGAAATTTGTGGTGTGCACGCCCTGAGAGATAACTGCTGTGATGTAGTTGAGAGAGATAACTGCTGGGATGTAGTTGCTTTATCCATCTATGCTGAAGTGTGAGACAGGGGTATGTCTGTCTGTTTTTTAGCTCACATCTTGGTCATATGCAAATGTTTTTGAATTTGATCTAGGTGTATCTGGCAAGATGATTTGTGTTTATTCTAATACTTTTATTACTGGGCAAATTATGGCATTTAGATGCCACAACGATGTTTCAGTAACTGTAATGCACTGCTCTCCCTTTTAAATAAGATTTGCTTCATGCACAAATGGCAGAAAGTCATCAATGAGTGAATTCAATCTGCATCAGATTTGCTCACATTCCATTAAAGGATATTCCCAAGAGGCAGGTCTCTTTGTTTTGACTTGGCATGACTTGTACTGGCATCCTGACCACATGTAACCACCGTAAGATGGGCGGTTCATGGTACAAACATGCAGAAGTTAAGCAGACTCAGATGCTCCCACAGGTTCCCGGTGTCCCTCAAGTCTCAAGATTTTTTTTTTAAGAGCATAGTGGAGTCTGGGTAATTCATAAGTTTACAAACGAATATCTAGGCCTTGCTGGTGATAAGTTCAAGTTCAAGAGGCAGTTGCAATACCTGATCCTGAACATTGTACACTGTCCCAAATTCAAGCTGTTATACATTAGCTTGTTTTCATGACTAGATTCTGTGTTATTCATAATACTTTAAAAGATATGCTGATTTGACAGTTGGGTGGTTTTGATGGGACATAATGCAACTCATACACACATACACACACTCTTACTTGCTGGTTCAAATCCTACAATATACTACTTAGGTACATTTTAAAGCAGGCTGATCCATTAACACCTGAATGTACCCACAGGCTTTTGGAACAATGCATGCACACACACACACACACGCTTTCAGTTAATTTTAAAACTTCCATGCTCAAACAAGACCCCACCATGCCTGTTAGTCGTCCTCCTCTCTGCACTAATTTGATTTTGCTGGCTACTATTTTGTGGGATCATTCAGAAGCCTGTGAGCATGTTTCATTAGTTCCTGCTCTCAAGCTCCTGATCCAACATGCACTTTCAGTATTCACCATTTAGTCTCAAGAGTGACTGAAGTTGCACATGATATTTATACTTTTAACACTATTGGACTCAGCAATAGAAAGCATGCTGGGAGTAGTAGTATTATCTATCTGATGCTGATAGATCTTAATTAGTGGTCCCAGAGAGGGTTTTGTATTCTCCTGAGTTCTGTTTTACAAAGCAGGCAAAACCTAGACACCAGAGATGGCATACTCAGGAGAGACAAACTCCAGTTACATATTTCCCCTTTGTCTAAAGGGATTTCTTCCACTTAGGTGTGACTCAGATCATTTAATGAGGTTATTATAGAACACTGGTTATAGGTTATTGCAGGAATTTGTTAGGTTTATTGTGTAGAGTTAGTAGTAGTAAAGATTTCTTCTTTTGCACATGGTATGTACAAAACAAGTTAAACTTGAATTTTTAATCTCTTTTGAAGTCTTCTAGTATTAAAAGGCAGTGCTGGTGAATGTGCAGCAACTCTGCATATGAGGTTCAATGCTTCATATGTAGGCATAAAGTCTTTATATGAGGTTCAATGCTTCATATGTAGGCATAAAGTCTTTATATGAGGTTCAATGCTTAATATGTAGGCATAAAGTCTTTATATGAGGTTCAATGCTTCATATGTAGACATAAAGTCTTTATATGAGGTTCAGTGCTTAATATGTAGACATAAAGTCTTTATATGAGGTTCAATGCTTCATATGTAGACATAAAGTCTTTATATGAGGTTCAATGCTTCATATGTAGGCATAAAGTCTTTATATGAGGTTCAGTGCTTAATATGTAGACATAAAGTCTTTATATGAGGTTCAGTGCTTAATATGTAGACATAAAGTCTTTATATGAGGTTCAGTGCTTCATATGTAGAGATAAAGTCTTTATATGAGGTTCAGTGCTTCATATGTAGACATAAAGTCTTTATATGAGGTTCAATGCTTAATATGTAGACATAAAGTCTTTACAGTATGTTTCTGGTGCAGTTTTTTCTCATACATAGCAGCATCACGCAAACATTCAGACAACATGAAAGAATACCTAAAAAAATAAAATAAACAAAACTTTGCATTTTACTGAATGTCAAGTGTTGAAAAAGGGGAAATGACCCACAGTAACCTCAGAGAAAGGGTTGCTGACTCAGTCCAGTTTGCATAGACGTTACCGGAATGTTCTGGCACACAAAACATGTGCTTTGTGAACAGCTTCTCTCTTTCTCTGTCTGTCTGTCTGTCTCTCTCTCTCTCTCTCTCTAGCCTGTCAGTTCTTGACACGATATTACACTGCTCCAAAGTTTGTCAACTGAGTCATTTGTCTTGTGATTATTGCAGTGTCCTGCAGCATATTGATTACAGCATTTAGTTTTATTGTTGAGCCATGAATTTCACTGTTTATGAAAAGTCTCATATTGTTCTTATGGTTTATTAAAACAGAATGAAACATTTGAGTCTTAAGAATAAAAGTTACTATTGTGTTTATATGAACACAAACTTTTTACTATTTTTTATTTACAATAAAAAATATTTTTTATTTACAATAAAAAATATATATGAATATATAAATGTATTTTTATGTGTAATCATACATATACATGTTTATGCACATATACTATATAATATATAACCAAATGTATGTAACCACATTTTAATAGATTAATAGTCTTAGTACAGTCATTTTATTTATTTATTTATTTTGCCTGATCTTCTGTCTCACCTGTCTTATGAACCATTTTTGCTTTGTCCTGCAGCTTTCAAGCTCAAGGATTTTCTCCGCGATAACGAAACCTTGTCTGAGTTCCTGGAGCGGAACGCCACCCTGTCCAAACATGACGTGCAGCAAATAGTGGAAGCCGATGTCAACTTGGAAAAGGTGAGCGCGATTAACCCCCTGACAAAACCAGTCACTTCAAATGTGAGAGCAGGGCTCCACCATCCAGCAGGTGCTGCTTCTTATTTGAAAGACAATGCCTTTCCTGGGCACTGTTCTCTCCTTGCTATTTTTATCATTTATTTTGCACATGTATGACCCCAACCACACACCCTCACTTAAGCGCCTTGAAATATTTGACAGCAGAGCTCTGGCTCAGATTAATGTCACCTGTTCATCTGTCCAGCTGGGGACTGTTATGTAATAAGCCATTAATCCCTTTAGGAGAAAAAAAAAAAACCCACCTTCGCCTCTTATCTGCGCACATGTTTATAGATGTTTTATACGGATGAACGTGCTGTGTCACCCAAGGTCAAAAAGGCTGGGCATAAAAGGGCAGATGGTGCTGGCAATTCGTTACCGGCACAGCACCATCCCCGACACTACCGCAGTCTGCAAAAACCCACGTGACAAGACATGACGGAAGAGGGGGAAGGGCGTGGGGAGGGGGTGGCGCTGGGCTTGGAGACATGATGTCCAGCACATACAGCGGGTGTTGGGGGTTGGAGAGAGTCCTAAGGGAGCCGGGAATAGCTGCTCAGAGCCCAGCTGTGTGAAACCATGACGCAGCTTTTTTGACAAACAATACAGGCCAGCAACCAGCATGCACATTTTCTGTCTTTACTGCGGTCGGAAGGTCATGCTGCTCTCTTCACTTTTCATTTCAAAAGCACATTTCATATTCATAAATTCCACATTGGGTATTAACCCAATAAAATTTATATCAGGCCCCCTAAACTCCAGTACCATTTTCCATGCTTTGATCATGGAAATGAATAAGCAGTCAGTAAGGTTTTGGGCCACATATTGTGTGAGGCAGCTGCAAGGAGTGTTTTGGATCTGAAAAAGAACATCATGAGGTTGTCGAACTGCCAGTAGTTCCTGTCGCTCAAGGAACTTGTCGAGTGAGTACAGGATGCCTTTCTCCTCGGGGAAAATGCACCTACTGATAAAGATCATGAAAAATACAATTATTTTTGATGCAATAAAGATCTGTCACCCCCCCCCCCCCCCCAAAGATGTTAGGAGACGCACATGTAGTGGCAGGAACAGCAAATTACGTTTTGTGTACTTCTAGTTCTCTGACCAGAGATAATACCCAACAGGCCTTTACAGGCCTTTTTTCTCCTTATTTGGTTATTAAGAAGTGTTTTTTTTTCAATATGGAATGCTTACAGCTGTTTCTCTGATGTTTAGGTGCTGACTAAAGGTTTTGGAGTCCATCTGAAAGACCTGTGCAACACAACGTCTCTGGAGGACTTTGTGACTATATCGAACCGCAGCGTTACCCACCTGACACAGAGCATCATCTGCGAGTCATCTGCAGAATGGCTCAACAGTGCTGAAACCCACTTCTTGTCCAATCTTGACTTCCTGAAGCCCATAAGGGTAAGGCTGCTACAGCTTTTATACATAGAGAGGTCATAAGACCACAGTGAGGTGTTCATGTAGTGCAAGCATTGTTGTGGCTTGGGCAGATATTTACAAATATATATATTACTGATCAGACTTGCTAGTTGCTTTTTTTTACAGAAGTCCTAAATTAATAGTCTCTTTGTGTGGCTGCTATTTACTGAAAAGGCCATATCACAATTAGCTAAAAAAATACAATTGTTATTTTAACAATGATCAGGCAATTTTTTGGGTACTTTTCAAACTGATTTTTACAATAGAGACTTTGTACTTCGAGCAGTTACAAGAAACAGTTGTTGCATCAAACAAATTACCACAAACAAGGACAAATGTATTTTTGTCCCTTGTGAATTGAACTTTGTCTTTTTTTTTTTTGGACAAATTCAGTGGAAAGAATTTTGTAATCACACAACGAATGCTTTTATGCAGTGAGTACACATAAACCTCATGAGAATCGAGGTCAGTATGAATAAGTATCTTGGGTAACAGGAAAGCAGTGGCCACAATCCAAGTGCACAAACATTTCGATGCGCACTGGCACAACAGCGAATGTTGCCTTTGTCTGATCACAGTAATCAGACCTTGAAATAGCAAGTGAAAGGTCAGACTTGATATTAACCAGCTTACTTATGTGGGCAAGGGATCAGAATCTTAACAGATTCCTTTTCTAGTTTAGATTAACAAAATGTTAATGCACTAAGTTGCATTGCCTGATTGTTATTATGCTCTGTTATCATAAAACATGGCTTTATCACCTTGGGTTTGGTAATTTAACCTCACGTTTATTGCTTCTCCTTTTCCCATGATGTGCAGAAAGACGTCAAGTCTGACCCCAAAGTCGTACAGGATGTGTCTATGGCAACGGACAGACTACTGGAGAGCCTGGGAGCATTGGCTGTGGAGGTGAGTGTCCCCTAAAATACCCCATGACCTTCTTTGGAGGTAGGACCAGGCGACGAAGCAGTTAATAAGTCTGGTACAGCTTCCGCCACAAGTCCGGAACATTCTTTTACATATCTGTGTCTAGCCAAATGTCACTGGATCAAGACTGGTTTAAAGTGTAGGCAAAATAGTGCATTGTGGGGTACATTCTGTAACACTACACTGTGACAGTTTGTATTCACTTTGTTTAATGTTTTATATATTTATTGCATAAGGCTTTTCCAAGTTTTCTTTGATTAATATTACAGACTTTAGGAATTATGAATGTGCCACTAGAGCTAAACTGGTGGTGTTCCCTATATTTGCACTGCTGGAAGCAGTAGCAGGGGTTCATATTTGGCTGTGGCTGCTGGCTGAGGTCTTCCGATGCTCAGCCCATTCTCCCCCTCTCAGACCTTTGGGTCTGGGATTTGGAAACCAGAGCCAGGAGAGAAAAGGGCAGTGGAGAGATTAGTTAAGTGAGTTAACACAGCCGACTGCCCTTCCAAAGGCTCTTCCTGCACTTAAATAGCTGAGTTTGCAAAACATGAGAGAGCATTGTTTTCAGTGTGAGAAATGCACTCGTTATTGTTCTTTTTTCAGTAGACTTATATTTGAAAATTACTGTCTGTTATATTGGCTTTGCTGGAACTACATGATGGTGGTAAGAGATCTGGATTTCTTTGAATAAAAAAAAGATTCAATACATCACACACATTTACACGCGACGCATTACATACAGGAGATACTGTAAACTCGGCAACTGTTACACGGTAAACACAGCAGAAATTATGCCAGCATTGGTGTCAGCTTTTCTTTGTTCTCGTCTAACCGCGTGCAGCTGTGGCTAGCGCGAGCTGAACTCCGGTAACCCCATGACGAGGCGGCAGGGTTACCACAGGTCGTCACACGCTCCTCGAGTTCCCCTGCCTTGTTTGCAATGACTGCAATGCCTCCAAGGCTGTCTCTGTCACCTCCTTATGACCGGCAACACTGTGACAGCATCGCGTTAACGATAGCCTTCTTTGTTTTTGCTTGCGGTTAGCGTGCGTGACTATCGGATATGATTCAGAGCTTGAAGCTTTATGTGCTTAATGTAAGGCAAGAATTGTGAAGAATATAACACAGTATTCAGTGTATATATAGAGAAAAAAAGATCGAAATAATCGTAAAACACATTTGTGTTCATTAAGATGTTAATATAACTATAACTTCGAATACGACATATAAAATAAACACGAAACGATCTACAGTGTACATTCAATTGAATTCTTTCGTTGGTAGCTGTTCATTTGCAACATGACCGAAAGTTACCCTACTTCTCTGTTTAAATGTTTAAAATCTTCTGTTGTCACAGTAAAGGACTACAAACGACAGAACACTACTTCATGCCTTAAGCGCTTTCATAGATTAGCCAACAAAAGACATGTTTATTTTCCACGGAATCACCACATGATTTTTCCTCAACAAAATGACCTATAGTTAACCACTAGTGAACGCTCATAGCAAACATATACCTAACGTTACCTAAGCACCCTTTCTTCTTAAAGGCGAAGAAGACACTTTAGCTTCGCGGTCACTCACGGCGAAGAGGTATCAGGGAAGGAACTAGGTTAATTAGCATATTTTCGTCCTGTTTGGCTGAGGGTTGCTGCCGCCTGAGCGGCCAAATGACCGATAGTAACCCCGCTTCGCTGTTCACGCGCTCCGGGGCTTGCGCTACAGGCTGTTGCTGGGCAAGAGGCGCGCGAGCCCGGGTTTGCGCATCAGCGTGCCCCGGGATGACGTTAGGTTGAATGTGCTAGGTTATGTTTTTTGTTGTCTATTCTTTGGCAGTCACATAACCTCGCAAACGCTGTTCGTAGAACAGTGTAACACAAGATGACGAACAGAACAAGATTTTTCAGTTATGCTTGGGGTTAGTCACCATAAACACCACCCTGTACCTAATACCGAAAACAACAGCCTAATTATACATACTGACAGAAGTGTTGCGCTATCTAATCGTGGCGGGGACATGTACAGATTCGTACTAAAATTCAGTTCATTTCGTACAGGATGTTTTGGTTGGAGTACTCTGGATGAGTTATGTTATGTCATGGCAGGGCATTGCTTCTATATAAGAATACAGTTAGCGAATTCATTTGTTAAACCCACCACTGTCCTCATTCGTCCATAACAATAATATTGAGGAATTTAATAAGACTTGCTTTCTTATCTCTATTTTACCATATTCAGATTATTTGAATTGAAAACAGTGAACAGTATGTACTTATTATACAAGGATTGACATATAGAATGATATCTTAACTGAATTGTTTTTAACTGAAAGGTGTATTTCCAGACTTCCAGTCTTGTTCTGAACAGATACTAGCCAAGCTACATGTAGTGAGATTAAGCCACTGTGTGCTGTGTAGGATGCTGTTAGTCGTATAGCATGTAATGTAAAGCACAAAATTAAATCAGGATGTCCATTTTGCCATTTGTCATAAGTGGTGCCCTGTATCTTATAACTCTCCTCATCTGCTTTTCTCTCAGCTGGCGAGTATGAAGAGCTGGCGCGACATGCGTAATGAGATCCTGTACCTGACGGCCAATGCCACACACTCGCCCAATCATATGTACCAGGCCGTGTCTCGCATCGTCTGTGGGCACCCAGAGGGCGGCGGCCTCAAGATCAAGTCTCTCAACTGGTATGAGGACAACAACTACAAGGCTCTGTTCGGCAGCCACAACGACAGCGACAGTGAGCCCGTCTCCGTGTACGACAACTCGTCGAGTGAGTCCGCCGCCCGCTTCCCTTTATCTGTTCTGTTCTGCGCCCGTTATTTGGTCGTGCGAGGGGGTCGACCATTCGCATCTCCGTGGCATCGCCGTGTCCGTTTGGCTGCCCAACCACGAGAGCTGTTTTTGTGTTGGCACACCCATGTGTTTGTCTGCACGTTCGGCAATGAAGCGTGAAAGAAGCTGCGACTTGGCTGCCGCAGAACTGGCGTTGCACGTTTTGAGCTTTCTCCATCTCTCTCTCTCTCTCTCTCTCTCTCCATCTCTCTCTTTTCCCCTCTCTCTCTTCCTCTTGCCTTCATCAGCTCCCTACTGTAACAACCTGATGAAGAGCCTCGAGTCCAGCCCCATCTCACGCATGATCTGGAGGGCCCTGAAGCCTCTGCTCATGGGGAAGATCCTGTACACTCCAGACACCCCGGCCACCCAGAGGATCATACACGAGGTGGGCTAGGCTGATGGCTGCCAGTGTGCGTTGCCACTGACGATCTTGTACGTAAAGTGGTTTGATTCTCAATTCCTGTTTCGTTCCCTTTCTCATGTGCTTGTCTTGTTCCTCCCTCTACCTTTCTCTCTCAGGTCAATAAGACGTTTCAAAATCTTGGTGTGCTGAGGGACCTAGGGGGAATGTGGGAAGAGATGAAAACACAAATCTGGGACTTCATGGAGAACAGTGACGAGATAGACCTTGTCCGCGTGAGTTGAATTTACTCATTCTCTTTTTTCAATCATGCACATATCCTTTTTATGTCCTAGCTGGGACATAACTGAGGCTGAATGAGTACAAATCAAATAATCGAGATCAATGATGCACATTTTAATATAAAGCTCCACAGTGCCCCATAGTGGCCTGTATTGGCACTGCAAATGATCCTTGTTACCTAGGCTCACATTGTTAGGAACCTGTGGTCCTATGCAGTGATTTGGACCTCATTGATATTGCCCTCAGACTATATCTGAGTGAGGTCACTAAAACCATTACACATTCAAGCATTTACTGAATTGTTTATAAAAAACATAAAATGCACATTTGCAGTGTTCATGGATGTTTAACTTTCAAGTAAGTCCTGGCTTTACTGCTACCTAATGTCTTATTAATGACCCATTAATATTTATATAATTTTCCTCAGAGAAACATTCTCTGTGTCTGCATATTGTGCAGTAATTTGTCATCGTGCTAAATAATAGTACTTTACGCCTAATTCTGAGATGGCTAATACTCCTGGTGCAAAAAATCTGGAAAGCCACATAACCTGCTGTCATAAAGGTGAGGTGCTGAATGGAAGACATCTTCCCCCTGCAGACACTGCTGCAGAATAATGCCAGCGCTTGGTTCTTTAACGCCAAGCTGGTCGGGACCGACTGGCGGGTGGAAGATGTCTCCAGCTTCTTATCCAAGTCCTCAGAAGACACACGTCCCCCCGGTACGGCATACACCTGGAGAGAGGTGTTCAATGAGACAGACCAAGCCATCCAAACTGTCTCCCGCTTCATGGAGGTACACACACACACACACACACACACACACATACACACACACATATACAAACACAAACACACACACACACACACACACACACACACACATACACACACACATATACACATATACACAAACACACACACACATACACACACACATATACACAAACACACACACATACACACACACACATATACACATATACACAAACACACACACAAACACATATTCCCACTTATTCTGAGTGCATTTAACTTGCCATAAATGAATCCATCTGTACATCAGTGAAACCCTTCTCTGGAGTATCAGTGTCACAGATTTATATTTTGTTTGCAAAGCAGATTTAGATCAAATGCTGGATAAATTCTTGTCATGGGAGTAAAGTGTCAGAGTAATATTTTTCTGGATTAGTGTGTCAAAAATAAAACATCAGACTGCCTGTTGCTGTAGTACTAGATGTCACCAGTTATTTATAAACAGTACTGACCTACTTGCTTAATTTTAAGTTAAACATTGGCTTAAACATTGAACAATTTTATGAAACATTAAAACATTTCCAGGGTTTTGTGAGATTCCACATGACGTGCTCTTGAAATCTAGTATCCATGTTTTAATTCTTCTTAATTCAACAATGTGCCTTCTGCTCTCCGATTTTCACTGAAGTGCGTTAACTTGGATAAACTGGAACCCGTTGCCAATGAGGAGCGGCTGGTGAATAAGTCCATGCGACTGCTGGGTGATCAGAAGTTCTGGGCTGGCATTGTGTTCCCGGATGTTGGGTCCAACTCCTCTGAGCTCCCAACCAACGTCAGCTACAAGATCCGCATGGACATTGACAATGTCGAGCGAACCAATAAGATAAAGGATGGGTAAGTCACTGGTTCATAAATATGCAGGCACTGAATGATACACTGTATGGATCCAACAATAATATATGTACACAACATGGACACAACAATATATATTACATGGACTCATTTTTACATCCTCAACTGAAACTCTTGATAAACTAACCAATATTTCCTCTATAAGGATTAGCCAAGTATAATTTTAATATAGAAGATGTCTGTGGCCAATGGTTTCCGACATGTTGCAGTATGTAACAAAAAGCATTTATTTTGAATACGACTTGTGAAAAATGTACATCCTGGTTTGTTCTCTCAGGTACTGGGACCCTGGTCCTCGTGCTGATCCTTTCGAGGACCTCCGGTACATCTGGGGTGGCTTCTCTTACCTGCAGGACGTTATCGAACAGGGGATCATCCAAGCCGTGACAGGCAACAAAGAGAAAACTGGAGTCTACATCCAACAGATGCCCTACCCGTGTTACGTCGATGACATGTAAGAGATGTTACACTATCATTTCATAGCTTTGAACTTTTTTGTAGATCTTCTTTGTACACTGATAATTACATGACCTTTTCTGAAAGGTTTTCTTTTGCATCATGAGGTTTGTTCTCTACCCCCTGCTGTAGTTTCCTGCGCGTGATGAGTCGTTCTATGCCACTGTTCATGACACTGGCCTGGATGTACTCGGTGGCCATCATCATAAAGGGTGTGGTCTATGAGAAGGAGGCGCGGCTAAAGGAGACCATGAGGATCATGGGACTGGATAATGGGATCTTGTGGCTGAGCTGGTTCATCAGCAGCTTGATCCCCCTGCTCATCAGTGCCGCCCTGCTGGTCCTCATTCTCAAGGTATGTGTCAACCACATTATACCATGCGAAGCGTTCATTATAATATACAAATATGCATGAGAAAATATTATCATATTAATACACATACGCATGTTATTTAGTAACTAAGCTACCCCTTTTTAATATTCCACCTGTAATTCTCTGCCTTTCTCTCTGTGTTTCAGATGGGAAACCTTCTACCCTACAGTGACCCAGGCGTGATCTACCTCTTCTTGGTCTCCTTCGCCACAGTGACCATCATGCAGTGCTTTCTGATCAGCACGCTGTTCTCCCGTGCCAACCTCGCAGCCGCCTGCGGGGGCATCATCTATTTCACCCTCTACCTACCCTACGTGCTGTGTGTGGCCTGGCAGGACTACGTGGGCTTTGCGGCCAAAGTGGTGGTGGTGAGTGCAACGTCTGAACTAATATGACACCTTTGTGTCATATTCAATATAGAATTCAGTATAGAAAAGAAAGACAGAAGGCTTTATGTGTGTCAAGTTGTGTAATCCTGTATCAGCTACTCTTAGAATTCATATTGGACATCGTTCTTACTCTCCCTCTCATTTTCTCTCTGTGTCTTAGAGTCTCTTGTCCCCGGTCGCGTTTGGCTTCGGCTGTGAGTACTTTGCCTTGTTTGAGGAGCAAGGCGTGGGGATTCAGTGGGATAATCTGCTCTCCAGTCCCATGGAGGAGGACAATTACAGCCTCACAACCTCCATCTCCCTCATGCTGTTTGACGCCATCCTGTACGCTATCATGACTTGGTACATCGAGGCTGTCTTCCCAGGTAAATGGTACCCGCTTCTTTAGCTGGTTTCAAATACAAGTATATGGGTATTTTGTCCCTTTAATTCAGATAAATTCAAACAAATGGCAGTTGGAGTGGATGATTCACAAATTCCCATAGTAGCAAGGCATTAATTAGCACACTTTATTAAAATCAGTGGAAACTGTGAGTGTGACAGTATGCAAAATTAAGTGGGTTCACATGGCTGAATAATATAAATATGATGTACCAAAATACTGAAATCAAGTCATTCAATTTTATGTACTGGAGCCATTACATGTGTCATGTCTCCACCCAGGTCAGTATGGTATTCCCCGGCCATGGTATTTCCCCTTAACTAAATCCTACTGGTGTGGAGAGAAATGTGGCTGGACTACAGCACCATCCACCAACAAACAAGAAAATGCAGAAGGTATGCCTTTGTCCAACATTTAGTTGAACATGGTATCGCCACGGATGCACACTGCACTCAGTAAATAAGCAAGTGTAAATTAACAGTGTTAATTTTTTTAAAGCGGTGTGCATTGAGGAGGTACCAGCTGATCTGGAGCCTGGTGTGTACATCGAGAACCTGGTGAAGGTGTATAGACATGGCAACAAACTGGCAGTAGATGGTCTGACTCTTGGTTTCTATGAGGACCAGATCACCTCATTTCTGGGCCACAATGGAGCAGGAAAGACCACAACCATGTAAGACCTCTAACATTTAAGGGTATATCATTAGTTTGATTTTGAATGATTGTATACTACAGGTAAATGTTTTGGGCAATTTTCTTCCTGTCTCAGGTCCATCCTTACTGGTCTGTTTCCCCCAACATCTGGCACAGCCTACATTCTGGGCAAAGACATCTGCACAGATCTGAGTGCCATCCGGCAGAACTTGGGCGTGTGCCCACAGCACAACGTCCTCTTCAGCATGTACGTGGCCCTCAGCCTCTGGGGCAAAATTTTAACACCATGCGCAGAATATCAGATGCTTGATTCAAATCACCACAGAATCCATGATCTTGAAACAAATGTATGAAAAAACCTTTACATAATTCCTGTTTTAATCTGCCGTGTCTCAGGTTGCTCGGATTGATCTCCTGACTGCCTTAATCAGGGTTGTGTTTGATTTTTGAAGTATATTGTTATTATGTTTGACCGATCTCCAGGCTGACTGTGGAGGAACACATCTGGTTCTATGCCAGGCTGAAGGGCCTACCGGCAGACAAGGTGAAGTCTGAGATGGATCAGATAGTTTCAGACCTGGGTCTCCCTCACAAACGCATGTCACGTACCAGTCAACTGTCTGGTAAGCTTGTGTTAAAAAAAAAAAGTCATGTCTTCCAAAGCTCACAGTCTCATAGTACAATTTAGCGTTTTAAATTAGGCACTTTGTCATTTGCGTTGATTTCATTATAGGTGGAATGCAGAGGAAGCTATCCGTAGCACTGGCGTTTGTTGGAGGTTCAAAGGTCGTGATCCTGGATGAGCCCACAGCTGGGGTTGATCCTTATGCCCGTAGGGGTATCTGGGATCTGCTGCTGAAGTACCGTCAAGGTACAGAGTATGGATACTTCATTAAACCTCTGTAGTCTGTTCCAGTTCATTCAGGTCATTTGAAGACTTCAAGGGTTGATCGTCAGATATTACGTATTAGCTTTTGTCCTTACGTATCTGAAGAAACTGACACCTGATAATTGATACACTGGTTAATAGCAAAGTTTTTCAAAATTTCAGGCCGAACCATCATCCTCTCCACCCACCACATGGATGAGGCAGACATTTTGGGGGATCGCATTGCCATCATCTCCCATGGGAAGCTGTGCTGTGTTGGCTCCTCTCTCTTCCTGAAGACACAACTGGGGACTGGATATTACCTGACCCTGGTCAAGAGGGATTTTGACCTCTCTCTCACCTCCTGCTGCAACTCTACCAGCACCGTGTCCTACTCTAAAACCAGCCTGAAGAAGGTGGGTGGTCATTTAATCAAGCAAAGTGAGGAAAGTGAGGAAAACCAGTTTAACTACTTCAATTAAGACATAAGTGAGACTTAATGTAAGCCAATGAGGAGTAAATCAAATATTTTGAACATTTTAAATATACAGGAAGACAGCGTCTCTGAAAACAGCTCTGATGCTGGTTTGGGCAGTGATCATGAAAGTGAAACCACCACAATCGGTATGATCCTGAAACGATGGACCAAATAAGACATTTTTAAGCTTCTGACATCAGACATCAGCCCATGTCATGCTAGCTGCATCCTTAACATCACACCTCCTCTGATCTTCTAGATGTCTCCCTGATCTCCAGTGTGATCTTCAAGCATGTCCCCACTGCACGACTAGTGGAGGACCTTGGTCACGAGCTCTCCTATGTGTTACCTTATGAGGCAGCAAAAGGTGGAGCTTTTGTAGAACTCTTCCATGAACTTGATGATCGCCTCACAGACCTTGGCATCTCCAGCTATGGTATCTCAGACACAACGCTGGAAGAGGTACTTATCAATTACAGAGCAGCATGTTTTACTTCATTTAATGTATTGAAAATAATTCATGAAATTTAATTTCTGCCATGCAGATTTTCCTCAAAGTTGCAGATGACAATGGAGTTGATGCTGAGACCTCAGGTAAGATAATGTCAAACTTTTATTGGAGTCATTGTAGACTATACATCGAAATAATTTAATTATGTATTGATTGGTTAATAAAAACTAACTTTTTTTTTTACTCTGGTCATTTAATTTTTTAGATGGCACTATTCTTCCAAGGAGGAACCGTAGACACGCATTTGGTGGTGACCATCAGAGCTGCCTGAAACCATTCACTGAGGATGATAGCTTTGATTTCAATGACTCAGAAGGTGATCCAGGTAGTTTTGTTACCCATCACCCATTTCACTGACATCTCACTATATCACTTTACCATCTTGTATATGTTCTCACAGACCACATCATTTGGATCTATAAAATACTGTGAAAGTATAATTGTTATCAAGTGATTGAGGCAGAATTTAATCCAGTTACTTTAAGTGTCATTTCATGATGTGTCTCCAGAATCGAGGGAGACAGACTGGCTGGGAGGCTCTGATGGCAAAGGTTCCTACCAGGTAAAAGGCTGGAGTCTGAAGAGACAGCAGTTTGTGGCTTTGCTCTGGAAACGCTTCCTGTATGCAAGACGCTCAAGGAAAGGGTTCTTCGCTCAGGTGAGCCCCTCTTCCTACATCGGTTCAATACCCAGCCTACTGATGCTTTCTAGAAATGTGAGAGATTGCTTTAACTGAACTTTGCTGATTCCAGATTGTGTTGCCGGCTGTGTTTGTATGCATCGCCTTGGTCTTCAGTCTCATTGTCCCACCTTTCGGCAAGTACCCCAGCCTTGCTCTTGAGCCCAGCATGTACGAGGAGCAATACACTTTCATCAGGTACACATTACCAACTCAGTTCTAGGGTATAAGCTAGTGTACTGTGTTTTATTTAGCCAGACACCAGCATTCTAATAAATTATTATTTTATCCCAGCAATGACGCCCCCAAGGATATGCACACAAACAAGCTGCTTGGAGCCTTAACTGACAGACCAGCCTATAGGGGACGATGTGCAGAGAAAGGCATGCCTGTGTGAGTTTCAAAATCTTTGAGTCATGCCAGAAGCCCTGTACCATTCCACAGGCTTCTATGGCAGAAAACAAATCCCACTGACGTCAGAAAATCAACACCGACTTAAAAGGAACTGTCCCTTTCTTTGTCCTCTGCAAAACAGAAACCACTCCTGCCAGATTCAAGAAGAGGAGTGGGTGGAGCCTGAGGTTTCCGGGACTTTGCAGGCCATGTTTAAGATAGGTAACTGGACCATGGAAAACCCCTCCCCTCTCTGTGAATGCAGCTGTGAAATGAAGAAGAAGATGCTGCCAGAGTGCCCACCAGGAGCAGGCGGCCTGCCACCCCCACAGGTAAACAAAAACATAACATTCATTTCATGTTTTTATTATCAATGAAATTGTGCCGCTGACAGTATGTCATTCATGTTTTTTTTTTTTTTTTACCTCCTTTTGTAGGTTAAAGTTAGCAGTATAGAGACTTTGCAAAATCTGAGTGGGAGAAATATTTCAGACTACCTGGTGAAAACATATGCACAGATTATTGGCAAGAGGCAAGTTGAATTCTTGTAAATGCATCCATGTAATATATTTAAAGTAATATATTTCCTAACAACTGCTTGTACTTGTGTTCATACACAGCTTGAAGAACAAGATCTGGGTCAACGAATTCAGGTGTGTGTGTCATCTTTGACATACTGGGTAGCACATACTGCATGTCTTAAAACATGTTGTAAAACATTCTTAAACCACCATGGTAAACAAAAACATGTATCATCAAAGCAAAAACACAGAAAGACTATATTAACTACTGTATTTGAACTACAGAGAAAGAGTATGTTAACTACTATATTTGAACTACAGAGAAAGAGTATGTTAACTACTATATTTGAGCTACAAAACTATATATTAACCAGTATATTAACTACTACATTAACTACTGTTTTAACTACTGTATTAACTACTATATTCGAACTACAGAAACAGTGTTCAAAAAGGGAGTGCAAATTTTTTTTTATTGGTGGCAGGGATATACCATTATATTACCACTAGTAGCTGTGGAATTGACGTGTTTTGTCTGCTAACACTTCCTGTCTTTGACTGTTCACAGATATGGTGGATTCTCATTGGGTGCCAGAAGTTCGCAGGGCATGCCCCCTGCTGATGACATAACTGATGCTATCTCTCACATCCGGAATCGTTTCAGCTTGACAAAAGTGAGTTCTAGCCTTGGTTATACCCACTAGATAAATACTATTTAACTACAAATGTTGTTTGTTTTTTTGTCTTTAAAGATACTAGTAATTGTGTTCATACACTAAAATCTGTCATAGGACCATCACTCTATTTAAGTGCTAGCTAATCTATTATGAAACAAAAGATAACAATGTTTGCAGATCAGATTATGCCTGCAAGGTTCAATCTGTTTACCTTCAAGTCTTATCTTACTAAAACTGCATACTTGGTTCCAGGGCACTGCGGGTGATAGATTTCTAAGAAGTCTGTCAGGCTTTATCCAAAGCCTGGACACCAAGAACAATGTGAAGGTAGGTATACCAGTGTTATTATTAAGGAATACTCTGTATTTAATAGTGTGTCCAGAGCACTTAATACATTATAAACGAATCTCACTGCGGTAGCTGAAATGTTCATTATTCTCAGTGGGCATTGCGTTCTTTGCAGCCAAGGCTAGAGAAAAGAACTGAAAGTGGTATTGGTGTACTCACACCATAGTGAAGTTCACACACACACAGGAAATTGTTGCGGCTGTAAACTGAAGTTTGTAGGTGCTTCAGGTCACTTTATGCTGTAATGCCACTCCTGTTCTTGTGCAGATCTGGTTCAATAACAAAGGCTGGCACAGCATCGGGGCCTTCCTCAATGTGATGAACAATGGCATCCTGCGTGCCAGCCTTCCCGCTGATCTGGACCCTGCCAAGTTTGCCATCAGAGCTTTCAATCACCCACTTAATCTCACAAAGGAGCAGCTCTCCCAGGTTGCCCTGTAAGTAAAAACTGGTGTTCGCCTTCCATGAAGAATTGTGAAGCCCTTGGGGAGAATATAATAAAATAATATAATCTTTTCCCTTTAACACCATTTTTGAAGGATGACCACCTCTGTCGACGTTCTGGTATCTATCTGTGTCATCTTCGCCATGTCCTTCGTCCCGGCCAGCTTTGTGGTCTTCCTCATCCAGGAGAGAGTGAACAAAGCCAAGCACTTGCAGTTTATTAGTGGAGTACAACCTTTCCTCTACTGGCTGGCCAACTTTGTGTGGGATATGGTGAGAGTTCATTAGGTTATTTTTTGAAGAAACTAATGAGAAATATATTCAGGTATCTTAGGTGTCATTTAGTAAATACCAACATTAATATCTATATGTTTATGTTTTGAGGATAAATTCTATATTTGCAGTTGCTTTGCCATGACAATTTATGTGTTACTTTTTCATAAACAAACTGAATGGATGGCCTCTGATGTATTCATATGCCTGCGTTCTTACCATGTCTTTCTCTTCCAGTGCAACTACATCGTCCCTGCAACCCTTGTCATCATCATCTTCATCTGCTTCCAGCAAGAGGCCTATGTCTCCTCCACCAACCTGCCAGTTCTGGCTCTCCTTCTGTTGCTCTATGGGTAGGGCTTTGATCGATCCACTCATTAGCACATTATGGGTAGGGCTTTGATCGATTCACTCGTTAGCACATTACGGGTAGGGCTTTGATCCACCCACTCGTTAGCACGTTACGGGTAGGGCTTTGATCCACTCACTCGTTAGCACGTTACGTGTAAGGCTTTGATCCACCCACTCGTTAGCACGTTACCCACGGCATTTTCGTCAGGGACATATGAGCAAGAATTGTGTCATGTAACTTTGTTTGTTGCTAAGGAGGATCATCAAAGGGACTAATGTTTGCATTCACATGCCTGTGTATTTGTGTGTGTGTGTGTGTGTGCGCACATGTGTTTCAGGTGGTCCATAACCCCTCTGATGTACCCAGCATCCTTCTTCTTTAAAATCCCAAGCACTGCCTATGTGGTGCTAACTAGCGTCAACATCCTCATTGGAATCAATGGCAGTGTGTCCACATTTGTATTGGAACTTTTTGGCAGCAATGTAAGTACAAGCCAATAATCAGCACTACATATAGGTTTGTCCTTTTGACTGAAACATCTCAGCACAACTTCTTAAAAACTCAAGACCTCTAACCTGTGTAATGTGTCCTGTTACAGGAGATTGGTGGGATCAATGACATTTTGAAAAACGTGTTCTTGATCTTCCCTCACTTCTGCCTGGGTCGAGGGCTGATTGACATGGTGAAGAACCAGGCTATGGCTGACGCCCTGGAGAGATTTGGTAGGATATAGCATACAGGTTCATTCATTCTTCCACAGTGATGAAAGGAGCATTACTGAAAGTTTTCTTCCTATTTAAAATATCGGTAATTCACACAGACATACCAGTGCCTCGGAAATACAGAATAGTGATTTCAAGGTCTCCCCTCAGCACAGTTGAGCTACTGAACTTTTGCCCTATAGATTTTTTTTTTTTTTATTCGAAGAGGGAATTCGTGTTAGATTTGGCACGGGCCCTTGGTCAAAGTGCCAGCTTGTTCTGAACTACCCTATATAGATTAATTTCTAAGTAGAGGCTTTTAGATTACTTGGTCAAAGTGTCAGATTGTTCTGAGCTACAGTATATAGATTAATTTCTGAGTAGAGGCTGTTAGGTTATTTTGAACGGTGCAATGCAGAACAACATATGAGATTGTTAACCTCTTTGATTCTTACAAGCTTTACCTGCTGGGCTTTTATACACAGTTGAATGTGATACATTTGTAATTGAACCTTCCTTCTTGTTCTCAGGTGAGAATCGGTTCCGTTCCCCTCTGGCGTGGGACATGGTGGGCAAGAACCTCTTTGCCATGGCAGTGGAAGGCGTGGTCTTTTTCTGCATCACCGTGCTCATCCAGTACCGCTTCTGCATCAAGGCCAGGTAACGCTCCCTCAGCCACACCAAAAATCTATTTGGCATAATCAGTCACTACCCCCAATGCAGTACAGGTGCAGTATTCTAATTCAACCCACTTTCTTTCTGTGCGGCTTTTATTGTTGCTCCTGTAGGGGGCTTAGCGCTCACCTGAAGCCGGTCGGTGAGGAGGATGAAGACGTGGCCAGGGAGAGGCAGAGGATCCTGAGTGGGGGTGGCCACAGCGACATCCTGGAGCTCAAGGAGCTGAGCAAGGTGAGGGCACTCCGGTGGACTGGGAGTGATGTGAAGGGTCCACTTTAAGATCCAGACATTGGTTTTTCTCTTGTGAAGATAAGCTGGACTTTTTAGCTACCGCTCAGGGCAAGCTTGAAGAATTCATAAAATAAATCAGGAGAGTTCTGTTGTAGTAAGGAGAGGCCCTTTCGCTAATAAATGGAGGATATTATATTGCTGCAGGTATATAAGAGGAAGCAGAAACCTGCTGTGGACAGACTGTGTGTGGGCATTCCACCAGGGGAGGTAAGATCATAACCTTCACTCCCCCTTGTGAGCTTGTGCAAGAAGTACCTGCTTCTAGTGCAGAAAATGATGTTCTCTTCAAAGAGGTGATGTTTTTCCTCAGTTTTGCTATACTGGGTTTTTTTTCTTGACCTTTTCTCTTTGTCTTTACAGTGTTTTGGATTACTTGGTGTTAATGGTGCTGGAAAGACAAGCACCTTCAAGATGCTGACTGGTGATTCTGTCATCACAAGTGGAGAGGCTTATTTAGCTGGCAAGAGGTAATAAATGCAAAACAGTATTTGCTCTGTAACCTAATGTGCAGTGAAAAAATCACTCATTACTAGCACTGTAGAAACGTTCAAGTAAATAATAAAATCTTCACTGTCACACTGTAAATGCTTGATTCTGCTTTTCAGTGTGTTGACGGAAATCGACGAGGTACACCAGAACATGGGCTACTGTCCGCAGTTTGACGCCATCAATGACCTGCTCACAGGCCGGGAGCACCTGGAGTTTTACGCCATCCTACGCGGTATTCCTGAAAAAGAAGTGTGTGAGGTCGGTAAACCCAGAGCAACCTCAACCTTGAAATCACATCAGCACTAGAATCACATTATTGTCCAGTACACTTGACAGAAATTGGAATTAGCTTTGACATACAGAAAACTAACTTAACAGAGTTAGCTTAACATGGATCCGATTGGGAGAAACAGGATGTTGGCTAGTAGCATTGTCTAATTCCGCACTCCTTTATTGCAGGTGGCAGAATGGGGAATCCGTAAACTGGGCCTGGTGAAGTATGTGGACAAAGCTGCGGGCAGCTACAGTGGTGGAAACATGCGGAAGCTCTCCACCGCCATAGCTCTGATCGGGGGTTCACCAGTTGTCTTCTTGGTGAGTGTGCTGCAGAAATGAGTCCCATGCCCCGGCAAAGAAAAATACAGATTCTAAATGTTCCCCCAATGGAGCCCTCACTGCAGATACGAATAATGTTTTATTGGGTTAATCATCATGTCCGTGTTTTTACAGCGTGACAGGGTTGTTTTAAAAATGTTTTACTTCAGCCTTGAAATGCAACAACAAATAAACTTTATTTGCTGGGGTCAGCTAGGATAACATGCCCAGAGGTTATCCAAGTTTCATGTAAAAATACCAAACCTCACTTGACTGGAGCCAGCTGGAGCAGTGCCCAGAATGAAATCCCATTGGCTGGCTTCCCTTTTCGAGGAACCAAACAATAACCGCCTGACCTCCATGACACTAACTTTGCCCCTTGCTGCATTTCCAGCTTCCATCAGGCTGCGCTCATGACCTTTTTCCTGCTGTTTGTGGTGTTGTATCTGTTATCCTTCCTGCTAAGACTGTAAGTGATGGTTAACCTCGTCGTTGTTGTGCTGCCAGGATGAACCCACCACTGGGATGGACCCCAAGGCCCGCCGTGCTCTCTGGAACTGCATTCTCAGCATCATCAAAGAGGGACGCTCTGTCGTTCTCACCTCACACAGGTGAGAGAGAGACACAGAGAGACAGAGACAGAGAGAGTCATGCTACTCAAACACTCATTAACTTGAACTGTTAATCACAAACCTTTATTGTACTGCATACGTGGTGTCTGTGACATCATGTCTTGCTTAATCCATCTTCTGGA
Organism: Tenebrosternarchus preto; assembly: GCA_025802075.1. NCBI lineage: Eukaryota > Metazoa > Chordata > Actinopteri > Gymnotiformes > Apteronotidae > Tenebrosternarchus > Tenebrosternarchus preto. The sequence continues at coordinate 15,251,584 of JAOYMR010000005.1, forward strand.
TATCCTTTTCCTTGGCAGCATGGAGGAGTGTGAGGCTCTGTGCACCCGTATGGCCATTATGGTCAACGGCCGGTTCCGCTGCTTGGGCAGCGTCCAGCACTTAAAGAACAGGTAGGGACTGGCACACCAGTTACAGCCACACAGTACTTGTATGCCACCATCATCTTCCTCACCATTCGTCATCATCATCAAGTTTGATAGGGTGTGTCCTAATTCATAGCCGTCCCTGTTGCTGAGCTAGTCATTCATCAATGTGTGTGTGCCCAGGTTTGGCGATGGCTACACCATCGTTCTCCGGGTGGCGGGTGCCGACCCACGGCTAGAGCCCGTGATGGAGTTCATCGAGCAGGAACTGCCCGGCAGCACACTGAAGGAGAAGCACAGGAACATGCTGCAGTACCAGCTGCCCTCCTCGCTCTCCTCGTTGGCCCGTATCTTCAGCATCCTCGCCAAGAACAAGGAGGAGCTCCACATTGAGGACTATTCAGTCTCCCAGACCACATTAGACCAAGTAAGGGCACCCATGCAATTTAGGGGCTGTTTAGCTGATGGCCTTCAGTCTGCAGGGTGTTGAACCAAACCCACAGGAGGGACACTTAGTTTCATTAATTAGGCTTCTTTCTTGGTTGAAAAGGTGCGGAGTTTTGAGAAAGAGGTGGAGTTCTGGGGGTTCAGGAACCTGTATGTAGACTACGCCCCTTAACTGAATAGCTGGGGTTCAGGAACCTGTATGTAGACTACACCCCTTAACTGAATAGCTGGGGTTCAGGAACCTGTATGTAGACTACACCCCTTAACTGAATAGCTGGGGTTCAGGAA
>JAOYMR010000005.1:15254994-15266544 GCA_025802075.1 Tenebrosternarchus preto
CGAGCGCCAGGTGCGCTCAATATGTGGGTGATTGGGACCGAGGCAGAGTGTGAGTGGTGGGCGTGGCTTGGGAGCTGGGAGTCCTGTGAAACGTGACAGTTAGGGCTCATAAAATGGGGTGTGTTTTAAAGTTTAAGAGGTCCAGATATTTTTCAATGGTTTGTAGAAGAAAATCTGAGGTGTTGGATTTAGTTTGCTCAGTACCAACTCTTAATTTTTTTCTACAAATCACAGTTTCATTGAGGAAAATGCCATTTCTGGACTCACAGGGAGAGGCAAGGATTCAACTACATGAGACAAGGATTCAGTCAAAGGCTACAGAAGCAAAAATATCTGCTCGCCAACTAGTAACGCCTCTTTACCAAATTACTTCAGCACATTCTATGCACGATTTGACACCTAATCAGAGCAATATAGCAGTGCCATAGGTTCTCCTGAAGACCAGGTGTTTCTGCTGACCATAGATGATGTGAAAACATAAAGATAAACACATGTAGAGCTATTCCTCAGAGCATGCACTCTATGGCTGGCTGAAATTAATGTTGATACATCCATGTCACTGTTTCAGACTACTGTTCCCACCTGCTTTAAGACCACTACTGTCCCAAAGAAATCTGCCTTCACATGATTACTGACCCATACCCCTCACCCATATTATAATGAAGTGCTTTGAGGGTTTAGTGACTGCAAACAGGAAATGCTCTCTCAGGTGACAGCAATCCCCTCCAATTCACCTATTGCTCAAATAGCTCAGCAGAAGATACAGTTTCCGCAGCCTCTCATCTTACACTAACCCACCTAGACTACAGAAATTCTTATGTGAGAATGTTGTTCATTGGCCTTTTGACATATAACACCATTAATTCCACAAAAATGATCAACAAATGTAGAATTGGGGTTACCCAATTCTACATATAACTGGGTTTTGTACTAGTAGAGGCCAGTTTGTCAGATTGAGTGGCTCTGGCTCCATCAGTGCCCCAAAGGCTGTGGACCCACTACTCCTGCATTTGTCGTTCATCCACAAATGTGTCGCCATTTGTCTAAATACATGTTCATTACAAGCTTGTTAATCTAATCTTTGTCTCATTTACTTGCTGTTTCAGCCCTTGCTAAGGATTCTGGCTGTGCACAAACTAAGTGCCAAAAGCAGCCACATCCTTAACACTTATTGAGATGTTACTGATGTTAACAGATATGGTTCAGCAGGTTGTTGCACATACCTCTTATACCCAGTGTGGTCTTTCTCTTGGGACCAATCAGACCTACAATCAGACCTACAACTCAGAGAGCGACATCCAGTGTTAGGCAGCAAAACATTTCAGTCAACACAAAATGACTTTTAAATTATTATTAATAAAATAATTATTAATAATAAAATTATTATTTGAAATTAACATATTTCGGGACTTTATCGGTCAAATGCACTGATAGTGAGATGATTATCAGTGAAACCATATTTTTGTACAGCACCTTTCTGATGTAGCACACAGTACACGGCAAATCCAGTGATACACAGCAGCAAGAGGACGAGCGTCACAATGAAGGGTTCAGTTGTCGATTCTGCAACTACACACAAAACCAACATATTCATATTCTATCTATCTATCTATCTATCTATCTATCTATCTATCTATCTATCTATCTCAGCCTGAGTGTTTTCTGCTCTGGCAGGTTGGCTTTTATAGTTTTAGGGAGCTCCTAGCATGACTAGTTAGTGTTATGTGTATTTTAGGGAGCTCCTAGCATGACTAGGTAGTATTATGTGTATTTGTCTGCAAAAACAAATTGTCTGCAAAAACAAATAAGTAGATTTTAAATTACATTCAAATTACATTTATATTTGTATACATTATATTTTTCACATGAACTTTTTATTTTTCATGTGTATTTCAAAATCATACGTTTGTGAACAGAAGAGTTCATGAACATAATTTTTAAGAAGCTGGTATAGTGATGCTAAGTGATCATAAAAAAGTTGATTGTTATATGAATGACAACAAAATGGTTTGATTTACCACCGGACCACCAGTGAAAAAAATATAAACCACATGGTGTACTAGTTAGTCTGTCAGCTAACCTTCAGTAAAATAACGGTGGTTCGCCTGCATGTGAGTGCCATGATGTGAGAGCATGATGTAGTCTCTGCAGTGATGACCACCCAAGCGTGAAGATACAGACTGTTCGGACTCTGGCTAGGTTCGAAGATGCCTGCTTTTAGGTAAACACTTTCACTTTCTGGGAGCTTATTCACACCTTTCTGTCGCTTGCTAACGATTCAAGAAAATACATAAAAATACATTTTAAAAAGTTGGTTTTGGCTTCTTCTTCATATTCTCCTCCCACCATTCTAAGGTAGAATGATGAGGTAATATTATATCACCTTTCTTTAGTGTTGTTTTGGTATGCGCTCATATTTTTGATGTTAGCGAGCCTAGCATTTAGCATTTAGCGAGCCTAGCATTTAGCTGCTGAATATTTTTGGCTTGCTGGATGTTTTGCACATATATTGCACTGTAGGAATATTGTAGGCTGTAGGAATATCATGGATATAGTTATATGGATATATATGCAAAGACTTTGCAACAATGATTTTTAGTAAACGAGTTACTTGAGTTACATTTCAGCCCTACAACCAGTGAGGTCACAATAACTAATAAACCTAAATGCCTTTCTGAGTCCTTCTATCTGATAGGAGCATCTACCTTTCAAAGCCCACCAAGTCAGCAACCCCCTAGAGTGCCCCCTCTTCTTCAGGCAGCATTATTCCAGTTGTGATTGCCTTTATATAGTAGGCAGTGTGTATGTAAAGTGTCACCTGCAGGAGTATGTGGCAACACTCTGCTTTCTCTCGTCTCCTGGTTGGAAGCAGATAAACCCACCGAGCAGGAAAGCCATTCTGACTCAGAGGGAGGGACAAGCAGCCAGGAGCACACATTTACCAGTCCTTCAGAGTCTGAGAGACAGAAAATTGGGAAGGGTGGAATGTGAGAGAAATAGAGCAGGGAAACACAAAGAAGAAGAACTGTGGGAATATTACATATAGATGTACAAACACAGTTAACTCAGAAGCTCCAAATTCCACTCATCCCAAGCCTACTGTATAAAAAAGAGACATAAAATGACTGACTTACCTTGCAGTACTTTACAGTTCTTTACAGTACTTTGTTACTGCTTATCTGAATAAATATCTACCATTTCTCTTCACATTTAGAGAGAGTTCCTTTTTTTCTTACACCACCCTTGATGTATTTCAGGATGGGATGTATGGAATTAGGAAAATTTTAGATGGTTGTTTTTTAGGATTTAAGGTCGTTTACCAGTGGTGAACTTGACTTTGCTGAGGTCTTTCAGGTCCCTCCTGCCCCTGTCTGTCCAGATGACAGATGGCTCAGGAAACCATCCATGTGACTGACAGGTAACATTTGCCTGCTTTTCTGATTTAGCTACAGAGAGGACAGGGGTGGAACCCACAGCTGCAAAAGAGAGTAATGTTACTCAGTTAATTCCCCAGTGTTGTTTACTACAACATTATGTGACTCCTGACTAAATGCTAAGACTGTATGAACATCTTGTAATCCATTTAAATAAACACTTTGCCTCAGAAGAAGTATTTGAGAAAGGAAGTTACCAGCTTTTACCTTTAACTTGGAGGGACACCTTGTTAATGTCATACCACATATCACTGCTAACATGGCAAACATAGTCTCCTCTGTCTGCTAGTGTGAGGTTCTCCAGCTTCAGAGTGACATTGCCTTTCTCTAGCCCCCCTAAGAGAGACGTTCGGCCCCAGTACTGTCGGTCTGCACGGCTCTCCACAAGCTGCCTGTTGTTATAAAACAGAACTGGGGCATCATACATGTTGGGGCGGTACCAGCGCACTTCAAGGGGTATTGCATCTGCATTGTTTGAGAGAGTGCAGGGCAGATTCACTGAGGCGCTGAGGAACCCTGTGACCGGATCCGGAGGTACAACCACGGAGAATGATTCTGCACAGCAGAAAGTACGGTCAGAGACTGTATGTTCAGCAAAATGTCAGGTCCAACATGCTGATCGTAGGATTTTTTTTTTTTACTCACCCAAGGAAGTATGACAAAGAATGGGAAGGAGAAACAGCCAAGCCCATCTCAGCAGCACGGCTGTTAATGAATACACATTAATAAATGTAAACATCTGTGTCTAACATTTAAAGTAGATTAATTTAGATTAGGGTTACGTTTAATTTCATTTTTAAAAAATACGTTTCAGTGACTGTTAGATTTTTTCCTAGTGATTTGGACTGCTTTATTTATTCTACATTGCAAGCTGGTGTGAATATTAACTGGTGTGACTATTAACTGGTGTAACTATTAACGAATACAGCTAAGCTGAAAGCAACTTTATAGTTGTATCAGTTTCTCCTGTACTAACTAGACAGTCATTACAAAAATGTAACCTTTGACCAGTGTAACTTGTGACCTAAGAATGTGTTCTACAAATGTAAAGAGCGCAGTGAATTAAATACGTCTATTAGCACTGTAGATTTTACATTACTTTCCGTTTTAAACCGTGTACAAGTACACCAGCTGGTGTTTTCTTTGTAAAACTGAATTAAAAGAATATGTTAGCTATTAGGTCACGCCTTTCAACTCCAAAAGTTTGAAATGTGATCACACGCTTGGCTCGTAAATGTAGTCTAATCACACGCATGAGTAGTTTTTTTTTGTTTCACGTAATCCTCTGCTTTTAGAATGTATATCATGGAAAAAGCACTTGAAATTCTGCACACAGTGCCGAATTACATATCTTTAGATTAATGATGGGATAAGTTGCTGACACAACACCACTGTTAATACATCAAAACAGGTGAGATGAGTGTCGTGTATTCATCCACAATGAAGGATGAAACCCTAGTATAAACTGCTATTATACATTTAACTTTCATCCGCCTATAACTACTTTTACATTTTACTTCATTAATTTAAATAAACCCTTCTAAGCAATTCGAAGATGTACACTTTCCTACGCATATAAAGCACGCGTCTGTAAATATAGAAAGGGTTTGATTACGGAAAGAGCAGTTATTCTTACCAGACATTATTTCATTAGTGAATACTGTATATTCTGGCATATGTCTTCAAAAAAAAAAAAAGAAAAAAAAAACAACCCACCGCAAATATCTCGCAAACTCAAGCAAGCAAGCAAAGGCGTTAAAACCTTAATTCATACTTTCATTTTTGATAAGACGTTGATCATTCATGACGGGATCTTGCGTTGTGCCGAACTCTGACTCCACGGCAGAATCCTACTTCTCTTTGCATTCGCGCGCACAAGTAAGTAAACTTTATTTATATAGCACTTTTCTAACATAGTGCTACAAAGTGCTTCACAACAGAAATAGTTCTAAAAAAATGATTAAAAAAGGGACACAATAACAACAACAACAATAATAATAATAAAAATTAAGTGTAAAAAAATACTATTAATATAATAAACTACAGACATGTTCATCACTTATGGTCACAACTCATAAATGCAAGAGAATAAAAATGGGTCTTTAGATGTTTCTTAAAAGATGATGTGGACTCAGCAAGTCTGATGTTGAGAGGAAGGCCACAGTCTGGGTGCACATACATAAAACGCACATACATAAATCGCCCTCCCGCTTTAACTTGGTTCTGGGAATTACAAGAAACTCTTTATTAAAAGATCTCAAAGACCTATTTCTCGTCTGGGGCACCAATAGTTTAGAAATATGGGTGCTGGTCATAAAATTAGAATATCATGAAAAAGTTGATTTATTTCAGTAATTCAATTCAAAAAGTGAAACTTGTATATTATATTTATTCATTACACACAGACTGATATTTCAAACATTTATTTCTTTTAATTTTGATGATTATAACTTACAACTAATGAAAATCCAAAATTCAGTATCTCAGAAAATTAGAATATTACTTAAGACCAATACAAAAAAAAAAAAAGGATTTTTAGAAATGTTGGCCAACTGACAAGTATGAACATGAAAAGTATGAGCATGTACAGCACTCAATATTTAGTTGGGGCTCATATGGCCTGGATTACTGCAGCAATGTGGCATGGCATGGAGTCGATCAGTCTGTGGCACTACTGAGGTGTTACGAGAGCCCAGGTTGCTCTGATCCTCTGAGCCTTCAGCTCTTCTGATTTGTTGGGTCTAGCATATCGCATCTTCCTCTTCACAATACCCCATAGATTTTCTATGGGTTTAAGGTCAGGTGAGTTTGCTGGCCAATTAAGAACAGGGATACCATGGTCCTTAAACCTGGTACTGGTAGCTTTGTCACTGTGTGCAGGTGCCAAGTTGTGTTAGAAAATGAAATCTGCATCTCCATAAAGTTGGTCAGCAGCAGAAAGCATGAAGTGCTCTAAAACTTCCTGGTAAGCTGCACTGACCTTGGACCTCAGAAAACACAATGGACCAACACCAGCAGATGATATGGCACCCCAAACCATCACAGACTGTGGAAACTTTACACTGGACCTCAAGCAACGTGGATTCTGTGCCTCTCCTCTCTTCCTCCAGACTCTGGGACCTTGATTTCCAAAGGAAATGCAAAATGTACTTTCATTAGAGAACATAACTTTGGACCACTCAGCAGCAGTCCAGTCCTTTTTATCTTTAGCCCAGGCAAGACGCTTCTGACGTTGTCTCTTGTTCAAGAGTGGCATGACACAAGGAATGTGACAGCTGAAACCCATGTCTTGCATACGTCTGTGCGTGGTGGTTCTTCAAACACTGACTCCAGCTGCAGTCCACTCTTTGTGAATCTCCCCTACATTTTTTAAATGGGTTTTGTCTCACAATCCTCTCCAGGGTGCGGTTATCCCTATTGCTTGTACACTTTTTTCTACCACGTCTTTTCCTTCCCTTCGCCTCTATTAATGTGCTTGGACACAGAGCTCTGTGGACAGCTAGCCTCTTTAACAATGACCTTTTGTGTCTTGCCCTCCTTGTGCAAGGTGTCAGTGGTCATCTTTTGGGTAACTGTCAAGTCAGCAGTCTTCCCCATGATTGTGTATCCTACAGAACTAGACTGAGAGACCATTTAAAGGCCTTTGCAGGTGTTTTGAGTTAATTAGATGATTATAGTGTGGCACCAGGTGTCTCCAATATTGAACCTTTTTACAATATTCTAATTTTCTGAAATACTGAATTTGGGATTTTCATTAGTTGTCAGTTGTAATCATCAAAATTAAAAGAAATAAACCTTTGAAATATATCAATCTGTGTGTAATGCATGAATATAATATACAAGTTTGACTTTTTGAATGGAATTACTGAAATAAATCAACTTTTTCATGATATTCTAATTGTATGCCCAGCACCTGTATATTCATGTGATTCCCTATGTAAAGTCTGATAGGTAAGAACTAGTACTTTAAAATCAATCCGTCGCATTTTGGACCAGTTGACGTTTTACAATTGAAGCTTGACTAAGACATGTATATAAAGCATTACAGTATTCTAAATATTAAAACACCTTATTAAAACTCCAAAAGGAAGCATATAAAGTGAGAATAAAATAGGGGCAAGAATGGAACCCTGGGGTACACCACAAATAAGTTCCACCACAGAAGACTGTGTGCTTCCAACAGATACAGAAAACTTTCTATTAGATAAATAGGATAAAAACCAGTATGACACAGTCCGTGATATGCCAACTCACTAAGCCTATTTATCAAGATAGCATGATCTATTATATTGAATGCAGCACCAAGATCAATCAGAACCAAGACAAAGTGTATCAACAGATCATTTACAATTCTCACTATAGCTGTCTCTGTGCTATTTTTTGCGGAAACCAGACTGAAACATTTTCTGAAATACTATTTGTTTCCAATGCATGTACAAGTTGATCTGACACCACTTTCTCAAAAACATTTGACATAAAAGGAAGTTTAGAGATGGGTCTAAAGCTTGAACAAACATTTGGGTCAAGGCCTGGTTTAAAAATAGGCTGCACACTGGCCACTTTAAAACAATCAGGGACACATCCTGACATAATAGAACAATTCACAAATTTCAGCAGACAAGGACCAACAGTTTCAAAAACCTAGCAGACAAGGAAACTGGGAAGAATAACATCATACGGACTGCAGGAGAGCTGCAAGTGCTGCACAGTCTTGTTTAACTGATCCAGAGTAACTGGGGTAAACTGGTTTATGATATCCATGTAGATAGATAGAGCTAAGAGCACCTTCATGCATAAAGAAGGTAATGGAATATTAGCTTTGATATCTGTAATATTTTCCGCAAAATACTTTTTCAGGAGTCTATGGACGCTACAGATCGCCCAGTGTAGGAACATTTTAATCTGTACACTGAAGCGGAGGGGTGTATTACTCTTAACTTTGACTATAACAAGAACTAACCGAGTATTAAATAGGTGGTTAGGCTACCACTATGCTGAAGGTACAGATTTTTGTGTTGTGTGTACATGAACTAAAAGTATGCAGCCGTTGTTTCCTGTATTGTTTCAGACCACAAGACTCATTTGCCACTACCTTGTATATTAATTACATGGACATCTAAACCTTGTAGCTTAAAGCTTTCCAAGTTTATAGAGTCCAAGAAGATCTCGAGTGATATGTCATGGTAAGGTCCAGAAAACTGTTAGAAGCATTTTTTTGTTACTTATCAAGATTGAGTACTGTGGCAGGAACAAAACAATGCAAACCTTGAGTTTTTACATTTTGTTTCCTGCATGTAGCAACTGACTTTTGACCTCCATTTGCACAGTACAGGTATTATCAAACTGGTCCTTTAGTTGCAAATATGAAATAGTATTCTGTAGCTTATCCTACAGTACATATCATTTAGGAAAAGTGTTCATAGCCTGTGTGGCATTTGACAATGATCCTGAACACACAATATTTCAAAATCACTTTTATTCACATAAACTGAACAAAACACTAAAACATATAAGAATGTGGGTGAATGTAGATCTATATTCTATAGGTATAACCAACAGTTAGAGTTTGGATTTACATGTTTCTAAAAGAACAGTGTGTATATATACATATAAAACAATATACTAAGCAATATCTGTACACACAAATACTTCACATGATACACTTAATGTATAATGTACTATATACACTGCATATTAAAATGCCTTTGTATTGTGTCAAATGCATTAAATATTCCTGTCAGATAAATATACAATATATGCAATACAAGTTTCTTAAAAAACAATCAATTAATCTTAGTACATTTAATAATGTTAAGAGCAAAACTGAGCATGCACTGTTTGTGATCACTGGTATGATTTGTAAAACATACTCAAAATACAATGACCTAATGCACCATGCTAGGAAGACATGTTTGGGGAGGTAAAACAATAAAGTCGACAATGAAAGAGTATCCTAAGATGAAGACTAGTCTAAGAAGGTACCCCTTCTGGGTAAAGAGGAAAGTGAGCTCGCTGGTCGTCCTCATGTCCTCAGTTAAGCTGCTCAGAGGCAAAGGTCGTCTCCCTGCGGAGACCATTTCTGGCCCCAAGTGTGCCCTCCTTGGCGCTTTGGTGCTGGGACTCGGCGCTCTTGCGGGTCTCCTGGTCGGGGTCATCGCCGTGGACACTGGTGTCGATGCGGGACAGCGTGCACATGCTGCTCTGATTGCGCGGGTGGAGGCGGGCGGTGCGCAGCTCCAGCTCATCGTAGCTCGATACGTGGACAAAAGGGCACCACCGGAAGGCCCTCTTGAAGCCTGCTCGGAACCTGGACATATCATATCATAGACTGTGACCTGCTCACTTGTGTGTGTGTGAACAAGAGTGATGATGGCTCTGGCTGTTTCTTACCTGCCATTGAGGCAGCAGTAGATGATGGGGTTGTACATAGTGGAGCTCATGGCCAGCCAAAGCACTGATAGATACACCTGCTGGATGGATTTCAGCTTGTTCAGCTGCTTGTTCAGGCCAGTCACAATGAAGTACACGTGATATGGCAACCAGCAGAGGGCAAAGGTCACCACTACCACAATCATCATCTTTACCACCTAAGGAGAGGGAATTGTAGTATATAGGGGCTCAAATAGCTTGTACACATCATAGTAAACTCAAAAGACCGGCTCTAAACTAGAAAGTAGAATGCTTACTGAGCTCAGAGCAGTCCAAATATGTTTATATATGTTTAAACACAAAAGTACTACTTTCCTCTGCTCTGAACTTCAGATTTTCGATTTAAAGTACCAGGCTAATCAAACCATTTTTTACAATACTCTCTACCCATAACGATCTTGTGCTGTTCTTCAGTGAACAAAAAGTATTTTACAGAAAGAAGAAGACCACTAGATTGGCACCAAGCAGAGACATTTTCTGATTGGTCATCAGACATCCTCATCCTTTGATTCAATCCTAAGAGCAATCACCCAGCACGAATTTTCTGATAAAGGCGAAAACAGAAATGGCAGTGCCTGAATTGCACTAATTGAATAATTTCCACATAAATGATGAATGCTGGCATGATGATCAAACCCTCTTGAAGTGGCACTAGAGTGTGAACACAGGACTAGCCTGCAAGATGATACCAGAATCATGTTTACAAAATGGCATGAAATGGTAAACGGGAAATATTCGACACCATATATTTTCATAGTTCTTTAGTTTACCTTTTTGTCCTATAAAAATTATATCAGTGCCATCTATTAGTCTCACGTTTCTCAAAAGATGTTATTCTGGAGGTGCAGACTGATCCAGCCCAACTTAATGCCATTTCTTCAACAGCTTCTTAAAAGTCATTTGTGCATCTCCACAAATGTCATCATTATCTCTTTCATAATAGGAAGGAGATGTGGTTAACAGAGACAACAGTGCCCGGCCTGCAGTTGTCTGCAGGCGGCGTTCATTCATCTCATGCCTTTTAATGAGGCGAGGTGGAATGGTGTGGTCACGAGAGCCCACCGGCACTGAGGGAGAGCATGGGGTCATGTGAGCCTCACTTCAGGTTCCAGATTGACAGCTACACAAAGCCCCAGAAAGGTTAACGATGACGCAGCCCTGGCAGCAGGTGGGAAGGAGCGGAGGTGGCGAGGGAAGCTGTGCTGCTTTATGCTGATCCCAGGTCAGTTCTGATGATCGCCTCCATGGTGAGGACATAGGATGGATGGATTCTAGATTAGTGGGATTCAGGAGCGGGGGGGGTGTTGGCAGCCATGTCCTGCCAGCAGGATATAGACAAAACAGGAAGGAATTATATCTGGGCAGAGGTGAATGCTATGACAGACTTGTGCAGGCCAGGTACAATCCGTAGAGGCACACTGGATAATCAGATGATCAGTATTCCTTAATTGCTCAGGTGTGGTGGAGACTATACAGAGCAAATCTATGGAGTGACTGGACATCATGGAGGATTGGGTTCAGCAACTGTATTACCATTCTTATTAGAGAAATGTGTATATATTACATATACCATTACCATTACCATTATACCATTACATATACCATATACCATTACCATTCTTATTAGAGAAATGTGTATATATTACATATACCATTACCATTACCATTATACCATTACATATACCAT
>JAOYMR010000005.1:15266644-15297179 GCA_025802075.1 Tenebrosternarchus preto
ATACCATTACCATTCTTATTAGAGAAATGTGTATATATTACATTTGGAAGATAAAAATGATCAATAGGTTTTTCAATCCACGCCCAGATTTCCGATACAAATGTAAGATCATGAATCCAGTGCAGAGTTTGACTTCAGTCTTGTGTGAATGTTTTTATGCATTTGTTTAATTTGTTTTGTCTGAGAGTATTTGCCAGTTGAGCTGCACAGTGAGGTCAAAACAATAATTATAAATCATGTTCAGATGTAGCTTTGGAAGAACGTGGATTACACCAGTGTGTCTTATGAACTCCTTTATGAGTTATGACACTTAGAATTCAAGTCAAGATTTCAGTCTCATCACATGGAAGCTTCTTATGAGATTCATACCTTTGTGCCTTTAGTAGGGTTGGGCCATGATAATATTTCTTTTTTTGTCATCTAATTTATACCATAACTTATATAGATAACACATTGGCAGCTAAATCAGGCATGTAAGAAAAAACAGCATAGTTTGCCCAGATAGTACAAAATAGATTTTAGTACCTCCTGTCGTGACCACATTTTTGTGAAAAGTGATCAGTGTACCCAATGTTCATTTCTAGTTTTGGGTCATTTCACACAGAAATATACACAAACCAAGCAGCTTCTTAATGGTGGATTTAAAAAAGAAAAAAAAAAAAACATTGTACAGGTAATCTAATTTATACCACAACCGATATAGATAAGATGAATTGTCTCATGTATGTAACAGTTGGGCCTGTCCAACTGTTACATACATGAGACAATTCATCTTATCTATATAAAATGAATACATCCACAAGTTCATCCACAACATCCACAAGTTCTGTCTGTTACTACTTTATCTTGAAGGATTTTAGCTGATGTGATACTACATTTCTCATTGCTCTACAACTCTGCCCAACCAACCAGAATATTCTGTGGGACCATGTCAGAAGATATGTGTAAGAAAAGATGAGTTAACAAATGCTCTAATCCAGAATAATCCCATCATAATCTCTGACTCCAAAATAATAGCACTGGATTATGAAAGGCAATGACACAGGAAGCTAAACGAGCTCTTGTGTCCTCAAATAAATTTTGATATGGAAATGCTGTAGCTTTGAGTTGTGTGCATGTGTATGTGAGTTTGTGTGTGTGTGTGTATGTGTGTGTGCGTGCGCACATGTGCAAATGCATGCTTTTCAGATCACAGCTGGCATGTTGGATAAAATCAGAGTTAAGACTTTAATCTGAGGGAAAATCAGACCATAATAACTGAGATTCCCCCGGTACCTAGGGCCTGAACTCAACATGGTGGTGATTTGTTCACATGGTTTATAAATAGGTTTTCACACTGTCTCATTCACAGATTCAGTCACTTGTTTATGATCAGAACTCAGCCCATTCTATCCATTCGAGATAATTATAAAGGTAGTTGTGTGAGGAAGGAATAAAAGACCATCAAACAAATAAACGCTGAGCTAGGATGGTTTTGGGACAAATAATTCTCCATACCAACTTACATATGTATACACATTTGTAGTATTTGAGGGCAACAGAAGCACATACCTTCCTCTTGGCTCGCAGCTGCCCTTTATAGTTGTCGGACGAGTCTCCAGGGATCTCCCCTCCCCACAGCGTCACTCCCACAATGGTGTAGGTGATCCCCATCACCAGTAGGGGCAGCATATAGACTAGAACCGTCACTATGATGTGATACCTGTGCAGTCACAAACACAGTCTGTGTCACAAAAGGAGAAACTAATTTTGGGGGAAGGACGAGCATTGGGAAATCAGTGAGAGAAACTCCACATAGCATAGGAAAAGAGGATCCAGAATATCTGGAAGACAGGAAAGGTAATAAGGGGAAGAGATCATGTCCTGTTGATCTACAGAAAAGGACTACCGAAAAGGATTTCCCTTTTATCTGATTCTCTGGAGCATATAGACAGTGGGAGATGATTCTCCAAAAATGACTAAAAGACACTACATAACAAAAGGTTTCTGCCTGTTCTTGGTCATCTCAGTCTCTATTAATTTATAAATCTCTATAGGTCACTATAAATAAATATAAAGCTGCATTGAACATGCGGTTTTAACACTGTACATGAAGGAGTCTTCTGCAGGTCTTGGCCAGGCGACGTAGCAGATAGTTCTTCGGGGTAGGCTCCGGGTGGTGGAGTAGAAGCACAGGGGTAGGGCGAGGGCCACCGCTGCTACCCAGATGCACACGATCACCACCTTTGTGGCTGTGGCAGACAGCCTGGGCTTCAGTGGGTGGATGATCGCTATGTATCTATCACAGAGACAGCAAGAGTTTAGAGCCGCGCTTCGCCGTGATGCCTTTTTCACGTGGCTTTTGATAGAAAAGTCGGGGAAGAAGGAGGAGGTCGATGTACACAGGAGGTCGGTGTTACTGAAGAATGTTTATCACGAATTATTTTTAATCCCTCACTTTATAAGGTTCTATGAGAGCGATCCAACAATGGTATTTCGAGCAGTGGGATATGACATTAACTTCAGAGTTGAAATAACATTATGCCTTTATTATTATTATTATTATTATTATTATTATTATTATTATTATTGCTGAGAGTGAGACAAAGAGAGGACTGTTAATTAAGCGAACAAATGACAACCTCGCACCCTAACAGCTGTGGTTTCTGCAGGTCGTTACTGCTGTTATTTCAGGTAATACCCAATTATAGCTGTCATGTGGTAACAAAGACACTTGTCTGGATGCAAGGGATGACTCAGAACATAGATCTAAGATCATAAAGATGTTCAGAAGATGACAAAAGTACAAAAGCAAAAGAGAGGATAGGGTAGTGGTTAAAAGGCTTTTTTCGTTCCGAACAACGACTAATATTCAACTAAATTGAACTGAATTTGAATACTAAGAAACATAAGTGTCTTACCTGTCAATTGAAATAGCGGACATGGAGTAAATGCTGGCGAATACGGCTGTAACAGGAAAAAAGTTATGAAACTTGCAGTATATGTCTCCAAAATACCATTCGCCGTGCGTGGCATAAATGAAGTTGATCAGCGTATTGAATGCAGCCATGGAGGCATCGGAAAAAGCCAAGTTGAGTAAGTAGTAGTTCGTCACTGTTCGCATCCGTTTATGGGCCAAAATAATCCAGATGACAATGAGGTTTCCGAAAACCGCCACCGCTAGTACCGAACTGTAGGCAACAGACCATAACGCAACGCGCCACGGCGGCTGCACGAACTGATTCGTAAAGTTGCGCGTGATGTTTGAGCCACTTTGCGATACAGCCATGCTAGTGTAATACCCTGCCCTTATTTTTGCCGGTTTGCTTTGAATACCCTGAACAGAATGATCAGTCTACCAAAAAAGTTTCACCTTTTTTTTATTACTAAATTTACATGTCCGTTTTGCGATCACGTCTTTCCATCTTATTTCTCTCCAATGTTAAATGATTTAACCAGCACCGCAGGTAGAGACGAACACTTGTAGTCTCTAACACTAAACTCTGTGTTTCGAAAAAGAAATCTATTACGCAGAAAGAGGCATTTCAATGTATTTGTGTGTTCTCAGAGAGGCAGGCGCATTTGTGGCGTTCCGTCGCACGTATCCTCAGAAGTGCTCACCCAAGGAGCAGAGTGGGCTGACAATCACGATCAGAGTTACCAAGAAAGCATACTGGAAAAAATCCCCAGCAATATTCAATCTCTCTCTCTCTCTCTCTCTCTCTCTCTCTCTCTCTCTCTCTCTCTCTCTCTCTCTCAGTATGCTCTAAGCATTTGACACCCAGCAACATTCATGCTGTTAATATGCAAATTAATTTATATATTCTGTAATACAGAATACAATAGGATGACTGAAACTAATATGGCTGACAGAACAATAACATCCAAAATGCAAGTAAACATCTGTCTCATCTATGTAATAAATACGTTCTTGGCAGGGACCTCATCAGTATTAAACCCTTATCAGTTACTGTCTCCTGTAATTTGTTCACCATGTTCTCAGGACTGAGACTTAAGTTTCTGGTAATCAGCATTTTAAAACAACAAACAAGCAAACAAAAACTATTTAATACACATATATATTATATATAAGGTGCATGTTTGGTTGTGTTCAGATGTAGTCTGAATGCAGAGACATTGCAGTGAACATCCTCGTTAAGCGGCCTGGGTTCAGGTGGCTAAGTATCTTTCATCCTTGGCCACTTTCTGATTCTCTTGATGCTTCCGCAGGTGTCTGAGCTCCGTAAGAGGCTCGTGTCTCTCCTTACCTCCCGCCTGAGGGCATCACTGCAATTAACCGGGATTAAACACTAGCATAGGTGCTGTTAATGAGTCAGAGCTCCAACTCGCTTCCTCTCGTTACATCCACAGGGTGTGTGCACGCGCAAGTGTGTGTGCGCATGTGAATTTGTTTGTGTTTGGGGAGAGAAGCGTTCGATCGTGATGTGGATTAAAAAAACAACACTTCACTTTTGATACTTTTTTTTAAAAAGGATTCCTAAATGAGTGGTAAAGAACTTAGTTTCTGTAACAACATAACTTGTTCAAAGAAATCCACCTGATTCTTGAAAAATCAGAAAAACATCCTAGTTCAGCCTGGAAGCTCAAAGTATGATTTTTTATTGGGAAAATAAACATGAATTAAAAATCTGACGTGTGACCAGAAAAAACCAACATCACTTTGGTACTTTGGCTTTATCATGCCTTGGGGGAAGGTGTTTTTTTTGTTGTTGTTTTACAGCATTATTATTGTCATTATCATTGCATTCAGTTTCTTTGTTCCTTCACAAAGCAGATTCCCAAGGAGCAGTTACAACATGTACCCTTATCTCAACCCCCATCGTGGTCACATTTTTCTTTCCCAGCAATGTGCCCCCTCCCCCACACCTCGGGCTGTGAGCTAAATTGCTACTTGACTAGCTGCCATCGTCAATTTGAGTGGACAGGCTGTTACCCAGAAAGACAGAATGACAGAAAAAATAGGCAACTGCCATATTCTGCCTTCCTGAAGAGGTGGGTACCTCCGTCCTGCCTCTGACAGGTGCAGCGGGAGAATTTGAATTGATCATAGATTCTTTGTGCGACTGTTATAGTTAGGAGAATGTAGAGGAATGTTTATGGCTGTCACAGTGTGTGACAGAAAAATTGGGTGTTGGGTGTTTCTTTTTCAGGGCATGTAATATGAGTCATACACCTGTGGAGGGTAAAACCTGGAGGTTTTTTTTTTCTGTTTCCAAATTGGAAATTCCAGTGTTAAAAGACTTGACAGGGCGATAAAATAAATAAATCATGCCACTAGATGCCATTAGGAAGAGAAAGAGTGAACTGTAAGCTTTAGTGTGCCTAGCATGACACTCTAGATGCTCCATTTACATGCATGCATACTAAATATCTCATTTACATGCATGCATACTAAATCTCTCATTTACATGCATACATGCTAAATCTCTCATTTACGTGTCCAATCAATGTTCTGATGTCTTTTGTTTTAGCAGAGTGAATTTCATTTAAGTTTTTAAGGGTACTATGCCTAGCATACTTTCATGCAAAGGTAGGATTTTATGGAATTATGAATACCACAATCCAGTCTAGAAGACATGCAGTATATGAAAACAACCAGCAGAGGGCGACATGGGTATTTGCATTTCTTGATTCAATATACTGTACAATGTTCTGACTGAAGAACTCATAAACAACCCACCTCCAAGTCTTGTGTGCATTTTTGTGTGTGTATGGATTTGTATGTGCATGTGTGTTTGTGATTGTCTATCTTTGTGTGTATAGATTTGTGTGTGTGTGTGTCTGTGTGTGTGCAGTTGGTCTGGAAAACAGCTCAACTGAATTAGACTTCAATCTTATTTGAGCATCTGCTTTTTGCAGTTCATAAGGAAGCAGTGAGAGACTGTGATGTCCAGTATGATGAGAGAGGATCCTGAAAATGAGAACCAAGATGGATATGAAGGTACAACCCCTTCAGTCAATTACAGTTTTAATATTGACTTTTTCCAGCAGATTCAGAGCATTTTTTGTTTTGTAGATGCATGTGTAGTACACCCATTACATTGATTATTATTGTCAAGTTTCTTGAATTTCCCTTTGGTATCAATAAAGTATCTATCTATCTATCTATCTATCTATCTATCTATCTATCTATCTATCTATCTGTCTATCTGTCTATCTATCTATCTATCTATCTATCTATCTATCTATCTATCTATCTATCTATCATAATAATAATAAAATAATTATGAATAAAAATAATTATGTGCTGCTTGGTTATAGATGTTAGTAAGATTTTTGTTTTACAAATGTACATTACTTTCTGCTACTAACGTTTCAAGACCAGATATTTGGCAGTTTCCTAAAGTACAGCTGAAACTGTAAACAATCCACACCTTCTCACTAAAGTGCTCCCCTCTCTTGTTCTTCCTGTTATGTCTCTGTTCTTTCTTCCTCTTTCTCTAACCCACTCTCTCAGGCTGTACAGATGACTCAGCACAATGTTGTCTTTTGGGCTGTTTGCTTTTTTTCTCTCCTAAACATTGATCTCAGACCAGTATTGTTGAGTCAATGTCAGCATAGAGCAGCCGCTTCCGCCCAGAGAGGGTTGCTGTTACGCCGGGGGAGGACACTGCAGCTGGCTGAAACCTGAAACAGGGTGGTGGCCGAACGGGAAAGAGCACTGCAGATGAGGACAGGGGAGGAGGTAAATTGCCCAACCAGTTTCTTACTTGCCAGTGTGTGTGTCGATTTACTACCTGGATTGTGTGTGTGTGTGTGTGTGTAAGTAAAGAGCTATATTGTCAGAGTAGTATAGGACACTGCAGCGTGCCAATTCAGTGTGTGTGCATGTATGTGTGTGTGTGTGCGTGTGTGTGCGTGCATGTCTGTGCATGCGCACATGCGTGCATGTGTGGGAGAAGTATAGAGTGGTGCAGTGCGTGTTTACAGTCCATTACATGTTAGTGTTCACTAAACGTGTGTCTACGGCAAGCATGCACTTTGACCACAAGTGCCCTGGAGATCAAAGGTTTGTGAATAGCTGCAACTTTGGGAGTTTAAAGACAGAAAGGACGACAGCTAGAAAAATCCTCTCTCACTAACAGGAAATGGTAGGAGTGTTTACGGTTCTCCACTTTGTTTCTGTTTTGTATGTCATTAACTGAATAACTTTGTGCAAACTGCATATAACCTCCTTTAACCACTTGAAAAAACATTGTTTAATCAATTGTTTTTATGCTTTTGTTAAGGGTCAATAACATAAAGAGCTGTGCATGTTGCATGAATGCAGTGGTGTAACTGGGACCATCTGGGTCTCGGGGGGAAAAAAGCAGTGGGCTGAGCCCACTGATTTAACATAAATAATGAATAAAATGTATGTTGTGTGCTTGTTCACTTGTCTGCTTTTACGTTTTCATTAGATTGGTGCTCTTAAGGTATGCATTCAGTCAGACAACCTGGCTTGCACACAGCAAAGGCAAAATTCCTGTTTCATTTTCAGTGGCCAGATTAGTCATGAATTATCTTATTTTTTGGAAGTAATACACTTTAGGAAGTCTGTGAGTGTGAGTACATGTGAGTACATTTTCCTTTTGATTTGGAGCTCAGCTTTTGTGCTTGAATTTATTTAGCATTTTTACGCATACCACCAGCACACCACTGAAGACATAAAACGTCAGCGCTGTATCTAATCAAAAGGTTTTGTCCACTTGTCTATGGATGGATGAGAAATGTTATGAACAAAAGATGCGTAAATGATGGTCAGGGTGTGAAGCAGTGTATGTATAGGCAGTTCCTCTGTTATTTATGTACTTCTTTTTTTGTGAAGCTTCTAACCTGATGTTCAGTTCATGGTGGCTACTCTGTGAACCCTTGTCTTTACTTTGATTAAATATTAATCATTACATGACTGTTATGGCTTTTCTGTAGCTATATTATAGACCTTAATCCTTAGACCTTTTTTCAGCAATTACTGTGAATCATTAATTAGCATGAAAGGTATGTAGTTAAAAAACTGTGACTGTGATGAAAAAAAACTAACTTAGAGATCTGAGTCTGGAATCTACAGTGGGACTGTAAGGTTTAAGAGTTTAAAGCAGCACAAAGTGAAGGTTGTCAGGGAGACGAAGGGCAGGGACCACTGTCTATTGCACAGATGCTGGCAGGCATTGTGTGATGTCCTTGTAGTGTGATGTCCTTGCAATGTGATGACCAACCAGGCTTGGTGCACATTTAAGGCGTGTGTTAGGAACCACCTTAAAAAAAAAAGGCCCCTAACAGAACAGAGGTCAAAGAGGAAAAAGGAGCTGCACTTGAACTGGCTCTGAGATGAGTATGTATACAAATTAAACAAAAACAGGGAGAAATTAAATAACTGAACGCATAAGTAAGTAAGTAAACCATTAAAGTTAAAGAATGCTGTGAAAATATGTGTATATACAAACTCCAGTCATGGTTGCTGGAGCTGATTTAGAATAACACCACTGTTTGCTGTTAGATGGAGTTGCTGACTTTACCTGCGATACGTCGCATGGCTGTTTGCGGTGGCACCCATGGCAACGAACTGACTGGAGTTTACCTGGTCCCCGAGCTGGAAAGGCAGAGGAGAGAGAAGGGTGACACCGTGTGGCCCGTCCCTGTGACCACAGTGCTGGCCAACCCTCGAGCCATCAAAGAATGCAAGAGATATGTGGATAAAGACATGAACCGCTGCTTCACCAGTGCCATCCTCAGGTTAGCAGTGGTATTACGCAGTCCAGCACCACTCCTGGGTGTTTGCATACGCGTTACAGCAAATGTATATTGAAAAATAGCGATTTTGTAATTCAGTATAATTTACCTGTTGAAAATGCATATCTTTCTCTTTCTCAGTTCTCCTGTAACAGACACTACACCTTACGAAGTTCGAAGAGCTCAGGAGCTGAACTCTCTGTTGGGGCCCAAAGGCACAGCAGATGCCATAGATATCATCTGCGACCTCCATAACACCACCGCTAACATGGGCCTCACAGTCATTTCATACTCGTACACCGACTGGGTCGCCATGCACATTTACAAGCACCTGCAGGCATGATCAAACAATCCATGCATGTAGCTTTTAGCCGGAACTTGCATCCATTGATTCTGTGGTGCAGTTTGTGTGATATTTAGCATGAAATATTCCTACTTGTTCAGCTGTCACTTCAATGTATAGATATTATTACGTATTTTTTTGCTCATTCAGATTCGATTACTCATGGCTGTTTTCCTTTGTGGGTGATAGGAAAAGATAACCAAAGTGCCCGTGAGACTGATCTTACTTAGTATTCCAATCTCTGATGCTTATTCTTTGGAATCCGTGGCCCAGCATGGCATTTGTAAGTGTGTGTGTGTGTGTGTGTGTGTGTGTGCTTAAATGTTACATGTTTTTGAAACGTTGTTTTTGAAGTTTTGTGCTCCCTCACACATGCTTCTGGTTCCTCAGCCTTAGAGGTGGGGCCACAACCTCATGGCGTTGTCAGGGCAGACATCTTCACCATTATGAAAGAGGGTGTCGACATGGTTCTGGACTGGATTAAAAACTTCAATTCAGGTACTTCTGATCCGAGAAATTTTCCTGGCTCTGCCTCATTACACAGTACGATACAAAGCATTGGCATTAACCATGTCAGTGATTGTTGTAGTAGTAAAATAACTTTAAAATTGTTCTAAACATACAGTTCTTAGGACACAGATTTAAGTCAAATTCTGAGCTTTGCTGGTTTTTGGCTGCTGCCTGTGTGGAGTGTACATTCTTTATGTGTGGAGTATATGTTCCTTATGTGTGGAGTGTATGTTCTTTATGTGTGGAGTGTACAATCTTCCTGTGTGGAGTGTACAATCTTCCTGTGTGGAGTGTACATGCTTTCTGTGTGGAGTGTACATGCTTTCTGTGTGGAGTGTACATGCTTTCTGTGTGGAGTGTACAATCACCCTGTGTGGAGTGTACAATCTTCCTGTGTGGAGTGTACATTCTTCCTGTGTGGAGTGTACATTCTTCCTGTGCAGAGTGTACATTCTTCCTGTGCGGAGTGTACATGCTTTCTGTGTGGAGTGTACAGTCACCCTGTGTGGAGTATACATGCTTTCTGTGTGGAGTGTACAATCTTCCTGTGTGGAGTGTGCAGATATTCTCTGTGGCTGGCATGCTGTCCAGCGCTGGTTCTTTCCTTGTACCCTGTGCTACCGACATTGACTCTGGCCCTCTGTGACCCAGAACTAGATTAAGTTGTTTAGAAGACAAATAAAAGTAATCTAGCTAAAGTATGTCTGCAAAGCCCAAATGTAATTTTCTGTCTTTCTTTTAGGAAAAATTATCAAGGGAGCAGAAGTGGATGCTTTCTTGTTTGAAAAGAGTGTAGACTACCCCAGAGACCCAGAGACTCACAGCCCTTTAGCTGCTGTCCACCCACAATTGCAGGTATTGACAATGGAATTTACTGTACCGTAGATATACTATAACTTAGCTAGCAGGTCTTAGAGTAATAGCAATAGCCTTTTCAATTAGAAAAGAAAAAAAAAGAAATATGACAAAACACTGCTCAAATACCAAACCATATTAGCCCATCAGCCTGAGTTGAGAACAGTCTGGGCATGGTTTTAATAGTCCAATGAGCTGAAAGCAGTCTGTCTTAATATTCCAATGAGCATTCTTGATTGACAGTTCGCTTTCACAGACTCGCAGTCTGCTGTGCTACTCAAGCATAACTGAATATAATGACACAAGGATGGGGAGTAGGACCACTGTACTTGGACTGGTCTCCCAGTGAGGACACCAGTGACAGGTCTCCCAGTGAGGATACCAGTGACTGGTCTCCCAGTGAGGATACCAGTGACAGCAATTCTGCAGTTTACAGGCTACAAGTTGTCAATATGGATTTCTGTTTTTTATCAGAACAAAAACATAACTACAGACTAGCTCCACGGGCAGTGAATATTACCTAGATTTTCCTGTAAAATATATTAGCAGTGACTACTTTTGAGTCTTGCTGTAGTTAATGACAGTGCTGCCTGATATAAAGCCTGTTTTGATACACTTAGAATTAAGTGGCTGAAGGACATTGATTCATCTGTACAAACATTACACTTGAAGATTCAATTTGATGGCACAGCCATAGTGGTCATTTCAAATATGCAAATTGTGCTTTCAGTTTGACTGAGGCTTTTGCTCACAGCCTAGGCCAGTGTGAGGGGAGGGGCTTCAGCTTTCTGAGTGTTGAGAGTAAAGTTTACGTCAGCTTTTCCCAACATAAGGGCTGCCCATTTCATGCTGGAATCAGGTAGCAAAATTTCATCATTTGCTAGACTTAAGAATGATATTCATAGGACACCTAATCAGAGATGAACCTAGTTAGAGAAAAAACAGAGTTAGGCTCCCTTGTTTTTGTACTTTATAATATGTGTAATGAGTGCAGATGTGATTTTGATTGCTTTGGCCCATATAATTCCTCCAGGACCAGGATTTCAGTCTCCTCAAACATGGTGACCCTTTGTTTCTCACATTCTCTGGTGAGACAGTGAGGTATGATGAAGAAGGACCACTCCATGCCTTCTTCATAAACGAGGCTGCGTACTACGAGAAAGGAATCGCCTTTCATCTTGCACGCAAGATGACGCTAACTCTTCCCAGCATCCAAGCTAAGAGCGATTGACAAAAGAATACGAAGATCCGAGGAAACGGGGAAACGTCAGACCATGTGAAGTGCATGGTAAAGGCCAAAGCAGACAGTAATCCTTGAATCTTCAGCAAAGGTTCCCAGCTCTGGTCCAGGACAAGAATGGAGTAACCTGTCCTTTATCTCCAGTGGTGCTTAACAAATCACAGCCGATAAATTAGTGGTGAATGTACAATAACAAATTGACTGGTATTCTGGACACTGTAAAACTAATCCTAACCTAAAATGAATGTGCCTTAAAAAAACTGATTTGATAGAATTAATCAGTGTTTGAACAATGCATCAGGTCACATTTTTATTTTTTAAGCATTGTTCTTTACTTCTCAGGTATATTCAATATATATCACTAAATAATAAATAAATATGAGTCACAAAATAGTCATTCTACTTGAAAAGATGTTTAATGTGATACCTTGAAATGAAGGCATATAAAAATGTACAACCCCCCCCCAACCCCCCCGATTAAAGATATGTAAAGTAGCCTATTCTGACACTATTAAAATGTCTCATTGGGCTGTACTAGAATAATATGAATATGGAAGTATGAGGTATTTCTTAACTGAAATTTAATGTATTGCATTTGTGTTTTAAATGCTTGTACCTTCCATTTTCTAACAGATTTTCTCATTTTTTTACAAAACTCTACAGTTCAGTTTGAAAAGGACTGTGAAGAAGGCTACACAAAACTAGGCACATGCAAAACACATAAACAAATAAATATATACACACCAGTCATGCTAAATGGTTACTTGAACCATCAGGAACTATACCAACTTTACAGCAATTTGATCACAAAACCAAATAAATGTAATAGCTAAAATGATCACAATGTAATGTGAAGACCATAATCCAAAGTGCAAGAAGGACGTACAAGAAAAAGGTAAAAAGTTTGATTGGGTTGTGTTTAGAATACTATAGTAAACACTAATCTACTGAATTACTGCTGTATGAGGTAAAACCAAGAAATATTTTTTTCTCGTATGGCAAGCATCTATACACAGAAGGTGATGAGTACATATTGAGTACATACTACATTCATGTAGACTGATTACATCTGACAGCTTTACCAGCACACACAAACACAGGGCATATGAAATATGGCTTCCTAGCTTGATCCACTGGGGATTTCAAGATTTTACAGAACGTTTTCTAAATGACCCAAACTGAGGTATGTTCCACAGATATGCATATCTGATTATTTGTTTCAGTTCTGTGAACTATATATTTCACAATATTTCACAAGATATTGTGTATCTAAGATTCATCTAAACCGGTGGCTTTGTATTTTTGGGTAGTATTAAAGTCCAAAATATCATGAAAGCACCACATAACTTTACCCATGATTCTTATGTAAGAGATGCTCAGTGTAGGCAAATACACACAGGTTCTGACAAGCCAGTGGTCATATACACAAGGGAAAAACTTAAAATATGGGTCAAGAAAAATGAAAGCATTTTTGTACTAACAAATTTAGGTGAATGGTATCTTTTAGTAATCAGATTGGTGCAGGTTTGTTTGGGCTATTCGACATCAATTTCCGAGACCCATATTAAGCTAAGTCTTTGAATAAAATGAATTTCCAAAGGTGATTGAAGGCTTTTCAATTCAGCCCAAGACTGACACAGGCTTAATACATATTCGTAG
Organism: Tenebrosternarchus preto; assembly: GCA_025802075.1. Taxonomy (NCBI): domain Eukaryota; kingdom Metazoa; phylum Chordata; class Actinopteri; order Gymnotiformes; family Apteronotidae; genus Tenebrosternarchus; species Tenebrosternarchus preto. Next base: position 15,279,961 of record JAOYMR010000005.1, read on the forward strand.
ACACTTTGATTTCTTGGTAATGACTTTAGTAGGCAGCTCACTGCAAAGTTCACTTATGACTTTCTGTCCATGAGCCCTTGGTGTTGCTACATGTGGGTTTAACAGAGTGGTGATCAATGCTGATCTTGATCTGAAGGAGCAGATCTTGTAACCCCCTCGAAAAGTTAAGCACTTGGGATCAAAAGTGTGTATGTACGTATAGGGAAGAAAAGAGTTGCGTCAGTCTGGTAATAGAGTGTTTTTCACACCATCACCTTGAGCAGTTCAGTTCTAATGTAAGCAAAGTTCTTCAGTCAGCGATCAAGCATGTGCCTGAGCAAATATATTGAGGTGCTTCTAAAAAATAAAACTAGTCCCACAGGTTTATGAGCTGACCATGTGGGAGTTCCACTGCTACCTAGGCAACTCTGTAGGCAGTCATGCGCGTGTAGTTCTTCCGGTGGCTCCTGGCGGCCCAAATGAACAGAGCGGCGGCCATCATCTGAAGAGGAGAGGAGACCAGAGCTAGGTAGAGGGACCAGCCCATGGAGTGGTCCACCCACTCTGACCAATCAAACGCTCTGTGCAGCAGGTCAATTCCGGCCAGGAAGCAGCATACTGTGGCCAGAGAGCACAGGCCTGCAGACAGTAGAGGAGACATTTTATGTCACTCTGGATGATAAGAGTGCTGTTAATGCTGGGGTGGAGACAATACTTGCAATGTCACTGGACTGCAATGGAGTCCTGTTAGGTGAGTAAACCTGTCGGGTGAGTTTTCTGGACATGGTTTATATCTAGTGTCTGCTGTTAAACTGTATTAATTCAGCATCGTAAATCTTTAATAGCTTAATAGGGGTTGAGGAAAACCCTTATTGGCTTAAGGGAAAACCCAATTGGCTTGAGGAAAACCCCTTAATGGCTTAATAGGGGTTTGCGGAAATCGTCTCTTTTGACTCTATGTTCTACTAACATCCACCTGCTCTATTTGAAGCCAAAAAGATGCATCTAAGACTTCTTACCAGCAAGCAGGTGAAGCAGTCCGACAAACAGCGTGGGGGTGATACTGCGGCAGAGACAGGCACACACCCCGATCAGAGCTCCCAGGAACACCAGTCCCAGAGACACCAGTGGGAATAGAAAGCGGCACCTCCACAGATCTGAGGACGACAGAAGGGGAAAATGTTCCTTCAGCAGGCCAGACAGAACCTTCCGAGAAGATTTACAGTATCTCTCTTAACAGAGCTGGGCCGCAGACTACAGGCCAATCACATGGTCTAGTCACTTTCGTTCAACCTTCTATTTGTGGTGGGTTTTGCGTATCTAAGAGACAAGTTTCAAACAACTAACACTATGAAGAAAAAAAAGGCAATGTGATTCTCAAGTGGGAGACCCGCACTCACAGGTGCGGAGCACATCTTGTTCACCACTGTCGTTGCCAGGGTGCTTGTACTTGGTTTCAAATTGCTGGGGCAAAGTGAATGCCTTGCACTCCGTCACCATCTTAAGATCTTGAGAGAGGGAGGGAAGAGCAGGGAGACAGAGAGACTCATAATTTACTACTTCAGCTACCTTACAATTCCACACCAGTTGTGTCAACACTACATTATTGTAGGTAAATGATTTTAAACCACAAAAATAATGAGGATGTGAAAAGCGTTGAAACACTGAAGAGATTTTTTTTTGGCTGGTACAGTTCAAAACAGCTTTAGTGACTTACTGCCAAAATCGGTGACTGTACCTTTAACTACAAGAAAATTGCAGCAAGATTATTTAATTGGTTCCCCAGGCAACCAGAAAACTGTACTTTGCTGCAAAGCTAAAGCTTCTATTCCCCACTGTCCTTACCAGGCTCTCGGAACCAGGTGTTTTCAGGCACCAGAATGCACCGCCACCACAGGCCGAGGGTGCCATTGAGGCGGAAGAGTGCCTCGCTGTATAGCTTCTCGTTCACGTCGTTTACGAAAGAGTCCTTCAGCACCTGCAGATCTGAGGCGTTGCTGGCGTCGTTGCTGGCGGGAAAGCTCCGGTACTGGTACCAGTGCTGCGTGCCCACTGCTACGGACAGGTAGACGCTAGCCAGCAGGCTCAGCACGGAGCCGATCACCAGCGCCGTGGCGTAGCGGTTGTCAACCATTTTTACCTTGGCCGAAATGAATGTTCAGCACGTCCTGTGTACAGCAATGGAACAGGCGAGGGTGTCTAATAGACTTTCCTATAGCCTCTAATCTACAGGTAACTTTGTAATTTAATTATAAATTTGCGTGCGCAGGCCGTGCTTTTGATTGACCGATTTGATGGTTATACTGGTAGCAGTACATTAGACAAGTGAGAGCTTTTTAAGAATGTATGAGGAGAAACATAATCATTGCGATGTCTTGTCCATTGAGACAGATATCACTTCTGCATTTAAAGGCACGGATCATCTGAAATTGGTAAGTCTTGGTCTTCTCATTTTCCAGGGCAGAATTCTCAGCTGAAATATTGAAACAAAACAGTTCGGGTTATAAAGAGACTGCTGTACCATAAACAAAACCCAATTAATCCTTCAATCAGCTAGGCAACTAATCGCACTGTTATGAATTACTGCCTCAATCGGATCTTGCTTTCTTGAAACAGGCACAGCTACTACACTGACAACAGACCGAAAGAAACACATCATCGTTACAAGCAGAGCTAAAACTAGCTTAGTAGCAAGCAGGTACTAAAACAATGAATTATAGCACCATAAATACACCATCTGTCATAGACTACTCTGACAGGGAATTCACACTTTATTCTAAAAGCCGTATGGTCTTCAATACAACGTTATCCCGATAGACAATCCGGGGTTTAGAGGTCAGACGAGGCAATTTTTATATAGTAGTCTCTAAAAAAGTCGTCGGGTTTGACCTCAAATGGTACCTGGGGTACACATCACTGTCAGCCCCTACGGGCCACAGCTGTGTTTTATGCTCCCAGCTGTTGGCTGCAGCGTAGATGGTTAGCAAGTTAGCTGCTAGCTAGCAAACTGGCTAGCATGCGAGCTATTAATTAGCTACCCAGGTGAACATAAATCGTTTTTCTGTTTGTATGGCGTCTAAGCGATTCGTTCATTCTGCTATTCTATCACCACATATACAACCAAACATAATTTTAAGTATTGTAAATACATTTTGTGCGGGTTAAATTTAACTTACCACCGGACAGCTATTGCCCCTTACTAGTCCTTTTCCGGTTGTGATGGGTGTGGCTTGTACACACAGTCAACAGGCAAACGGAGTAACAGTTCTGAACCATGGATTAAAAAAAAAAAACATCGAAAATGATTACAGCATAAATTTTTTTAGATTCGTTGAAAATCAGAATTTAGTTTTGTTGATGTCCGGAATACGCACGGAAATTCACGTTTTTATTGTTGTTTAATCTGAAAAATAGGAATTACTTTTTATCTATAATAAATAGGTTTAAATAAAGTGCCCGAAACTGTTTAAATGCATTAGGACATGGACACTGAATTCCTAGTATTTATTGCACACTGATCCAACAGAAAAGACAAAAATTGAAGTCTTCATGAAATCCTTCAGATTGAACTCAAAAGTGCTTTGTATACAAGAGAAATTATTAAAAGTGATAACTGCATACAGTAAGTAGAACAGAGAAACCAGAGAAACCGATTTTAACACAGGATTTTAAGGATTGCCCTTAAAATAAGACTCAATCTGTAAGAGGTATTATAACACATGACTTCCAGACTTTTCCTCCCAGTGGTAAGAGGACAACAGTCTCACATCTGATGATGTACAAACACAATGGCTGAATCTGTATAGTCCACTACATAATTGTGGAAAAGGCTTGTTTATTCACTCTCTGGTGCAGTACAAGAGCTTCAGTACATGACGAGTTGAGGAAGCCATTCCAGATTCAGCCAATGCACTGCACGTGTAAATCGCGGCTCGATTAGCAGAATTAAGTGTTGCAACACTGTACAGTCCGCTTCCCCTGAGATCCAAACATAAGAACCATCAATTAATATAAACCAGTGCAGTCAGCAGAGTCAGAGGAGGTGCTGTTTGTTCAGCGGTTCCCTCATACGTGGCGTGATGGATTTGACGATGGCATTTATGATGGGGGTGTCCGTAAGCTCCACGACGCAGGGGCCGGGGAAGCAGGGGGCACCCTCCAGCTCCAGGATGGTGATGTTGTTCACGACCCTGGTGCTGAGCAGATGGGCCGGCACGAAGAGGGTGACCTGGGGCCCACGAGACGGCCAGTAGCGGCCCAGGTTAAACCCGTTGATCCACACCTGGCCCTGTTGGAATGCGACACAGAACATGGATGATGAAAACGCTGCCGTGAGTCAGGGGCTTGATTAGTCATCATATCCAAAAGCAAGCAATGTAAGATTTGGGTTAAAGTTCATGGATCAATGCAGTGTATTAATATGCACCACTGGTGTAGTTTATGTAAACTTTAGGAACCACAATGATGAAAGAATCAGACAGCTTATTCAGAAATGTCCTCATAGAACCACAGAAATGGGTATGTGTACACAGCCAATCTGACTACTGTCCCACCTTCTTCCAGTTAGGAAACTGGATGTATGTGTCTTGAGGGAGATCGGGAATGTCGCCGGGGATCTGGAATGTGCCACCATAAAAAGCTGGTTGCGAGAGGGCTGTGGGCGGAGGACTGGGAGAAGCATCGTCGGAGGCCTGATGGGCGCGACCCTCCCAGATCAGGCCATCCCTCACCACCTCATCTATGCTCAGACTGTACATAGTCCAGTTAGCTAACACGTCTGCACCAAGGGTCAGGTTGGACACCAGGCCCTTCAGGCGGAGGGAGGGAGGGAGAGGGAGAGAGAGAGAGAGAGAGACAGAGAGGTGACATTTAATGAAACGAATTTTAACAATCCTTTTCTTAAAGAGACAAACACTTATAACTTTTAAATGTAAAACATTTCCTCAACAATCGGTAAGGATATGTGCAATCACTCTAAATCTCTCGAACCTTGAAGTCGTTGATATTTTTGCCATAGTTCACCCTTCCCATGTTCTCCACCAGGATGTCGAGGTGGCTGCCGGCTTTGCCCGTTATGTTGATGCTAATGGCTTTGTCCCTCTCCAAGATACCAACAGCAGTCTAAAAAAAAAAAGAAAATGGTTCTGAACACAGTTGTGTGCATAAGGTACACAAGGGTGAGCAACTTTTAATTTTAGGGACATCATTTAATTTAGCTTTATTTAATAACTGAAGAGGATTACAAGGACATTCTGTAGCATACTTCCTTTTACAAAAGTTAAAATGTTAAACATTAATTTGAACCATTATGGCCCAAAGACCATTCAAAAAGCTGCAGCACCTTCACTTCGCTGTGAAGATCACATTATGTCTATAAATCTTGTAACATTTAATAAACTATTCAATACTGTAAACAAAAAATGTAACAACAACTACAGTTACTTCAAAATAAGCAAATGAAACACGTCAAATAAATATATAGACATGTTTACCCCATCGATGGTGACGTATGCCCGATCATGCACTCCATTAAGAGGAGAAGACAGAGGAGTAGGCTTTGAGCAGTCGACAGGAAGTGTAGTACGATAAAACATGAAGCCAAAAGCCTGAAGAGGAAAAAAATGCATCCACCCACAATCAGTACTGAGCTCCAAGTTTTCCATGGCTCAGAGTAGTAGTACTAAAAAAAGAATCCTTGTATTCCAAAAATAAAAAATAAATCCAATTCATATCATTATTGGTCATCCTCAAACTACAATCAACAGAAAAACACTTTACGCATCAATTCACTGGCCTACCACTGGCTATACAGAAAGTTTGAAATATAGCCCCTCTTGCCAAAAACAGACAAACACAACAAATAATATCAGTAACCAGTGGCTTGTCTCTTCTGGCATGTAAGATGGTTTAAACCAAACATGGTTTACTTTGTTTTTGGAAATTAACAGATTACCTGATTGAGATTAACGAAGGTGAGTGGGTAAGGAGTTTTGACAGGTCCGGAAAATGAGAGAATATCCAGAGATTCAGAAACTGTTCGCAACTACAAAAGCAGAGGTGTTTGCAAAGCTGGGTCATAGGTAGGTTTTTGCAATAAATGTTAGAATTGAAATAAAATGATGTATAACTACACCAGTAAGGAAAGGTTTACAGTCAAACTTCACGACATACAGGATATATTACTATATGAATATATTACTATATTCACTGAAAGAAAATACCTTTTTTATCTGTACTGGTCCATATGCAAATTTAGGTGTAGATGGGGGCAACACTCCATCTGGTATCTTCTTGTACTATTTCAAAATTAAAAAAAAAAGTCACAAAATGTCAAGTAATAATGCCAGTTACTTTTGTTAGCATTTCTATCGGTACTGAACATTTTATCTATACTACATCTATGTAAAAAACCACAAAACAAAACAAGCAAAAGAAGCAAAAGTAATGAAAAAAAAAGCAAGTTTGAATCTGTACCATTTTAATGACATCTCGGATGGCAAAGTATTTTTCTGTGAGGTCCCCAGCCTCGGTGAGGGGGGCATTGTAGTCATAGCTGGTGGGCTGAGGAGCGTAGGGTGAGTTGGCACCTACGATGCCGAACATTTCAGTCAGTATACAACGGTTTATTTTGTAACGGCATTTAGTCTATTGATCATGAACAGTCTACGCGTAAGGAAACTCACCATTCCAATAACCAAAATTGGTTCCACCAATAAACATGTATCTTGAGAAGGAAAACAAGACAACGTAAAGCACTGAGTTTGTCAGTTTCAGTTAATTCTGCTGACAATTAATACAGAACTTCTATAAAGAGCTTCAATGTAAGTGATGCTGTATGGTGTCACCTTTAATAACGCTGTTTCTTGTAAATTGAAAGAAAAAAAAAAAAAAAAAAGTTCACTCACAAGTTTACATTAGCCCCCATTTCCAGTATCTCATTGAGGGATTTGACCACGACTGCTGTGGAAATCACAGAGTGAGGCTCTCCCCAGTGATCCAGCCACCCTGTGTAGAACTCTGAATTCACCTGCAAACAACCCAGAGAAATACATTCCAAGATCTCCCACATGCCCCCCTCCCCTCAACTGCATATACCGGTAGTCAAATTAAGGCACTGGAACCTCTCACCAGAGGGCCATGTGGTTCTGCATATCTCTGGGCTTCGAAAGCTGCAGTCACGTTGCCACCTGTTTAAGAGATCAATGTTTTCATAAAACATACAGCAGTTATTAGGAAAATTGCTACACTGTTACTCTGTAATATACATATGCTGCTATTAAGAAATAATAGTGTTCTCTCAGAATTTCTAAGTAAATTTTGCTCTTTAAGCCTGAAACATAGAGGCCAAAAAATGTTGCACAGACCTTCCTTCACAAACTTTTATAATACAGACAGAGGAAAATGTTTGTGCTTGCATTTGTGGACTACATGGTTCAGGAAGGCCAACTCTGCTCACCGGGCCCGAAGTCCACAGTGGCGTATACGCCCTGTAGTGCCCCGCATTTCAGATAGCCCAGGCCGGCCCCGTCTGTGGTGAACAGCACCACCTGCTCCCCCAGGTGAGAGCGGAACAGCTCGGCGAGGTGCCTGAGGTAGTTGTAGTCACAGGCAAAGTAGCTCCCGTACTCATTCTCCACCTGTGGACCCATGATGCCAAGACACTTTCAACAGGACTGTGGAGACATGTAAGGAGGCATGTGAGTAGAATGCCTGATGAAAAAAGAAAAAAAAAAAAAGCATAAAAAAACACAAACAAACACAAAAAACAACAATAGGCTGGCAACTCCTTCAGGGTAATATATTGCCAGAATGAGGTGCATTTGTGTTGGGATGGACAGTATTATTGTTTGAAGTGTTTTTTTAAGACTGTTAGTACAACTGTTTTGTAGATGAAAGTTTATCCATCTCACTTGCCTGGACTGTAATGATGGGTCCTCCATTCTGGTAGAGGTAGGGCTTAATCATAGGCAACAACTTCCCCATCCATTTGTCCACGGCAGTGATGTAGTCTAAACCAGAAAGAGTTCTGAAGTGCTACAAGTCATGGACCATTACCTCAGGGAACCTCATCATGAAAGCCATCTGAACATTGCATCAGGTTTAACGAGTAACTTTAGTCCTACCGGGATCTGATGATCGAAGGACAATATCTTTCTTTTTCAGCAACCAGGAAGGCAGGCCCCCCTTGATTAATCAAAAGGGAGGGGGAAAAGAACCCCACAATAAATCAATCAAGTTCCAGTTCTAAACATTCCACGATGACTAAACATAGCACAATTATCAATCCTTTTCTGTAGTCATGACCAATCACTTGCTTTCCCAGCCATCTTTCACCCCCTCCTGTTCTGTCTTGGCTGTTGCCCCCCCTCACCATGTCCCACTCGGCACAGATATACGGGCCTGGCCGCAGGATGACCAGCAGGCCGAGGTCCTGGCACAGCTGCAGGAAGTGCGTCAGGTCCCGGTCTCCCTGGAAGTCGTAGAGGCCCGGTGTGGGTTCGTGGAAGTTCCATGGTATGTACCTGGCAAAATAGTGACTTAAATACAAACGTCTAAAGCAGCATGGTTGAAATACAAAGCTAGCCTGCTACGCATTCAAGCAAAATGGAAAGAAACGAAGCACAATGCAAAAACCCCGTTTCCGAGGAAGCAACCGCAGAATGGCCTATCGTCACATTTAAACCTCTCTCAAATACAAACACCCGCGTAATTAGTGAATGATCTGCCTACGTTTGAATGGCATTGAGTCCAGCCATGTACATCTTCAGTAGTCTGTCCTTCCAGTAGACGCTCGGGACCCTACTGTAGTGGATACTGCCAGAAATGTAGCGGAAAGGATGTCCATCTTTGAGGAAGCAGTCGTTTTTGTAGTCCACTGTAAAACTAGGACCAGCTGTGGCAAACTGATAGACAGAAAGTATAGTCATCAGGTTTACATGTCTGTTCCAAGCTTATATGAATACTATTAAATATACTTGTATTATACTTGTACATATATTATATACTTGTACAGTATTATAAATTGATAGGCAATAACCTAATACATAAAAATGTAAATGACTCTTTGCATTTAGTATTTATTTATTGCATTCAGTGTTTATGCACTTGTAAGTTTGGTTCAGTTTTAAATGAGAACAAATCTGCATTTAAAAGTCATTAAACAAGAGTCATAACGTATGACAGGTCACAAGACATCAGTATGACACACCACAGCAAGTCCAATGTATTCCCAAATAACACACTTAATTCCGACACTACATTGCTAAGAAATTATGTTAATAAAGAGATATTAAAAAAATTAATCGATCAATGCCTGCTGTCTCTTTACTATTCAACTGTCAGCAGACATGATTATTTCATCTCGGAGATTCACATAAATTTTCCGATGCCAACTCATTACAAAGTGTGCACACACGCCTTCTATTTAATGTTTTAGAAATTAGGTTTGTTTGACAGAACGTGTGATAATTAAGCAGTCTGAGAATAAAAATACATTCTCTAAGTAAATTCATGTTAAGATAACTAAACTTAATGATAGGCAAAAAGCACATGACAATAAAAAGTAGCAATCGGTCGTCAAAACTTACTGGAATAACGCCCAAGGCGAGTACTATTTCTACTATTCTTGTGAAGATCATAGTTACTGCATTGCTCTGGATCCTAGTAGGGGTGAAATTGGTTTCAGCAACGCGGTGCGGAAGCAGAAATTAATCATGTGATATTCTACGCGTTGCTGTTATGTGCCTCCCGACCGCAAGGTGGAAATACACGTAAATACACGTAAAAAACACTTCTTCTTCACTTCCTTAACATCGAATCGTCACAAGGATTTCCACGTGTTATCGTCGTATTCGTTTTTTGTTTTACATTTTCAACTAAACGCAGGAAAGGTTTAACACAAACAATATGCCGACGTGTTCTCAAGACGAATCTCTTGTAAACGAGACAGAACCTGAAACCTTGATACCATCTCCGAATGTGATTCGGACACGTAGTGGTCGCAGTGTAGGCACTCCAGCCGCTATTCAGCCTGGGGTTCAGGGTCTTAAAACAACCAGCCGCCGTGCCAGAAAATCTGCAACCCAAAAACCTATTGAAGAGGTTCCCACGACAAACACCACTCCCAGTCTAGAGTCGATCCGTCCAGACTCTGTTACATCTTCGTCTGAACCAGAAGAAGTAAACCAGGCGTCAGTGTTGTGTAACGAAATTACGATGAAGGATGACCAGACCGGTGTGGGGAACAACCAAGTGAACACGGTGGATACGCACATCTCTATCGTCACACATAAAAGCAGCAGAAAGAGAACGCATTCACAAACGTGTGAGAAAGACGGTCGGATGGTACCGCTCGGAAAACCCAAGTCCGGACGAGTATGGAAAGACCGTAATAAGCAAAGGTGATTAACACGTTTTCAATATTGAATTACCCATTATTTAACATAGCATTTCTGCGCCTTGCACAATCACAGATTTGAAACTTTTAATGCCGAGAGAACGCTTGAGACTTGAGAAATACTTCCATATGCATAATTAGCACACCACTCGCTCTGCACTAGACCCAGATCCGATATGTAATACCGGTCTTGACCTTAGGATAACGCTGGTTTGACCCTCAACGGGAAGTGTTTGTTCGGGGGGGGGGGGGGGTGCTCGTTCATGTGTTTGGAGACTCATTCCGCGGCCACCCGCTAAGCAGATTTGCCTGACTGGAGCGGGGGAGAGGTAATGGGCACCGCGAAACAGCAGCGTGACTATGGGCCGGGGCCGCAATGCGCGGCAATGGCTCCTCCACGGACTGAGTTAAACAGCTGACGGCCCGGCGGCCCACTAACCCATCGGCCCACCGGGGAAATCCCCGGTAGTAATGTATGCCAGTCCGCCCCTGGTTAAGGCACTCGGCTAGTGATCAGATGGTTGTTGGTTCAAATTCCACCTCTGCCGAACTGACGCTGTTGGGCCCACAAGCTAACCTTAACCCTCAATTGCTCAAGTGTATCCAGTCAATTTTAAGTCGCTTTGGATTGAAGCGTCAGCCAAATGCCTTAAATGTAAAATTAGACCCACATACGATATGTAATGCCCACATACGACATGTAATTGTTCTTAAGATAACGCTAATTTGACCCTCAACTTAAAGCTGCTCTCCTCGTAGGTTTTCTGCACTTTTAAGAGACAAACCTCTGCGCAGCTCCTGGCAAAAGAAGATGGAGGCCAAGAGGGAGAAGGAGATTGTAAAAAAATACAGCCAGCAGCTTAAGGATGAGAAGGCCAGGGAAAAAGAGGTTTGTGTGTGTCACTCATTGGTTACCTGATGCTGCATCTTGTAAATTCTGAGCTTGTGGACAAAGGATGACTCTAGAGTAACAGCACTCTAGATGTAATGTACAAAAATTTTGTACATTGTTTTAGCTAGATATGAACAAGAAGATTCGCAATAACATCTTGCCCTGTTTTCTAACCTCAGTTAAACTTCATTTATTAATCGAATAGAGTAAATATAGTGACATCTGGTGGCTAGCCTCTGCTATTGCATTCACTGACTTTTTTAATATTGGTACGCGATCAGGTCAGAACCATTGCATCACAAGGTGGAGCCAATAGCTCACGCTGGATCCCTTCAGATGCAATTTGTATTATTTTATTAAATCAAGTAGTGATTTAGGTAGGATGACTCCTCTTTCCAGTTCCTGTTGTCACCCTTTGCCTGTGCGTGTTATAAATATTATAAACATTTCTCTGTTCTAATTGTTTCCACGAACACCAGCAAGATCTCAAAAACACAACTTCCTCAATAATTAGAGCTAAATGTCAGTGAATTTTTGCAGGACGTTCCAGAAAGACGGGATGCAAAATAGATTTCCACATTTCATCTCTCAAAGAACTGGAAGTTTATATTTAATTTCTAGTTAAAGCATTATGCAGTGTGTCTTCATACAATTCAGCATTTCTATGGCAGCATTCTAAACCTTAGACTGAGGTTACACTTTCTGTGATTATTATTAGGATCATGTCATGCCTAAATGTGTTTCTATTCTAAAATACCCCTAAAACGGAGAAATCTTCTAGACCAATGGGTGTCTGGAACTAGTCCAGTGAATTCAAATGAATCATGTTGTGGACATTGACTGAATTGAAAGATCCTACATTGTAAATGGAAAAATAGCTAGACTTTATTGTTTTGCTAGGGAGCAAAATACAGCAATAAATACAGGGCAGGGTTAAAGGCTACTAATAAAGGCAGATGATGAGGAGGAAAAGACGTACCACAAAATACCTTTTGTACAAACACAAAGGCCGCACAGATATTTCCAGTTCATGTGTCTTTACATAGTGAAGGAAACAGATGTATAGTTTTTTCGTAGCCTTTCGTAGTCCTTGTTTTCTAGCTGTTGCTGCTTGAGACATGAGCTTGGAGAAGCTGGTTGCGGTATTTGGGTGCATGAGGTTTATAGCAGGTGTCGAAATGGAGAAATAATATGAACACTTGATGAGATGAAATAGTTTAGTGCTTGTACAGTGGTGGTTGTGTTTAATAAGATGTTCCCTTTTGCTAATTTCTTTCCTCTACTGAGCGAAGGTTTGAAGTGATAGTGGCCCTACAATACACAAACCACAGCAGTCCAAGAAGTGTTGGAACATGTCTGGAGATGAAAGCCCACCCAGCTTTTTATTAATATAACATTAACATCTTATTAACGTATCCCATCCAGCTTCTGCTTAACCACCAACATGGATCACTTGTCTGTCAATTACTTCCTTCAGCCCTTGTATGTTTTGAAAGAGCTTTGACATTTGAGGAGTGACATTTGAAAAGGTTTTCATGCGGCCCTAAAAAGCGAAAGCCCACCCAGTGACAGAGCCCCCGCTCGGCTCCTCTGTGTTCTGCAGGAGATGAGGAAGAGGAGGAAGGAAAACCAGAGGAGACGTGAGGAGAATGAGAGGAAAGCAGAGATCGTGCAAGTGGTAAGTGCATGTGCCCCTCCGTCTACGTTCTGCTGTCACTTTGGCGAAGCTGCTGTTTGGCTGCTGATGCTTGAGTGGAGTCTCACTTTAGATGCGCTAATTTTGGTGCTCGATCAAAGGTTAAAACAAAGTTTGCATCAACTTGCAACTTGTGATTCACGTTCTGTCCTACTTCCTGTTGGTTTCATAACACTTTCATCTCATGTTTTCTCATCGTGTCCCTCCCACATTATTGCACTCAGATTCGCAACACAGCGAAACTTAAGAGGATGAAGAAAAAACAGCTGAGGAAGATCGAGAAGAGGGACACGCTCCCAGCCCTCCAGAAAACGGCCCCGACAGTCAAGAAAGCAGGCAAAGGAGAGTAGAATGTTTCCAGTACAGAGAGTCCCCAAAAGCCTGGGAGGCCATTCAGACGGTTATCTGTCTTGGGTGTTTAAGCTGCCGTGTGACTTGTTCTGCTGGTCCTTGAAGTTGCTATGCAGCGACCACATATCCCACCCCCCTTACCCCCAGCATGGTTACATGCATATCGTATGTGCTCTTCAGTTGCCCGGCAATGGCAGAAAAGCTGTTCACGTGACGTATGCCCGGCAGTGCAGGTGCCGTTGCTATAGTGCTCCTGCTGGAAGCTCATGTCAACTTGTGGAATTCTACTTTTGATAGAGTCCAGTAGAATAGTAAGCAGGGTACACAACTGGATCAGGTCCGTCAGCACCAGTGAACTACTGAAACTTTTCTCTCTCAACTGAAAGTGAAACAAATTTTTACTGTTGACACAATAAGCAAGACACCATAAATGTTTACTGACTATTTCGGTAAAGCACAGTTGCCTTTAAATTCATGTGGTAATTATGAATCAAGTGCTCTTATAAACATAACAAATTTAGGAAAGCATAAAACCATTAAAATAGGACCAGCCAAATTAGCTTTGTGTCCTTTCCAAAAAGGCTTTCTTAATATACATACTTCTGCATGACATTTTCCAAAATAAAATTCTTTATGCAACAATACATGTCAAAGATCTGTTGTCTGTTAAAAACTCTTATTTACAGGCAAAGAAATCCTCAGTCCATCAGGTAAACAAGCCTGTAGTTGTCTGCAAGTTCTAAGAAGTCACATGGCTTTTTTGATTACATACAGTCATGGCTTTGGTTTGGCAGAATGGTTTTGGTTTCTTTTTGTGAGGTTGAAATTCCCCAAATCTCCCCATGATTATCTTTTACTTCATGTACTTTTTTATTGTACTCTGATGTAGCACAATGATAAGTGATGTATCTTGGCAAACATTACTCTACATCATGACCAAGGATGCACTCCTTATTTCAGCAAGCCTCTGCAGATATGAATTTTTGTGTGTCAACCACCTAAACCTTTCCAGGCCTCAGCATTACTAGGATCTAATGTAGTTTGTTTATATAAGATGTTGATGGAAAACGGGCAATTGCAAAATATATAATATCTACAATTTAAAAGATACGATGATTGTTAAGTACATTTTTTTTAAGGATGTAAAAAACAAAACAAAACAGCAGCATAGTGGGGAGAGCTGGAGTCAGGTGACTTAAACCCTATTTGCTTATCTTCAGTGTTTGTTTCTGTTCAAACCTTTTGGCCAGTGCTTTTTGCCTTTTGGGAGGTATTACCCAGAGAAAACCCAGCAAATGCTTAAAGGTCTTCGACTCGAAGTAAACAGTAGGAGGAGCTTAAGGATACTTGGCAGTCAAACAGCAGGTACTTTCCAGTCCGTACCCATTTTTTTCCAATACCCAAGTAAAAGTGCTGAACAAGAAACCACTGAAAACACTTCAGCAAAAAAGCAGGAGCTGTGACAACGACCATGTCTACTGTATGTGCTGAAAAGGTATGGTCATTTTAAGGTACTTTTATAACTTTAGTAGGAGTTTGTTTAAGTGTTTATTGTTGGAGAAAAGCAAATACAAGAGACTTGTAAGACTCACCTTGTTGCCTTATGCTCTGTAGAGGTGTGAGCCCACTTTCCTCTGGGAAAGTCCTACTCCGCTACCCCACAAGGACGTGTATGATAAGCTGTTCATTCACGCCACGCACAGTTCTCTACATGTCGGCAACGCTCCTGGATCTGCTCAGCCTACCCCCAACGTTGTTCCGGTGACCGTACTCAACGCTGGTGATGGCACCAAAGTCCCGCTCATCCTGAAAAGCATCGACACCATTGGGAAACTGCAGAAGCAATACGAGAAGCTGAATCCCAACCTGGTGGGAAGGCTGAACCTGTCATACAATGGCAAACCCGTTTCAGTGAAGAAGACCCTGGGAGAGCTGGGAGTGAAGCCCGGGGATACATTCATCACCTACCAGAGATGCACCGGGGGTTGAGATTCCTGCATGTCCTGCAGTCTGCTGGTCTGAAAACATCTTTCTTTGCTGTTCTCTTTCCATACTTGAATACAGAGTGCATGTGGAATTGCAAATATGGCTCAGGTGTAAATACAAATCACTGGATATTATGCAGTTATACTTTATGTAATTTGTTATATTACATTTGGAATCAAAACTAAGGCTCCCTACTGATCTAATATTGTATATTTTACTAATGGGGTTTAACACAGTTGAAGAGAATGTAATAATTAACTGTACACAATTGTTAGTTGCTTCAGTACATCATAACGTTAATGGAGGATTCCAAAACTCTTTCGGCATTGTACAAAATGTAACATGGCCTTCTCATCGTAGCAGTCATATCCTAGATCTAATTTTAACAGTAGGTACTAACGTTAATGGGGGATGGGAAAGACTGATGAAAGAACTGACCTAGTAAGCTATTCATTCAAAGCAATTTTTCATGCGATCAAATGTTTGGCAAAGGGTAATTCAGGACAACCATAAAACTTTGTGTACTCTGTATTATTATCTTGAATACAATCAATGTTTCACATTTTCATTCCTTTATAAAGCAATAAATATGGATGGCCTGTTGGACATCATTCTTGTATGTGCAAAATATTTGATCTGTTGTGAATTATGAATTTGCCATTAATCCATTTTATAAAGTAAACACCATATAGTTTTTTTGGTCATAAAAACCTTTCTTTATAGAAACATTAATTTGTTTCATCTGGAAACTCACTAATCTTCCTATGGATGTTGTCAGTCACTTTCACTTTCATTATCTAAATAATACAAAGGAGCGGTTTGTTTTTTCCTCTCACCATCAGTACAATTTAATAAAGAATCTCCTTCCACTGGCTGCTTTAGTAGATGTACTTTTGTTTGATGCATTTCTTAGGTGTTTTTACATGTGGGCCATTCTCTGAACACCTTCAGTACAGAAGATGCGATGGCGTGGCGGTACGTGTTGTGTTGATGAGCACATTTCAGGGTCGCTGCCGGGTTTGCACTGGGTCTGACGGCCTAAACTACCCGTCTACAGGAATGACACACAAGCAGTTCTTTGTTTTCACACATGCACAATGCAATATTAAATTAAGACCAAATTAAGTAAAGTGACATTTAGGCTCACATATGACATCCTTTAAATATGTTCCATATAGATATTGCTGAAATGAACAGACTAAGAAGTACAGAGAAGACGCTTACAGTAGAGAAAAAGGAGATATAGGGAACAGCTGGTTTGCCTATATGTCAATAGAGGTTGACGGACAACCTTCCTATATTCAGTTCCCTATTTTAAACAGACATACAGTTTCCTTGTATGGGACTTTGGTTGTCACCTATTAACTACAGTTGAGGACGATATTATTAGCCCCCTTACAAAATAGTCCTTGTTTTCTAAATATTTTCCAAGTGATATTAACCAGAGCAAAATAAACTGAACACAGCTTTTTTAGACATCATAGTTTTATTTTGGATGCTTACACTATTTTATATTCCACTCAGAAATGAAGATATTACACAAAACACAAAAACTATCAGGGTCAAAATTATTAGCCCCCCACATCCTAATAGTCAATTGTGTATCCTTTTTGCTGGATTACTGCCTGCAGACATTTGTTGTAGTTTACAACAAGTCTCTCACACTTCATTCGAGGAATACTGGCCCATTCTTCTTTGGCAAATCTCTCAAGTTCCTCTAGATTCGATGGTTGTCTGGCATGGACATTTTTCTTTAGGTCACCCCACAGATTTTCTATTGGATTTAAGTCAGGGCTTTGTGCAGGCCATTCAATGACATTCACTTTGGTCGTCTGGAGATAGTTCTTCACCAAGAGGGATGTGTGTTTAGGATCATTGTCATGTTGGAAAATGAAGTGACGTCTCAGACCCAGTTTCAC
>JAOYMR010000005.1:15312849-15326094 GCA_025802075.1 Tenebrosternarchus preto
TCAAAAAAACACTATCATAAGTGATATCTCATGGACAATGTTGAATGGATGTGTGTGTTCCACAGAAGTCTTTCTAATACAGTAATGGGAAGCAGAACAGTTTAGCTACCAACATTTACGATACCTATTAAAAAAAAAACAGTTCACTAGAAAATCTTTCCATTCACCACATTAGTACTTGTTGGTAGATTACAGTACATTTTCTTGCCACCATAAACAAACAAACAAACAAATCAAATTAAATAAAATTCCAAACCCTTCAGTAGTGAAAATACTGTGTATATTGCACATATAATACTGTGGTTAGTGACTTAAAAATCTTGTGTACAAACAAATACAACATAGTTATTTATTAAATAGGGAAGTGACTTTATACTGGAGGATTTGTGTCCGATACTTAACAGTAACAAACATCTGTATATTTGACCCTTTCCTCTGTTTGCTTACAAATGTAATAGTGATTTCTAGATTTAATGGAGACCCCAAAACAAATCTATAAAAACTGATTTGATTTAGTTTAAAGATAAATACTCTTTCCTTCCTCCTTTCCTTATTAGAACAGACCATGACGAGGAGCTGTTTACCTGAAACTCTCTTTATTATGAAGTTTATATAATGAGGAGCTGTTTACCTGAAACTCTCTTTATATTGAACATGCAAACGTCCTCTGGTCCTTGGCTGTGGGCTTCAGTATTAAGCAGTAACCACTTTCTAACTCCCAGCAATGTGCTGAAATGCTTTTTACTGACGTCCACCTGTGTTATGCCCAGCAGGAAGCCTTTGATGACTGCCTGGCTGAAGCCAGGTTTGGACGCAGGACTGAACTCTGACCTGAAAGGCCACGTTTTGGAGGTTGCTAGGGGCGACATGCAAGCAGTGAGAGCAGATCCTGATGCGCTGTGGTTGTTTCCTCGTTTTGGTCTGGGTTCGATCAGATACGCAGCAAAGCGGCTCCTCTGGTCAAATCTTCCGGTTCTTGGTTTTGGAGGCGATCTCCTTCTCTGTAGCCAAACAACGCACCCCCTCCATCAGCATGGGGGTCCCGTGATGTGGGTCTGGGCAGAGCAGGTGCAGACAGAGTCAGAGCACAAGGAAGCTGATTCCATCCTTAAAACACTGGCAGAGGACACAGGCTATCAGGCAGAAATTCCAGCCTATTGAAACTCTCTCTGCAGAAGTGGCTCACTCTGATTTTCGGCTAATAACTGCCTCTGATGTGTCTTTGAGAGCTTTGATTCATGCAGACAGATAATCTAATCACAGATACACCTAATCTTCCTTTGAATAGCAAGGCTAGAAAATATATCATGATAAATCGACAAGTTCCTCCATCAGCCACTAGGAGGTGATGTTGTCTCATTCACTCAGACATGAGCTGCTTTGGGTGATATTTTGTAGCTAAGCACTGTACTTCCAAGACATCTGCCAATTGTGGCTGAAGCCCAAATGTGAATCAGGATTGTTAAGAATTTTGTCAGATGAATAACCAGGCATTGAATTCCCAGTTGGCACACACAAACACACACATGTGTGTAGTGTGTGTTTGTGTGTGTGTGTGTGTGTGTGTGTGACTCACCCATCACTCTGGCCTGCAGTCTGACTTTAACACTGCTGTCCCGCCTGCTCCGGTTGACCAGTGTGAGCTCCTCCTGGACCACTCCTTCCTGCTGCGCACTGTACTCACACACAACCTTCACTCCCCCTAGAGAGGAGGAGGGAGTAAGGGGGAGGAAGCAAGGGGAGGGAGCAAGGGGAGGGAGCAATGGGAGGGAGCAAGGGAAGGGAGCAAGGGGAGGGAGCAAGGGGAGGGAAGGAGAACAGAAGATGTAGTACCTTATCATTGATGGTATTAACCTCTTAAACTCTAGGGTTGTTGTTTAGCTGTTTATTTTAAGCCATACACTTTAATGGCTAATGGGAATTATTTAGTAACGACATTGAAATTTATTTGAAAAAGTATGGATCTGCCAGAGTAGAGAAAATTAGGATCTACTGTCAGGTTAATAAAAGAAAAGACATGTCATCTCTCTCTCTTTAAAAAGTACTACCTAACAGAAAACCAGGCCACACGTTTTGACAATAACGATGGAATTAATGCTCCTGCACTGCCATTTGGTTCTCAGCTGGAGGTCTGGACTACACAAGATTTTACACCCACACAGACAGAAGAGGAGTATTTACACATATGACTGTTTACACCCACACAGACAGAAGAGGAGTATTTACAAATGACTGTTTACACTCACACAGACAGAAGTGAAGCATTTACACATATGATTTTAGGTCTACATTAATGTGACACTGGTGTCCAAATTATTGCTCATGTATTGACACCTAAACATGCATAAACAAAAGATATCTCAAAGATTCTCTCAAAGATTATCTCAAAGAGTTTTAAGATTCAGTTACTTAATTAGTAGTGGCCATTTGAAAAGAAATCGAAAATACTTACTGCACCTTTAATCAAGACAAAATTCCTTGACACCTAAAAATTATTTAAAGACATATAAAATCATCAATGCTGGAGAAATATTAATAGTGTGCTGCATTAAAACTAGGTAAAATGACTGCTAGGTTAAATCACTGTGCAGTTTGAATCAGACTACGCTAATTTCTCATTTTTGTCATTGCAGTGCTCAAGGCACTAAACTGTCATTTCCGTCATCGTGTCAGTTCTGACACTGACGTTTCAAATCTAAGGTTTGTGGTTTAGTGTTCTACACTATAATCTGTGACATAAAGGGTTTTGGTAGTAAAACCACAACTGCAGCCTCTCAAACTGAATGTTCTACAAAAGGACTTGATTTCGTCAAGCTAATGACAGTGACGTTGACAGTGAGAGTTTGACGTTTGCTGCTAGTGAACTGAAGTTCAGTGCTGGTGTTGGACAGCATTTGTCAATTTATTTATGTGTTTATTTCTGTTGATTTGTTTAATTTCTTCTGTAATAGTTATTTAGCCTGGCTTAGCCTGGGCTGACATGAGGAAGTGCACCTTCAGGACGCGGCGTGATGCGGGTGGCGCGGAGGCGGGGCTTGGGCGTGGTCCGCAGTGCTGGAGAGAGCGAGGTGTCTTTGCCCAGACTGGGGATTTGTGGGATGGAGAAGATGATCTCGTATTTATGCTGACTTCTGAGGAACCCTGCCTACACACACGGAATTCCACTCACTGCTATGTATTATCAGCAAAGTCATGGAATTCACCTAGAAATAATACTTTACTTATGTAGCATTTATATTAATTATTTATATTTATATAAAAATACTTCTATAACATTTCACTAGAATCTCACTGAAAGTATTTAGTATTAAATTCTCTGTGTTTTTATCCTGGTTTAAAAAGATACATGTAGTCAATGTAATACAGAGGTATAGATCTGCATCAGTTGTAGATCATATCCGCAACCAAAAAAACCCCAAAACGTTTGCTCCGCCCTCACTTTGACCATGTAGACTCCATCTGCTTCTGCTACAGCAGTGATGACCTTGTCCTGCTGCGTGACATCACAGGGGTCACTGAGAGCATCCTCCACCGCATCGTCAGGGAAACGCACGCCTCCGCCCTTTGATGTCGAGCCTTTTGGAGCGAGGGAAGGTGGGAGGAACAGTGGAGAGAGAGTGAAAATGCATAATCACAGAGAGAGAGAGAGAGAGAGAGAGAGAGAGAGAGAGAGAGAATGAGAGAAGGCATAATGAGAGAAAAAGAGTGAGTGAGTGAGTGAGTGAGTGAGTGAGTGAGTGAGTGAGTGAGTGAGTGAGTGAGTGATAAAGGCGTAATCACAGAGAGAGAGATGCTGGAATAGGGACTCCTGCAGAGATGATAATACACAAATGTACTGTACACTATGTGGGAGACAGAGAGAGACCCAGACAAGAGAACGTGTGTGTGAGTGAGAGAGACAGAGAAAGAGTGATGGAGAATGTATAAGAATGTGTGTATGTTTGTGGTTTGTGTGTGTATGTGTTTGCACATGTACTGTTATTACCAGAGGGTTAAGTTCAGTACAGCATCTACACTACACATGCAGTTGAGAGATATAAAAGTTCAAATGGATTTTAACACAACATGAAGAATTAGATGCACATATTTCCGTCATCTAGATATAAACACACACACTGGCACAAACACAGTGAAAAGTGTTCAGAACTTCCCCTATTTTTGCCACTATTTTTGCATGCACACACACTCAGTCACCACCACACTGACTTTTCCTTCTGGTTGCCATGTCAACAAAAGCCCAGGATGAGATGCAGCATCAGTCGGACAGCACCTCTGGCTTACGGTTCGCCGTGCATCCCCTGCCATCGGAGAAAGAGAGAGTTCACTTTCAGTGGATCCGTCTCCATCTCCAAGGGCTTCCTCCTGAAAATTACAGCTCAAAGCTGGCACGTAACACACTGGCTGAGTTAACAGGTCCCTTGAACACCCAGGAACACACACTGTACTCTTCTACCACGTTCTGACTGTGTTAAGAGAACGTTGTGAACTTCAGCGTCATCATAACGCTGTGGAGCAGTGAATATTAAACCATCTTTTACATATAATACTACCCAACTCTGCAAAACCTGGAAGTAATTGGAATTGGAATATTAATTAGTTATATGGAATGTTAATTAGTTATATAAAAAACATGTTGGAATCCCTCTGGGGAATAATTCAGAATTAAATTTGGGAGCATCAGCAAATGAGTCCGTGTGTTTAACTATCTTAGATTGCTTTGGGCTTTGGGATTTATACGTGTTTTAATGATAGACCAGTTGTGCCTAGAAAACCTATACAAAATGACAGTATGGCTTCCGTCCGGATTAAAGAGTCTGATTCATTAGCATACGTTTGTGGTGATCACGTTCGGGTTTCCCTTGACCGCATTAAAAGACAGGTGTAAACACAATCAGCAGGTGTTGTAATCGGATACATCAAACCACAGTCGCAACCAGAAATACTGGCTGACTATATAAATTACATCAGGTGCCGAACAAAGCCTTTTCCTGCTTTGTTGCCTGTTGTAGAGGAATTATTCCTCTGACAGTGTATAATAAACTGGTAGTAGCCCGTGAGCATCCATGTTTACAAAAGGCTTCAAGAAGTAAAAGGCAAACGATGTCTGGATCGGCGCTTTTTACGCGGGAAAGTAAAATCGGATTTCATCTGGTCACTCTGGAGGTCTAATTTTAATGAAAGATCCGGCAAAGGTATATCCATACAATGCGGATATGAAACATGAGTTACTGCAAGGTATAAATGCTTAAATAAACCGTATCTTTCACGTCAATAAGAAACGTTGTTTCTGCCGTTTAACGGGGACTGAAGTTCATCGTTCAAATCTGTTCTGACATGCTGAAGGAATAAGATTTCCCCACTGACTAAAAGTAGTGGAAGGGATGCCGTGTAGTTTAACATCTAACGGCAGGCATCCAAGTGGTTTGACACATAGAACAGCAACAATGAGGTCAAGCATCTTCATGAATAATTCATACATTTGAAGAAATGCCGCAGTAACTTTAGTTAGATGATGTTGATGATTGTTGTCGTTGTTACAGTAACGCTACTTGTTGTAAAAATCAAACGGCTTGTGTTTGAATGCCAGCGTCCCGCACAGCGACGTCCTGAAGAACAGCTGCAGAGGAGCAACGGGACATCAGAAGAACAGTTGGCGTTGGCGTACCGCGTGCCAGCACGGGCGTAACCAGTCTGATTATAACACCACTTATCTGATGTAATGTCATCCGCGCTTATTCCATTTCAATACCGAATGTTATCACGCGTGTTTGAAAAAAATACCCAGTGATGCATTTTAATAAAACACTGCGTTTGACTTGCTAAAACGCCATTGTAGAGTCAAACAAATTAAAACGATATACGACCTGGGCTTGTTCGCCGTTATTGAACTTCAAAAACACGTTCCGTTTGTCGTGACGCAACGTGCAGCTTTAATAAACGACCCAGAGGGTAATTCTGTCTATCCCGTATCCATACACATCTATTACTGATGACACGTAGGTTACGTAAGTGACTTTATACAAAAGATCAGAACGGTCAAAGACGCACTTACTTTGATCCGTGAAAAGGAGGAAGGAGCTTTATCCCCCGTGCTCGGTCGATCATACGTCGGCGTCTCCGTCCTGCACGCACGGTATACAGAATCTGTGACGCGTTGAACGGTGACGGGGATTAGGCTCAACTATTGGTCACGGGGGTCCAGAGAGCGCTCACATAACTATAACTATACCACACCCTAAATGTAAGCAATTGGTTTCTTGACAAGATGTTACATGTATGAGAATATACGATTTGTAACAGGAAGATGTACTCAGTGTGGTGGTGTTAAATGCCAGCAACGTTTTTAATCCACTGTACCACCAAATGTTACCAGATCTTCATTAAACGTTTTCTTTCTTCAACTACATACATTTTTTGCCGCACACATAGCAGCATCACAAGTGTTGAAACAGAAACTGTACGTACAAGAACTGTGAACTTATACTGATTTCAGATGTACCCTAGGGGTGTAAACTAACACGAACGACTAAGTAGACCTAACTCATTTTCTTTTTAAGTCTATATTGAGATTTTTTTTTTTATCCCTACACATTTAAGTCTCTTTATTTTTCCAAAACCAATCTTAAGAAAGATATATATATATTTTTTTATTTTACTGTCATGTTTATTATTATTTGTTTTTACTAAAAAAATATATTTTGAAGGAATGTTTAGGGCAGCTCACCCTTGTCTTCAGGGGGGTAAACAACACTCAATAGCATGTGAAGTGAAAAAAGGGTGTTTGCCTACTAAATAAAATTAAATACAAATTTAATGAAACATCTTAAACTGTATTAAAAAGTATTAAAAGTATTAAATCTGTAGGCACCAGTCCTAAAATGCTACATGAACACTTGAGTCCTTAATTGGATATTTGCCCTTAGAGGGGGATTTTGCCCCAGAAACAAGGGTGTTTGCCTCCATTATTGGCTTTTGTCTCATATTAAGTAACAAACTGTATTTCATCTCTCATACATCACAAGCTTTGACACGTCACACACAATTCATGATCATCGTCGTCTTACGGTAAAAGGTTGTGCAGTAAACACTGAACAAGTCACACACACACACACACACACACACACACACACACTAAAGATAGGCAGTTGTAAGA
This sequence comes from Tenebrosternarchus preto, assembly GCA_025802075.1. Taxonomy (NCBI): domain Eukaryota; kingdom Metazoa; phylum Chordata; class Actinopteri; order Gymnotiformes; family Apteronotidae; genus Tenebrosternarchus; species Tenebrosternarchus preto. The sequence continues at coordinate 15,320,003 of JAOYMR010000005.1, forward strand.
TGCCAGATTTCCCATAAAAAAACTCCATAAACAGCTACACAGAAAATAAACCTTTTTTTCACATTCTAGAAACAATCTGTCCAAACAGTCCCCAAGATGCTTTAGGTTCCTGAGAACAGTTTTGTTCAGATGTTCTTCAGTTAGCTGGGTTCACAGGACATATGATGAGAGGACCATTGTTTTTGCCTGATTTGTTAGTGCAGGGGCTGAAGAACGGAAGTAAAACATCAGTAAAGGTGTCAGTGTAAGTGAAAATGTGTGTCTTGGTATCTGCGTTATAAAACGACACTTGGCCCCTCTCATAGTCAACGTAGACGCCGATCTTCTGAGGTTTGGGGTTTAGAGATATCGGTGTTGATGGATCAGTGCGGAAGGCGTATTCATGTTTGTCACGTAAACTCAGAAACCAGTAGCCATTGGCTGGGCAGACTGCGATCTTCCCTTTTCGGTTGATAGAACGACTGGCCACGCCCAAATCCCAGTCTGTTTTCCCGCCCACTTGGACCTCCCAGTAGTGGCGTCCCGAGTTGAAGCCCTGCTGGCCCAGTACACAAACCACACGGTTGAAGCGCTGGGGCGTGTCAGTCACAGCATAGTAACGGTCGCTACAGTACACCTGCTTACAGTCGTCTGAGATCACCAGTCGTGGGTGGGCGGAGTCTCGATCCAGAGTCACGCCCACTAAGGAAAAGAAGGTGGAGTTAGATGTGTTGCTCAGCAAAGCCAGAAAAAATGTACATTCTTTGGTGATAAAAGTATCTGGAAAATTTTACATTTCATAGAAAAAATTAAATAATGGAAAGAACTCTTACATTCATATTCTTGCACTTTCGGCATCTCTACAAGCAAGAAAACAGATAAGAGAAGCATTAGTTAAAAGATGATTATAGATCACCTCTACCCAGCGCTGCTGCCACGTAAGCAAACTCCCTGCAAAACTGTATCGAGTCACCCGGGAAGGTGAAATGTACATGTACACACACGCAGAGTTTAAATGCTATGGGAGGTTCAGCTGACTTGACTTCTGCTTTAGAACTAAGGGTTCTAGAACTAAGGGTTCCTCTCTTTGCTAATCCAGTGCACTTCACCCAACGGATCATGAGAAACGGACAGAACGTACTTGGCTGCTGCTGTCCAGGTGAGTTCATGTCTGAGTGCACACCTGTTGAACACAAGAAGACATTGTGTGTTGACTGTGTGGTCAAACAGCATTACTGTTTGGTGAGGTAAGAAAACGTTCACTTAGTAGTTAGTATTGATTTAGTCAGTATTGATTCAGCCATCATTACTAATGTTATACTTCTAGCCTTGGTCACTCAGAAAGTGTCATTCAAGTTTTACTATATGTAAAAAGCCAGAAAAGCATTTGGTGCCCTTCTAACTCACAGGTCTGCGGTAGGCCTTTGAGCAGCTCCTGCAGGTTCTCGACCATGTGAGTGACATTCCTCAGGACTGCTCCTGCAGTAGGGTCAGGAGTCAAGGTCACGGCTTCCCAGGACTTCATCTGAGGAACACTACAGAGCGATGGATAGGTCTGCAGAGAGAGAGAGAGAGAGAGAGAGAGAAATGGTGCTCAGTACGGGAAATGAAATATATTAAACATTAACTCTACAAGTGTTGTAAAGCAGAATTCTAAAAGCAGCAGGTAATAGTCTGAGTGGGAAACACTTAAATAAATCAAGAGATTGATGTGTATTGCAGAAAAAATGTTAGGAAGTGGTTTTGTAGTAATGGAAGGAAGCAGAAGCTTCCACAGTGATTAATCCAGCGGTTCTTATGACAGATTTGTCAGTGGCATTAGAGTTTACAGATTTAAAGCACAATAATATAGGTCTTTTATAGTAAAAGTCCTTTCTATTGTTATATTTTTTCTATGAAATGTAAACCCCATATAAAGCACAATAAGAGAGTAACAATATATCTGAAATTATCATATATCTGAATTTTTTGAAGTGTAACCACAGTGGTCGAAACAAGCGAAGCATACAGAGGTCTAACAGAGGAAAGGAATTATGAGAACATGGAAGGAAATGATTCTGCACAGATCAAAAGAGAAAATTCTTTTATCCTTTTATTAGTATTTTTCACATGCCTTGGTTTGGGAGAGGAGGGTGAGTGAATAAATTAAAACTGAGTGAATAAATTAAAACATTATAAACTTTGCAGAGGCATTTGAACTTTAAATGTAATGAAAGTTGTCTTACATATTATATATTTTTACATATATTTAAATATATATTATTAACATACTACAACATTTTCATTACTATATATTACTAATACTTGTCAGGAAGAAGAGAAAACCATGACGTCTTCATTGTGCGAGTCAGAACAGGACAAGAGTTTGTGTTGCTGTTTTAAGCAAAGGCACTTTTACCTTGAAGAAGCTCAAGTGATCGCTGGAACGGATGAGCTGGGTGAGGGTGGTGCTCCTCTTCCTCAGCTCGGTGATCTCCATCTGCAGCTCCTGGAGGAGGCCCTGAGAGCGGAGCTCTGCGGCTACTCGTCCCACCTCCACCACCTCCAGCAGTTCTGCCTGCGCCCTCTCCACCGCACTGACCAGAACACGGAACATGCTCAGGGTGACCTCCACCTCCTGCTGTGCATTTGCCTGATGGAGGAAAGGAGGGAGAGACGAAGAGAGAGAGAGAACAAGAAAGATGGAGTAAGAGACATGTAGAGAGAGTATTTTACAGTATTTTGCAGTATTTTACTCTAATCCCCTATGACCCAAGCTTCAGCAATACAATGTAGCACTGGACGTTGGCCAGTAAAGCACCTTGAATTGAATTGAGAGAGAAATGGAGACAGAGGAGGAAAAAGAGAGGAGGAATGAATTTGAAAAAAAATGTTTAAAGATATGAGATGAAAAATAAGAAAATTAGAAACCAAAGAGTTTGAAAAAGGTTTCAGAACTGACAAAAAAAAACCCATTGTCTAATTTTCTTAACATTTTCAAGCTGGGCTTTTGCCACGTGGTCACCTGAATTTCAGCCAGTGAAGATTGAATGTCCTCAATCTTCTTTTCTCTGGCAGCAATTAATCCCTGCACCTCCGAGTCCACAATCCCTAGCTGTGCCTGAGAGCCAAAGAAGGGCGGATGATTCGTTCAGTCCTACGCAGCACACGCTCTCTCCTACCACACAAACTCTGCAGGAATATCACAGCTACTCACCAAACACCAGCACGGACACCTGCGCCTGAACAACACGCACCGCTCACCTTTCTAATGTTCATTTCTCGCGAGGCCGGCACCACTGCGTGTCCACGGTGTTCCACCTGCACGCACCCAGCGCACACGCACACCTGCTCACTCTTGCAGAACATGTCCAGGATGAGTCCGTGCACAGGGCACTGTGGGCCTCCCCCGCTGAACGCACTAGCACTGTGCCTCCTCAGGGTGGCGCCGTACGCCGGCGGAGGCGGCGGGAGCAACGGAGGCGATGGCTGCGATTCCAACAGGTCCCCGCTGGACGATGCTCTCTGGAAGCGGCTTTTCATCTCGGTCAGGAGACTGTCGGGCAGCTCGCCGGGCCGGGCCGGGCCCCGCGACCTCTGACCTGGGCTGGGGGAGAGCGGGGGGGAGAGCGGAGGGGTGGAAGCGGCGCCCACGGCCACCGCGCTTCCTGCCATGCTCTTGAAGCGCTCCGTGATCTCCTTGAGCGTGTGGTTGACGTGCAGCTCAGGGCGTTTGCGGTAGTTCTCCTTGCAGAGCGGACAGAGCCACGCCCTACTCCGGCCGTCCCAGTACGACGTGATGCAAGCCAGACAGAAGCTGTGGCCACATGGTGTTGAAACTGGGTTTGTGAAGATGTCCAGGCAGATGGAACAGGCGAACTGCTCTTCTGACAGGAATTCCACAGGAGTGGACATCATGGTGCTTGTGGGTACAAGCTGGGTAACTACAGGGTAGAAGCACAAAATAAGGAGAAATAGGAGTTAATCAACAACAAACACCTTTGGGGTGGTTTATATACACACCATGAGTGTTAATTCAGTGTTTTTCCTGAATATTTGCTGAGTCAGATGATCTAGGCTTGATCAACCACATTCTGCATCTCTGACCGTCATTGCCTTGTTCATGACATCAATCTGGTTTTGAAAACAATTTCCAGATTCAGTAGGTCCACAAACCATTTTACCCTGTTCTCACTGTGATTTCAGAGATGTTGACAGAGACCCTAACTTTATTTAAGAAGTGTAGGCTCTTCAGGACCTGTCCTGACCTTGAGTTTATTTAATGTGGTGTCTACACCCAGCAGGCATTTAACTCCAGCCAGAAGAGTCTGGCTTGCCTTGTGTTTGAGGGCGCTTTTCATTTTCATGGTGTTTGTTTGTTTTTGGCTGTAATAAGAATCCAGGATCCAGGTGAGTAAACAGGTGAAATGTGACACATTCCATGTATTCAAGTGTCAAAGCATTAAGATTCACAAGATACAAAAATGGTTTTTCAGAGTTTCATAAAGGTAGGAAATTCTGGAATGCAGCCAGACCTGCCAGAAACCCTGCATACAATAGATCCAAGGACTGATATATGACCAGTCCTACCACCAACCTTTCAGTAGCTACATTTAAAGAGGCAAGTGGAAAACTGGTTTCAGATCAGTAAGTGGTGATCACTTAACTTGTTGGTTTCCAAAGTGAGATAAAAAAAAAAAGAAAAGTCATGAATTCTATGGTACAACAGGTCTGAATTCAGCCAATGAACAAAACTTTAGTACAAAGTTTCAGAAGGATAGACTTACCTGTACGTGTGTTCACTTCCAACAGGCTAACACTCAGACACTCTTATAATTACGTCGTCCTACTTACTCTCTCTCACTCTTGCTCTCCTTCACTGTCTGTCTGTCTGTCCCTCTATCTTTTTTTTAAAGTGCTGAGAAATGGTACCCAACATTTGTATCTGTCCCTTTCATTTACTTTCTCCCCAGTCTCTGAAAGCCTCTCTTTCTCGCTCTTCCTGTGTAGCTAGCAGCTATCTTTGTTGTTGCTCTCGTGGAAGGTCTGTTCTGGAAGTGCTTGGCGTGTTTTTAAGAGCTTAGTAAAGATCTCATGAAGGAGGGTGTGACTACATACCTCCGCACACTGTGCTGGAACACACACAGCTGGCTGCCAATCTAACGAGTTAGACAGGTAAAACCATTCATGGGCATTTTAATGATCCTCTCTTTTTCCCTGTCTGAGTATGTGTATCTCTTACTTTTTAATTGGTTATTTTTTAATTGTACTTCCTGTTATCTGTCTGGTTAAACTTCTAGGGATCATTATTCCTGTCAGCCATAATGAAGGATTGTGTGTCAAAATGCGTCAGTCTAAAGTAAAACTGGATTTCTCTCGAACCATCGAGTGTTGCTGGTTTCTACAGTTTTGCCAAAGCACTTTCTTGGACAGTTTCACCAGATCACTATTATATGACTACATAGCAGCGCAACAGCATTAATAAGACCCATTAGTTGTGTTACTTTAGATGTGCCTTTGAAAGCCTTACACCTGAGCTGTGCACAGGGAGCAAGCCCTAGGGCTGATGTTATAGTAGATTCCTTCAGAATTTTCACCATTTACAATTTGAAAAGAGGGCGTACAGTAGCTACTGAGAAAGGAACTGTTATTTCATTCATAGTAACCAATGAACTGATGTTTAAATTCTACAGAATGTGTACTCTTACTAATGAGTTATGAGTGTCTTGTCTACAAGGGTATGAGTGTGTGTGTGTCTTACCACTAAAGCTCTGAACTGAAGGCTTATCTTAGCCCTACTCTGGATTTCCAACTGTTACACAAACGGGGAGGTACCGTTTCTGTCACTGTCGCAATCACCCCTGTCTTTCTGACTAGAACATTCCAGATGTGAAGGCATAGTCTCGATGACGTGTTGTAAAGCTATTCGTCCAAACTCTGCCTGCTGGAGATCGTCGAGGTGTCCGCGCTGGTTTACGAAGACCCTGGAGCCGTGAAGAGTCCAAGTCTCTGTGCTGGTGGAAGGAACTCGGGTAGGGAGCTTCATGAATGGTATAGAGTGCCGTCTTGAGCGCCATGCCGAGTGGACAGAAGGATCCTGTACGTCTTGAAAGTTGCTGGAAATGCAGACTAAA
>JAOYMR010000005.1:15326742-15338963 GCA_025802075.1 Tenebrosternarchus preto
GCGTGCGAAGGAAAAGGCAGGGTGGCAAGAGCACGAAAACCACAGCGAGGACCAGTTAGCACGTTTAATACATTCAAACACCGACAACGGACATTATGCATACACACGATTAAAAACACGCGTAAACACACAAGGAACACGTAACACTAAATACACTGAGACGAGAGACAGGTGAGATGGAACGCACGGACGTGCGCGCACACACACACACGCCCTCGAGGGAGGAGTCAGGGGTGGCCACCGTGACAGTGTCTTGCCTGTGCTGACAGTTGGTTCCAAGGACCTCAGAGTTTTCAGTGGTACAGAGTTAATCCTCTCTCAGCCTCACATTTTCCTATTGCATGTTTTCTGAATTTAAACCGTCTGTAAGGTCACTAGGAGTTTTGTTTTTCTTCTTTGGACTCACTTTCGATTAAACGTAGTCCATGACAGAACATTTATCAGGAATAGCTTAGTTCATTAAGTAAAGATTAAGGCTTGGCTTCTTAGCACATATAACTTAGACAAAGTACGCAAGCAGGCAAGGATTTGATTAGTATGTCTGCATGGTATTCAGGCAGGTGTTGCGGACTAACAGTACAGCCGTGGGGGGGCGGGGCTATGGGGTGGCTCCGCCCCTACCACCCTATCAATAGAAATGAGCATATGAACATACACCAAAAACCAAAAACAGGTAAAAGTAAACTATCATTTAATTTCCTTTAAAGTTTTTTTTAAACCAACAGCTCTAGACAACATCTTGCCCAGACCTTTCTGAATTCACACAAAAGCAAAGAACAGAGGCTGAATGTCACCAGTGTCACTACCACTAATTAAATTAGATGTAGTCTAGATATAGTTAAATGTAGTTTAGATGTAGATGTACAGTTTGTACAATCGTCAAAGGAAGATTAAACATCAAACTTGATCACAACATTTATAATAATAGATACAGAATAATTTGTTAACCTGTGGAGTGAGTTTACACAGAAACAGATCACATTACATTAGCATGAAAGGTGTGTGGCACTGAAAACAGATTATTAAATGTGCTGAATTTCTAATTTAGGTAAGATTATTTCTGAAGGCAAAAGTTAAAGATGGCATAGTACCAAATGTGCTAATGCATCAAAGAGCAACCAACAACTCAGAGACCACAATTTTAACACATACTATGAAAACATGGGATGCTAATACAGTGAGCTAAGGGCTAATATGGTGAATTAACACAGATACAAGTATGTTGAAAAGTCATTAAATACTCACACAATCTGTAACCGTGTTTTTACCGTCACCAAAACGTGGGTCAGCATGAACATCTGGACGTAACGCAGGAAAATGTAACAGCTAATATTTAGGCTGTTTATGTATTAACTACACACTGCACGCATCGCCTAAAGCTCGTGTTTGTATATAGGTGTTACAGACATAAAGTGAGGTCCAGTTATTTACATTAGCATTTATTCTCTCTTGGCTTCAGAGGGAATGTGTGCGGTAACTAAATCTTCCCGGCCTTGCGGAGGTACAGGAGGGGCTGAACGAAGGTGCCCAGGAAACACACATTTATGAAGATGACCAGCAGGTTCCCCCTGAGCACTCGGTCAGGGATTAAGTGCTTGATGGAAGCAATTACAAACAAAGGCAGGTAGTTGAGCAGCAGTTTGGCCTGCATCAGGGAGATGACGACAAACGCCCTTCTCTTTATACCACATTGGTCCCTGTTGCCCTCCTGCCCTCCCCAGTCGTCTCCCGGCCCGGAGCGCTTCAGCGCCGCCAGGACGGACAGGTTGCAGAACAGCTGCACGGAAATGACCAGGAGCAGGACTGTCACGAGCGGTAAAGTGGTGCTGAGGAAGTTCTCCACCAGCCGAAAAACCAGAGCCACCATCCACAGCAGCAGCAACAGGCCAGCCTGCTTGCACCTGTGAGGGCGGAGCTTCAGGTAGAGGACGGGCCGCACCACAGCCAGGTAGTGCTCCACACACACGCAGCACTGAAACAGAGGCTGGCTGAAGAGGTTAAGCTTGCAGAAGAAGAGAAGAAATCTGTTCCACTGATTTAAAGGAAATGCTATGTAACTAAAACATGAGATGAGACATATGAGCACGCTGACCTGGTCCGTACAGTAAAGATTCAGCGTGAAGATTTGATTTTCCACGGAAACACGAGAGCCGAGTGTTTTCAGCCACACGACCCATAAGCCACAGAGGAGAGTCAGCATCCAGTTTAACAAGCCAAGAACTAGAATCAGTACGACCCAGAAATTCCACGGGCATGTTGAACACAGGACGCTAGTAGCGTTGAAGGATGTGACGTTCTCCATCATTTTGATCTGCAGTGCACATGTTAAATGGTCCTTCATAATTAACCAGGTTAATTTAGTGCACTTTTAATGAGACTGAACGAAAGGAATTCAAAATGGCTCAGAGTAATACATGTCCAGTATAGATTCATGCCATGTAGAAACTAAAAATATGTATCATCTAGACTTTTAACCCTTACATGACAAACATTTACTAGAACAGAGTGCTTGATTTCAGTTCCTCAGAAATAAATTCCCTTTCATGAATCAAAAAATGATGGAATATTAAAAATAAATCTCTGACTCACCTGCTACAGAACATTTCTATCTGCTTATAAGCATTTAATATTGAGGATAACAAAGTGAAAAGAAATATTTCTTACTTAGCACTTGTGCATTACAGCAAACAAACTTCTACTGCGTGTAATAAATCTGTGCACCATGTGTGTCCGTCCACAGAATCTTCTTCCTGGAAATCAGAAGGATCAACCATGCAGAGACAGAAACAAAAACTGACTGCATCCAAAAATCTAAAAGACTGTCAAAGTAAATAAAACTACATAAACATCAAAATACAACCAAATAAAAACATTTGAAATGAAAAGGCCAAACACATTAAATCCAGCAATCATTACGGCTCCATCTACAACTCCCAGCAGTAGCAGCTGCTTCTCAGTTTCCAGCTCATGAAGGTCATGTGTCCAAGGTTTCATACAATCAAAACCTTTGCTGGTTTTCTCTTTTCCATTTTTCGCCCTACAGGTGCATCGTATCTAGACGATCTAGACAAAAGGATTTCCAAAGGAGCTTGATTGATGCCAATAATCACGTGCCACTTGTGAATTTTTGGATCTATTTAAAGGATAATCTGACTGGATGAGCACAGATAAACCAGTGAGGAATCAGAGTTTCTGATGTTGGTATTTCATCTTCTCTAAGACACCCTTGGTCATCTATATCTGTTGTACTGATTATTACAGTTTTAAAATACTCTGTCTGATTAAATACTCTGTCTTTGTTGTGAATATAAAACATTCATTATATCCATTACAGTGTATATAAACAGAAAAGCCAAATTCATGTAAACATAAGCATGCAGTATATCTCATATATAAACTCATATATAAACTCAGTATATCTAATATATAAACTCATATATAGTCAGTATATCTAATATATAAACTCATATATAAAGTCAGTATATCTAATATATAAACTCATATATAGTCAGTATATCTAATATATAAACTCATATATAAACTCATATATAAAGTCAGTATATCTAATATATAAACTCATATATAAACTCATATATAAACTCATATATAAACTCAGTATATCTAATATATAAACTCATAAATAGATATTAAAAGGTACCTTAATTTTTCCACTGATCATACAAACAAAGAAGCCAGGAGTTGAATTACATCCATCAACAAAACAATTCAGTCCAAAAGGACAGCAGACAAAAACCTGAAGAATAATGACTCTTCTCCCCTTTAACACGTCCTCACGTCTGCATGTCCAGCTGGGTCTTTGTGGACGCTCCTGATTTGTGAGGTCATTCACCTTTCCACAGGTGACATTACCTGAGCTGACACTGTCTCATTAATCATTGTACAGGACGCGCCACTGTATGCAAATCTGCAACACGTTTTTGGGTTTTGGTGAGAAGAACAATTTTATTTGTGCAACACACACAACTGCTACTGAAGACTAATTAAAAAGACAGAAAGAACCATAGCAGGTTTTCTGTGAAATTGTTCTTGGAGTTTGGGTATTCTATTCTTTTAAGATCCAGGATCATTGCAGGCATTTAAAATATATTTGCATTATTTTGCAGTTACATGAAAAGCTGTGAAATAAAAAGAGAAATAAAAGCTACGTTATACCATCTATAAAAACAAAATAAAATGTTTTTTAAAAAAAATGGACTAACAATTTTCCATTTTCATTCAACAGTCCACACATACAGAGGCTGTTACTCATTCTGTTTCTTACTTACGTCAGACTGAATGCAAATAAAAATCAACCCTCCGTGTTCATAAGAATGAAGAGTGTAAATACAACGCACTGATGCTGAACGAACCGAGTAATCGGCAACAGCGCTCAAACATTTCTTACCAAACCCTGCACCCTTTCTGACACCAACTCCATTAAAGAACTCTTTGTACCAGCAGTACCTTCTAAGGCCTGTGAGCAGATTTAACATGGCTATTAGCAACTCCTGTGTGCTGAAGAGACGAAGCCCACAGAGCTCCATGGTGGTGTGTGAGTCTTCTAAGAACCACTTCCTACCACACTGTCACACGTACCAGGCGTAATGTTCTCACAGGTCAATGGCCATTATGTGTTGATGGTTTTGAAATATGCTTTTAAATGAGCCAGTTTTTCAGAACCAGTTTCCCTCTGATCCGCATTACAAGAAGAGCATCATTTTCAGAACAAAATAGCACGTCATGAACTTCTTCACAGCCATGAACTTCTCCACAGCCATGAACTTCTCCACAGCACCAATCAATTATTATTCATCATTTTCTCTCCAAAAAGCAAAGTGTCCTAATGTAGTAGCAACTAGAGTGTTATGATCAAAACTACATTGATTAGCTCAACATTCACAGGACATTGAAAAGAACAGTTTAAACGTAGCTGAACAGTGAAATCTGACGTGTTACATCAAAAAATAGTAGCCTGTAAAAATGCCCTGCTAGGAAAAAGTGGTGCATTTAAGCAAATGATTCGACACACAACTGCGGTGCCTTTGTCAAACAGACAATCAGTCACATCCATAACTTTATGAAAATCCTGCAATGCACAATGGAAGAAAGACAAAGCACATGGAAACTGGGTCACAACCAATGGACTCTGACTAAATCAACAAATCATTATAAAATACAAACAAGCCATGAGTCATCAGGTAAGGTTTCACTCTGATAAAAGGAGTAAGGATGTGTTAATTGTGCCTAAATACACAAACAACGAGCTATTTATTGGATGTGGTTTGAAAATGTTCTCACACACCTGCATACCAGCTGTGATGGAGGGAGGAAGTGATGTCACAGAACCCAGGGAGGACACCTGTGTTTGTTGTTGTTGTTTGTATGTTTGTTCGCCTGTTTTCTTGTTTTTAATATTGGTGAAGGATTTTTGTTAAAGTGTGCAGTTAAATGTACCTCTCAGTCATGGTTTATTATCTCCTGCATCTTTTGAACCTCCCTTACAAATAAACAGAATACAAACATTGCAATTACAACTGAACGAATATTTAAGTTCAAAGAACAGACAGGGTCAGTCCCTTACATTATAGCATAAATAAGCACAGCTTTAGTAGTACATGCATGTTTTGCAAACCAAATCCTCAACAGAAAAACTAAAAGTAGACAGTAGAGATGATTACTCTGCATCAAAAGCAGCTCGTGAATGTCAGCTGACCAATCTGGTAAAAGAAGAGGACTGGCTGCAGTAAGCCTCCAGCGACATTGAGATCTACACTGATGCTGAAAGCCATGCTAAAAACATCTGGATCCAACACGTCTTTAGAAGCCAGGACCACAGCCAGCGGTATTGTCTGGATTAAAAATATCAGCAGGTTGCACAAAACTACTTTCGATGCTTTCTGTTTGGCAGCTCTGGAGGCGCTCGCTTCCCCGTCTCTCTCTCCTGGCCTGGGCCTCGTTAGAACTCTCAGAACAGAAATAAAACAGAACGCGTAGATGCTCAAAATAACGGCGTACGAAAGTGCGGAAATGATGTAAGGCATAGTTAAACACGTCGTGATTAACAGAATACCTTCGATCAGCGAACACACATACAGCGCGAGCGAGATCACTAACCGATACGTCATGGACTTGTACTTGAGGAACGTCACCGGGTGGACCACCGCCAAGTAGCGCTCCAGACACAAGCAAACCGGGAAGTATAAACGGCAACTGAAGCATATGCAGATAAGAAGGGTTGCCGTGCGTACCAAGTCGACGATCATCCCGTTCGCGTAACACAAGATAAACACAGGCGTACACAGGGCCAGGAGTATTTCAGACACCGCCAGGTTCAGGGTGAACACCACGGGCCCCTCCAGTCCTCCCGCTCTGACGATGAGGATGATGACAGCCAGGTTCAGAGGAAGGCCAATGAAGAAGTTGATGATCTGCATGCACATACTGTGGGTCGATGTAAAATTCATAAACAGCGACTGCAGGATGTGCAGTGTTGAGTTTGCGAGGGTGAGATTCATGGCGCTTGTGGTGGTTTTCCTCCCTTTACGTAGGACAAGAGGTCTCTGAGGTAAGAGAAGACATGCGAGATCATGGTGACGACACCATGGGATTAAACAGTACAAACCTGAAACATTAAATTGTTGCCAAGTTCCAGATTTAGTTTGCCATATGAAGGATAACTCAAGCACGTCATACACTATAAACTACTATATACTAAACTGAGTATAGTAAGTATTTTTTATAAACAATAGATGGAAGTGATAAAATGCATGCATATATAAGGCAGGGTTATATTGTACTCATTTTTCCCTACAAAGGCGGAGTTTTTCATATTTTCAGTGGGAATTATATTTTGCCCACTGGCGCATCTAACTGAAAAACACTCGTGAAGACAAAGTATCGTTTCAAATGATTTTTGCTCCTCTCCGAAAAACGCAAACTACATTTAGTTTTGAAAAATGAGGAGCAAAAGGATATCTTCATTTCATCTGCGAAACCTGAATGGAGAAGAACAAGATTTTTCCGTTGATTTGTATCGCATTTAGTTAGTTAGTATCTTCCGGGAGCGGGAGACGTTCAGAATAAGGAGTGGAATATCAGCAAAGCCTAAAACAACCGATTCAATACAACCGGTTGTATATTGTAATTATTCCATTGAACACCTGGATATACACCATCTTGACAAACTGCTTTCCAATCTGCTTCCATTAGTTGTGCAGGTGTCACTTCTCATATTTTAGTATTTTTTAACACGGTTCTCCTGTAATAATGACTCAAATAAATTAAAGCAAAACTTCTCCAAACTGTTTCTTTAAAACTTCTAAATAAGCTGATATATGTCAAATCCTCACTTGGTACATAGAACAAAGTTTTTGGTCCATCAAATTTTCCATGCTGTGCTGAATACAGATACTGTGTAGGGTGAAAGACTAACAGTATTAGAAACACCATGTACCTGTAAGGAAACAAAAACCCCACCATATACAAACCCCAGATCTTTTGCAAATCAGATTTTAGTGTACAGAACACATTAGTGTTGAATGAATAAATATGGACTCGTGTACTTTGCAGCATTCAAATTCACCAAAAAATTGGTCCAAATTATCTGAAATTTGGGAAAATGTGAGTAGTTTATAGAATAAAGCAAATTTTCATTTTACTCAAACAAAGACTCATAAATAGTAAAACCAGAGAAAATAATTTTGCAGTGGTTTTCCCAGAACTCTAAGGGTGACAAACAGCACATACCTGTAAGTGTCTCTTTATATCAGGAAGAAACTGAAGGTCTGTAAATGTCACTAATTTATACAACATTGAGATGTTTCACGTAATACAGGCATCAGAGTCAGAGATTCAGAAGGTTCTTATAAATACCCAATGAATGTCATCTAGGGAAATGCTTCACATGCAAATTGACGAATGTCTGCAAATATCCACCACAATACTGACAGAAAAAGCCAGTGACTCTGATTCATAGTTGGTCAACAGATTCATTTATACACCATGCAGATTCATTTATATGACATGGGTACCCACCTAAGATTTAGCTGCACTAAAACAGGTAAATGAAAACCACTCGACACTTCCAGTGGTTGGGATTATTTTTAAGGCGCAAAAAAAATGGTGATGTGTACTTCAGGGGATTTGTTTCCTGTGCAGCAAATGCATCACCAGTTTCTGGTGATAGTTAGACTGCAGCAACTCGACTGTGGGTATTACAAACTTTAAAGACTGTACGCAGCTCACATTTAAGTCAATACTCTGCAAGATTTATAGACTATACTCTCCGATATTTAGACTATACTCTGTGATATATAAAAATTATACTCAGATGGAATGAAGAAGCCTGACAACATTGCAGTCTGCCGGAAGAACGGCATGAGTCTCATTAAACATGTCATTATTTATTAAACAAATAGGAAAATTGCCTGTGTACTGCACACCTGCTGGGAAAGAAAGGGTAAAAGCAGGGCGTAAGGGAACAGGATAGATGTGAACAGCTTCCTGCTAGAACAGCCCAGCAGGCCAAGGTACGTGTTTGTTTACTTCCTTCCACCTTTATGTCTGACCTTCAAACATCCATGAGTCATGTTTCTTTTGGACAGAGCAGGTTTAACAAACTATGGCTGAACACAGCGCACATGTAATCTGACCCAGGACCAGACGCTGTGAACCACACAAAGCCCAAACCTGTGTCACTTATAGGAAAGGACTTTATTGACTCTTGTGTAAAGCATCTGTTCTCTTTTGACACAGATTTATTTTGCACATGTTCCTGACAAAATAAACAAAAACAAACTAAAAGTAAACTCAACAGACACGGTAAAGGAAGCAAAAAAGCCTTGAAAATGCTCCAGAAATGTTCCAGAAATGCTCCTGTGTTGGTGATGAAAACAACTATTTGAAGCTCTGACTGGATCTGGTGTGAATTCTGCTGTCCTCATGTAAATATGTAAATATATATACATATTCTCATGTAAATATATTCAAATTGTAGTAAAGTACACAAGATTTCCAGAGATTTTTTCATCTGCTGCAAGCAAAGCGCTATTAAATGTGATGTTAGAAATCTATGATGTTAAAATATCTTTTTATAATATTTATTACATTTTACAAATATTTCAATCCATTGTATTTAAACCTTATTCACTGATTTGCTTTGTGTCTGGAAGAACTGCACTCAATTCACAAAACAAACTATACTGGATTTAAATGCATGCAACACGTATTAATATGTTTTATTTATAATATTATTTCAGTCCTTTCCATGTACAGCCTCATTTGAACTTCCTCTGGCCAAATGATCATTTGCTTCCTGTCAAAACATTAAAGACAAAGATGTGGATCAACTGTTATCAACAAAACTCAGACCTAATGAATCCATAAATGTGAGTTTAAGAGAATAAGTAAGTTACAGTAATTGTGCTTTAGACAGAAAAGCTGAACTGATATGTTATGATAAAAAATCATTCATTTTCGTTTGTTTGTTTTGTTTTCTGATGCATAATGATTTGAATTAAAGGGTTCTGTGCATTTCACTTGAGACCTGTTCGACGCCTTGAAGCATATTTCTGTGTGGACTAATCAGGGGTCGTCCATCGAAGTTTCCCTGTCCTGTGGAGGAAGAGGAAAGGCTGTACAAAGCTCCCCATGACACAGAAGGAAAACCCCAGTGGCCTGTACACACACATGAAAATGGGATACGGAATGAAACTGGACAGGATTGCCCCAATGAAAATAGGCAGATAGTTAAACACCACAGAGGCCTGGATTATCAGTACAGTTTGTGACGCTCCTCTTTTTCACCAGGTTCCCTTCTTCTCTACCCACTCTTACTCTGCCTGCCAGGCTGTCTGAGCACTCTGAGAGTACAGAATGTATCAATCGCTAAAATGACTGTGAAAAACAAACACAGTTTGTAGAACTCTGAATTTAAGAAGCTGTACAAAGACATGGAAACGCTGAATAGCCAGTCAGCAATCACAAACATTAGTCTGTACCTTAATCGCCAGTATTTTTTAAAAAAAGCATGGGGTGTACCACGGCTACGAAGCGCTCCACGCTCATTCCACACTGGAACAAAGACCTCCCAATGAAGTTGAGAATATAGACAAACCAGCTGCAGTTGTTGATGAAAGGTATGTCCATCATGAGATAGTTAAGAACTAGAACTTGTGACAAACAGCAGTGGATGATTTCGATGATGGCCAGGTTGAAGGTGAGGATCTCCTGGGTGAGGAGAGTTCTCCAGTCCTGGAGGATTAGCCTTACCACCCAGAGGTTGGTGAACAAGCCCAGCACACTGTTACTGATTTCAGATGTGATGTATACAAAGAAGGCGGGAGACCGGCACTTGAACCAGTGGAGCTCACTGACATTGACAGGCACAGCGTTGGACAAACTGAAAGCTTCAGAATCCATGGTGTGATTTCAAGATGGAAGAGTTTGTTTCTGATCGGAGGGAAATGGACATGTGGAACTCTGTAAAGAACATGACCAAAAACACACGCATGTAAAAAAAAAAAAAAAAGCACACACACACGCAAAAAACACAAAAAAGAACACACACAAGAACACGCATGTATAAAAATACACACACACACACACACACACAAAACAAAACCATGCATATACAAACACACCTGCAAGGAGTGCCTTCTCCAAACAGTGCTTTTTAATTTTGTGTATAAGCAACTGTATTTGATACACATGTAGTCATTGCTTGTTTTGCTAAGTTTTGAGGGTCATACACCATAATTCAACAATACCATCTTTTCTAGATTATGCAGAAGTCATTTGCAGGACCTTCTGTGCTGCTTGTCTGGCTGGTGGTGTCACGTCCAAAGGCCCTGTTTATTAATATGATGTCACTAATCACCAGTGTTATAACAAAAAAAATTGTGTTCTTCATTTTCAATCAAATTCAGTGATTTTTCCCCATTTCTTAGACATCTTCAGATTTTTAAGAATTTTGGGTTTCACAATGCAGTTAAATGGCTTTGAATCCTGTTTCACTCATAAATACTTCTTATTGAGAAAGGAAAATGTTACTGTAACAGCAGGAATTAACCACAATCCCTAGTTTATATGAAACTAACCCTAGTTTATATGAAACTTTATCCAAATCTTGGTAAACCAAGTTTCATCATCTGCGTAGTCACGTACGTAATGGCTCAGAAAACTCAGAAAAGAAGCTTCAGAAGCTTGAGGAAGTGATGATTACATGGGAAACGGTGTAGCTAGGCACCTTCTGGCTCTTTAACAGTATCATAATAGGAATTTGGTACATTTCCCAGGAATCAGTTATAAATTCCAAGTTCACAAAATAAGGTTTCACACACAAATAGGTTTCACCGTAAAAAAAAAAAAAAAAAAAAAAAAAAAAGTCTCACGTTATGAGAGAGATGACACCACAAAAGCCAGTCAAACAAGAAAAAAACCCTTCAGACTGTAGGAGATACCTGGCTTGGCTGAATTACCTTGACTTGCCTGGAAAAGACCTTCACGGATGTGGTGTGGAAGTGCAGTTCAACCAGTGCTGCAGACCTGACAGACGATGAAATGATTTTTCTAAATTCTTCAGTACTGTAGCCACAGCCTCCTGATTTGCATTTGGAAAACATTATTGATTTTGTCAGCTAAACTGATCATGGTGGAAAAACCCATGCAAATCTCAAAGCTCCAGAAAAGCAGAGATTTTGTATTCAAGTCTGTTTACAGTAGAGCTTTTAACACTAAAACACATTTTCTGAAATAATGTTTTTAAAACCTTTAACATAATCCAACCTAAACCCAATTTACCAAATGTTAAAATTGTTAATAACTGCACAAAGGAAACTTTTAGGACATACAAATCAAACATATAAGCAGAGGACTGAAGCAAATAATCTAGAAGCAAATAATCTAGATTTATTCTATTACAATATCCTGTCTCTTGGCCTTGCGGGCCAAAGAACGTCATTAATATCCAACGGTGGAAGAGAAGGAATTTCTGCAGCAGCTCAGACGAAACTCCACGCCTACAATCATCTCACTTAATACAACCTGTGAATTAAGGAGAAATAGAACACAACTGCAAAAAGTACAGACAAAAGTATGTAGTGTAAAACTACATTAAACTACATTAAGTAAATTCATTATGTATTTTTATTAAACCAAGAACGTTTCTGAATTTTTTTTCTCCCTTCATTTGATGCCATGTACATTTTTGCATTAAGCAGCTC
>JAOYMR010000005.1:15339063-15361716 GCA_025802075.1 Tenebrosternarchus preto
AGACCTTCTCCAGGGGACGGTCAGCTGCTCAGACCTTCTCCAGGGGACGGTCAGCTGCTCAGACCTTCTCCAGGGGACGGTCAGCTGCTCAGACCTTCTCCAGGGGATGGTCAGCTGCTCAGACTTCTTCTCCAGACGACTTGTTTCACGTAAAATAGGTAGAAGAAGACGGACCTTCTTAATTACAACTTAATTTTAATCTGTTAATTTTTACTTGTGACAAAACATGTGGTTTTAGTTAAACAAAGAGGGTTCAGAACATCTTAAATGTGTGTACATCAGATAAACATTGTTTATATTGTCCTTTTAGTAACTGAAATAAAAAAGTAACTATTTATAAAACTGTAGCTCCCCCTTGTGGCTGAGGTGGGTCCTCTTTCACCCCCATTTAAAAAAAAAAAAGATCAAACACAAAATACACACAAATTAGTAAATGTTATAAAGGTGCTAATAACACATTTGAAGTTTCCACTTTCTTCGATATGTAGCCCACAGTGAGAGTAAATCAAAATGAAGCATTTTTATCCAATGAAAATTTGATACCTGTGTAAATACAGTGCACCTGTCTTCAGGTTCTCATCGCAAAGGTTTACATTAATCCAAAACTGCTTCTTCCTTGTGAACTTAAGGACTGAGCACTTTAAAAAAAACTGACAACACATTTGAAAATACTGGTTTATTGAATACAATGGAATAATGCAGATAATTTGAAAAACAATTATGAAGTGTACTGTTCATCTGGCAAAGTATTTCTAATTTAATATAAAGCTAGATATATTTTGAAAATAAATACTATTTTCCAGAACGCCTGTGAATTCACTGTGGTAAAGATACTGGAGGCTTTACTGCAGTCAGTAAGGTCTCCTTACTACACCATAATCATTAAAACAGTCACATTCTCTTCACCCAAAATACAGGGTTTTTTTTTTTACCCCTAGCATTTCCCTTTTTTGGTTTTTAATTTACTTAAGCCCCTCCCCCAGCACCAACATGCATCTCAATCCACATGACCAACACTATTCTGACAGCACTGATACATCAGCACAGATCTTAATGATCAGTCAGGAATTACAGTCAACACGACCACAAGATGTCCGAGATGATGTCTGAGATTAACGTTGTCGTTTTATGGGGGAAACAGCACAATGCAGCAAAGTGTAGGGTTTTTTTGGTGTAGCTTTGTGAGGTATATACACACACACACACACACACACACACACACACACACACACACACACACTATATTGTTTTAACAACTATGCATAATTGTACCATTGCACTGCATTAATAAAACAATATTAATACAGATATTTGTACTTTTGGGGGTTTCACCATGTTTAAACTGAATAATATATTAACAGTTTCATTTATGGTTATTTAACTATACAGCAGCACAACAATTAAACGTAAAATTATCCTTTCAAAAATATCAGTCACTAGCTGCATCATAAAATGACTTGAAGTTTACATATAAAAAAACATTAATGCTTTCCATAGAGTCAGGAAATTGAAATGTTCTGTATTAATATAGTATTAATATAGTCCTTGTGCAGAGTTACAGTGGTTCATAAGAAAACATCACCCAGTTCACCCTGACTTTGCATCAGCTAAAATTCATTAAACCTGGTTAAATAGCAGTAAACTAATATATTATGGTTTCTGTTTGAATATCACCATACACTAAATCAAAAATGAAAAACAGCAAACCTAGGCTACACTGAACTGATTCTTTCATTTGCATTTGAAAATAGACACTTTTAGATTTTGTTTAAAAGTATCATTCAAGTCTCTCCTACTGTGAAAGATGTTTATCTGTCTGAGGTAGATACTTATGCTTATGTAAAAATGCTTATGTCTCTTTATTCTTAAGTAATAACCATCTTACGTCTCTTTATTCTTAAGTAATAACCATCTTATGTCGCCTTATGTCACCGATTTCACCGTGACTTTATAACATCATATACATAGGTATCACATACATAGGCATCCCTATGCCAGTTTATAATCTCTTGGTATTAACAAAAGACTGCTTAGTGCCATATTCTGAGCCTCTATGTCACCTTGATGGAGGGCTTCCGTGGGCTGTGGAGCAGCATGATGTAGGGGACCCCGATGAAGGCCCACTGCTCGCTGGGCCAGAACAGCACCACGGGCCCCCGCTCTGGAGCTTCTGTGGCCGCATCAAAGTAGGCGAAACACACACAGCCCAGATAAGAGGCCAGACAGATGAGCACGTGCCTGAGAAGGAGAATCACAGACGTTACGGACATGGAGGTGAGAGTCGGGTCAAGCGAGTCCCAGTCTGGAAAAAGGTGTTTCGTAAGAAGCTGAAGAAACACACCCACCAAGCACAGTGCAGGTAGGGGAAGTTGACCGCTGACCACATGTCACAGAAGATCCAGTCACTGATCCAACACAAAAGAGCGAGACCCCACCAGACAGCAGAGATTAAACCCAGCTTAAACACACGTGGGTTCTGACATCTGTACAAAGAAAACACACACACACACACACACAGACACACACACACACACATGCAGACACAATTTATCAATTGATATATGATTAAAGAAAAAATAAAACACTACAAAATGTAGAATTTTTTTACTGCACTTAACGACAAAAGAGTGGACTGGAACACTGTGGGTGATTCTGAATGCATAATTACATTCAGCATGCAAAAATACTTCATCGTTGTTGTTTTTTTTTACTTTGACAACAGCAAAATCACTGTTGACTAGTGTCATGATTATGTAAT
The DNA here is from genome assembly GCA_025802075.1 of Tenebrosternarchus preto. Classification (NCBI taxonomy): domain Eukaryota; kingdom Metazoa; phylum Chordata; class Actinopteri; order Gymnotiformes; family Apteronotidae; genus Tenebrosternarchus; species Tenebrosternarchus preto. The sequence goes on from JAOYMR010000005.1 coordinate 15,341,822, forward strand.
ACATTGTTTAGCCACTGGGTGGCAGAATTACACAGCATGATCAGAAAGTGATCAATTCTTAAATGAAGTTATCTTTGATTAACTTTAGATTTCTGGTACATTTAATTCTACCATAAAAGAATGAGAATGTAAAATATAAATCATCATAAAATACTGAAAGCCAGTCAAAAATCTAATTTTAACTGCATCAACTAATTTAATTTTTATTTATTTTTCTTAATATTTAACTGGTTCTCAATACAGTAAACAAATTTAACTCAAGCACATAAAAAAGGCAATGCCTGAATACAGTTAGGGTTATGTAAACTAACCCCCTGTGGTTTCATTAGTGTTAACTAAACTAACCCCCTGTGGTTACATTAGTGTTAACTAAACTAACCCCCTGTGGTTTCATTAGGGTTAACTAAACTAACCCCCTGTGGTTACATTAGTGTTAACTAAACTAACCCCCTGTGGTTTCATTAGGGTTAACTAAACTAACCCCCTGTGGTTACATTAGTGTTAACTAAACTAACCCCCTGTAGTTTCATTAGGGTTAACTAACCTAACCCCCTGTGGTTACATTAGTGTTAACTAAACTAACCCCCTGTGGTTACATTAGGTCAAGGCCAGAGTGAAATGGTTGCCACAGCAAAAGTAACTCTGACACTCCCTCCAGAATTCTGAAAACAGACCATCAGTAATAGTATCTAAAACAGCAACGTTTGAAAATCCAAAACAAACCAAACAATAGCAGTGAGTCACACAGTCCAACGTTGGCTCTCTTGTATCAGAGCTGATGAAGGAAAGGAAAAAAGGAGGGGGCGGAGCCATACATCGACTGTTAAAGAGGGGAAGGAGGAGGGGGCGGAGCCACACATCGACTGTTAAAGAGGGGGAGGAGGAGGGGGCGGAGCCACACATTGACTGCTGAACACAACTGTAATAAAAAGAAAATATCTGATAGAAACGTCCGATATATTGATAACTATATTAGCATGTACCTCACAGTTTAAGAATACTACTTGATAAAAATCCCAGCTAATCGCAAAAAAGGTTCCTGATACTGTGTGGTTTTTATAAACAGTCACTAAAGGTGCGAAAGGTGAAAATAGTTTAAATACTATTTACAGATGGACATTGCTGTGTATAAAAACACTGACTGCTGTGGGATATAATTTTCCAATATATGGGGTCAATATTGCCCAGTGGATAAGCGGAAAGCAGCAAAATCACATTGCATGTTAAAGGGCAGACAGATGCTGACAGTTAAACCTAAAGTGTTCAACATTTATAACCTATTACCATAACAACACACAGAAATACATTTGCACGATACTCATTTGCAGAAGGTGTGGAGTGTTAAATGGTCTGATAAGGTCTGATAAGGTCTGCTAAGGTCTGACAAGGTCAGCTCTGAATCACAGTTTTTCCATTCGACTGCTCTGAGGTGATGAAGCACAATCCATTCACTCAAATGACCTTACATAACCCACCAAATGACCTTACATAACCCACCAAATGACCTTACATAACCCACCAAATGACCTTACATAACCCACCAAACCCACTGAAATGATCAACACACCCCATAGCAGGACACCTTGAGTAAATAATGTATGAGCTGTATAACTGTGTGATCTTCACTGAGAGATCGTTTTAGTGCACTGATGTTTTAAACGCGGTCAGTCATTTTATGTGGCTGTATTCACTACATCAGTACATTATCGCTACTCAGCCAGGAGCCAAGAGATGGACCACAGCAAGAAACCAAACTAATGAATAAAACAAATCAAAGATGAATAAAACATAAATCCCGGTTCATAATGATTGAGTGCATCATCTAAACCGACGGTATAATCTTTGAATCATGGTGCATTTTTGGACCCCGTCCTAATTGCAGTGGTGCAGTTGTGGGCAGGTTGCACTGACCTCCTGAGTTCAGTGAAGAGCAGAACTGTGCAGGGGATGCCGAGACCCATCAGAGAGATGGAGTTCACCGCGGGCTTCACGAAGGCCAAGCATGTAGTGATGCCAGACAACACGCCAACCACCATCTTAAACCGCGACCTGCAACACAGACGAGCACCGCCATAAACCACCACGTTAAACCACCACGTTAAACCACCACGTTAAACCACCACCTTAAACCACCACGTTAAACCACCACGTTAAACCACCACCTTAAACCACCGTCTTAAACCAGGACCTGCAACACAGCATTTGTGACTGTGGCGTTCAGCAATGACACACACCGTGAAAAGGTTTGCGTTCCTTGTTTTCTCATGCATGGATTTACTATAAACAGCTGTCAAAAGCAAACAATTGATCATACTTTAACCTGGAGTCTACATGTTTAAAATTCCATTGTCTGTATGGAGAAGCAGCACGTATTTACCAGATACTCAGGCCTTGGAACTTGAGTTCAACATGTGTGTCCTACTGTCTCATAACTACTAGGCTACAGGTCAGCCTTGTAAGCACAGATCAGAAATAGACATAAAACAATCTAAACTGTCTCTTCTAAATTTACAGTGGGACACATTTGATCTTAAAAGCAGCCCTGATGGTACCACAGGCTGTACGTACAGATCCAGGAACGGCTCCCCCACCTGAAAAGGTCGGCATAAACTTAACGGCCAAAGCAACAAACTGATCTTAGGTCAGCTAGAAACGTGAAACGTTAAAGGGAGGCTTTGCCATGAGGCTCTCAGCAGCTCTGCCTGATGTGTCTGGTATTCTTGAACTCAGAAGTGGATCAAAAGCTACTCGAGTAAGGGATGAGCAGAAGTTGCGACAGCTGGCAGAAGATCGCATGGGTAAAGGGTAACTTCTTCAGAAACAAGCTTTCAGTTGGCAACAGTTAGAAGAAGAATGCTGACCTTCTAAACCTGTAAATCTGCTTCAAACACACTGAGTCACTGACACCATGATATTAAGCTGTATGATATAATACCACAAAAACAGTTCAGTCTGCCATCATTTAGAATACAAGTCAAAATACATTACAGATAAAGCTGCTAAACATTTATGATATTTGCACTGCCAAATGCCATCCATGGTATTATTTAAATATAACAAATTATACATGATTTTATGAAACAAATGATTATACAGTTTAAAGAGGATTTTGTTTCAGTTAGAGAAGAAATATACCACTCTTCCCATATAAGATTTTATTGTTAGTCTTAATATTGCTTAATCCACAAGTTCAACTGCTAATTTACCACTGAAAGTCCATTTTTAGTCTAGGTTTAGTCTAGGTTTAGGACTATTCTCAGTCTAGGAAAATGAGCTCCAAACGAATCCTCGACAAGCAACATGCACCTACTGACACTGCTGATAACAAACAACAGACCACCTAGTGAATTACCACTAGCCTGCAAGTGCCACTCAAATATTTGCTTTACTGCCCCTCACGTGAATGTGTTCTCACCTGTCTTTACGGAACATTCGGGGCAGATATCGCTTGGGAAACCACATGGCAATAGCACACGTCAACACCCAGAGAATGGCCAGCTCATCCAGCATCTGACCCAGGAAACTTAACGTGGCGTGGAAGTAGGTTGAGCCAATACCTGGAGGAGGGAGTAACAGTAATTATTAGAACTAACCATGAGTATTACGATCTACATTCAACAACAGAGAAATTTACTCATATACCAGGGAAACTGTTGATTTCCTCTAAAGAACAAACAGCTGGGGATGCTGATCAGACTCCTGTATGAAGCATGTGTGCCGTTGTAGTTTTGTTGACTAAGATTTATCTGATGGCAGGCAGGATGTTTATGGGGCTTTAATTCTTCTGGGAGGAATTTAATCAGGAACTTCAGCTGTAACAGGAGGAACTTCATGTGATCCATTTATCCTTCATCTAAGAGTATCCATTTACGCTGTCGCATCTAGAAGCAGCAAACCATCCATCATCCGTAAGTAAAACTGATTACAGGAACAATAAAAATAATAAAAAATAATTAAAATCATAAAAATTAATCTTTCTAGAGTCACACTGGAAACAACCTCACAAAGAGCACTTGAAGCTGACGCAAGACGTGTAGCCTCTTTGGTCTGATCTCATTATTAACGTGATGTGTAGCCTCTTTAGTCTGATCTCATTATTAAGAGGACATGTAGCCTCTTTAGTCTGATCTCATTATTAACGTGATGTGTAGCCTCTTTAGTCTGATCTCATCATTAACAGGACCGCAAAGAACCATCATTTGAAGTCAAAACTAATTTGCTGGTGAAACAAACTTAAACATGATTAAACAATACCTCAGTTTACACACCTACACAAGAACCACATAGATTACCTCCCAGAACCTGTTTAAACTCCATCACCAAGTAACAGTACAGACCTGATGTAATAAATACCATCTTTGTTGATCCCGATTCAAACCAATGGACATAAATTGATGAGATTTTAGTGCATTATGTGCATTGTTTGTCAGTGTTTTCCAACCCCCTCCTCCACCCTTCCTGTTCCTTGCTATGGCACACACAAGCATCACAGCACTGAGGGTCACTATCGGCCAATGCAGATGTATAGAAAAACTTGTTTGCTAACTGTCAAGGAAACGGGAGGGCGGCGGTATCTCAAAGAAAAACGTCCCCAACAGTTACCATGTTATCTTCACAAACGTTCGTGCCAGCGCCATGGAACTTCTGACCAAAGCAAACGCGTTTCTTTTCATTTACTAAAAAAAATTATAATAAACCAAATGAAACAGACAAGTGAAAAAGACGCATAAGAACATGACTCTGTTCCAAAGATCCAATCAGGTCCAGTCACTTACCAACGACAACGAGCAGCGCCCAAATGAGATAAATCCCACGGTTGTAATGCGCTGCATATTGGCGGAATAAGTACATCAGAATAGGTGGCAAAATGAAAAACAACACATTGCTTATCTGAAACGACAGAAATCACGTAATGAAGAAATTTGCGTAGTACAATATTTGTAAACATGCTCAACACAAGCACTGGAACAAACTGAAACTGTTAGAAGGGTGACTAGAATATTAAACGGTGGGCTAAATATTATTCGACTGCCTAAACGTGGAAAACATCATTTAGATTCCAGCTCTGCCTTAGACCAGGACGCATCTGCGGCTACTGCTTTGACTCTTTTCAGTAAGGCGTTTATTCCCCAACACAGAGGCCACACGCTCTTCGAGCGCATCGCTCTGCGTGCTGTGGCAGAGAGTCCAAACTCGATCATTACGCTCTTGATCGATAACTGGTGACAGTACAGCCTATACTGATCGAACATAACACACCGCTCTTATTAGCCACGTATTGCACATTGACAGATACCCCCAGTTTCTAATGCATGTGCTGATATGTTGCGCTAAACGTGAGAATAAACTGGTTCACAATTCACCGTGTTGTAAAACTCCGCGATGTTCGGGTAGATGAGATAGTTGCCTTCGCACCAGTCCACCTCGGAGCTTCCAGCTTGCAGCTGTTCCCAGAATTTCAGACTATTCATTATAACTTTCTCTAAACTTGACTACGGACGTTTTCTTTGTCGCGCCAGTCAGCTGTATCTGCTATTAGTCTGAGACCTAATAATTTAACGAGACGACAAAAATAAAATCACTCGCCGTATCGAGTATTTATATGGTTCACTATGCAGATCGCGCGCAGGTTTAGTCCGAGCGTGCGGCTTCCCGGAGTTTCGCTGAATCCAAATGAAGCGCCAGCAATAACATCCACGGTTTTATTAGTCATGTGTTGGTGCGTCTCTGTTTTGCTTCTCAACTCTGTCGGCGTTATACTGTCAAAAAACTGTATCTGCCACAGAAACAGGGCATCGTTCATTACATCGAACTTTAATTAACTGTGTGGTTTTTTATAGGTTATTTTTTATAGCTGATGTAAATAAACTAACCTGAGCGTATTTTCTGAACCACGACTTTGTAATGAACGCATTCTCAACTAATAAATAAGGTACATAATGTTGTGTTGTTTTCAGTGTACTAGTATACTTAAAAATTAACAAATAAACTTTTCAGAAAATCGCTATGCGAATCCTCGCGATACTTTAAGGTTTGATGTGAGAGTATGAAGCGGATATCCGGTCTCTTTTCGGTGGTGGGCTCTGGTTGAGACAGGGTTCCATAATGAAGGTGAGGACTTCAAAGTTTATAAAATTGTAGTAACTTCTCCCTTTCCGGAAATATCTACAGAATTATTGTGTATATACTTTAAACATGTAAACTTAATTTTATAATGTACCATGAGCAGTGTCTATGAAGTGGATGAGTATTGATTGCATCAAGGTCCGCTACTCTAAGCGGCTAATCGGCTAGCAACATGGCAGCACCCGAAATAAAAAATGCGCTTTTGATTTTGCTCAACAGTGATTAAAGGTTTACTTTCACCGTTTCTTGTGTTGTCGCTTGAGGGAGCGACACGTGATTTTGGCCGGAGTTGGATAATGCACAGTTAATGGAACCAAATCAAGGGTTTGCTTGGTTAGCTAGCCGGGAATCGCTTGGTTATAATTAGCTGATTTAGCTGGCTAGCGTACTCGTGTCGTGCAGGCAGATATCTGGGGCGAACACAACATGGTTTAGTGAAAAAACTACGAGGCTTCCTAAAATGTTGATAGCTTCCAGAGTAATGTTTAATGTTAGAAACTCTAGCCGTATATCCTGGGTAGCTGTAAGCGTATCTTCTGTTTGGCTAAATAAGTACTTATTCGGCTAGCCATCAGACTTTCTGTTAAATGTCTTTTTCTAATGCAGTGGATGAGGTGTTACCGTTGTTCGCTTACGTACTGCTTCTCTTTGATTCAACAGCTCAATATTTCGTTCCCCGCCACTGGCTGCCAGAAGCTCATAGAAGTTGACGATGAGCGCAAGCTTAGGACCTTCTACGAGAAGCGCATGGCCACGGAGGTGCCTGCAGATCCCCTGGGCGACGAGTGGAAGGTGAACGCGCAAAAACGCAGCTCGCGAGCATGTACCAGCTGTAGTTCACGTCATTGATGAGCCTTGTTTAACGCGCGTGTGTATGTGTTGCTTCAGGGCTACGTCGTGCGCATCAGCGGTGGCAATGACAAGCAGGGCTTCCCCATGAAGCAGGGCGTGTTGACCCACGGCCGCGTGCGGCTGCTTCTCAGCAAGGGCCACTCGTGCTACCGGCCCCGGCGTACCGGCGAGCGCAAGCGCAAATCCGTGCGCGGCTGCATCGTGGACGCCAACCTCAGTGTGCTGAACCTGGTCATCGTCAGGAAGGGTGAGCAGAGGGACGCCAGCACAAAAAGTCCGTCTGACGGCTTGCAGGGAGACTCGAACGTTAAGTGCTTTTACGATGGGATCAGAAAGGCGAGGCTTTTGATTTCGGATGCAAGGATGCTTTTCTAGCTGGAAGCATTAATGGTGGAGGAAGGAGGGGGTGCTAAAAAAACAGGAAAAGTGCTCTGATTGGCAGGTGTTTCACAGTAATGGCTGTGCTGCAGGCGAACCAGTATAGCCTTTGTTCGCCTGTTGCTTCAAAGGGAGTTCAGCCTGATGCAGGAGTAGAAACTGCCCTTAACTGCTGCAGTGCAGTGCAGTGCAAACCTCTGCCAGTCTCATCGTCTCCACTCGAGACATTCGAGTGGAACTATTCTTCACTTTGTCTATCTTAATGTTCTGCAGAATATGAGATGAATTCTTTTAGCAAAAAGTGACATTTCTGTGAGCATCTTGTACTCGGTGGTGTTTTTAGAGGAGACTCTGGTTCATCTCCTGCCCAGGTGAGAAGGACATCCCAGGGCTGACCGACAGCACCGTGCCTCGCCGTCTGGGCCCCAAGAGAGCCAGCAAGATCCGCAAGCTCTTCAACCTGTCCAAGGAGGACGACGTCAGGCAGTACGTGGTCAGGAGACCCCTCACCAAAGAAGGTGACGCTGCTTTGATCATCGCCTGATGGAACTCCGTCCAGGAGCAGCTGCCGGCTACAGCTTTTTGTGCTACACACACACACAACTGTGTGCAGACAGAATCACGTTTAAGTTCATGCGTTCTGATATTTGTTGAATGCGCGTCTGCTTTTCACTGATGGCTGCTGCATTGGGTTTCCCTCCTTGCAGTGCATTCTGGATCTGCAGGTTCTAATGTTAGGATGCTCATATCACCTGCACGTTGTAGTCTTCTGGGATGTTGGGTTTGTAAAAACATACCTGGATGATTAATACAGATATATTTGTGGACCGTTGTAAAGAACCTGCTGTCTTGGGTAGCGTGTAAGATGTTTCACAGCCCTGCTTGCATGATGACTGAGGCTGCAGAGTGGTTTGCATAAAAGGAACTTTAAACTGATGTGTGATCCCAGCTAACTGCTTGCACAGGGGTTGTGGAGCACAGAGGACTATCTGCTAACAGCTGAGCTTCAAAAGCTTGACCCAAATCAGTCCATCAGTATAGAAATACAGCACTACAGCTGTCCAAGGCTGAAGCAGTCACCTTCATAATCTCTGTATGTGTACAGTGAGCTCCGTCCCCTGAACTGTGGCGCTGGTACAGGTTTTGTTCTGCGTTAGTGAACACCTGCTGTTATGTTTCTTCGCTGGCCTGTTGGACCACAGCACCCCAGTAGACCCTTTCTGGCTGATCTGTAGCCTCAAAGGGGGGACAGTGTGGTGCTAAAGCAACCGTGGAGCTGCATACCGGATAACGGCCTGCCTTCTACCCGGTGGCTGGTCGGACTGCATTGCTCTGCCAAGCGTCTCGCGGCTCGGCGAAGCTGCCGCGTGTTGATCTGCGCATCGCCGAACGCGACGCGTGTTGGGTTTTGGGTGCGTGGGAGACCTCGGGTTCACGTGACCGATGCTCTGCACGCTTGGAGTTCACAGGTCCTTGAACAGCTGAACCAGGTGGTGGTTGTTTTGTAAACCCCTTGTGTCGTTGTCCAAGCTGACCGTCGCCCGTCCTTCCACTCAGGTAAGAAGCCGAGGACCAAGGCCCCCAAGATCCAGCGCCTGGTGACGCCCCGCGTGCTCCAGCACAAACGCCGGCGCGTTGCTCTCAAGAGACAGCGCACCACCAAGAACAAGGAGGAGGCCGCCGAGTACGCCAAACTGCTGGCCAAGAGGATGAAGGTACGACTCTGAATTATTCGAACGTTGATATTAATATGAATGGTAGGTGGTTAGAAGAGGAAAGAGGATGGGCACCTGAGAGTGGAGTCCTGGGGTGTAAGGGGTTAATGAATCTCGCTGCTCTGTCCATTTTTGGTGGGGTGTGACTCCCTCACGTGTGACTCTCCCTTGTGTCTTTCAGGAGGCCAAAGACAAGCGTCAGGAGAAGATTGCCAAGAGACGCCGCCTCTCCTCCTTGAGAGCCTCACAGTCCAAATCCGAGTCCAGTCAGAAGTGAAACCTGCACCTTGTACATCGCAAATAAAACACGAAAATGGTTTAGCTGGATGCTCGTCTCTTCCTTTTCTTTTCAACTTTTATTTCAGTTTAGTTTGAAAAGGTGGTTTGAAAGTTCAGTACCTCAAGGAAACCCTTTGTCTCACATTGCAAGCTGAAGGCTCAATATTGCGAATTCTGGGGCAAAATGTGTAATTAATAGGAAATCATTTTGCGCTCTACGTTTAAAGCTAGTTGGTGAAAACGTAAACGTTTTGATCAGAGAACCATGTATTTTAAAGTGAGCAGAGCAATGAGTGAAATACAGCATTTAGGCCACAAGGTGGCGACAAAATGCTTAGTTGCAACCTAATTGGTAAATTGTTACTTACAATATTTCTGTAACTTCGCTGATTATAAATCTACAACTACTGTTTTCTAGCGAGTTAAAACAGTTAAAGTAGCAAGTGCATTTTTACATCGAATGTAAACTATTGCGCATTTATTTACGTTTAGTATTACATTTTTACAAGTTTACCAGGCCCAGTACGAATCAGCAGTAAATATTAAACGCTAAAGGAATCGTGACGATGTCATAACGGAGTTTTACGTACGTATTTATTCTACATAAGTCTATAAGCTAGTCTGGTTCAAAAACGTGTTTGGGACATTATCCCCTGACCCAACACACACACACGCACTCATTTCCTCCATTCCTTGTTTGCACAGACAACACAGGTGTCCACACACACCTCCACCTGTCATTCCCTCCTGAAACTGTGCGTCTGTTCTCAGAATACAAGGACAGGTTTGTACAGCATGGTGGCAGTGTTGCACCACAGACTTCGACTAAAGCTGACAGAGTTTGTGCCAGGGCAGGGCCAGATATCCAGCATCGCCACCATGTTCAGGCATGTTCACACACTCACTGAGGACAGTACCTACAACCATACACACACACACCACCCAGAGGGCGAACAGAACACTCAGGCCTACTGGTGAACTAACACTGGTCATCACACAACACTGGACACTTCAAATACCCACTTAAGTAATTATTAAGCATATAAAGCAAATGTTCTACAAGTGTTCTGTACACAAATTCTATGTTTTAGGTCTAACTATGATCCTGAAAAGCACATAACATGCAGGACTGTCAGCCTTATCACGGCTATCAGTATCCTGTTACAAAAACTACAGTGAATAAACCAAACGATACAGGAGTCCTACAGGAAAGATGGTTATACGGTCTATTTGTGATGGTATGCATGACGTCCCCTTATGTTGTGGTTTAGTGCCTAGACCAGCAGGAGTTTGATTAGATGAGCTGAAGTAATATGCATCAGACAGACATTTAACAGGCTGAAAAAACGAGGCAATAATTGATGTTTCACGTTCTATCAGATTAGTCCTGGATTAGTTAAGGAGACCAAATCAGCCTGTCCCCTCAAAACAGCCTGGTGCCTGGGCAGAGCATTCAAGGAGACCTCCAACAACGGAGGACGAGTTCAAGGCCTGGCAGCGGGTAACATGCATCCGGTCCACCAAGCCTCTGGTCTCTCACCAGCCAGCAGGTTAGATCCTCCTGGGTTTGAGTCCCTCTTTAAAGGCAGAGCCGGTCACACACAGCATCACCCCAGAGGGGGTGGGGCATGAGCTGCAACTGCAAGCAGGACCAAATCAAATTACAGTCCCATGATGACTCTGCTCTCCTGCATAAAAACAATGACTTTTAAGAGCAATGTGATCAGAGTTTGAGATGTACGCACTGTATCTGCTGCAGACGTTTAGATGATGTCATTTAAAACCATTGGCTATTAAAAACCTTTCATAACTAATATAAATGTATTATTAATGATGATGTGAATCCGTTCATAGTCTACAAACTAAATATTAAGTAATACAAAATATTCAGTTTCAAAGATTTTGTATAACGAACAGACAATCTCTGAAGTCAAAGTGACACTCATTATTTACGCAAAGAGACATTCTGGTAGCGTAGAGCAGGTTGGAGAGTTTCTGTGCGTCGCTGTGTGAAGTCCCACCCACATGCAATACGTTCAACAACATAAGGGGGGCGAGCAGAACGCTTGCGAAGGCACGTGCTATACGTACCTTCAGGATGCTGGTTATGATCCTAATGAACGTTACGTGGCACTGGACTCACCATCACGTCACAATGAAGGGAAGTCCGCTGTATGCTCGCGCCGTCTGCTTGCGTCTGTGGAATGCCATAACACGCGCATTTAGTGACTGCCAAGGGGACGAACGGAACTACGTGGGCTGGGCACCGTGTTGGATTTCAGCACTTGGACAGCGACCCCATCACAACTTGCAGTTTGGCTTTCAGTTGTAGTTTGTTAGAAAACAATTGGCTAAAATATTTCGGCACTTGCGCTTAAATTTGCGCCCTGCATGAATATCACGCGAGGTTTTTGAATCAGATTTTTTTTTTGTAGAGGAATAAATGTTTGGAACGCGGGAACGTGTGCTTCTTCTGGAGACTATTAGCCTTAGTCGCTTGCGTCATATACCCACCCCCCTTTAAAACTGCACCGTTTAGAGCGCGAGGAGAGCTTAGAGGTAGTCGCAATAAATTGAACACAACTGCACGTGTACTGGGCGGTCACGGGCACATTGTGTTCACGTGGCAGCGGATCACCACAAGGCGAGCCCTTCTGGTAAATTTGGGCACAGACTGCTCGACTACCACACTCTTACAGACATGGACCTCGAGGTGGAATCCGCAGAGTAAGTAACACCTACCCATAACAGCGCGAGCGCTGCCCACGCTACCCAAGCCTCAAATGTGTCACGCGTTTAGCTTTGCAGTAGGTAAATTTTTTAAAAACCTTTGTGTGTGTGACAGTTAGAAGACAAGATATTCTTTAAAAATGTTTCCGAATATTGTACAGGTCAGTCTGTAAGGACAGTGTAGTGCATTTCCACTGAACAATTTCTGTAATGTTTTTTCTTGTATTGCAAACAGCTGTTGCCGCAGCGTCGTTAAGACGTTTGAATATATTCGTATCAAAAGTTGCTTGCAGAATAATTCAAATGTAAAATTGTCTCATCACGCTTCATATTTCTTATTTTTAAGGCTAACTCAATAGCTTACTTTAATCACAGGCGTTTCATTTATAATGTATACAGACTGATGTGTAGGCTGTTAATTGCGTCACTTGGCATCCATAAAACCTAATCATAAAATAGTATTTTTAAAAAAGCGTTCAAACGCCCACACAGTTACGTCGATTATTGCCCACTTAATTCGCGCGATGTGTTGATTCACCGCAGCGTAATTCGTCTGATCATGCAATATCTCAAAGAGAACAACTTACATCGCACCCTGGCGACGCTGCAAGAGGAGACGACGGTGTCGCTTCACACCGTTGACAGCATCGAGAGCTTCATCGCGGACGTTAACAACGGGCACTGGGACGTCGTCCTGCTTGCGATCCAGTATCTCAAACTTCCCGATAAGTTGCTCATTGATCTCTATGAACAGGTAGAAAAATCAATACTGTACAATAGTGCGATACTGTTAAAAGTACATTAACGGTGCTTCCGCAAATGCGTGTTTGACAAGTATTACAATGGGTAGTGGATTCACTGAGATAAGTAACAACCTTTCGTTTGTAAAAAAATAAATAAATAAAAAAAGATGCCTAGCAACAAATACGTGTATTGTGCTGATCGAGTTCACATCCAGTTTTAAGTTCACGTCTACCTCGTTCACTCAAAGCTTTCTGATACATTCATTACAAAAACCCTAAAAACTCATATTCACTCTAAAGGAGTGGAATCAGGTCAATCACGTGAGCAGTAGGGCTCCACCCATTACCCCGCCCCCACTCCCACCCCCCACAGTCACACTGAGTGTCTGATCGGGCGTTTGCGCCCACAGGTGGTCCTGGAGCTGATCGAGCTGAAGGAGACGGGAGCTGCCCACTGTCTTCTGGCCCAGACGGACCCCCTGATCATGCTGAAGCACACGCAGCCTGAACGTTACTCCAGGCTGGAGACCCTGCTCACAAGCCCAGACTTTGACCCAAAGCAGGCGAGTATCCCTGCTCTGATAACTGGGTTTATGATTACATTTTTAAGGATCACATCTAAATCTGTTTAAATGGAAATGCACAGATACAGATTATCTTTGGTCCACTTTGCAATCTTGTGCTAAACATTTCTGGTTTTGCCCATCAAGGTATGAGATCACAAACAGAATGGAAAAATAAAGAGAATATTAACATTTAAATAAAAAGAACAGACAAATCGAATTAGTAATGGATTCACTGTCAGAGCTCATAACTACCAAACACAGGAAAGTCCTGTTGCACAAAGAAGTCAGAATAATACTATCCAAAAACTGAGAAGAACAATCTCCCCAAAATAATACACTACAACTCTAAAAATGCTCTACAGTGAGAAGGTCTGATAACCGTCAACGATAACAGTGATGATGGCAGTGTCTGATAGCTAAACGCGTCTGACAGCCCAGCCTCTGCGGTGTTCCCTGTCGTTCACTCCATGTCTCCAGGCCTACCCAGAGGGCAGCAGCAAAGAGAAGCGCCGGCTGGATATCTCTCAGGCGCTGGCTGGTGAGGTCACTGTTGTCCCGCCCTCCCGCCTCATGGCACTGCTGGGACAGGTTGGTTTGTCATATTCATCATTTGATTCATCACAAGCAGTGATCTTATTGGCTGTATGTTTAAAGGCAGATAATACCATTTATTCTAACCTACTGTCTTCTTTGCACAGGGTCGTTTATGTGAGAGCGCCCTCTACAGGTTACAGGAGACCAAAGCCCTCAGGCAGTTTGGATCGTTAGCTGTGTTGGTATGTGAAACCACAACATGGACTTGTGTTTAATCACATTCCCAGGGTGATATCTGCTCTCAGTGGTGCAACTTAACTAACAAAAGCTTCTCTTGTGTTCATACGTTCCTCCTTCCTCTCTGTACTTTTATCATGGGATCTAATGCAGGTGTTTTCAACCCTCAAGGACCCTCAGACAGTCCGTATTTTTGATGTCTCCCATCACACCTGAGTCAGGTACTCAACACTGTACACAGCCCTTGAGTACCTGGTTGAGGGGCGCTTGGAGCTGGGAGAGACTGTAAACATGGACCGGATTGAAAACTCCTGCTCTAGTTCACACCTCCAACACCGCTTTAATAAAGCACAGTGCATGGGTGCAGGCCCCTCTCTACTAGTCCCAGTCTTCTTTCATACCTTCATTCTGTTCTTCCTTTCCCTTGCTCTCTCTCCCTCCCTTTCATTCCCTCGCTCTGTCTCTCTCCTTCCCTCACTCTCTCCATCTCTCCCTCCCTCCCTCTCTCTCCTCCCCCCACTCTCTCCATCCCCCCCCCCCCTCGCTCTCTCTCCCTCTCTGCAGTCTCTGAAGTGGCAGCAGCACCAGGGTCTCCTGCCTCCAGGTATGTCCATTGATCTCTTCCGTGGCAAAGCAGTCATGAAGGACCTGGAGGGCGAGTGTTTCCCCACCCAGCTCAGCCGTCTCATCAAGGTATTGCGGACAGGGGGGTCTGGCGGGTGTCCAAATTCAGTTAAACTCAAATTCAGCTCAGAAATGTAATTTAAACTTGAATTCTGTTGAAAATCCTAAAGTGTGATGATATATTGAAAAAGTCCATTGTTTTACAGTTTTGTATCACAAGGGTAAAAACTGTGCGTGGGATGGTGATGTCAGTTTATGTGATTGAGTTATTTCACCTCAGAGATAAAGAAATACAAGCCTGCAGAAATACAGCAGAGAAGACGAGTCTCATTTGAAGTTTTATATATTACATAATTTGGAGAAAAAGCACAGGAAAAATATATTTTTAATATCTACACTATGCCAAGAGTTGCCAAATAACACACGATTGACTGATTAAAATGGCTTCACCGACAGTTCTAAGAGCATATTTTTTATAGACTTAAAAACGACACAGTTTGGCTTAAGTATTCATAAACACAGCACAGAGGACTGAGCGAAACATCTGGTTCACATGTGTGATAAGCCAGGAGCCACGTGAGACAGGGTGGAGAGAGGACACTTCGCTCGCACGCACGCTCGCACACACGCACGCACGCACACACCACCGTGTGTATAATTGCTTTGAATGGCCTGAAGGCTCCTCCTCCTTTGCCGACATGCTGCGCCTCCTGATTGATGTAGCTGTGGTGGTGGGTCTGGCTCGGGGTGCGACCAAGCCGTCTCTTTGTTTTTCTCCCGATACCCCGTCAGGACCCGGTCCCGCGTAGACAGGACTGACCTTTAGAACGTGGCAGGTGCCGCTCACGGAGGGCGTGTGAATGCGCTGCGTGTGACGGCTGGCGTTTGTGCAGATTCGTTCAATCTGGCGCCCACAGGCTGCTGGCAGGGGGCAAGTAGCTGTTAGCGTTGGAAGCCTTGCTGTAGTCCTACCTAATGATGTCAAACTTGATCCCTAGACTCGATATACAGCCACAGTGAGGTAGTGGTTCTTCAGTTAATGAATATACAAATTGTCATTCATTGCCAGCTATTAAACCGTGGACTATTTATGAAATACAATCACAGTAATGACTCTGTTTACTGGGAGGTCTCTTTGGAAGATCTTTAAAGGTGGAGGTTCATCTATAGGTCATTTCTTGATGTTGTTGTGTGTGACTGTGTTACAGTTTGGTCCAAAATCCCATGTTGAGTGTGCAAGGTTTACGCCAGATGGCCAGTACCTGATCACGGGCTCTGTGGACGGCTACATCGAGGTGTGGGACTTTGAGACGGGTAAAATCTGTAAGGTGCGTCTGGTGTCATCTCAGAAGGTGTTGGGGATCCCCAGCCATTCCTTATATATACACACTACCTGTGTCTAGCTGTGTCTAGCTGTGGTACAGCTGATCTTCTTAGTGAATATTTAATTTGTAAGTGGAATCAGGTGTGCAGGGTATTCCTGAAGGTCTTCACAGGCAGTGTTTAACAGCCAGGCTGGAGTTCTACTGAAGCTCCTCTGGTAGAGAAGGTGGTCTGATGTGCTTGTGATGCTAAATGCATGGGTTCAGTTCCTGGGGAACAAAAACACTGTAACACTTCTAAACATGTACGTCACTTGGGATCCAAGCACTGAATGTGTAAGAACGTTATTTACATTTGTTGAGTTTCACTGCAACAAAAGTTTGAGTTTTAAATGAACACAGGTGGAAGGGAGTTATTAAAGGGGATGAACGTTAGTCTTGATGTTATAAGTGACGTAAGCTACACAAACACTGATATATAATGTGTAATAGTTTAATGTACATTTAAATATGGATATATTAACATACCGTGGATAAATTAACATACCGTGGATAAATTAACATACCATATTAACATACCGTACTTGTGTTAGGACCTATGCCATTCTGGTATCAGCTAATTAGCATATCCTGCTAGCACTGTAGAGGGGCACGTACCTGCGTGTCTCACGCTCGTTCCTGAGGGAGAAAAACAAGTTTCCTCATTTAGAAGTACCTGATGTTTAGCTCTGGAGGTTTGCACGGTTCAAGCTGAAGCCTGTGAGATGGAGAATATGGGTCACCTCTGAGCTCTGTAACATTCAGATATGTGTATCTGCTTCCAAAAATAATGCCACCTGACTTCTACTGCCTTAGTTTTTACAGTGGTAAAGCCTGTGAAAACACTCTGGGTTTGATGTAGTGTATTTACAGAAGGTTGCAGGGATGTGGAGTTTATGTCATTGCTGTTTTATAAGGTACTACATGGGGAAAAAAGGTTTTTAAAGCCCTAGTCAGTAACAACCCTAGTTGTGGGTTGGTCAGTATTATTAAAAATGTGCTGAAATGCTGACTCACCCACAGCAGACTTTAAAAACACAGGAGGTGTTTCTCAGACCTAGTCACTGGGTCATATTGGTCCTGATTCAAGTACAGTATTTTGGTGATGCGCTTCTTTTAGACAGTGAAGACAGCATGAGTTTGCTGGGTTGTGGCTGAATGTGCTGTTCCAGTATTTGGTTGTGGCTGAATGTGCTGTTCCAGTATTTGGTTGTGGCTGAATGTGCTGTTCCAGTATTTGGTTGTGGCTGAATGTGCTGTTCCAGTATTTGGTTGCGGCTGAATGTGCTGTTCCAGTATTTGGTTGTGGCTGAATGTGCTGTTCCAGTATTTGGTTGTGTAAAGTCCTTTCCAGTTCATCTAGTAGAGTTGAAATCCAGTCGATATCCTTAGTGGTTTTCATCTTCTCTTCATCAATACAACCTTGAAACAGTTTGACATTAAAGTTCCAGGATGTCAGTCATTTGAGAACTAGAACCGGCAACTTTCATCCCATGTTCAAAGTTACTAAGGCGACATTTTACACCTTTTACACATTCCTGTAACTGCTACCTGATGACAGAAACTTTGCGCTGCCTAATTTACCGATTTATTTTTGTACAACATTCTGTAATTTCCTGATGCAAGATATTTCCAAAATTCCTACCATCCTGCAAAGTAGCAATAATGAAGATTAATAATTGGCGTCCCTTTTTATCATCAAATCTGGATCTTGGCGCGTGTGTGGTGCGTGTGTTTGTGTCTCTGGTGTCTAGGATCTGAAGTATCAGGCTGAGGATAGCTTCATGAAGATGGACGAAGCAGTGCTTTGCTTGGCACTGAGTCACGACTCGGAGATGGTGGCCTCTGGAGCCCAGGATGGAAAAATCCAGGTATGAATGAAAATCCAGACCAAAACTGGGAGGGCAACCTGCTACAGTGAGACTGTTTGCTACAGTGAGAGCCTGCTACAGTTATACAAAATCTGTTACAGTGAGAGTCGGCTATAGTTATATACAATCTGCCACAGTGAGGCAGTCTGCTACAGTTACACAGTCTGCTACAGTGATACAGTCTGATACAGTTTGCAACAGTGAGAGCCTGCAACAGTTATACACAATCTGCTACAGTGAGTCACAGTTTGCAACAGTTATACACAATCTGCTACAGTTAGACACAGTCTGTGGAGCCCAGTATTGCTTACTTTACTCCGGAGAAGCACATCACAAATGTGCAGTGATGTTTGGCTGGTACTCACAGTAACACAGAGCTCTCACCATTCACCACAGGGGAGATGAAGTGTCAGCAGAGCTACTTTTAATTATTACTGTCAAGTCAGTTTATTATTTAATCTGATTTATCATGCAGCATTTAATTACTGTACCTTCTAATGTAGCTGTACTTTACAAAACCTGAAGGCAGACTGTGAAACATTATGCCTACAGTAGACGAAGCTGAAACAGCTAATGTACTACACATGGTTTCCCTTCTGTCCAATCTAACCCTAGTTGAATGTTTATAAAAGGCTAAAGGTCATTATGGTATGATATTGACGGATTACATACGATTAAAATGATGACGCCTGTTTCACAACACGAGGAATGAATGCAGAAAAGCAAAATGTAAAAGAGGATCAGGATCTTTCAGATCGAGAATCTTTCAGATCGAGGATCTTTCAGAAGATGCCCGTTCACCGTGAGCTCTAAGCCAACTCTTTGCTCTCTCCAGCTGTGGAGGATCCACAATGGTCAGTGCCTGCGGAAGTTCGAACGCGCTCATGGCAAAGCCGTCACCTGCCTCTGCTTCAGCAGGGACAACGGTCAGCTCCTGAGTGCGTCGTTCGACCACACCATCAGGTCTGACACCCACACCGCCTCTTCTGTTCTCACCAGTCTCACTTAACCGCACCACGAGCCAGACCTCATTCATCTTAATGACCTGCTTCTCGTTGCTCTCTGCTGGGAGTTTGTGCGAAAGCCGTGTTCGTCTGTTTTTGGGAGGGCCGACTGCTCAGCACGGGGTTCTGATGCCCAGCTGTGTCATTCTGTAGGTACAAACACAGCGGGTGGTGGTAGAGTGTGTTATGGTGTCATATACAAGGCTGGTTTCCATTTGATTTCATTTCATTCAGTTATAAGTGCAAAGCTTGTTCACCTCTGACTTTTCTGCACTGAGCATTTGGGAACAAACATATTTCGATAGTTATTTTGGAATAAAGATTCACTAGACTTGACAAAAAAGTATCGAGTTATGGTCGTACATCACTGGCCTGAACGTACAGGTCTGGAGAAAAGCACTCAAGAGTGATATGTGATGGTCAAACAGCAGAAGGTTTAGGGTGAGCTGAGCGGCCCAGAGTGAAGTAGTGTTATAGTCCTTCTTTCCACTCCTCCCTCCCTCCCTCTCTCCACTCCTCCCTCCCTCTCTCTCTCCACTCCTCCCTCTTTTCCTTCTCCCTACCTGACCACCCTGACAGCAGCGTTAGTGCTGGCTCACGGCCCACGTCTACGGGGGTGTAAGGGAAACAAGATTTTCCACGTGCGCCCGAGAGGAGGAAGTGGTTGAGAGAAAGAGAGAGAAAAACTGAATAAGATCAAATGAGAAGAGCCCATAATGTGTTTCTATTCCTGTCTCAAGCATCCAGACATTTATGAGAAGCTGGACTAAAGCAGGTGCTTTTCTGAACCACATGCTTAGAGAGAGAGAGAGAGAGAGAGAGAGAGAGAGAGAGAGAGACAGAGACAGAGAGAGAGAGAGAGAGAGAGAGAGAGA
>JAOYMR010000005.1:15362282-15388347 GCA_025802075.1 Tenebrosternarchus preto
GAGAGAGAGAGAGAGAGAGAGAGAGAGAGAGAGAGAGAGAGACAGAGAGAGAGAGAGAGAGAGAGAGAGAGAGAGAGGAGAAGCGGTTACTGGCAGACTGCAGTGTGATTAGGCTCTTATTGTCAAACAAAAACTCCCCCTCACTCATGCAGGATTGGCTTTTCTCTACAGGCAGCAGGGGAGGGCTGGAGGGGAGAGGTGAACAGCAGACAGACAGCACATGCTAACATACGGGTGTGGGTTCAGTCTCCAGTGATGCATCCAGTGATGTGTTTGTGTACATAACAGAACGCCTTTCTCATCCACGTTGAGGGGTTTTCCTTTAACTATGTGGTGGTGATTTCCAGGTGCAGGTGTACAGGTCTGTATGCTGTAAAGCCTCAGCTGTACTAGGGTTCTAGGACTGTGTATGTTCGAAGACAAAATCTTCCTAGTAATTAATGCGCTCAGTATTCAAAGCCTTTTTGGATTTTGAAGATTTAAGATTTCCTAATGACTCTTATTATACCATGTTTAATTTACTGCATTAATGTTACAAGAGGAATGAATAATTACAAAATCAGCATTACAATTTTGAAAGTTAGTGAGCTGTGCAGTACCCAGGGCTCGGACTTCCTAAGATGTTGCTCGTGAAGGGGTGTTACAAGGGTGTAAATGTGTGATACAGGTCCACGTACAGGTGGCCTTACTTGTAAACTGCTACAATTTCATAGGCTCCATGGATTAAAATCAGGGCAGCAGCTGAAGGAGTTCCAAGGCCACACCTCCTGTTTAAATGACATTGTCTTTTCACATAATGGTCAGTACGTCATCAGTGCCTCAGCAGACGGTACTGTCAAGGTAAACATACTTTTTATTTCCATATCTGTCGTGATTGGCTGATTAAACATGTCTGTTGTCTTGCCTGTGTTTGCACTACTGACGTACACCTCCTAATAACACTCCAGATCTGGAGTGTGAAGACTGTGGAGTGCATCCACACTATCAAAACACCAGACGTCCCTGAGGGTTTAGACATCACGGTTAACAGCGTTGTTCTCGTGCCCAAGAACCCCGAACACTTCGTGGTGTGTAACAGGACAAACACAGTCGTCGTCATGAATATTCATGGACAGGTAACAACTCAACAATAATCATCTACCAACCATCCATAGTTTGTACATTTCAATATTCCATATAAAGTGCATCTGTTAAAGACATTTGTTTTCAGAAGGAGGTGTTCCTCTGACAAGCACACTGCAGGTGATGATGTGTTGATGTGTCTAACTGGAACCAATTACATCATGTAGTACTTCTGTTATTAAAGGAGAACAGTTATAACAAAACCCAAGATTCTATCAAAGGTTTTAGAGTTGTGAATCAGAAAGTAAACATTCATGGAGAATAGCCTTAAGTTGCAACACCTCAGATATTGGCTGGCTAGAAGATTTCTGGTCTAAACCCTGGACAGAGAGACATTTGTCTCTCCCACTCTTTCTGGTCTAAACCCTGGACAGAGAGACGTTTGTCTCTCCCACTCTTTCTGGTCTAAATCCTGGGCACGGAGATGTTTGTCTCTCCCACTCTTTCCTTCTAGCGATTTCTGGGCTGACTCATTCGCTCTCTTAACCCTCCTCCTCCTCCTCCTCAATCTTCCTCTCCATCTGCTCTCTTGCTCCCTCTTTATATATTCCTTTCTCTCTTGCTCCCATCCCTCGCTCCCTACACCAAACCCCCCAAGGTGCTGAGGAGTTTTAGCTCAGGCAAGAGGGAGGGAGGAGACTTTGTGTGCTGCACCCTGTCTCCTCGTGGTGAGTGGATTTACTGCGTGGGAGAAGACTACACACTCTACTCGTTCAGTACCATCACCGGCAAGCTGGAGAGGACTCTCACGGTACGGTCTGCCCGGAGAAACTGTCCCACACACCTGGACAGCAGGCATTAGGTTTTTGCTCTCTGGTCATTAGGTTTTTAGATTTAGGTTTTGTTAGATTTTTCTTTATCTGCAATGGTATTGCATTTTCTATATATATTATTTAATATAAGAAGTTAAAATATTATTGCAGACAAGCCGAAAAAGTTTATAACACAGCCAGATTCTATTGAAAATCTTCTAAGAGGTTACCCTTAATCAGTGTAACCATATCAAGGTTGTTGTTGAGATGTCAGTTATAGAGTGAAATGATATAATTATCATGTATATTTATAAACTAAAAACTAACCTGGAACAACTGTTGCATGGTGAAAATGCAGTCATAAAATTCTGTTGGGGGGGGGGGGTTTCCTTCTAAATAAATGTGCTTCTTCTTAAATGTCTCTCTGCAGGTGCATGAGAGAGACGTGATTGGCATAACTCATCACCCTCACCAGAACCTTATCGCTACCTACAGTGAGGACGGCTTACTGAAGCTCTGGAAGCCCTGAGGTCGTTCTGTTCAGTAGTGTTCACACTGGTCTATATTTGTGTAGTGGTCCCAGTCCTGATTCTGTGGTACCTCTGTACATACAGGTGTCTGCCGCTAACGTGTCAGTGCTTAATGTGACCTTTGAAAGTCTTCCATTAAGTAATAATGATGGTCAGTTACATCTTTTAGCAAAAAAAAAAACAACCTACATTAAAAAAAGGGAAATTAGAGATTCAGTTTAATCACCACTTGAATATTACAGTGGAGTTTCCATGGAAGCGAATTACTGAAAGGTCTGCAGTAGTTCGCGTATGCAAGAACTGCACTGTGTGCATCTGATTCCATCTAGGCTACACTAGACTTTAACATGACCTTTCTACTAAAACAAAAGTCCTAAAAGCCACTGACAGGCAGCAGAGAGGTTACCAAACCTCTGCATCAGCTGGATGTGACTTTACGAAGACGGTCCCTTAGGAAACACTGCATGCACGTAGTAACCTATGCTTTGTGAAGGGATCCATGGTGACGTCCATGTAGGTACCTGCATGCCAGTAGCCTTATGAATCTGCTCATATACTCAGTGTACTGGTTTCTATAGCTGACAGTGGTTCTCTTCGTTTTGCTTGTGTCTTAAATATCTGAAAGAACTGGGGTTGTTCAACCAGTGAGAACATGTAGCTCCGCGGTTCACAATGTAGAATGACCTAAATTCATTTTGAAAACCATTAGAGAAGGAACTTAATTTTGGGCAAAGTTTACCACAAAGCCTAAGACTGGACAGGTAATTAAGATTTTTACGATGGGTAATGATGTGGACACTTGGTCAAATGGCTTAGTTCAGTTTCAGTATAATTCTGATGTGAAGGATTGGTGTGTTTTAACACTCGACCCCCCACACGTGCATGCAGTATTGGTTATGTAACAATGGGAATATACCGTGTGTGTGTGTGATTTGTCTTGTTGTTCAAATAGCATAGCAACAGCACAGTCAAGGATGTACTTCCTTGTTTCTGTACAATGGGTTTAGGTGATTTTACTATGTAAAGTCAAGTGGCATAAAATGTTGGTAAATACAGTGATGATATTCCCACTGTTAGTGAAAATGGACTTGTTTTTAATCCATTATGAAGGTTTTTTTTTTTTAAACATTATTTTATTTGGATTATTCTTTTCTCTGCTAGTACTACAACAAGCACAAACAAAGTCTGATGTACAATGAAATCCAACTTGCTGCATGTTATGTGAGGAACTGCCAGTCCACTACTGAGCTGCCCTGTTGATCCAGTCATAACTTAACTCAATCCACATTTTGAAACTAAAGCATAGTATTTTGCATTTTCAATGCCACATGTATATGGTGGAATTTTTAGTCACTGAGGTTCATTCTCAGGTTGCCATGGTTTCTCACCGTGGTCGTTCAATAAAGGCCTGCTGTTCCTATTCACTTTTCCCATGCTATTTATTTCATCTGCCTCAACAACAGCTTGGTAACTGTAGCCATGGCTACATGTGTGGTTCCCAAAATATTCAGATCTGCAAAGTTAAATGAACTCCGAGCTTCACATATTTTCACCACATCTGTCTGAACAACTCTAAAGATCCCCAGAAAGTACAGATAAAAGACACTGTTTAATTCATAAAGCACAATGTCTACATTATTGGTCTGAAAAAAAAGTGATTCTAACTTAGTACTTAGTAAACAATGCCCACACCTGAGTCGGAAAAGTGTGGACACTGTTCCCCTCAAACACCGCACACACAAAAAAGACATTTTTCCTGAGACCCAGGGCACAGTGAAAATAATACAAAATGTCCTCATGTAAGGACACAGTGACAAAAGGAAGTCAGGATTGATTCTTGCATATTTTTTTAAATTATAAAGCTGAATATGGTCAGCATGCTTTGCTGTAAAACCCAATTACATAAAATTGACTTTCCATGTATTCAGCATTTTATCCATATTTGCAAAGAAAACAAAAAACATTTTCAAGAAAAGAATGAAGGAAAATAAAAGAGCATGTCATGAAAGGTAAAAATATTTTCAATGCATAAATTTTCTATATCATCTAATAAAATTGGTTTAGAAGGCAGGATGTTCATCACTACAGGATGTTCATCACTTTATGCTAATAAATGAGTACCGGTACTTATCATTTTTGTGCAAATGTATCTTTACCTTTAAAATGTATCCAAAATCCATCCTATTTCAGTCAACATGTTATAGTCATAACAGAAAGGTTACTTTGTTTAGGAGGATGCAATTAAAAAAATACCAATTAATACCAATAGCAATTAAACATACCAATTAATACCAACACTAATTAGTATTTAATTAAAATATACCAAAACACTAAAAACATGCAGGTACTCAAGAGAATCAAGCAGTAAAAGGTAGTTGCACACAAATGTTTCAGTGAAACCAAACAGTCCATTAGCCTGTTTTATACCCTCTCCCTCCCTTTTAATGAACAGGTCACTAAAAGCAAGTCTACCTAGCAAGTACCGCAAGCTATTTTATAAACTCTTTCCCATAGACGCTTCCCAAATCTTTAGACTCGTCTTCAACCGTTTCCGATTCATGAGCAACGGTTACAGACGTTCTGTTCTGTCATATTAATGACGTACCAGAACTTACTAAGAGAAATTCAAACCACACTGTGTAGCTTCACTGAGAATATTTGGACACACATCTTGCACAATGGACTCCGTTCTGTTTTGAAGGCAAAACTTTACCTGAAAGCTACAAGTTTTGCAAATGACAATCCAATTCTACTTTGGACTTGCATTTCTAAATATTATTGCTACAAAATTGTTTACTTAAAACGAAATGCATTTTAATTTAAAGCTATAAAATCATGACTCGGGCATGTAAAAAATTATGGGCAAAATTAGCCTTACATCTCCAGTGTAAAACAAACACGTGGTTTAACGAGCTACATTTTGGGGTAAGCGGCAAATGAGGTTTGAATTATTATTATTTTTTAAATCTCACTGGGTTTTCCCATAAATAAAATACAAAAGCATACAGTGGAAAAGGCAACGCTGCTCTAGAAAAAGCCAGAGCTCGAACAGGACATGCAGACCAGGACATGCCTTCCTCTCGTGTGCCTAGTGATCGTCTCGATTACCGTTCACGTCATGTTTTTACCGTTTGTTCAC
The DNA here is from genome assembly GCA_025802075.1 of Tenebrosternarchus preto. Taxonomy (NCBI): domain Eukaryota; kingdom Metazoa; phylum Chordata; class Actinopteri; order Gymnotiformes; family Apteronotidae; genus Tenebrosternarchus; species Tenebrosternarchus preto. Next base: position 15,367,826 of record JAOYMR010000005.1, read on the forward strand.
GTCATGTTTTCATAGTACCCATTTTTCCTCATGCATCTTTCAAGGATCAGATAGGTGCTGGAAGCAGCTATATATATATAAAAAAAAAAAAAAAAAAAAGCAGCTATGTTTTGTATTTAAACATACAAAAAATTCTTTTTTTGATAGATTAAAGGCTAAAGTGGGAGTTCATTTAATTTTAAAAGACCGATTTGTGTAACTTTAGACAGCTACATACACTTTGCAAGCAACAAACAGCAAGGGTACAATAACCAGAATAAAAAGAATCAAGAAAAGAAAGTTACAGTAAAGAGTACAGAACCATTGTTTTTAAACGTCACGTTAACTTTAGTACAGAAGTGATGTTTGAATTTGTGCAGTGGTACCATCTCTGTTCTGATTACGTGCACTGCAATAATCCCTCTCCATCGCGTTGTGTTCAGGGCGCTGTTCAAAACAGCAGTAAGGCTGTACTGACGGTCATGTCAATTAACTCACCAAAATCAACTGCTTTTCAATTAGTCAATTGTAGAGGCCTCTAAACAATAAGTCAACATTGTTATTTAGAGACTTGCACAATTTGTGTTGTTCATTTTAAATCAACATGCCTCGTGTGTTATTAGTACACGACGTCTGCAATTAAAATGTCACTGCAGATCTTAAAGACTAGAGCAGGGCTAAACGGAAGAAACACAACATGGCTTGAGGTTTTGCAACATCCGTCTTCGTAACATCATGCGTTGCAAGACCAGCTTTGTGCTTTCCTTTCTTTTAGGGCACCGGCAATGAGATGCTCAACTGTGGCAAGCAGTTTAAACATATCTATTGATCTATTGACATGACTATTGATAAAGTCTCTGCAAATGAGCGTAGATGAATAAGAATGAGAAACACATTACACAGCTGGTCTCTTCTTCAGTGTTGCTGTGTGGGTTAATTGTGTGATCACACAATTGAAAAATGGGGGGGGGGGGGGAAGATAAATCTCTAAATAATAATAGGCCAACATATGGAAAAACTTAAATGTTGTTTATACTGATCTATAAAGTCAAAACTTCAAATCCTTAAGGGCGGTTTGTTGTGCACTGGTGAGTGCTAAGCACTCTGGCTGCTATTCCATGAGGCAATCTGGCATCCCTGATAATCTTATCAGTGCTCTGCTGCAGGCAGTTCTTGAAAAGCGAGTTAGAAATGCCAAAATGGAATTTGTGGAGAAAAAGAACTTTGTTCCGTTGAGGACTGTTCGAGAAGTATGTAGAACTGCAAGTCTGTTGTGGTTAAAGGCTGCGATTTAAATCCCGTTACAAGCTAAAACCACATGCCAAAGGCTGCGGCATTAAAAACTATGAACCAAGCTTCAGGCTAGTGTGATGTTTTTACATTTAACAAAACCAAACTCGGCTTAGATATCTTAAATCGTGAAGAAATGTAAGATGTCCAATTACAACTCATGACTAATCAGAAACAATGTGAACTCATTGGCTTTACAACTGGTAATATCACATTTGTGCTCCATATAGTTGATAAGGAATTGCAGATATCTTGATTTGAAGCTTCCATACAAATTAACTGCAACGTCATTCTGTGTCGTTAAAAACAGAGATATGTTAAATTAACATTATGTATAGTCGAACAATATAGATGTCCAATTCATTGAAAAAAATAAATGTTAAAACTGCTTGCCACTGGTCCACAGCATAACAACATTGTACACTTTACACCCAATATCCATATTAAGAGAATTTTCTTCTACTCTGCCCTAGTCGCCATGACCACCACACAGATCTTAGACCACACCCCTCTACAAGTCTTTGGAGCATAAACTTGTTCATTAGCATCTGAAAACTGGTTCTTCCAGTCGCAAAAGTTAAGGCAGTCTTATAATTCAGCAGGAGGCTTTTAAGGAGAAATCCACTTGATTGAGAAAATGGACTTGGCATCCTTGACGTTTTCTCTTCCAGTTACAGAATATGCAGTAGGGTCAAACCACGGCAGGGGGAGCAAAGGAAGCTCTATGAGGTTTGACACTGTACCCCCCCACCCTGGTGGAAGTCGTCCTCTTCCTCTATGTAGTGACATCGGCGTCGTTCTTGCGCTTGGTCGAAATCCTCGAGGTCTGCATAAATATAGAGGTCATCGTCCATGTTGTCCAGATCTCCTTTCTCGCGCGTGTCGGGGAAGAACTGTTCCAGCTGCTTCAGTTTGTTTAAAGGGAGGAAGTTTGCCTCGGGGAAGGCAACCTGATGATTAAAACAAACAAATAGTGAAAAAAAAAACTAATATATAAAAAAAACACACACACCAAAAACTAATATATAAAAAAAAAACACACACGCCAAAAACCTTTTTATAATGATGGATATGTACTTGTACACCATAGCATTTCAGGAACCTGATGTTTTAATGTGTTAGCATTTGGCATCAAACAGATAAGAGAACCACAATCAAGAGCATTCATCAGCTCTGCACTCACATTGAAGTGGATGATGAGTTTGCCTTTCTCAAATGGCCGGCGATACGTAGGCATTCCCTCACTCAGTACACACTTCTTATCTCCAGGTCTGATCAACTCCCCTGTTTGGGAATAAAGACGAACCGTTTCAGCAAAATCCCCAATGGCAGACACTGAAGCTCGACATTTCTGCTTGCTTCAGCATCAAAATCTACCATAATTTGTATCTTCTGACTGCACACAACTTAGAAAGTCCATGTCTCTGGTACCTGATTTGGCTAATCAGACAAAGTAGTTTAATGTAAAACAGACCTTGTAATTAGTGCAAATTATATTTCTAGAAAAAAGGTGTGTGCATGGATATAAAAGCGTAAAATGCAACAATAACATTTACCTGGATGAGAAGTGATGAGCAGGGTTCTGTTGTCCAGTGTTTTGATGGGTTTCTGGAAACCACACAATGATTCCACAAGCTGAAGTTCCATCGTCATGAACAGGTCCTCTGCTTGTCTGTATGAAAGTTGATCATTACTACACATGAAATCTAGCTCTCCCAAAGATCATGAACGATCAAATTATTTGATTATTAAGACACAGTACAGCAGTCTTTAAACAACTAAACTGTTGAGGATTAAAACAATACATCCCTATGGCCATTTGAACTAGCCCTATAGGCTTCCTGAAATAACTGAAAGCCCCCCCTCAGAGAAATGTACCAAGCATGTTTTTTTTAAACCCCAAACTGACCTCCTGAACACTGGATGTGCCTTCTGGTCCAAGACGATGATGATGTCACCAGGTTCAAGGCCAGGCTCTTGGTCCCCTTCCCCATGGAAAACGATCTTCTGTCCATCATTCATCCCTGTCAAGCAAGCATCATATGACCAGTTAAAGATAACCACATTTGTTTCATTGAGATTGTGGTTAGTGAGGACAGAGTCTTGTTTCAAGTACCTTAAACACTAGCGTTTACCCTACAGACTATGCAAGGAAATCACAGAATATCCCTGCTGAATTATTCCACTTAAATCTACATACATGACCAAATATAAAGAGTGAAATAAGGACTGATCCACTGCCGTCCTGCCGGCCGACCCGCCTCCTCCTCGAACCTTTATCGATGTGAACTTCCAGTATCTTTTTCTGCCGCATGATCTTGCGTCCAGTGCAGGCTTTGCAGCGGTCGCGGGGGTTCAGGCGCTGGCCCTGACCCTGACAGCTACTACAGATGGTGGAGATCTGCTGTACCATGCCCAGGGCCAGCTGGTGCAGCCTGACCTGGACACCAGAGCCCCGGCACGACGGGCACACCTCAACGGCCCCTTTGCGGCCGCCACGCCCTGGGGAGGAGCACGGGAGAGTTGTAAGAGCGTGTCGTGGATAGCGCTGCCAGACCTGTGCATCAGTCCAGTCACACACACAAGCTGACTTGACACAAACATCCAACCACAATAAACTGAGGCTGACTGATGAGAGTATCAACGAAGGTGTCAGAACATGACCTGTAACAAACTTTCTTAAAAAAGAAAGAGGAGGGGAAAAAAAAAAAAAAAAAATGTCACACATGACAATTAAGCCCAACAACATGCTAGGTCTAACTTTACTAACGGAGGCTCCCGGGCTTAAAAAGAGAAACAGTGTAGCAAATGACACTGCAAAGTGTTCCCTCGCTGTCTCGTCTCCCTCCCACAAAAAGATATTTTTACATTTTTTATTCCGTTACCTTCACACCTCTCACAGATAACATTTTTCTGAACAGAGAGTTTTCTGGTGGCCCCATTGTAAAGTTCTTCCAAAGACACCGTCAGTTGATGCACAACGTTCTTCCCTGTGAACACAAAACCATGACTTCAAATTATTGATGAACCACTGTTAATAATTAGTGATAAATTGTGACTCGGTTGAGTTGATTAGCTGTGGAAAATGTCACAAAGACTGCAGATCTATGCTGTAGATGAGAAAAAAATACAAAACAAAACCTGCTTTGTTCTCAAGAACTTGAAAACTAAGAGTATTACGTGATGGATACTGTAAGTGCCTTAAAATTACACACCCCTCAGCCTAAGTGTGTGACAAACGTCTGCTGCATCTTGTATGATGGACACACTTATCTAAATTAGTTGTACTTGACCCCCCTTGACCTCAAGACACAGTACATTTCTTGGTGCAAGAAGCCACATACCTCTCCTTTCTCTGGGCATGCGGCTCCCTCCTCCAAAGAACATATCAAAAATGTCCATGGGGGAGCTGAAGCCACACCCGCCGCCTCCATTCCCACCTTCCTTAATGGCCTTCTCTCCTCCTCTATCATAAGCTTCTCTCTTTTTTACGTCAGACAGAACCTCGTAGGCTTGAGAGATCTGTTTAAACTGTAGGCACAGGAACAGACACGTGTTGAAATGAGAAGCTAAATGAAAATTAAAGCTATTGCTAATCACGTGACTGACCTCCGACAATCTGCCATACCATGCAAACATTAGAACAACGCGGAAAATGCTTTTATCATCGCTCATCAGCTCTCATAGCAAAACCAATGACACGTAACAAATACCTCATTGAAACAGCTCTAGGGAATCAGCTACTTACCTTCTCCCCCTCGGTGGGATTTTTGTCCGGGTGGTATTTCAAGGCCAGTTTGCGATAGGCTTTCTTCAGCTCCTCAGGGCTGGCACTAGGCTTTACGCCCAGTATGTCGTAAAAACCAGTCTCCTTCACCATGATGGCCACCCAGCAGATTAAACTGTAGAAAATATCAAATATTCTGACTGGGGCCAAAAATAATGTATTTAGATAAAATGACCGACTGATAATAGTTGCAGAATAACTGGTTTTAAAACCAGTTCGACTCGTTTAAAATGCCTTGCCAAACATTTATAGCTATTGAGTAAAAAAACTAGCTAGGTTGCGAAGGAAGAAGAGTAAAAATAGTCAAACTACACAACCGCTAATTTACACTTGCAACTAGCTAACTTACATATTTAACTGGCGAGCAAGTAAACAAATAAATTAAAACGTTCACTGTCAAGTGAAAAAGGAGAATGATAGCTAGCCAGTCAATATCCCCACAGGTCATATATTTTACTAGTTGGTTAGCTGTATATAACAAAGACTGATGTCTAACGAATTAACTACGACTTAATAAAATAAATCAACACTAAAGTCGGTTAAAAGTGCGTTGAAAGAAACGCTCACAGATAATTGTAACTATGGCTACTAGCTAAAATAGGCTAGCAGGCTATCTAGCATAGTTACTCTGACTGAATAATTACCTTCCTGTTGCGTTTACAAATACAAATCAACACAGGCCCAAATCAGCTCTAATTAATAACAGTAATTGGATAACTGGTTTCAAAACCAGCTTGACTTATGCGAGGCGCCTTGCCAAAGATTTATAGATAATGGGTAACATACCCACTAGCCAGCTGGCTAAGGAAGACGAGTACAAACAGTAAAACTATGCAACAGCTAATTTGCATGTGTAGCTAGCTGAAGAGTAAATGCTCGTTGTCTAGGGAAAAAAGAAGCTTGATGGCTGGCAAATTAACGTCCCAACAGGTCATTTGTTTAGTTATACAGTGGGCCATCTGTATAAAACAAAGGCTGATTTCTAGCGAATTTAATACAGCCATTATGAAATAAATTATACTCGTAAACGCTACATGACACTACTGTTCACAGTAACTCTGACGGCTAGCTAAAGCTACACCGCTGCCTGTACAGATTAGCTGGCTAGATAACCAGCTAGCCTAGGTTACACTATACGAAGCTAGTTAAACTAGCCAAACTAGCGAGATACACACACACACACAAAAATAAAAAATAAAAACGTAGCTAGCTAACTTGTCTATTTACCTTAAAAAATGAACCTGTGGTTACAATTTCATTCAAGTTGAAGCAATCTCTTACTGGTTTTTCTGTGGTATACAGCGTTGACCCCTCTCTTCTCATCGAGTCGCGTCCTCCCAGTACAACCAACGGACGGAGAACTTCTGGAATCTTCCACCTTTCTCCCGCTAGATGTTCACGAGCTACAAACATGCGCAGTTGTGATTTTCTGTTAATTTCTGTTAATTTTCTGTATTTTTTTTTTAAATACGTTGTCGGTTAGCATTTGCTTCTGGTAAATAAAGGCAGTGTTGTGGTGAAATCTAGCATGTAGGTGTATGTAATATAACACAACTTATTGGGTTACGCTAGTGTTACTGAACAATACCGTTTGTGATTTCTTACGTTGGCAGATTTACTTATGTACTTATTTAGCAAGCAAGCATATTATATATGTTGTTATAGTAATTTATGGTTATAGCTCTATTAATACCCATAGACTATGTATACGGTCTATGGCTAATATCCGTGGTTACTAGGGCATCAGGGAAATTAAGACATTAAAACTGAAATAGTATACTCCTAGCAAAATTGTACAAATGATGGAAATCATTCAGACAAAAGTGCGACTCCGGTGGGACTCGAACCCACAACCTTTGAATCACCTCTCATGTGTTTAACTAGAAGTCCAATGCGCTATCCATTGCGCCACGGAGCCACCTGTTGATCTGTGTAAGAAATGCACATTTGAAACAGTCATACTGTAAATTTACTATAAATGTTATGTAGAGTAAAACGTTTCCTGGAAATGATGTTTCGCAACGTAGTTTTCCTGTTTTCTGGAATGTTAGAAATCCTAATCATTTGCGACATCTTCTGGTAGTGTAAAATCATAACGCATTCGTTTCTGAAAATTTGCACACGTTTTTTTCTACATTAACTTCAGACGTCTTTATAATATCTGCCCAAATAATCCAGATGTCTAAACAATTATATTCACTGTCCAAAGTGCTTACGGAGATGTTATCCCAGTTGTACGGATATAGTTTTATTCAGAGTAAAGCTAGCTAGCTTTGCGATGCTGCACCTTGCGTTCACAGAACATTTTGTCTTATTCATGTAGCTAGTTAGCTAGCTACCTAAGTATTTTTATTATAATCATAATTACATTTACTAATACAACTACTAATAATAATAATAACTACAATACGATGTATTTAATTATTAATTAATATATCAAACAATAAAAATACCATATTTTATTATTATTTATTTTATTTTTATTTATCCATAGTGCATTAAAGGAGGGATAAAATAGTGAAAAAACAGAGCCCGGATAGCTCAGTCGGTAGAGCATCAGACTTTTAATCTGAGGGTCCAGGGTTCAAGTCCCTGTTCGGGCGTAACGTTTTTCTTTGTACAAACAACATGCATTTGCAGCGTAAATGCATCCCGCAGCCTTTTTTTTGCATTTTGGATTTTAATCTTTTTCTTTTTGGAATCAAAAAATGAATATTTGTTAAATGAATACAAATTTTGAATATAGGCTGTGCCTAATGAGGACTTTCAATAACAAATGACAAAATCTGTCATTTTTCTTCAAACCTGAAGCTAGAACTGTTTTCATCTAGCCTATGTAGGATAATTGTTTTATACTTTGCAGTATTTCTTTTATTTGTAATTCACCCTTAACTATATTTAAAAGTCTAAGTTAAAATAACATATGGAGCATCTGTCAGCCATCTGGAGTGTTTCACAAATACCCATATTGACTACATGTATGTTTACTATAAAAACTGCATAGGATCCTGAACTAACTGAACTAGTTTAATAAGATGCTAACACTTCACTCTGAAGGTGTTTTCCTTAGTTATGAATAAACATGCTAATTAAAAAACTTCTTTCTTTATGACATCAATACCAGGTTGTACCCCAGAGCTGCTCTGTTTCTGGGCTACTTTGACTGCTTCAAAATGCACTACATGGTCCATCAGAACGCTGTCATCACAATAAATATCACGTGCTCTGCTGTTCTTATTACTGACTTACTACATAAGAAACAGTACAATACCATATTAGAATTTGCTTTATACGATAGAAATACTTTTAATCTCATGTTTTATCACAGGCATCAGTGTTAACAAGATCATTAAAAATGCAGATTAATTAATTTTCTTGGTTTCGACCACAATCTGACACTCCAACACACACACACACACACACACACACACACAGTCATACCTATGTAATAACAAGGAGAAAATAAGAAAGTGACACTTTTCTGCTGGATTAAAATCATAATCGTCAGCCCTAACAATTACCTCTCCCACACACACACACACACACACCTGTGTACACATATATGCATGTACACATCCTCACAAACATTAACAGTCTCTCTTCAACAGCAACTTGATGTGGGAAGTAACTTCTACCTGGACAAGGCAGTGATCCTAGAGGGGAAGAAAACAAAGATGTTTTGCTTTACACAAACATAGTAACTGAATGATAAACAGCAGGACTTAAAACACATTTTACACAAAAGTACCACCTTTAGTAACTGAGCCAGTTGGATCCTGACTTTACACACCTTACACACTCAATTTCTCCTTATTCTATATTCTGTAAAACCACCTTGGATTATAAGCAATTCACTGCATAAATTAAATATACTTTATTAATATTAATAACAATAATAATAACAATCAACAGTGATGTGCCTTACAGGGCTGTTTTTTTCTTTTAAATTCTACTTGTAGAATTTAGCATATTTGAATACATCCTCACCAGAACATTGTCCTAAACAAAACCCTTCTCACAGGATGATGTTATACAGATGCTGGCTGCAGTCCATATGATGTCATCCATAATTAATCTGTCCTCAAGCCCTTCATTAGAGGTCAAAGGTGCCCAGGTCAAAGGTACCCAGCCAACAGTGGCCCCATGACCTCTGATTAAGAGTTTTTGGATGACTAACACACTGAACATGGCAGTACATGGGCTTCTTAAATGTACACCTATAACAGTACAACCATACACCTCTAATGAAACGGCTGGCACAAGCATATCTACCTGAATAAAAGAGAGACTCTGTGTGTGTGTGTGTGTGTGTGTCTGTGTGTGTGTGTATGTGTATGTGTGTGTGTGTTCATATATTTAGAGAAAAAAAGCTCACTGTAGCTTCTCCTGCAGCAGCTCTAGTCTCTGCCGGTCCACGTATCGAGAGAAGAGGGAGAGAAGGTTGGGGGGCGTGAAGAGAGGAGGAGAGAGGGAAGAGGACGGGACCGTCAGCAGTTCTCTCGTCACCGAAAACACCAACTCCGTCCTGAGGGAAGGGAAGCCGATTATTGACCCTGCCGTTCACGGCAGACGGAGAGGAAGACCGCGGCGTGACGCAGGCGTCCGCAGGCGCCATCTCACCAGCGATTGTCGTCCATGAGTTGGCATTTGGGATCAGAGCTTTGCATTCTCTCGCCCTCACTCAGGATCAGGTAAAGCAGCGTCACGCCAAACTGAGTGTGCAGAAACACGCTGCAGTTAACACAGAACTCCACGGCCATGTGTTCTCAGACTCGGAGCTGTTCACGTCCACGGTGGTTACCTTGTTCTGCAGCACACGGTGAAAGTGGCCCTCACTACCCTGCAGCTCCTGCAGCAGATCAGTGAGGGCGGAGCTGGACACGGACTGGATTACTACTGCGACCGGCTCCACCAACCAGCAAAGGACCTACATCAGAAAGGGCGGCACTTAAAGCGCAACTACTGCCGACGGTCGCACACAGCAAAACGGCATCGAAATAGATCTTGGGTTCCATGTTTGGCCACACGATCCATACACAGACAAACACCTGGACAACACGGCTTTGAACTCCAGAGAAATTCTGCCACCCTTCTTCCTTTGTGCAGCCTGTAGGTGCCTCAGTTCAAGCTGTCCTACAGACAATGGTACCTGATCTTGCTTGTCCTTCTTGGCCAAGGCTGGAAGGTTGCGAGCAATTCCCATGACAACAGCAGCAGCTTGGGGTGGAGGCAGAAAGGGGAGGAGCCTGGAGATGAGCCGTTTACCCTTCCGCACTGACATGATCATCAAACACTGCTCATCACTCACTCTGTACACACACAGCAAAAGTAAGAAAGTCAGTACAGTTAAAGCTCAGATCTATAAACTCATATGATATATAATTCTCTATTACTTTGATTCATTTCTCGTCTCCTAATAAGGTTCCTCTATCTATCATTCTACATTATTCCTAGCCTACTGCCCTCACACACTTATCCCTGAGGGCTTGCAGACCCTTATCTGCTCCTTTCCCTGGCCCCGCCCCCATCCATACAGCCCTCCCCTGGCACCGCCCCCATCCATACAGCCCTCCCCTGGCACCGCCCCATTCCTCTACCAGCCACATCCTGGCCCTGCCCCCTTCTGTCCCCTCCCCTCCCTACCGATCCTCCCACTCTTTCTCTCGGAGTGAGCTGTAGAGCTGCAGCGTGTGGGTCTTGTGCTGCTCAAGCAGCGCCTCTCTCTGTTCCTCGGGGGTCTGCAGAAACTTCTTCTCAAAGTCCTGCACCTCTAGCAGCAGGGTGTACATCTGGAAGAGAAGAGAAGCATATTTTAACCCCCCCACAACTCAGCAGTATGACTACTGCATCCACACATACATGCATGATACCAAGAAGGTTCATTTCCTTATGGTTGATTTTTTTCCCCTCACCTTCTCCACAGTGTAAAGGATTTGACGCCTCTTGTTCCACACCTGTTTCTCTCTCTTCTCCTGTGCAGATAAATTGAAGCACAGCATATTATATATATACACGTATATTAGTGAGCCGACTGGAATCTGATTCAGGCAAGAGACAAAAACAAAAACAAATCGTCCAACCTCGTCATCGGTGCGAGTGGTAACCACTGCATCAATCATTTTCCTAGGGTTGTTCACACTGGAGACGGTGAGTTTACCCAGGGAACCAGCAAACTGGACTGTAACACACAGATGTACCAACACCAGTTAAGATCTACGACAGCGCACACATTTACCAGAGGCGTTTGTCAGTTCTTCCCATTTACAGCAGATGCTCTTACACTTATGATGCTCTTATGCTCTCTCTCTCTCTCTCTCTCACACACACACACACACACACACACACACACACACACACGCGTCTGTCAGCTGGAAACAAGGCCGCGTGTTGAGGGCAGGGAGGAACAGGGACAGGCCGTAGCGTGGCAGGTTTACCTGGTCGGTAGGTGTGCTCAACTTTGGCCACCTGAGGGGTGATGAGCTTGGTGGTATGTTCCTTCCTGCTGCTGTCTCTATCCCGCTCCTGACGCTTTTCCATCTTCTCATAATAATTCTTTAAAAATAACAGGTTTTTTTTCTATGTGGTCAAATGCAACACTCATGACACTCCCAAGATCAAAGTGTTTGTGTGCCGCGGCTCTGCTAGTTAAGAGAGAGAGCGCCGCTGGGTTTCCATAACTGAGCATGTGTGAGTATGGGGAGGGTGTGTCAGGTGTGTGTACCTGGTAGTAATAGTCGTCCAGGTAAGGGTCTGTGCTCTGTAACTGCATCATCTGAATCCGAGCCACCCAGTCCTTCTCTTTCTGAGTCATAAGGTTACTGTAGGGGTCTCTGCTCCTCCTGTCCCCGGCGCCTCTAGTCCCACTACGGTCACTGTGGGTCAGCAGACAGGCAGCAGTTCAGAGGGAAACCGAGAATTTCAACCATGATGCATAACTACTACAGTTTCAGTTTCACAACATGAGAGTAAAAGAACAAAGTTAAGTCATCTTAAAATCAACAGAACAAAAGAACAAAGTTAAGTCATCTTAAAATCAACGGAACAAAAGAACAAAGTTAAGTCATCTTAAAATCAATAGAAAAAAGAACAAAGTTAAGTCATCTTAAAATCAACAGCATAAACCTAAAAAGTCATTTAACATTTTTTTTATGCAGGTCACATTTTTTTATGCACACACACACACACACACACACACACACACACACACACACACCCTCTGCTCTGCAGCCTCTGGGTAAGCATCCTGCGGTGCTGGGGGTGGAGGTGGGTCGTGTTGTGGCGAATGGGGGCGTGGTTGGGAGGAGGGGCATGTGGCCCATGGGGGCCCACTCTAGGGGGAGGCTGCCCAAAAAACGGCCTGAAACCTGCACCACCGCCGGCCAACATCGGTGGAGCTGGACCAGGTCCTCTTGAGTAAGGGCCCACCTGGGAGAGCAAACAGGTGAAGAGGATGGGTTCTGACTTTATCCTGAAGCACGGCCTCATTGTGGATCAATTAAATATTTGAAATAGCTATTAATTAAACCACTATAAGGGTCGTCACATACGGCAACAACCTCTCAGTTTATATGAATAAAAGTGTTAATATAAAGATACGTTTTGTGAGTAACTTTAGCAACCACCCACCCGAGTTTATAAACTGAACGTTACCTGAGAGTTGAGCAACTGGGCTCTCTGTATCTGAGACAGAACTGGCCCAACACCAGCAGGAAACGGAGAACGGCACAGTGGAGAGTTCTGAGGTGGGGGGAGAAAACACATAAACCCTGTATAGATACACACAACGTACGCGGCCTGGAACGCAAGACTCTGCATACGAAAAGGGAAAGACTAACAAGGTATAAATAGAGAGGTGGGGAGGTGGGTGTCATTCTTCGGGGTTACTTACGGCGATGTTGAGGAGGGTGTTGGGGGAGAGGCGTTCGGGGAAGGGCGGGGCATAGCGGTGCTGTAGTGGAGCTCTCACATGCACCGCAGCAGGATGGTGAATCTGAGGAGAGAGAGGACACCATGCTCGTGACTGCCCTCAGCTCTGGAACTAACCACAGGCACGCGGAGAACCCTGCACACGCTCATGAGCACTGCCTGCACTCGAGTCATTGTATCCAGCTTATAAATAAAACAGAATGCAACTTCCAAATCACAGCTGAGCTCTTGGGCTGTCGAACTTAACAAGACATGGAAGCAAAAAAAGATAAAAACAAACAAACAAAAAATCCCAACTAAATGCAGTCACAGATGATCACTATAAAACAGAGCAATGGGGAAATCTATGAAACCATAACTGTCCAATGAAATCCAGGCTTGGCCTACCTGTTGATTTATGGCATGACCCATGGGCTGTTTGGGAGGGGTTCCAATGGGTACCGCCCTTACAGGAGGACTTCCAATCACAGGTGAGGAAGAACGAGGAGGTGGAACCCTTTCAGACAAGTCCCGGCACTCCTCCTTGCTGACTGGAGGAGTCCGTTTTGGAAGACCTACCTCTTTGATAATGGAGAGTAAGGGAGAATCCTACAGTGGAAAAGGAAAGCAGCTTTAAAAATATATATATATAAACCACTATATATGTGTGTATATATATATATTTATATTTAACTCTGTCAATGGTAAGAGATGAAGAAAATTAATTAGTAAAAACCTTAGTAAGTATAAACATGTAGATATGTATGTTATAGCAATTTACTGTGTGTTGGTGTTTTATGAAAACAGTGCACACACAAGTACATAAGTAAATATTTCCACAGCATTTTTATAGAATATGTTTAAAAGTGCATTAGTGTTTACAAAATGCAATGTGACAAAATACAGTAAAATCCTATATTTAATCAACGATATATACAAAAAAAATTCTCTTTTATGGCATATAATGTAGTTAGAAGAAAAAAAAAACATATAAATGAATTTCTAAATTCTGAAGCAGAAAACACAAGTCCTCTCAGCAAAAGAACAAAAGATGCACCTCCATGTGAGTGACGAGACCAGGAGTAACACTAACAGGACCGAAGCCCACGCTGCTGTCCCAAATACTGTGAGAACTCATCTGTTCAAACAAGAAAGAAAGACGTTTTAGATGTAATGGCACCATGTTGTCACTAGTATAGCACTCACACTAATTTCAAAGTAGTCAAGACATAACTGCTATGTGAATTTATCATCTCCAAGGTGAACACACTACACGTGCACTTTGCAAACAATTGTAATAAATTTTTGTGAGATCTGACTAAGACAGTACTAATTATTAACAATATGATGCTAATAAAGATAAAAATGATAGTATTAATTGTATTGATAAACTGTATTGGTGATGACAGTATTAATTATTAATAATGACAAACTCACCTGCTGCATTGGTGCTGTCCCTCTGTGCAGCAGATGCTGCTGTTGCTGGTAGCTTAGCAACGAGGGGGGCATGCCAATCAATGCTGGGGGCAACGCCTGATTGGGAGGTGCTGTGGGGAGGCGGGACCTGTCTGGCTCAGCAGCGCCCACTCCAGCGATGGCAGGATCGGAGTCCAGGATGAGGCGAGCCAGCGACTCCACCAGGTCTCCGCCAGCCTTCTCCTCTAAACCGGGCGGAGGAGGCGAGGAAGAAGAGGGCGGAGGAAGCGAGGAAGGGAGGGGGACGTTTTCCGCCGGAGGAGGGCAGGCAGAGGGGGAGGAGCCATCGGCCACGCCCAGCTGCTCGTCACGCACCCGCTCGTCCAGCTCTGCCAGCCGGGCATGCTCCTCCTGCCAGTCATCATCTACGCACAAGAGGAGCCCATCGTTATAGTGATGATCGTTAGGGAACAATGCTCATAGATTAATTAATTGTTATAGTGATGATCGTTAGGGAACAATGCTCATAGATTAATTAATTGTTGTCATACCAGTCACAGCCTGAAGATGATTAGCTAAACAGAATAATCTTGCAGTGTTGTGTAGGCTTGTCATGCAAGCAAGTAAAGTTTATTTATATAGCACTTATTCCAGACAAATCACAAAGTGCTTTACAAAGTGAGTTCACAGTTACTATCACAGAGATATTAACACAAATGACAAAAGTTAAAACATTTAAAATGGAAAATATAATAGATACGGTAAGAGCACAAGGACATAAAACAGAACTCAAATTCCGGTTTAAAAATGTATAGTATGTCCGAATAAAAAAGTATAGTACAGTAATCAATGCAAGTAGTTGTAATCCTAATTTTGGTGCTTTTGTCCTTACGGTCAAACAACACTAAAGACACGTGGCCAAACACTTGAGCGCAGTAAGAGCGCTGCAGCCTTACCGATCGCTCCAGCCCCGAAAGTATCATCATTAAACTGGTCGATTTCATCTTCCTCCTCTACCAGCCCCTCCTCCTCCTCCAGGGTGCAGTCGTCATCAAAGGACTGGAAAGACATGAAGGCGGATGAATAAAGAGAACACGCGTCACTAAAATAATCCTAAACCACAAAGATGACCAGTGAACGGGGAAAAAACGATATGTCCAAGTAGCCAAGCATTCACGCAGAACCCAGGGTTAAGGTTTTAGTACTGGGTACTTTCTAGGTCAAGCACGACCACCGCGCTTTTGCCCGTCCATCCTGTATCCTTGACGGTTTACAAGCTGGTTAGGACAGCTTGAGAAATGCGCAGACGAAGTGTACCTAGCTACCTACTTACTATGAAGTACCCTTACATAAAATCCTATTTAAAACAAAACGAAAACAAATACAAGAGCATGTTAATCCATATTAGTTTGTAGCAGCAACCAAATCCACAGAACTTCTATAGTTAACGCTGGATAGACAGATCTGTTAAAGTGGTTAATAGAGATGTACCGCAAGAGTAAATGATCTTAGCAATTATAATTCAACCTTACAAGGATGCTGAGGAAACTTCCAAAAGCGTTAAAAATAAAATACTACATTAGCTAGCTATCCAGCTAGCTACTTAGTTGGTTAGCTTGCTAACTTGCTACTTTGTTGGTTAGCTAACTAGCCAGCAGCTAGCTATAAAACTGTTACACTACACACGTAGCTGGCTAGTGTCAAGAATCAAGCATATTTAACTTTAACTAGCTAGATATCCGACATTTGATCCATCGCATTATACAATTTCAAAAGCTGGAACGAAGTCCTGTTCTTTTGTACTTTGGTTATACCAACATGCTATTCCCACTTCCAGGGAGGAACACAAGCACAGACCGGTGCTTAGCTAGGCCTCGAGTTACATTCAGCTAGCGTTAGCGAGCTAGCTGGTTGTGTCGATAAACAAATCTCCTAATACGCAGGAAAATGGTCGGGCACGGCTTACAACGCTCTGCTGCTGACTGACGCGAACCACACCATTTGAAAGTGTTTACGGCCACGGTAATAAATTTACCTGAAAACGGAACATGTATCGTCAATAAGAAATATTAGCTAGGTCAATTTTCCACTGTGCCACAACTGCGCGAGGCACCGCGCACATTACGCAGATCGTGCTTCTTGTGAACGCGCATATGGTCACTCAGTCTTTTAAGGAGAGTATTCGCTTTATGTTTTATATACTCCGTGTTTTATTTTAATGTTATGCACTAATAAATCGTCTTCGTGTATATTTTATTTACCATTTAACAATAAAAAAAAACTATCACACATGTGACTTCCTTATTTGTCATAAAGAATAATAATGTAATAAAAAAGAAAAGATAAAAATAATAGGATTTTCAAAATTAAACAAAATACGATGTAAAGTGTAAACATAATAAACCAAATTGTCATTTCTTTTCCCACCGCTACCTGCTTCCTCTCTTGGTCCATCTTAAATCTATTTCCAAGCTGTGTCCAGAACAGCAGTACATTGCATCATTGCAAAGAACAAGGAGACATATTCTGTAAGAAAGAAACATAGGCATAGTCACAAGTGCAAAAATATTTTGGACTTTGGAGAGGAAAATAGTCAGATATGTCACCTCCATATCTCTGCAAAGATGACTGCTGCTGAACTTGCATCTTCTGGAAGGGTTGTGAGGGCTTTTCATTGTGGTGGGATTTGATGTTATACCCCAAGTAAAACATCAAAGCAAGACTGAATTTTACCTGTGACTATTTGAAATGCAGGGATGACTTTTGCAAGTCTAGGAAGAGACTAAAAATGAGCTGTTTGAATACATAGATGTTACTTTTGTTTGGAGAAGGAAATGTGAGGCCTTCAACCTTGAAAACACAGATCCCACTGTTAAACGTGGTGGTGGGAGCATAAGGTTGTGGGTTTTTTTTTTGCTTCTGTCACAGTGGACCATATTTGAGTGCATTGGCACATGAAGAAAAAAAAATGATGTTGACATTTTGAAAGATAATGCAAAGAAATCTGCTGCCATTCTGGCTTTAGGTCACTGTCGGTTTTCCAGTAAGACAATGATCCAAATCATATATCCAAGTCATTCAAAAACTTTCTGAAAACCACTAAAATCAAGGCACTGGAATCAAGGCTCTCTCAAAGCCAAGGTCTCTTTCCTATAGAGAATATATGGCAGGAACTCAGAGTTAAGGTCCATGCTCGAAAACCATGAAATCTGGATGAACAATGTGCCATAAATGAATGAGCTTAAGAGCATTCAAAAAACATGTGGCAACTTAATGCCAGCCTAGTTTGGCACTGCAGGAAAAGGTCACTGCCAGTGTGAGTCAGAAAGGTGATATAATAATTACTATTAATTAAAAGAGGGCTAATCATTTTATTCTTATACTCACAATATCCAGCATCCATGTGTCAATCATGTAGACATTTTCTGACATGGACGACCAACAGAAACTCCACAAGGAACTTGTCATGAGGGAGCTGAACCTTCAAGTCCAAAAGCATGAGTTTAATCGTTGTGGCACTGCAGCTCTGAAGGTGAATACTACTTACTAGAAAGTTTACAAATGACAATTTTCTGGCTGTCCAAAAAACACTACTTGGTGTAGTAACATAATTCAGGTGACTTACACAGCCTAGAAAATTAGCTCAACAAATGCTACATGGGCACTATTCCTAGATAATTGGTACATGAGTGTACTGCTCATGCTATGATGTAATAAAAGGAGAATTTGAGGGAAAAATGTTAAATTGGGAATATGTGTAAAAAATGTGTATCTCTCTTAAGATGCTAAAGGCCACACTAATCTTCAAGCCTCACTGAAAGGTTGCATGAGGTAATGGGAGATTTTTGTCTGTGAGCAGAGAGGAGAGTATAGCTAAATAGAGAAGACAATAGCATTTCTGTGCAGAGCCCTGGGACAACAGGCCATCTTGGCCGGGTGAGAAAACAATATTAATGGTCCAGGTGTTAGGTGACACGAACCAATCCATTTTCTAGAAATTAAAGCTGGAGATAATGGTGGCCTGGCACTGTGGAAAGTTCCTGTGATATGAGTGTGAGAACCCTTAGAGAATTCTAGTACTCAAAGTTGGGAAACAGCTTCATTAGTGGGTGAAGCAGATGATTTATCTCAAATAAGTTTTGATAAACAGAAATCCCTAAACTGGCCTGGTTTATTATGGTATAATGATGACAGATTTATTAATTATGGTTTGTTTGGACCCTGGGGAACCCAGTTAACTGATGATAATGATGGTTATATAAACAGCTCTAAAAATATTATAAAGCACTGGGATTTCTTTGTATTGATCAGACATCCTCCGGATGATGCCTTGTGTGTATGCTGTACAGTTGCAATAAATAAGGACCAGCTATTCTCTTCAGCTTATTCCTGAGTCTGCTTCTTCATTTTACTGACTTGTTTAATTTGATTTTATTCAATATTAAGTACTGAAATTGGGGAGGTTTCGCAACCACATGCATTCTGAAGGAAGTAAATACTGACTTATGACTGCATGATCAATCTTGTGTTAAATAAAACAAACATTTACAGGTTTAATCATCCTTAGCTCATTACTGGACAGTTACTGGACAGTGTCACCCATTATTCTACTGATGGCACAGATCTGGACCTGTGGTCAGAAACTGACCAAGCATTACTGTGGTAGACGGTTTCTGACAAAATGTTTTATTTTGCAAGAGATTGTCTAACATTGCAAATAAGACTGGTGCATGAAATAAAATGACCAGTAACACTAAAAATTACTCTATTTGCCTCTACTCTAACATATTTACACTCTTCAGGCAAGTCTAGTCAGTAACATCTGCAGTTTTGTTCAGCAGCCTCATGCGTAAGTAAGCGCAGTTTTGACCCAACAGATGGTAACGCCCCACCTGTCACCGTCGGCGATTTCGAGCGTTGCAAGTTGTTATTGTTCTTTGCGAGCAAAGTTACTCGTTTCTAATACCGTGAACGATATTTAACGAAGCAGTAGTTACTCGAGGTTACTTTCAGGTAAGGACTTAACTATTCTGTTGTGCGACGCGTAAGGATTCCCTTTGCAGGAAACACAACAAAAGTATAGTTGCCCCAGCTAGTTCCTAGCGAGCTTGCTAGCCCCGCTAACGTCAGCTGTTTGGGTCCAGTTAGCTGCTGGCTAACTAGCGCACCACGCCATTGTTACAATGAGAAAGGTTAACTCGGTTAATACGTCAAGTTTCACTTCAGCCACTCGACACACCTGACGTTAGCAACGTAAACCGATTTTCTAAAGTGTCACAATCATGATCACAATTCGTCTAGCCATTTAACTGCAGGCAGTGGGTGTGATGCCGCGACTTTATTAGCAGTGGTGAGTAACTGGCAGGTTCGTTAGCTAGATAGCTAGTTAGCTCGCGCTTTAGCTAAATAGCGAGGTTGCTAGGGAACAGATTTTGGCTAATCCGCTCCTAGCTGTCTACCTAGCTAACAGGACCGGAGGGATAGTTAGCAAAATATCTGCTGAAATCCCACCACATTTCTGCACAATTCCAACTGCTGAACTGTAGCCATTGTGCCAAGTTTTATTTGCTGACTGCCTATCTAGATAGCTAGCTTGCTTTCTTAGCTAGCTAGGTTAGCTAACGTCTGGCAATACTGATGTCAACGTAGAGCAAGAACAAATCTTGAGCTATGGCTGTGCTGTTATAAGTACTCTTATAGTGGGCGAGTAATGATCATTCCCCGTGGTGGAAGATGACCACTTCATAGTTTGACGTTTCCTCTGCTAGCTAACATATATCGCCCTTAAATGACTTTAGGGGCGAGGTCTTAATTTCCTGGGAGAACATTTTCCCTTCATGGTTCACGACATCACTGCTCCTGAAGTTAAAGGTGTTTCCAGTAGGAATAAAATGAACCAAGTAGGACTGCTTTGTAACTTTCTGTGAGAAATAAAACCTGGATTAACCCAAGTGAGGAACACTGCTTAAACAGAGGTCTATGACACCCCAATATCTACTTGTCTTGGATCTCAGTTGAAACTAAACTCTTATGAACGTGTATATTTTGGAATCTGGTGCCCTGCCCGTGGGGGGGGGGGGGGGGGGGGGGGGGGGGGGGGGGGGGGGGGGGGGGGGGGGGGCGGCGGGGGGGGGGGGGGGGGGGG
>JAOYMR010000005.1:15408839-15426339 GCA_025802075.1 Tenebrosternarchus preto
CTCTTTTGCAGTGAGTCGTAAACTAAGCTCCGTTTCACATAAACAACACACTGATAACTGCACTGAGACGAACCTTTAATGGGGAACGTAATGTCTGTAAACTTGAGTTCAGAATCCGTCTGTGGTTCATCACACTTCACTTCTTCCTTTCAAGTTTCAAGTTTATTTCTCATGTGTACAGAAGTGACAGTTGTACGTTGAAATGCTTGTGCCAATGAGAAAGACATTGCAGTACTCGATATTAAATTAAATAAAATTAAACAAGACTTAAACATAAAGATGCAGACTGAGGAATTGGTTGAAGAGAATAGCTGGTAGTTTATTGCCGCTGTGCACCATACACACGAAGCGTCCGGAGGATGTCTGATCAATACAAAGAAATCCCAGTGCTTTATACCGTTTTTAGAGCTGTTTACATAACCATCATTATCACCAACCAAACCAGAATGAACCGAACCATAATTAGTAAATCTGTCATCACTATATCAAAATGAACTGGGCCATTTTAGTGATGTTCTGTTTATCAGAACTTATTTGAGATAAATCACATGTGTTTCCTAGTGATGATGGTACCCTGAGAGAGACTTTCACACAAAGCTTTTAAAATCGTATTCCCAATTTAACATTTCTACTCTCAAATAATCATTTTATTACCTCACACGTTAGATTTCTCATGTCTCTCTCTGTGTGTGTGTGTGTGTGTGTGTGTGTGTGTGTGTGTGTAGATCCTAACATGGTCATGCAGTGTGTGAGCTTCACCCTGTCACAGCAGTTCACACCTAAATATAAGGAGCCAGGCAACCACAACAGTGGAGAGGACATTATACGTACTTGTAAGTAACACACACACACACACACACACACACACACACACACTGTACATTACCCCACCCATTTTCTCTCCTGCTACCCCGTGACCCTCCCCTTCTCTCTCTGTAGATTTGTGGAGGTGTCAGTTCCTCCTCCCGCTGGTCTCTCTAGGACTGGTGGTGTTGGGAGGACTGGTCGGTTTCTGCGCCTGCCTCTGTCGTAGTCTCAGCCCCACCCTTGGCATCGGGCTGCTCCACCTCCTCGCTGGTCAGTGACCTTCAGCTCTCAAAGCCCAGAGCACACCTCCATCACAGACACCTATCCTCCATCACGGACACCTATCCTCCATCACGGACACCTATCCTCCATCACAGACACCTATCCTCCATCACGGACACCTATCCTCCATCACACACACCTATCCTCCATCACAGACACCTATCCTCCATCACACATTTCTGCCACTTGGTTTTACTGAGGTCCAGTGCCACAGAGTCCCATCTGAACGCTTGTTTATTAAACAGTGTGGAGAAATTATACGAATGAACAGTTAGTAAACACAATGGATTTGGAATCTCTCACTAACAGTTTGTCTTACTGAATTCTGTCTCTGAATTCTCTCTCTCTCAGGTCTGTGTTCCCTTGCCACTGTATGTTGCTTCCTGGCAGGGATGGACCTTCTGCACAGAGCCTCTGTGCTCCCTGGTCAGGTGGACGGTACTCTGGGCTGGTCGCTCTACCTGGCCCTCATCTCCTCTCCCCTGCACATGATGGCCGCCGCCCTGCTGGTGTGGGCTGCACGTAGTCACAGCAAGAGCTACTATCGCATGACTGCTTACCGGGTGGCCTAAACGTTCGAGATTCTCGAGCTCTTGTTTTGTAAAAGTCTGGCTTGTGTGCTCTAGAGAGAATGGCCTCTGGTCCTGTGTGCTGTTCTAGGGCCAGACGTTCTTAACCCAGTCTTAAACAGGACCGTTGACTGGGTTTTTTACGTACACTGCACTCCTAAATCAGCATTCAGGGCCACACGCAGAATTCTGCTTGGAAGCTAAACATACTAGCTATTGTGAGAGTTACTGCTGCATTGTTTCTCCTGTGTGTGTGTGTGTGTGTGTGTGTGTGTGTGTGTGTGTGTGTGTGTGTGAGAGAGAGAGAGAGACAGAGAGAAAGAGAAACAGAAATTGAGCACAAAGATCCTGATTCAGCCTCTAACAATTGGAAGTCCTGTTTGGACCTCCACTGCTTCATCTGGTACAGAGATGTGGGTAATTCACTCCTATTAAACAGTGACTGTAGTGATTTAATTGAATCACAGGGTGTAAAAGTCAGCTGGTGACCTGCATGCGGGGTGGGCGGGGCCTGGATGCACAAACACTGCACAACAAAGAAGCACATTGTTTAGTACAATCTGAAGAGATCAAAGAAAAAACATCAGTTATGGTTTCACTGAAGCACAGTGTCATGTTATTATTTGTTATTATTTATTGTGTGTTGGTTCACTGTTGTTTGTTGTAGAATTAAACCCGTTAGTGGTTTTAATAAGGGTTGTTACATCACATACTGAAGTCCTTATTGGAATATTAGCCAGTAATATTGGTCATTACATTATTTAAAAGATATTTGTATCTTTATGAAGATTTTTAGATGTTTTATTTTGATTTTTAAGGTGGTGTTTCCATTCTGTTGGTTACATGGTGTGCATTTTAAATTTTGTGACCGTAAACCACAACAATTCTGATTATCTTAATTTCTAAGACTTCAAGGTGTTGCATTAATTTGACAGTCAACTGGATGTCGAATAAGAAACTGAATCTCTGTGTGTGTTGGGTGTGGCTCCACCGTCAACGTGTGGTGATGACCTGCAACGTCATTACAGGCAGTAGTGGTTCTATGATATAACTATTTATATATAACTATTATTATAGAACTATATAACTATTATTATATATCTGCTATTGCCTGAACCTGCATTTCTGTCATGGATCTGGAAAAAAAACACTAAAATATTTATCTTCTGTAAAATGACTTGTTCAATGTTAACACCCTAATTTTGCATTTGAGTCAGTAATCCTGAAAGGTTTCATGATGACATGTACGTGAGTTAATCATCTGTCCGTCACACTTATATAGCACCAGTTCCTTCAGGTTGATCCTGTGTAGTTTCCATCTTCTCCTTCTTTCTCTCACACTCTGCTGCACTGGATGGCCGGAATCTTCACCTTCCTCCTTCTCGCCAGACAGAGCGCCACGCCCTTCTCGTAGTACGCACATTCGTTAATGAAGAAAGGATAGAGTGGCTCTTTCCCTCTGTACCTCAGGGTGTCTCCACTGAATGAGAGGAACATGGGGTCTCCTGGGTGGAGGAGACAGAAGTCCCGATCCTGAGAGAGAGATGGGAAGACTTTAATACTCTTCAGATCTGTTTTTTCATCCAATTTCTTTATTACATGGGGAGTCAAGAAGCAGGTTTTCAGCGTGGTTACTTCTGCACTCGGAGCGCTGTTGACCCAAGAGTAACTGACTGAGGCTGAAGAACAGGCTGGTCATGCACTCCTAAACACTCGCAAACATTCCCTTTCTAAGAGCTCTTATGGAGCTGAGGAAGAGTGGGTGGAGAGTGAAAGGGGTGTCCTCAGCACTGGGAGGTTCTTGTGTGAAGGGGTGAGAGGTCCAAACCTGCAGTTCAGGGTGCACAGCAGCTGTGATGGTGTGACTGAGTGGATCTCGAGGATAATCCATGTTCTTCACCATGGTGTAAACATCCACTGAACCCTCTTCAAACTGGGTCCCTGAGGGCAAATGGAAAAGTAATAAGACTTTATAATGTTGTAGACATAAAGTGTTTTAAAGAAGGGTACAATTAAACTAAAAAAGTAACAGAAAATATAAAACTAAAAAATAACTATTAAAAGTGATATAAGAAAGGAGCTTGGGAATGTAGTTTTCTTTGCACCTGAGTTGAACAGACGGACCCATTCCAGTACGAGGTTAACTGCTTCCTGCATGGCGGTGAAAACGTTGGATCTGATCACCCCGTGCGGCTGAGGACCGATCTCCATCGCTGTAGGAAACAATATCAGTAATAATGTGGCTCCCTCTAGTGTAATATACAGGTTTTTTTTACCACATATACACACACATATCCAACAAATATATACAACATATGAGTGATTGATCAGAACAGGCTGATATGTGCAGCAACTTAAACCTGTCTGAGCATGACCACACACACACACCTGTGTGGGCTGCAAACTTGTCATTACCAAAAATTCCCAATCAGGAATTTTTTTAACAGAACAAAAAAGTGTGGTAGATCTGGGGTGTCAGAGTCCGAGGTAACAGTTGCTCTGCTCAGACTCTCCAACTGAACCTGACAATTTAGTGATGAGTTAAATCAGGTGTGTTTAATATAAGTTAATGTAGCACTGTAATGTCAAACCACAGAGAGCCATAGTCCAGTGTGGTTGGGTGTCTGACATGCTTAAACACACCTGATTCAATTCGTCAGTTGGTTTAGTTGGAGCGTCTTAGCAGAACGATTTCCAAACTCTGTTAGACTTCGGCCCTCCAGGACCGAACTCGAGTTCCCCCCTGGGGTAACCAGTTTAACTAATTAGCATATTGAGAGAAATAATAAAAACATCTAGTAACAAACTGAACGGTGTTATAAATTCTGTTATACATCGAAGTCTGTTTTTTCTTTATGTTTAGTGCCTTTTGAAATTGTCATGTGCAGTGAAGAGACAAGCACACGTCACATAGCACACGTCACACAGCTCTGTTTGGACCTAGATTATTTGTTGACGTTTGTTGCCCTGCCAGATCAACCCTGTGGTGCACGGCTCCACCCAGACAGACTCGTACCATCTGCACAAACACGAAGGTTTGCACTGTGCACAGATCTTCACTGACCTTCACCAGCCCTGGAGGAGAAAACCCTGCAGGTGCAGCATGTGTAGATCAGAGGTTTGTGTCTCAGCACCACTCACTGAGTGCTGAGACTCACACATGCTTTCACTCAGTTCTGCTCTGCACTAACAACCGCAATTAATCAATTAAGCCGAGACTCCATCGCACCATCGGCTCAATACGCTGCATATTGATGACGATGCTTAACAGAAACAAATGAACGATGTAAGGCCAGAGTGCTGCTTCAGCATTTTGGCCTAATCGTCTTATGAGCAGAAGAATTGGCTGTGCTGATCTCAGATGAGGGCTCCAGGGTGCCGGTCCTCCTCGCAGACTCACCGAAGCCATGTTTGCCCACTGACTCCAGAGAAAAGGCTTCGCTCAGGGGTATGTCGTAGTGGATGTACCTCACTGGGATGGTGGCCATCTCCCTCTGCACAGGAGGGATGATGACCAGTCAACTCCAAACATCTTCAAACCCCAGCCAGGACTGGCCAGTGTTTAAGGGTATTAAAAATGTTTCTAAATAAAAATGCCTTTACTAAAACCTACAAATAAATCTGGAGTTAGTTCTGCAGACAGGATATGATATAAAAGTGTGTAAATTTCAAATTTCAATTTTGGCAATAACTAATTTACAAAATGCTTCAGTAAAGGAGTATCATATTTACTAAAAAAAGCTTCCTGAAGAAAGAAACTAATAACAATGAAAACCATATAGTGATCATTTTGTTTGCTCTGTGCAAGGATGGATTGCTCTTGCCTGCAGGTGTTTGCAGATATGCAGACATATCCAGTCGTTCTCTGCATAAGTGATGAGACAGAGGCCCATATTTGCAGTGGTGTTGTGTAGATCACAGATCAGATCCACAGCCTGGTCACTCCCTTTAGGACCCAGCAGGGAGTTGAGCTCCTGAGAGCGAACTATCTCATAGGGAGTCCTCTCTGAGACTGGGGCACTGAGAGAGAGAGAGGGAGAGAGAGAGAGACAGAGGGAGAGAGAGAGAGAGAGGGAGAGAGAGGGAGAGAGAGAGAGAGAGAGAGCGAGAGGGAGAGAGAGAGAGAGAGGGAGAGAGAGAGAGAGAGAGAGAGAGAGAGAGAGAGAGAGAGAGAGAGAGAGAAGGAGACTGGTCTGTATTTTTTCAACCTGAACACAAGCTTTTGTAATTTTAGTGTAGGGAGAGAAAGTGTATTTGTACAGTGCAGGTTATTCAAAGTGCTTTACAAAGAGGAAGAAGAAGAAGAAGAGTATACAGAGCTTAAAATGGAGTTAAAAAACCTCATTTAAATCTAAAAATATTAAATACAAAACAAGACAAATAATATCAAAACATAAATGTAATATTTTATTGTATCCTAATCAATATATTTTAATGATTATATTAACTACAATACATTTAGTATGTTAATCGTACATTAATTCAATTGTATAAAGTGTCACTTACAGTATTAGCGATAAATTGATTGCATAAATGACTGATTAAATGGTTCTTTTTTACAGTAGGCACATAGCGTCATACCGTCACACTATGGTCATATGGAAACACATGACAGAAGTGAGGTGTGGAGAGTGCAGAGGAACTTGCAGCTACTCACGGTGGATTTTGATGTTGAGCGACTTGGTCAGTTCAAGAAGCGAATCAAAGTCTAAGGCCACGCAACGATATGTGCCACTGTCATTACGTTTGACATTCTTCAGAGTCATCAAACCTGATTCACCTTCTAATGTGACCCCCTGTAGAATTAAGTGACAGAGAGAGAGAGAGAGAGAGAGAGAGAGAGAGAGAGAATAAAGCAGAGAGAGACAGAGAGATAGTGAAAGGAACAGACAAAGGGAGAGAGTGAGAGAGAGAGGGAACGGGTCAGAGTGAGGGAGAGAGAGAGAGAGAGCGCGCGAGTGAGCAAGGATGTGGGCGGAGCCATGTGGGAGAGTGCGTGCGTTTTGGCCGACTGTGAGCTCCTCACGTCTTTGAGGATCTCGAACGGAGGCTGCGGGTTGCCGTCAGTGGTGCAGCTCAGCTGAACATCGTCTCCTTCCTTCAGCGGGCCCTGGTTCAGCAGCGTGAAGAAAATGTTCTCCGATGGATCTGCCGTGAGAAGAGCAGAGGTCAAACAGCGCCCCCCCCCGCAGGCAAAGGCCCGAATTCTAAGACACTAACACACTAAATACACACATGAATACTGGGTGGGGGGTGGGGGGTGGTTGTAGGTGTGCGTGTGTTGTATGTCTGTGTGTTTGTGTGTGGTACGTGTGGTGTGGACTCACAGAGCAGCGTGAGGGTGAAGTTGTTGGAGCTCTCCTGTTTGATCTGGCTGTTGGGCATGGTGTATTCCACAGTGCAGTGGAAGGTGGCCTTTGCATTCTCCTTCTTTTGCAGCATGTACAGAGTGCTGGTGACCGTGAAGAGCCCAGAAGACTCCTTCACCACCCTGGGCACCATGTACATATCTGGAAGAGGGGGAGAAGAGGAGAGAAAATGGGAGAGAGGTGAAGGCCAGGGTTCAGTTCGTCCACTGACCAACACTGAGATAAAGTGTAAGAAATGGTCTTAGCTGCAGGTGTGAATTAGGATCCTAGTTTGAAGGAAGGCTTTGGGAAAGAGGAGGCAGGTTCCTGCTGCCTGACTAATGGAAGAGATGCTACTCACTTTCTTTGGAGTCCTTCACCTCTGGCAGAGGTGTGGAGTCCTTAAACCAGATGATACGAGGTTCAGGGTGGCCATTTCTGCTTGTGCATGTGCCCACCTGATACAAACACACACAAAAGGTCTTTTAAACCGTTTTGCAAATACTTTGAAACTTCTAGTACATTCTAGTACTGATATTGTACCTCTGAAGGTGATTTGTTGCTTGTAGAAATGGGCTGGGTGTTGCCAGACACCGTGGGTGTTTCAGGGGCAACTGAACGAGAGAAAGACGGGAGGGAAATAGAAAGAGGTAAAAGTCAAAGAATGAGACGGGAGAGGGAGAGAAAGGAAGAGCAGGAAGATATGTGTCTCTTTAGTTAATGTTCTCTATTGAGTTTAATCAGTAACAAAAGCTTCTCATTTAACAATTTAACATCTTGTTTCTAAAGCATTTACATCTAAAGCACAAAGAGACAGCAGACAGATGAAGGGAATGTGCTTAATTAATCCAGCAATTCATTTCTCAAACACAGGCCTCACACCAAGGGGAATCAATCTCTCTCTCTCTCTCTCTCTCTCTCTTTCTCTCTCTCAGTAGTTCTCGTTTTCAGGGAACACTTCCATGGTCCTCACTTCCGTCTGTGTGTGTGCTTCCCTGCTAGAATGGCTGGACTTTTGTCCAATCACCATGTAGTCAATGGAGAAGGATCTTCAGAGCGAAGAACAAATACAGTGCAGATTTCAAATGTTCACAAAATACACGACTGTTATTCAGGTAAGGAACTGTGCAAGAACCTGCCAGTGTGAGTGTGCATGTGTGTGTGTTTGTGTGTGTGTGAGAGACTGTATACCATAGCAAGAAGGCACATAGTCCCTGTGGCTGATGACTTATTGGTACAAAGAAATGTTAAAAAACGTTAAGCAAATGTTAAGAAACGTTAAGACATGTTAAGGCAGAATTACGTTCTCATGATCTCAGTTCTCATTATCACTGCAGCCGTCACCCCTGTAATTTGCTTTAATATTATATGTAAACTGGACCGAGCCAGACCGGACCAAAACCAGCAGAAGTGAAGGGAGACAGTGAGTGTGTGGGTGTCCAGCCAGGGTGTGTGGGAGTGCTGGATGGCCATGTCCTGTGGTATCCCCCCAGCTTCTCTCTGCTTCCATCCACGGCCATTACTGCAATTACTGACCCATCTGGGCAGGACGAGGAACGCTGATGTGGACCGGTGCGGTAGAATCACACACACACACACACGCACACATACACAGACACACACAAACACACATGCACATGTGTGCACACGCACACACATGCGCGCATACCCACACACGCACACACGCACACATACATGTACACATACACATAGATACATACACACACAACACACACATACACGCTCACAAGTACACACTAAAAAGCACTTCTTTGGACAGTGGCAGTAGGATTTCTGACAGATTGATCGTTGTCCATATAGATCATTTTCATTTAGATGACTTGGCTGGCCAGGCGTGGCACCTGAGGCTCTGAGATGCATCAGTCCAGCCCTATAACTCCAGAGGAGGTCTTCTCATTGGGGAAATACTTATGAACGCACCAGAGGGTGGGGAGCTCCCAGCAAGACGCTCCGCTTAATGCCTGTTATCTTCTAGACTAGGGTTGGTATTGGGAGAATCAACTGAATCAATCATAAAAGTCATTTGTCAAGACGTTACGTCTCTGCAGGTGGCAGACGGCAAACTTCAAATGAGTCACCACAAGTTTGTCGTCCAATCAATAACTAGCAAGTTGAAAATATCGACTGAAACGTTTTCAGATAGAAAGAGTTAAATCTGTGGCAACCAGTGCTTAAAAATTTGCAATCTGTCATGACAGATGAGGAGAGATCAATGCCTCCGTTCTCTTCTATTCTAGGCTTTAGAGAAACAACTGAAGGAATTACAAATCTACACTTTGTCAGATCGTCACATACCCCAAACTATTTGAAAGCCATGTTTTAGATTTCAACTAGTAAATTTAGTAGCCATACTCAAACACAGGCCCAGTTCTGGAAGTGACAGGCTGAACATTACAAATAAGTAAGTTTTTAGCCAATCAATACCAGCAAATTTAAAATATTCAGTAAATTGCTTTCTGATTGAGCATAAAATATACTGGAGATCAAAATTGGAGAAAAACACAATTTCCTAAATGTCAAAGTCATTGTGTCCTCTGTGAAATTATCCTAACAGGAGTGAAATAGCAGTATTTTAATCTTATTTCATAAATTGTATATATTCTAAAGTACATCATAAAAAACTTAAACGATATAATTGAAAAAGAACACTGATCAAAATTAGAGAACACTTTCAGATACCTGCAAGGTATTGGTGTTAATCTGGCACCTGGTGCTAATTTCCTTAATTATCTGACAAACTCTATTTAACTGGCAGCCTAACTTTCCAGTTTTCACTGACTTTGCAAAAATGGATAATTTCACACAGGACTACACAATTTAGGGGGAAAATAAATAAATAAATATATAAATGTATATGTTTAATTTGATGTTCATATATTTAACCTGCATTTTTTAATCCTGCTTACGTTTCTATAAAGACAATGACAATAAATACCTAGAAAATGTGCTTGGGTTTGTCCAAGGGACTCACCGATGCTCCAACGTACCTGAAGCCCAAAATCCACTTTGGAAGGACTGCTCAGTCTAGCTGGGCTTTAGAAAGTCTTTGACTTTGACTAGAAACATATTTGACTCGCCAGGTGCCAGTGGATATGGAGGTGAGTGAAGCTTATGTTTTCATACCACCACTCTCAACTAGAACACAAATTTGAAAGGACAGGCTGTGCTGGACAGGTCATTAATGCCTAGACACTCTCAGCCTCCCCCCCCCCAAACATGCACACAGACACTCACAGACAAACAAGTCACCAACAATACCATCCATCAAACGACAGAACTGCTCTCCTACTCAACTGTGTTAATGTGATCTTTATAGTCGGCAGTGACTCTCGACCAGCCGATTAGATGCATCAGTGCAGGCTAGTGAATGGAATTAAACAGATCTGTATGGCTGTGGGTGTGGATGTGTGTGTCAGAGGTGATGGTTCTGGTGATGGCTGTGGAGTGTCAGAGCAGACTTACAGAAGACCCTGAGTCTGGTCTCAGCCTCCGCTGTTCCCACTGCCCCTCCGATCACCGAGCAGATGAAGCTCCTCTGGTCGGCCGGGTCAGTGTTGGTGATGACGAGGGTCATGTCGCTTTCCATTGTTACACGGCCCATCAGCGGCGTGCTCGTGTCCTGACCTGAGGTAGTGGAGGACCGAAAAGCCACACGCTGCCTCCCACCTGCATTTTCCTAGAGAAAGGGAGAGAGAGAGACAGACAGACAGAGAGAGAGAGAGAGAGAGAGAGAGAGAGAGAGAGAGAGAGTGTATCCATACGGTTGCTGATACTGATCTAAACAGGAGAACTCCAAGGTCAGATGAAAGGAAATGGGTTACACAAAGGGTTTCTGGGAGGAAAAAAAGCTTCCTTAAATCCGTTTGTGTCCCAGTTCCACCTCACAGGAAGGAGATTGCAGAATTGGGAGAAGGGTGGATACACACACGCACACAAGACCACACAGGGGACAGGAGTGAATGTACTCACAATGTACCACTCCACCACAGTGATGGAAGCCTTCTCAGAGGTGGTGTAAGTGCAGGGAAGCCGCGCAGTCTGTCCTTTAATCACATCCACCTGAGGAGTCACGTTTACTATCACCGTAGCCAGACAGACTGCAGACAGACAAATGGGGAGAGAGAGGCAGAGAAATTCCTTTTACCGTCACATATGATCACCGAATTGTTTTGTAGCTCCAACTGAGAACAAGCTCGAATTTTAAAATGCTCCGAGCAGGGCAGTATGATAGAAAGAGAATGGGAAAGACCAATATAGCAACAACCCTCTCAAACTCGGTCATGAAAGCAATCAAGAGATGAATACAATGTTGCATAATGAACTACAAAGAAAACAGACAGTGAAAGAGTTACAGGAGAGGCTTATGTCAGACGGTTCTGCGTCTGCCGGATATCGACCAGAGTCTCCACCTTTCAAGCTCAGACACTGGAGTGAGTTTCAGTTACTGTAATCAAGCTGACCACATGCCCACTGGATTCAGACTGGCAGAGGCAGCAGAAGCCATGTTGAGAGAGACAGCACACACAAATACACACACACACACACACACGCGCACACACTCAGGCACACAAGACAAGGCACGTGTGCCTGTGTAGCGCTTACACACACAATCGTATGCACACGCACACACGCACACAACACAAGGCATGTATGCCTGTGTAGCTCACACACACACACACACTAAAGCCATTGTCTCGTCATTGCAAACACTGATGGCAGCTGCATGGAGCCAGGTGCTAGAGAGAGAGATAAATAGAGAGAGAGATACATAAGCACACACACAAACACACACACACACACATGCCGGCGCATGTGCACAGGCCATCTGAAGGGCGCTAAAAGCTCTACAGGATGGCATGGCGATCCTGGTGTGATCAGGCCGGAGAGGAGGAGGCCATCAGACCTGCCACTCCATTCCCAGAAGGTTCTGGAAAACTGTTTCTGTGAATTTCCTTTTCAGGGAAAAAGCACTTTGCTGTGCTATCTGAGAGCATATATAATGCAGGGCTAATCACTCTAATGCAACTGACTGGAATAATTCAGTGGCTCTGCTACGAACAGAGACGTCTTCTCCCTAGCTGCAGTTCTATGGATCTCATTTGCTTTGATTAATAGTCATCAATATGCAAAGAGGAAAGCACTCTCCAAGAGAGAGAGAACATTCTCTGTTTTCACTTGTCAGCTTGTCAGAACATACCAGGCAACTGATCGACTGCAACTAAGAAGTAGATGTTTTACTCAAAATGTTACATGTGGCTCTCTCTGTCTCTCTCTTTCTCTCTCACACGCACACAAAATGAACATTGTTTGAATTGTTTATGTGTCTAAAGGGTCAGACAGTTGGTCTTCCACACCACATTGCGGGGTTAGAGGTTATACAAGTGTTGCCCTCTCTCTACTTCTCTCACATTCTTCCAGGCTCACACGGATAAATCTTCACATCTGACATAGACACATAACCCCTCCATCCCCACAACACACACACACGCACACACACCCTCACCCCCCTCCCCACACACATGCACACACACCCTCACCCCCCTCCCCACACACATGCACGCACGCACACACACACACACGTTGTTCTTTCCATATCTGACACTCTCATGTTTCAGTTTATTCTGTATTTTACAATCCTCTCCTCTCGCTCCTTCTCTTCTCCTAATTGTCTATAAAGGAGAATATTTTTATTGATAAGAGAGCAATATATTCAGAAACAACAGCTTCTCTGCAGTGTTGCTGAAGCACATGGTGTGAAGCTCCTCTCTGGCTTTTCCTGGGCTCCGCAGTTTCTGCCGAGCACTTGTCCCACACAATCTTTGCGTCTCCTTCTGCCTGCCCCACAGGAGCAGCTGGGCAGACAGGCAGGGGCAATTAGGGGGTAATTAGTTCCCTCCCTCCCCTCCCGGCGTGACCCCCAGCAGAGCCTGGGTGGAGCGCGCACGAAAGGAGATGTGTGCGTGCAGGGGGAGGTTCTGTTGAACGTTTGGGCGGAGGGCAATCAGAGAAAAAGGAAGCATGAGGCATGAGTAGGCCAGGATAGTGGAGAGGGGCTGGGGGTAAGGTGGGGGGGCAGGGGGTGGAGGGGTCAGTCGGGTAAGAAAGACGGAGTCCCCGACAGACAACCGCTCCGAGTGAACGCAGCCCTATGGACGGACGGATGCGCACGAGGGCCCTCATTAATTATTCATGAGCAGCATAAGGCACTTTGATGACTGGAGAGAGTGCAGTGCCACACTCCAAGAGCTCCGCCTAGTTCTCCGCCAGCAGAGATGGGGCTGTTACTGGATCTTTGGTGTATTAGTGTACAGGTTCAGACAGAACGAGTGCATGTGGGGGTGGATGTGGGGGCTGTGGAGGCACAGGGAACACCATCTTCATACAGCCAGACTGAAGTTCAGACCCAGGTGCACGATGGAGTTTGCTTACGCTGTGTAACACACACACACACACACACACACACACACACACACACACTCAGCAGGAGCGCAGGGCCTCATTATGAGCAGAACCAGCTGGCTCTCCTCTTCAGTTCTCTCTCTCTCTCTTTCTTCTTTTCTTTCTTTCTTTTCATTCCCAATCCTTCCATTTCTGTCTCTTTTTTCCTACCTTCCTTAAAACAAAATCAGACACCATCATCATAAGCGCCGTCCATGTCACACACTCCCTTTCTTGTCTCCCTCCTTTTTAATAACCTAAAAACTCCCCCTCCGTATCCTATTTTTCATGCCT
This sequence comes from Tenebrosternarchus preto, assembly GCA_025802075.1. Taxonomy (NCBI): domain Eukaryota; kingdom Metazoa; phylum Chordata; class Actinopteri; order Gymnotiformes; family Apteronotidae; genus Tenebrosternarchus; species Tenebrosternarchus preto. The sequence goes on from JAOYMR010000005.1 coordinate 15,422,599, forward strand.
CTGACCCTTTTATTCTTTCTGCCCCCAGTGTCATCACACACACGCTGGGAGGCCTGAGTGATGAATGCTGAGACTAGAACCATTCTACTGGGTATGTGCTCGCAAATACACACACACACACACACACACACACACTTTCTGTATCACTGTGAAGTTTTGAAGTGAATCCACTTTACACTAAAATTTCCACTACATTTCTATTTATTTAGTTACTTATGTAGATAATGGCTATATAGAGTACAGACCAATAAAAACAACACATAAGAAAAGAGCAGCACATTTTGTGCACTGTGTGTGTGGTTTGCTGAAGTCCTGTATTTATCAATAAAAGGTGTGTGTGCTGTTTGCTAGATATGTGGGCAAGGACGCAGGTGAGGTGCAGCTCAAAACAGGATTAGCCTGTCGCCGCCTCTCTGATCTGCTGTTGGTAAAACAAACACAGACAGTGTGAGGAAGCAGTGGCAGACATAATGAGCCTCACACACACACACACACACACACACACACACACACACAGAGAGAGTGGCACCACTGTTCTGCAGCAGACTCAATAAAGATGTGAAAAATGCAAATGTTTATTCAGTGCTGAAGTGAAACAGACGTTCACACACACATTTGGGTGAATAGTAAAGAGTGCAGGGCTTTCGCTTCAGCTTTAGCCAATGCTCTTAGGAGCATCATCACCCGTGGTAACGGGCCCACCTGGAGAACTTCCTTAAAACAACCACACCCGAAACACTCAGGACATACTGACATTTCCAAAGGTGAGAGCCCCAGTGTGAGCAAACACACACACACCGCACATTTCCCTCCTGATAAAATGGATTTACATAATTATCGTCAACATGGCCACACACAGCGCCAGCACAATCAGAATGTGAAGCTGCTATTAGAAACTCACTAATGTTCAGGTCTGAAACTCTATCACTCTAGCGCTGGTTTCAAAATATGAAACATGTTTATTCTGGATGTGTGTTACAACTCAACTTGTACATTTATTTGCACCCATTGTGACATGCTAGTCATTGCTAAAAAGTCTTTCTTATAAGCGTGAACAACACAAACACTGAATGAAAAAGTGTTTTAGTGCTTCATGGTTTGATGGTAATGCGCTTGACCTCATGTTGAAAAGAGCCTGTAAAAGCTTTCTACTGTGTGGGAGGATGGTGGGTGGAGAATGTGGGGGCGGAGCCATGTGAGGCCTGGTGTCAGTCATCGCCACTGTGATGAGACACGAACAGGTGCAAACGCATGAACAGCAGCTGCTGGCTCCCCCCACCCACACCCACACACACACACACACACACACTCAAAGTCACAAGGCAGGACAGAAAACTGGGTAAGAGGAAGGTGGCTGGATTGTGCAAGGCAGGAAAAGAGAGACAATCCACACACGTGCAAGGGAAGAAAGGAAGAGACAAAGAGAAAAGAAGTGAAAGAGTGATGGTGAAGCGAAAGAGTGAAGCGAGCACTGGATGAAAATATGCCGAGTAAAAAAGGAAACAGAATGGAAAGATATAAAAAACAACGAAGCCGTCTGTCGCTAGTTTATAAGTAAAAACACTGCTCACGCAGAGACAGCTGTTTTAGCTCATCACACTGGTTATTCTACAAGCATAAACCCAAGACACTGACTGGCCCTCAGTTGCTTTCAAACAGTGAGAAGACTCCCACATTCTCTAAGCACTCTCCTAAAGGCATAGGTTACACGGCCCACACACACACACACACACACACACACACTCAGGGACATCAACATGTAGGGATCAACAGCTTATGCCTACAGCTCCCACTATACCATCCTTCGACATTGTGATCGATCAATGTCCACCCATGAAACATACCAGCTTATCCAGTTTACCTATCAGTTTATTCACAAAGGTCATCACTGATTGGCCTGAAATACAATTTAATGCAACTAAGAGTAATAAATCTAAAGTTGGCAAAGAAACAGCATGGACTTGCGTGTACATTACATTTTACAGCCCTCAACGTCCTCGAAAACACATTGCGCAGAACTGCAGCAAGTCAGAACCAAACACAGAACGAGAGAGAGAAAGCGTGGATCGAGGTTCGCTTTCTTACACACCCGATGCCACTCACTGAGGTCTGTAAAATTAGCTCTCGAGTTGTTGGAGCAGAGGATTAAAGGGTTTCAGGGCGGTGGTATTCCAGCACATCGACTGCCAAAAGTGGTGGTGCCTGCGTGTATGAGCTGAACTGAGGACTCAACTGAGAATTAGCTCATTCGCTCTCTCCAGAAGGGCTGCGACAGATCTCACCGCGTGCCCACAACACACAGCTCAAACTACATTTAAACACTGAGCGTTCGTTAGCTGGACTTTAGTGTGCGTCTAGTGTCTAGAATATGCAGGCTCGTGATAACGTGAATCCCGAGGTTGTACACTACTGTTTATTAGATGGATTACGACTCGCTTTACGCTTAACCTACGTAAGGTATTGTCAAAGACGGGTAAACAAACATCATGTCTCTCCATGTCCGCACCTCCTTTTTTTCGCTGACCTATGCTACCATGAGGAAATAGTCGCTGCTTCCGTTTTCCTGAACACAACCCTGCGCGCTTTCTCTCAGGATAAACAGAGTAAAGTGGGTTACAAGGCCAGTTCACTCTCACTCTTTTATCCCTTACCACGGCGATACATTCCGCCCGGCTGCCGCGGTTGTCCTGACGACGGGGTCACGAGCAAACCCGTTCAGCCCTAACTCGACTAGCGCGCCGAACTAAAACAAGAGCGAGCGGCAGAACCAAACGTAGAAAAAACTGGGACAAAAGGGAGAGAAACAGTGGTTAACAGCCGACAAGCACGGGACAAATTAAAGCCTTGTTTGTTTTTTCACTAGCATTAATAACATATCTTTAGGGTTTGTAATGCAGAGTTTTGTTAGTATTTCATTAATAGGAACTGAATAAAAATATATTCCCATAAACCAACAATGTTGGCTAATTTGTAGTACGAAGCAGATTTAAAGTTACTTCGTGTTCTGTATGTATAATTTATGTTTAAGTTAGTTAGCTGGTCTGTTTTGTCTACAAGGGTATTGCATCTAAATTTCAATTAATAATTCAGATAGTACATCTTGCTTGTAGCTGAAGTGGTTGATGTTTTATTCTTATTTATTTTTCACACTGTCGGAAGGTTATGGAGAACACAGATCCATGGGCTATTTACATCCATCTCTGTCCCGAGAAGCTATGCTAAAGATAGACACGTGTCTGACCGCCGAAATAGCAAATCAGATTAAACGATCTAACTTGATGTAGATTAATGTAATTGTGGTGCAACAAGCAAAAAACAAGCTTTCAACATGAATCGTTGTGGTGTTAAGGGGCCAGGAAGAAACACACCTGGCAAAGGCTAAAATGAAGAGACTGGAACCTAATTAGGGAGCGTCAGCAAAGAGATCGAGATGAAAAAGCAGCTTAATATTTCATGACTGGGGACGGCCTGTCCCTCTGCTCCCTTACCTAACTACCCTCAGGCACCGCAATTACTCACATTTCTTTCCCCCATGTCCCCCTCTCTGAAAATAAAGTCTTGTGGGACAGATGAGTTTGGAAGATTCGTAATGAGAGGCTCATGGGAGCAGCGAAATGGATGGAGGAACCGAACAAGACAGATGAGAATGGACACCATATGCCATGGTGCAAAGTTAAACTGTAAAGCAGAGAGAGGTGAGGAAGCCTATTGGACAGGGGTGAAGGGGAGTGTGCAGAAGAG
>JAOYMR010000005.1:15431339-15439205 GCA_025802075.1 Tenebrosternarchus preto
GGAAACGACGGCGTCCTGGTGCCTGTCACCAACGCTAGCGTTAGCGTAGCCGCGTGTCGCTTCAACCTCACAGGTAGCACGTGGAGCATGCCGGTGTGGAACATACTAGTTTAATCTCTTTCATTATGACCCACCTGCTCTGTCTCAGTCTGTCAGCATGTACAAACTCTCACGCACACACACGCACACATCTCTGCTCTTTCCATTTCTGCCGCTGTTGTAATAAAATTAGTATTACTTCAATATTCATGAAAAACCAGCCATATACACCATTAATAATGCACATAAAAGCACAACACGCTCACAAGTACCTACATGCGCCTATCAGTGATAAGACATTCAGAATCGGGACACGCAAGACTGAGATTTCATCGAAATGAAGTCATAAGAAATATTTCAGGCCTCCAAAACATGCCACAGGCGCTAATGTAAACCGCTTCAAAGAAAGCTGCTCTCGTGACTTGTCACAAGTCGACCATCATGAGGTTTCATTGCTCTGTCAACCCCTATAAAAGACAGTCAGCATGAACCGCAATCTACATATTCATGACACGGCACGTGAAAGCACTCACACACACACACACACACATGGGACTAGCCCTACATTTGACTGATGTGAATGGGGGAGGGGTGAGAAGAGGTGAATGAAAGTAGGATGTCAACTCTGACAGACCAGGGGTAATTGTCATTGCTGCATAGGCAGAGAGGAGACAGTGATACATTGAGAGTGAGAGAGAAAGAGAGAGAGAGAGAGAGAGAGATGGAGGGGCCTCAGGTGGGGTCAGATCAGAGAGGGGTCAGAATTGATGTATGGAGTGTCTGGCCCCTGGCGACTGTACAGGGGAGCATTCAGAATTAAGACTTCAAAGGCAGTGGTGTGTGTACATGCAAGAGATGCAGAGAGAAAGGGAAAGAGATGAAAAAAGGTTTACTCAGTTCTTCTGTGTACATGTGTCTCCTACTGACCAATCGCCTGTAACCCAGCTAAGGTCCATAATAACAACTATGTTAGCAACTCTCGAGGTGAGCTTTTGTCCACAACAATAAATTATAGCACGGATGATTGCCTTACAAGACCTGTGACGCAGCTGAAATAGACAGCACCTAGGAACACAGGCTGCATTCACAGCGAACAAGAGAGGAGAGCAGAGGTAAGATATGCTGAAGGATCACGCTGCCGATAGAAGCCTCTCTGAGGTCTGGAATGCACCAAAACCCAGTGGCGCATGTCTGGACCTGCATGCAAGGAGGCCAGGGTGGAGTAAAGGGGGTGTTGTGATAATAACCCTGGGCCCAAGCACTCCTTAGTCTTCAACACTTTTATGAGCACCCCTTCTGCTATTTTATGCTGTGGAGAATAAATCGGGAGAGTTGGGGTTTGGGTCACATGTAGTCATTGGAGAACACCATTGTGTGGAGACATTGAGGAACGAGGAGGAACGTTCGAGGTCATGTAGTACAAAGGGGTAAAAGAGAGTCAATGAACATCAAACCACAACTGGTGATAGAGCAGGCTAGGGCAGTGGGCTCAAGCACGCATGGAATCTGTGTCACCTTTTTTCCACACACACACACACACACATATGCACACACATACACATATGCAGGTTCACACACTCTCACACATACTCAGCTGTTCAAAATCTGTCATTCACTTCACTGAACCTTCGTACACAAAGTCACAGAAAGTCTGTAGGTAACATGAAGATGAGATGAAGGTATGGTTCTTCTGTCATGTCAATCATCACAGCCAACCATCCTCTGAGAAATCCTCGAGAAGGATCGCAGCTGGATTGTGGGCGGAGAGTGTTTGTGCACCTCTCCGCCCACACCGCCATCTGTCTTTGCCCAACTTTTTTACACACACACACACAGACATACATGCACAGTGTCTGCACTGCTCTATACATTGGCTGCTCTTTTTTTGTTTCACATGCATACATACTTGCTGTCTGACACACATATACACACACACACACACACACACCCTCAAACAAACATACACACATACAAACACACACTCTCTCACACACAGAAACCTACATTCTTTTCACATATCCGCCCTGCTGCCACACCTTCATGTCGTGTGTGTGTAACCCGCAGGCATGCTTTTCAACATGCAGTGACGTTTCCCACAATACTGAGGGTAAGAAGTGCTCTGATTACGCACACACACACACACACACACTGACATTCACTAACTATAATGAACAACCAAAGGGACCCTTTACCAAACCCTCCAAGTCCCTGGACACTCAGAGAAACGAGGCCGTGACCTCCACCCTTAGCACCGCCTCGACGTCAGCAGGAGCTTTCAGCCTGATCAGGCTGCTCCCTCTCCTTCATCGAGCCTCCGAGCAGAAGCTAACAACCAACACCCGCAGACATGGACGTTTGATAAAGCAGGACACGCTCACACAGGACACCGATGGGCATCACCAGGCGAGAGATCAGAACAGTCCTGCAACACACGAGACGGGAACGTGAAAAACGTCACAGTGCTAAAATCAGCAACAGTCAGGAGACCGTATAGCGAAAGAGAACAGAGAAAACAAAGAAGCCACCCGCACAGAGCAATCAAAGGATGGAGCCACGGGGAGATAACACCAATGAAACCAGAGGGACGAAGCAGGCCTGCATTACTTCAGCTGCCATTCATACCAAACAAACAGGAGAGAGAAGGAGAGAGAGAGAGAGAGAGAGCCAGACAAAGGCTGAAAGAGAGCGAGAGAGAGAACCAGCTACGTTATTAACAGGGTTAATTTAATTTCATTTTATATTATTTTATTTATCTTCACAACAGATGTTGTGTAGAGTGCCTGAGCTCAGGCGTGTAAGGAGTGAGCCACAGGCGACAGTGGCAAGCGGGAGCCATCTTGATATGGCATGAAGAAGAAACGTGAGAGGAGCTGAGCTCGAAAACAGGAGCCAGGCTCCCCTGAGCCTCCCTGCTGGAGAACTACCACTCCAGTGGCTGGTGAATACCGAATGTAGCTACAGAAGAAAAGAGAAAAGAGCTGTCGTGTGGAAACCAAGGATGGAGGGAGAGAAGAGCGAGGGAGGGAGGGAGGGAGGTAGAAGGAGCGAGAGATATGGAATAAAACTGCAGCTGCCCCATTACACTGGCACCAGACCCCCCCTCCCCTCCCTCCACACACAGATACACACACAAACACACACAGACACAACTGCACCTACACAACTGCTCTGGCAGGCTGGACGCAACCTTGAGATAAAAGGAGGGGAGAGAGAGAGAGAGAGAGAGAGAGAGAGAGAGAGAGAGAGAGAGAGAGAGAGAGAGAGACAAGGAAGGAGGGAGGATCAGAGAGTAAGTGACTGGGCGTCCAGCGGGTTGAAGAGGAGGAAAATAAACAGAATGAGGAGCTGAGAGCTACTGTTAGCCTACCTCCCTCATAATGGCCACCATGTGGGGCTGGAACAGGACTTCAGGACGGAGAGAAAGAGAGGGAGAAAGAAAGAAACGCAGAAATGAGGTGGTGAGGAGAACGGACTGAGACCAGACCAGAGGACCAGACCACAGGACCAGAGGTGGCTGATAAATGTAACATAGGTCACCTGCTCCTTGTTTTTCAGTGTAAAGAATGAGGGAAAACAACAAAAACAAAAACAAAGCAAGTCTAACTCAGACACGCCCACCAGGCCGCCTCCCCCTGAGTTAGCCATGATGATCCATAATTCATTGCAGTGTAGCCTGGAAGACCATTCAGAAGAAGCTGGATCACATGACTTCTCAGGTCTCTGTGGGATTTAAAGACAGCCAAGAGACACATTCAACAGGCTGCATCTCTACACCGGGTGCTGGAGTGTATGTGTGTGTGTGTGTGTGTGTGTGTGTGTGTGTGGTTGGGAGTGTTATGGGTAGAGTGCTATACTGGACCAGCAGAAGGGGGTGGGGTCAGGGATAGACCAAGTCCAGACAGGTATGATGCAGAGGGGGGGAAATGGGGACAGAGAATAAGGGTGTGTGTATGTGTGTGTGTGTGTGTGTGTGTGTGTGAGAGAGAGAGAGAGAGAGAGAGAGAGAAGCCATCTGTCAGGTTGGGGAGTAAGGGAGGGAGAGGAAAAAGAAAGAAGAGAGAAAAGGAAAAATAAGACTGAAAGAGATAAAACGAGAGAAAGAGAGGGATGAGAGAAAGAGAGGGATAAATAAACAGTGGCATCTTTATGAAATCCAAATAAATAAATGAAGAACAGTGCAATGTGCTTCATATACAAATACTCTAAAAATGAACCTGGCAAGAGAAAGAAATCAAGAGAAAACGAGAGAGGAGAGAGAGAAGGAGAGAGGAGGGATAAAGAAGACAGGGATAGAGAAAGGAAAGAGCGAGTGAGAGAGAGAGGAAAGAAGAGACGTAGAGGAGAGCGAGAGAGAGGTAGAGGAGAGCGAGAGAGAGAGAGAGAGAGAGAGAGAGAGAGAGAGGGAGAGGGAGAGAGAGAGAGAGAGGAAAGAAGAGAGGTAGAGGAGAGCGAGAGAGAGAGAGAGGGAGAGCTGATCAGTGGTGAGCCAGTGCCATGTCACTCATCTGCAGGCTGTAGGTTTTTCCACGAGCGAACAGCCCCATTCTTCCCAAATGAGCGGCCTGCCTCAGGGGACTGGAGGAGTCATGCTTGTAAAACGTATCTCTATCCAACTCCATGATGTGTGTGTGTGTGTGTGTGTGTGTGTGTGTGTGTGTGTGTGTGTTTATACTGGCTGCCTCCGGCCGTTTTCACCTCCACACTGTAGATAAGGTTTCATTGTCAGCTCCATGTTTGAGCTCCATCTTTGGCTTGGCTCTCTGGTCAACTGACCGATAATCCAGCAGACTGAAAAGTGTGTGTGCATGCTCGTATGTGTGTGCATGCTCGTATGTGTGTGCATGTGCTCGCACTTGTGGGTGTGGTCGACTGTGTGGGGTACTCACACCACAGTGTGTAAATTCTAATGTGGGGACATAGCCTGTAAATACAGTAATGCAAAAGCGTGTGTGGTGGAGGGGGGGTGGCTGACAGAAAGGGCAGTAGAGAGAGAAAGAGAGTGAGCAGGTGATAGAGAGAGAGAGAGAGAGAGAGAAAGAGAGAGAGAGAGAGGGCGATAGAGATACGGGGGGTCGCCATGGCATCAAGTGTGTGTAAGCTGATCTGGGCTACAGTGTGCCCAGCTGTCTCTCGTCCCTTTCCCACCAACTCCAGTCCTCAGCAGTGGCTGCTCCAACAGCAAAAGACGAACAAGCACCAAGGCAGATTGGAACACCGGAAAGTGGGTCCTCGGAAAAAGGCTCAACGGCAATCTGGAGCAGGCAGACGGGCCCTCGTTAGACCGGCTAGCTTGCTAAAGCCCGCGGTGCAGGTTCTCGGGACATACACTGTGTTAGCTGAGCCAGCCGCCACTGTCATACTGACAGGAGCCCTCTGTCTGATATCCTGGCCACCTGTTTCCCAACTGCTCCGAGCACACATGACTGCCAGCACCGCTCTATCTGTCATAAAGGTGAAGCACGCAAAGAACAGGTCCCAGACCAGTGTTTTTAGGGTGACTTCAACTTGAGCTGGCCAACTGGTGGGCATGCACAGGAAACAGATGGGTGAGAGGGGTCTGGGGAAGGGGGGAGGGGTCAGGAAAAATCGCCACCCATGATTGGCTACACCTGAGTAATGGCTGTGCCAATGAAGGCTTTGGGCAGGGGCTGGGTAGAGATGACTTTGACAGAGATCATACCACCCTCTGTGTTGTGGGGGAGGGGAGTGGCTATGCTGGCACCAGGGCATGCTGGGTTTGATGCCACCTGGCATGGAGCAGAAATATCAAAGACAGCACTGGCTAGAGAGGATGGGGTATGGGCTACACCATAAGGCACCACCCTCCCTTAATTTCTGCCTGAAAACATCATGTGATCTCCCACCTCTGTCTCTCTCTCTCTCTCTCACACACACACACACACACACACACACACAAAAGGTTATCCACAGTAGGTCTCGTCACTACTTGGTACATTCGGCATAATAACTGGACCTCCCAGCCTCCCTGCTTCCTATTTTTAACTGCAGTTAAATCCAAATTCCTCCCTTAGCTGGACTCTGAGTCATTTTCACATGCTCTCTTAGCCCCCGCTTGGTAGTAAGCTGTGGATATGCACACACACACACCTACACACCCACATAAGCAAGTATGTACAAACTCCAAAAGTCACACAGCACCTCAAGCAGGAATAAACAACTCATTACACGCACACATACACACACACACACACACACAGTCCTACTCCCACCTATCCTACCCTGGTTAAAAACCAACAGCTCCCTCTCATCTTTACTCCTCTTGTCTCGTGTGTTCTCATCTGCTCTGTTGTGCACCTCTTCCACCATTCCACAGTCCTCCTCGCTCTCTCTCTCTCTCTCTCTCTCTCTCTCTCTCTCCCTCTCTCTTTCTCTCTGTACCACTCTGTGGCTCTTGCTCGCAAGGCCTAATCAACCTGCAGTAATAGCTGTACTCCAGAAGCCCAAGGAATGTCTTAACAATGTAGCTCTGTTTTCTTATTGACATAGAGTGAGAGTTGGAGGAACACAGAGAGAGAATGTTTTTCAGAATAATGATTGAATATTTCAGGAATCATGCTCTTCTTCTTATGGACTTCATAACATGCAGACATGCACATACATTCAGGACATGCACACATATGAATTATGAACTCATATCACTTGTATGTAATTACACAAGTTCTAGAAGTCCTTCAGTGTGATGGAAAAAGGTCATGCTTAAAAAACTTGACGTGCACTTTGTAATTGCTGAATGAGGGGAGGTCTGCTTCCTTCCTGCCAGAGAAGAACTGACTGCCTACAGAGAACCACCTCACACACCGAAGACCACAAGGAAGAGGAGGAGAACAGCGGGTGAGAGGAAGGAGAACAAATCATGCTAGTGTTATCTCAGTCCAATCACACCGACCTTCGTATTCATTTTGGGCGTGAGTAGGGTCAATGATGGCTGAGTGCTCTCCTCCACATCTCCATCACTTTCTCTCTGCTCATATGCTGCCCTGTGAGCGGCTGTTCTTAATAGACACGCCTCCCTGTGAGCGGCTGTTCTTAATGGACACGCCTCCCTGTGAACGGCTGTTCTTAATGGACACGCCTCCCTGCAAGCAGCTGTTCTTAATGGACATGCCTCCCTGGCCCCTCCCCTGCTGGGCCCTTTCGGCATGCACCACATGCTCTCGGCCACGCCCACTGCTAATGGCCCCGGGCGGAATGTGGAGAGTCTATTGCGTCTGTAACCATAGTGATAATTCTAGGAGAGGGAATCTGCAACACTCAGGCCGTGGTTGCCGTGGCTGTCCAGCAGAGATAGGGAGAGCCTCCAGCTCCATTCCAGCTCCACCTTCATCCACCCCATTGCACCCAGCATGCAAAGGGTTATAATCCGACATCTGCCCTGGCACCGTAAGACCACCCCTCCACTCCCCAGTCACCCTCCACATGCACCGCAGACTCGGGGCTAATGCTCATATCTTCCTCGTACCAACCGTCCAATTAACTTCGTAATTAACTTTTGATTAAAACCTACTGCTCTTCGCGCTTCAGTGAGAAAACATACGCACATCTCACAGCACACTGGGCCTTTCCAGCCGCAGTGTGACCGTCATTTACCAACGATAGCAGGCTTTGGATCAGATGAACGGCAGAGGGGTAATTACTCCACACTGAGAGGATGTAATTCGATTGTGTGGAGACTATTTCCACTAGTTGGGCATTCAATCTTCCTCCGGACATTGCAGAGTCTGCTTTCTGGACCATAAACAAACATTTGAGGTAATTAAAGCTCATATGATACTCTTCTGAATGACTACCTGGCTGGGTGGGTGGAGT
>JAOYMR010000005.1:15445977-15463943 GCA_025802075.1 Tenebrosternarchus preto
AAAATTGAACAAGATTGGAAAAATGTTGCCTGGTCTGATGAATCTAGATTTCTGTTGCTATGTTAGGATATCAGGGTCAGAATTTGACATAACCAACATTAAAGCATGGCTCTTTCCTGTCTTCCTGGCATCAATGGTTCAGGGTGGTGGTGGTGTAATGGTGTGGGGGACGTTTGTTTGGAACTTTGAGCCTGTTGATACCAAATGAGCATTAACTACCAGCACCTGTGCCACACTCTTCCAGTCCTCTAGTGGGAGCTGCTGACTCTGGATCAGTGACAAAAGCAGAGAGGAGAAACTGGACTCTACTGTTGTCATAGGCAGCTGTTGTGGATCTATGTCCACACTGGCGCTGAAGAGAGGCCACCTGTGGTGGAGTGTGAGTGTGTTTGATGGACACTGTGCAGACAGATGAGTTCTGATCAATATCTTTACAATCACCACCACAGATATGAAGGTAATCTCATGCCTTCCTCTCAGATAGTCCCTCTGTCTTTCCCTTTACTGTCGATCCTTCATTTATGTGATTCAGGTGATCAGAACGCTGAGAAAATGTGTGTGAAAGAATGAGCGCAAAAGAATCAGAAATGCAGCACCCTCGCAAAAAACTAAAACAAAAACAAACAGAACAGCAAGAAGAAAACCTTCGAACCATGAACCATGTAGCAAAACATGTGACCAAACCTTTTCTCTTTGGGGCTGTTAAGAGTTAAAAGAAACCCTTAAGCATATAACCGAACAACAAGATGGTAGTTAAGAAAATAATTTTGGAATGCTCTAAGCTTTTAAACTCCACATTTAATTGAAAAAGTTTTAAATGATAAAATACAAAATATCCGAATTTAATTCGCATTGTATAGGATATTGTTTGATGAAGCAGGCGTCTAACAAAGAAGGAGTGGAATGTAGTTAATGCTTAATCCTGTGGCAACAAAATTTATAGAAAGCTAGTCTACTCGTTGAAGAGTAACAAAAGGCATAAAATGTCGCAATCTGATGGACTGCGAAGTTTTTTAGCGTAGCATTTCTCATTCACACGAACAAACTCCCCTCCACAGGCATGTTTGCAAAAGCAAGGAAGGGTGGGCCCGTGTCGCAGGCTTTAAAAACTCAGCCGATACATTAACGAATTGCCCCACTACGCAAAGTTCATTTCGCGGGCACGAGCTGTATTGCCGTCCTAAGGTTGGTTAACATAACAGATTAAAGAGTCTACCACAGCACAAACAGTCCGTCTGCTCGCCCCTTGCCCATCCCATCGCTGATGCGCGAGAGCAAACTTTCTACAAAGACTAGATTGAGACGCACCGCGGTGCCACACGAGCGTTCTGGGCACAGCGCGAGGAAGAACCAGCAGCCTCTTCAGTATCTTGACACATCGGAGCGAAGACGCTTTTCCATTTGGTAGTTACTTAAAATTAGTCGAGTAATATATGTTAGCCGTCTGTCATGCTAAATTTGACTGATAACGACTCGAATTGACTATTTTTGGCTCCGTTCGGGGAAAAGGATAACGTTACTTTATCTGCTCGAGCTGTCCTCGGGGTAGTCGGGCAAACCAACCAGACGGTGGGAAGGATTTTAAAAGGCTCCTGTTTCAAGATGAACGACAAAATTGAAAAGGACAACGAGACTAGTGAATACAACCACGAGGAAGAGGTGAGGTAGTAAGTTGTTAAGCTGCTAGTGTTAGGCTGCTCTTAACCTCTATTTCCCTTCCGCTTCTCCGCATAAGTAGAAAGTCGCACTTGAGGTACCAATCAATAAAATACTGAGAGCATCAATAAAATACTGAGAGCATCAATAACATGCTGAGCGCTTTCGGAGCAATTATTCGAAAGGACGTTTACCTGTTATGTTTCCTGTCCTCTTCAAGTGAATTATTGTAAACATTTTAATCACCTGGTCACAGACAGTAACTGTTAGTACATCCAGTAACGGGTCTGTCCATCTTATCGAAAAGGCAACCAGTTCCCGAAGGTTTAATTTATGATCCATATGCAAACTTAATTTAACTAGTTGAAGTAACCGCTAACAGCTTTTTTTTAAAAACTGGAATTACGCAAGGTCACATTGCGGAGATGTTATTCATCACTGTAGATTTGAACCGTTATCCATATTAGCTGACTGCTCGTTTAGGAATCCATATTCATATTGTTTTTACTTCAGGAAAGTTAGTAGGAGATTGGCTGGTGATTTGCCTAGTGTCCATATCAAAATCTTTATATACGGTTTTGCAACATTGCATCCAGTTTCCCAGTTAAGCACCGTGTCGTCTGCTCCTGGTAACTGGACCGTTGGCTCGGGTCCTGTGTTTAACCCACATACAAGTGCTACAGTGTCTCGGGCCAAGAGATACCGAACGTGTCGGTAGAATTAAGAGACTGGAGTTTTTCGCTTCATTTATTCTGGATGTGGTGTAACTTCAAGTGGCATCACCTGACTGAGTGGTTGACGGTTTCACATGTGGATTTAGTTATGTGGAACAGTTCTTTGTCTCTTTCCTTAAAATTACACGAACCTTTAGTTTCTCCTTCCTTTGATATGGTTCTTGTATATGTGTGTGTGAACTGCACACACTCTGTTCCATCTCGCAGTTTAGTTGGTGACAGCCCGGGTTTACGGTCAAAGAGTATGTTTTGGCCAAGTTATCCCCCTGACACCAGTGTTTAAAAAAAGGGAAACAGTTGCTGAGATCTGTGTGTCAGGACTCAGTACTCAGTCAGAATCAGTACTCAGTCGGTGGGACATTGTGCCACTGCCAATCAAACGCCATCCTACTGCATTACAAATTTAATCAGATTCAGATCCAGCTGTCATGAGGCTCACTGCTTACACACAGCAGCAGCCAGAAGCATAACTCCTGTACTAATGCAGTGCTAAAAAATCCTGTTCCCCATAGTCATATCTGGTGTGGCTGTGAAGTTTTGGCTTGAGATGGGTTCCATTTCTTTTGAGTGCCTGAGTTATGTTAAACTCGTAAAGTGTTGAGTATCAAAGCAACCGTGTTTATCGCCTCAGTTTCCAGACGATGATTAGGGCTACTTTGTTTCCAGGAACTCGATGAGGGGAATCAAAACAACTGCGTCACATCTCCAGGTCTGTACAGACCCGTGAGCTCTGTGGATCAGGTCCACACAGGGTACCGTGGACGCATTCAGCTGCTGCCATGTAATCCATACTCTCAAACAATACTCTCAACCTGTAGTTCCTGTGAACTCTGTTGGTTTGTGGAATATTTTGGATTATGGTATTTTCAGCACTCTCAGAGACATCAGCAGGAATCTTGCTGAAATGTCACACAACAAAATATGATTCTCTCTCCCAGAGAACCTCAGACTAATTTGTGTGTATGAACCAAACATTTTCTCTTATGATGAACTCGTGACCACATTTTACAAGATCTGCACACTTGAGAAAAGATGTTTAGTGGCTCTTGGGCGGCACAGGGCAAAGCTGTAAAAGCCTGCAAGGGATAGAAATGTTTATATACCGTATATTTCCCACAGTGTGTGTGTGTGTGTGTGTGTGTGTTTTCCTGTACTCAATGGTTTTGACCTCCTCTGTATTACTATTACTATGTATGACATGATTTTATGGGGGAGGGTAGAGGAGGTACAGTTGTAGCCAAAGTGAAATCCTGTGTGTGTGTGTCCTGCTGTGTCACTATACATGTCAGCAAGGGGGTAGATTCATTTCTGCATTCATAATATGTCTCTACTAGATTACACTTTACCTCTCCACGCCTCAGATGTTCCAGGTTTATTTTTAAATCCGCTGGGGGAATTGTCATCTTATCTTGACCATTTGTCAGCCCTACGACAAGAGGCATTTCAAAAGACAACAAGGCTTAACGTCAACCACGGCTGTCGAGCGAGAGAAAGACTTGAACTAAGGCAGTGAGTGCGAAGCAAACTGCTTTAATTGTTCAGAATTCACAGAAGGACCTCAGAGATCTGCTGCAGTCGGTGTTTGTTTAAAGAGGTGCGCTGCAGGTCCATTTTTAATACAGTTTAGCTGTATCAGTTTCTTTTGTGGTTATCTTAGTGCGCCTTGAAGGAACTTTAATGTTTCTCCTCTCTCTCTCTCTCTCTCTCTGTCCCTCGCTCTCTCTGTCTCTCTCTCTGTCCCTCGCTCTCTCTCCCTCTCTCTCCCCCTCTCCCCCTCTCTCTCTCTCTCTCTCTCTCTCCACATTTCTCTTTTACCCTGTAGAAATGTGTTGTGATATAAATAAAATAATACTAAATGGAAAAAATAAGTTCTGTAATGTAAATTTAATTTAAACGGTCATTTTCGGGAAAGTGATTTTTGCGCAGTCCTTTGTGGTTGGTGATCGAACATCTCAGTCATTTAGATCAAGTACACCTGTTTATGAATAATGTATGTCAAGACATTATGTGAAGATGTAGCTTAGCTATTACCACGTAAAACATAGGCTGCCCTCAGTAAAGGTGTGTTCCACACACAAAATACCTCATGATCAATATTTGGTAATCCAGAATGTGTACTAGCAGAACTATCCTGGCAGCCATGTTTGTGTTGCCATGCTGAAATGGAACATCCATTGTCAAACAGGTTAAATGTTAGACAACAGCACTCCAAGGTAACTGAGGAGCTTCCTGTGTCTCTCTCTCTCTCTCTCTCTCTCTCTCTCTCTCTGTCCCTCGCTTTCTCTCTCTCTCTCTCTCTCTCTGTCCCTCGCTCTCTCTCTCTCTCTGTCCCTCGCTCTTTCTCTCTCTTTCCCTCGCTCTCTTTCTCTCCCTTTCTCCCTCCTCTCTCCCCTCCCTCTCCCTCCCCCTCTTGCTTAACTCTCCCTCTGTTTGTGTTTACATAAATAAATTGTGCATCATGATTTTGATGTGTTGACTGTGCTCTGTGACTTTACATTTTGTTGTTATGTCTCTTTCAACAACGATGTTCCTCAAATCAAAGAAAGGGAAAATTATATCAATAATTTAAAAGTACTGCACCTTACCTTTACATAGTCAGTTACAATGTAACTACATCAGTACCGTATAATGTAATAAATGTAAAAATGTGAGTATAGTTTGATACTCTGTACACTCTCTTTTACTTATTCTGTGTGCAGATACTTTTTTGTGTATTGAATACAGAGAGTCATTGCATTATGTAACACAAATAGTGACCTAATAAGAGCAGTTAAGAAGTTGACTGAAAAATAATGACTCCACATAAATAGGTAATCAGAATCAAGGTCACTACACACAAAATTAAGTACAGGATGGGCATCAGCTTTAAAAAGACTTTTTAACAAATTGTACGACATTAAAGGGCATGTGTCTTTACTCTGCAAACAACAAGTACAAATTTAGCTTCCAGCTATAGCTATTTGCTTTTGTTTTGTGCATTTAATGATGCCACCATTAAGAAAGCATGCATGTGAAATCTTCTTCTTCTCTCTGTAAAACTCTTTGTCCTTTACTCCTAGTTCATACTGTAAGATTACATGTGCATGACCACAGCAACAAAAAGGCCCATTTATGGTCATGAGGCATAGAAAGAGAGAGAGAGAGAGAGAGAGAGAGAGAGAGAGAGGGAGAGAGAGAGAGAGGGAGGGAGGGAAGGAGAATTTCCTCAGACTTCTCAGCTGATGTTCAGGAGTGTGTTAGTCAGGTGAGTGTGTTAGTCAGGTGAGTGTGTTAGACTGCAGGGTTTGTTGGGGCCCCTTCTGCTCCAGTACATGTTACTTTTTTAAATACTGTCAGGAAATCAGTAACAAAAGAAACTTGAGGGAAGGAGGGAGGGAGAGTAAGACAGAAACAAAGAGAGAGAGAGAGAGAGAGAGAGGGGGGGGATATAACCACCAACTTTGAGAGAATTAAACAAACATGTCAACAAATGAGACTGTGGGTCTGGGTCTTGACCACACCAAACTAAAACATTACAGTCCTGATCACGCCAAAACATTTACCAAGCTTCAACCACACCATCAATGATTTTATTCAACACCCACTATGTGTAAGGAAGTCATAAAATAATGTCTGTGCCCTAAAGCATGACAGAGTTCTGTGGTAGAAGAACTGGTTCTTAAATAAAAAACATCGCGGCTAGCAGTAGGTGACATGATCTGAAACACCATCAGGTAACTATTAGTCTCAATGTTTTTTTGTTGTTCTGAAAACTGGTTTGCCAGCTGCTGACTGAGGTTCTTGATGGTTTGATATTGATTTTGATCAGTTTTAACACTACTTAAATTGCTAGTTTGGTACAAAATGTTTTATAATAATTGTATTACACATGAAACACTGAAATCTACAAAGGTTTAAGAATTCCAGTCAGGTGATGGTTTAAGTCCATTCGATGTAAAGATCCTGTTCATTTCTCCAGGATAAGAACTTCACTCTCAGTGAGCTGAATATTAATTGAGCCACTCTGTACCGAGCCAGTTCCTGTGCATTTATTTCATATGTAAATTTTGGTAGCTACATTTTTATATCTCCCACATAGAATATACTGTAGAAATTACATCACGCGATATGAAATTCGGTTCTCTCATGAATCATGAAACCTTTTTCTATCATCGCTGTTGAACATGTGTTCATTCTATTGCCCATCAGAATAAAAGTCCTCTTTCTGAGCTCCTGGAACTGACACCTCTGTAGGACCCAGAGCTGTGGTTTCACAGTCATCCAGCCAAGCTTCCCCCATGGCCGTTAGATTCCCTCAAACACAAATAAGATAAGAGAGGTGAGCTGACACAAGCAAGAAGCTTCCAGAATGGTGGTCACAAGCCTGCTGGAGGCTACCGTTGCTAGGTTACCTTTGTTTGTTTTGTTTGGAATTTTTTTTGCAGACTGCTTCCACATAGGTGCCACATGACCAGGGACTTGAAGAGTCTGTAACATTTGTATGAATAATATCTTTAAAAAAGAAAAATGATTTATTTCTACATTATAAATTAAAGGCTGGAGACAGACCCACCCCACTGGGGAAAGACCATCTATTCAAGCTAATTCAGAATTTTTGTTTTTATTAGATGTGCTGCCAGGTTTGTACTCATGTAGAGGTCTACAGCTGATCTCATTCACTACACAGCTTCAACCATCTCCAGTCCCTTTATCTAGACCACACTTCTGCCCACAGGACCGCTGGATATTTTTGGGTGGCAGACACATTCACCCTGGCACATGTACGAACCCTACTCACCCGTCTGGGACTGGCGCTCTCGCATGCCATGCCACCCACAAGCATACCGCTGTAATGGCACCGATGCCATGTTGGGAAGTGTCCACCAGCCAGACATCCATATCAGCAGGGGTCCACCGGTCACATTACAGTGATGAACAGGGTACAGGGTGTTAAACCACTTGCCTATGACACACTGCAGTGTGTAGTTGTACGCTGATAACATGCACCTGTAAGACAGTGGTGAACAGTGAGCGCACCTTTAAGGTACCTCCTCTGGAAGCTCTTCTATCTGCAATCAGGTTCTTGGGAACTGTTTTTTTTTGTACATGTTGTATATTTATTGATTTTTCTACCTGTTGTATTCATGTTGCACATCAGTTTCACCAAGTCAGATTCCCTCTCTGTGAAAATGTATTTGGCCAGTAAACAAATTCTGTTTCTCACAATGAGGTGCTTTAGTAAGTTTATATTAGAGGACAGGCAACAACAAAGTTATACGACATAAGATTTTAGATGGAATGCATCTTTTTACTGTTTTAGTTGTTGTATTTTTACTGAAGTAAAACATTTCTGGGGTCCATTTCTTATTTAAATATCTCTGTGCAGGTCAGAACTCTGTTTGTAAGTGGCTTGCCCTTGGACATCAAACCCCGTGAGCTCTATCTGCTTTTCCGACCGTTTAAAGTAAGTCACTGTGCTGTTCGCTCTGCACCACGATCCTGCTTTATGAGGGACCAAGTATAACTCAGTGGACTTTATTACACTGTCTAAACAGATACAGTTGATACTTTCACTGAATGCTGATATGGTTGATGCTGACTGTGTAATTCTAATGTGTGATGTGTATGGTACTAACCAATAGGAAGCTTTTGAAACCCTGCCCCTGATTTAAAAGGCAAAATAACTTAACTGCTTCATGCATAACATTTGAATATTGAAAATGCCTAACTGGACTACACTGTAAATCATTAGCTACTTAGAAACAGGTAGGTCTTATTGTTTCGTAGATTAACAGGCTGTTTGTAAATGTGGGTTTTGACTTTTCACCTTTATTAATGTTTACATTTTGTAATGTTTGAATATTTAATAGTTTTGAATTTTATAGGTCATATATAAGAGTAAAAAAATGTCATAATAAATTAAATAAGCAATTATGCTTTTTTGTTCTTTAGGGCTATGAAGGGTCATTGATCAAGCTTACCTCAAAACAGGTGAGGCGTTGTGTGGGAGGATGACTCGTATTAAAGGGCTTTTGGTTTTTCTAACAGTGATCACCTTGTCTCTTACTGAAGAAACAACTGCCAGTGAAGTATCACAGACGTTTTAATACAGTTTTAATACAGTTTTACTACAGTGTTTCTACTAGTAATGATGTTTTCCAGTTATTACGTTCTGTTCATGTGTTTGCTTGTTAAAAATGAGGGTACAAGTGTGTGTGTTTTTATGAAATGTGAAAGACAAAGTGATTAGACACACTACGTTAATTTAGTCATGCAGGATACACTCTGTCTCAGGGTTGAGCTGGATTCAAAGCGTTTCTCCCTGAATGTTCTTGTCATGAACATCTTTCTGACAGGTTGACTCTGACTCGGGACTGATGAGATAGGAGAATGTCTCGCACATGTCAACTCTGAGTGACATTTAGTAATTAAAACCTTTGTCCTGTCAGTTCTTCCCACATTGGGTTTCCTTGAATGATGACGAAATTGCAGAAGATAAGACCCCATGTGTGAAACCAGAAACTAATTTTCAAATGTACATTGTTTAGAAAAAGTGTGTACATTAATTTGTTTACATACAGGAATGGTAAAACAAGGGACTGATGCTTCCAGAAAAGCAGTGGATCATGTCATGTTCACTGTCATCACCTCCCAACTGTAGCTGCGTTTTACAAAGCTGCTATTTTTACCGACGTGCTGAGTGCTTCTCTCACGGTTCAGCTTTGTTAAGTGACAGCATCTATTTTTGCTCTACACATTTACCCCTTATCAACCCCAGCACACCATGAAGTAGGGACGGCTTTAACTTCCTGTTGGGTGGGAGGGCTGAACCGCCCTCAGGAACGTCAGAGGTTTTGGTGAAGAGCTCGTCACAGAAAGACGCGGTACGATTATGGGAGACTGCTTGCTAAGCCCCTGCTGGTTGTGCTTCATCTAACAGTGGCAGCACAGCCTTGGTACACAGTAGGATAGACGACAACAATAATGTAAATGAATTGATTCCAGGCCTCCTGAGACAGACCGAGCCATAGTCAGATATAGCAGTAGGACTCTGAGTTGCTATTTATAAGTGTCCCATGTTCTTCCACTAGACTGTGAGCGAAGAAGGGAGTGTGTGTGTGTGTATGAGAATGAGAGAGAGAGGGAATGCAGTTGTGTTGGTGTGAGAGAATGAGTAGCGAAAGTACATTTGTGTGTGTGTGAGAGAAAGAGGTGTGTATGTGTGTCTGTGTGTGTGTGACAGTGTGAGATGGAGAGAGATAGAAACAGAAGGTATATAAGAATGGCTTGGCCATAACCCCTCCTCTCTTATGAGGTCCATCTGTCTATGAGAGAGCAGGGTAAGAATCGTTAACGTTCCCTCGACGAGGATTCAAACATACCAACATGAAGAACGTGGAAAAAAATCACTGTATCTTTGGAGCCACCGTTCTCCCTCTTATTAGAGGTTATCAGTGCTGTTTAATAAACTCAAACTCCCTGTTCTCCGTTAAATGTGTTTCTTTTAAGTTTCATACAGTGTGAAGTTTCAAAACTCAGTGGAATGTGACTGATTGATCCCCCTCCACCTGTGTTCTTGATCGATTGATCCCCCTCCACCTGTGTTCTTGATCGATTGATCCCCCTCCACCTGTGTTCTTTTTCTGTGTATCTGTTTTTCCTCAAGCCGGTGGGGTTTGTGAGCTTTGACAGCAGATCAGAAGCTGAGGTGGCAAAGAACACCCTGAACGTAAGTTTAACCTTTGGGTTTGGCTGGAAGGTAAAATGTGGGTCTACTGCACTTGACTTACTGAAACATACACTGGCAGACAAGCATGAACACACACACACACACACACACACACACACTGTTTTTGGCTATTAACCTCTTTGTTCTAAACGGTTGGGTAACTTTGTCTAACATTTTTCCTTCAGGGGGCCATACATGTTTTGTTATACATCATGTTGAAGGAGGAAGAAAATTGCCTGTATTTCTTGATTTAGAATGGGATCCTTTTAAAATACAGTATTTAAATGTAGTATCTTTACTAATATGTTAACAAGATTAACAGAAACAGTTCTCTCACTCTGTCTCTTTCTCTCTCTCACTTAACTCTGCACCCTCTCCCTCTTCCTCCCTCTCTTTCTCTCTGTCCTCCACACATCAGTCCTGGATTTAGTTTTAATCTCATCTAGCTGCAGCAAAGTTTGACTTTGCTTTCTGAAAACCTTGAAACTCTGCATCACGTCACACAAGATCGAGTGACAAAAACAGCCGAAAGCCAGGCTGCTCACCGACACACAGCAACTTTAATATGACAAACAGACAATTAAAGATTGTTAAGGTCTACTGGCTCCATATTCAGCACTGAAATATACCACAAACTGAAAACTGGACATTTGTCTGTAAGTGAAGCGATTGAAAAGACATTTGAGTTTGCAAAACAGCAAAATAGTTTGTATTTTTAATAATTTAATAATTTTGTATTTTTAATAATGCATCTGTGCTGGAATCTTTCTGTCGCCTTGGTTTCATAGATTCAAATCTCTTACTTATACCTGTTTATTCAAACAAATACCTTTAATGTTACGAACCCATCAGAATACAAACTCCTAATGGTAATTCTACCAAATAGACATGTGTATATGTTAAATAATATGATTTTAAGACACAAAAATACCCACAAGGGAACCACAAGACTTGTTCTTGCAGGAGAAATTCACATTTGTCATAGCAGAACTTTTTCTCCCGAACAGTGATTTGCATCTAACATTCATGCTCTAATGATAAACTAAAATATTTATTAGAAATAAATAATTCACAAAGGAATAATTCACACTTGAAAACCCACAAATGGATGTGATTTACACAGAAAAAATCATGTTCCCATGTGTTTAATTTGTAGAGGCATTACTTTACCATAGAGTTACTTGTAAACGTATAAAATCTATAATATATTATAATATCTGATGTATTATAGGTATAATAGTTAATATTTCTATCTCCAGATCATGAATTTCAAGCCTTAAGCTTCAGAGTTTTCCAGAGCAAATAAATAAATATCCATAATGTCTGGGAGCATTATACATGGATTTTTATTTGCCGCAGTAGTGAAACTAATTTCAGAACCGCTGTGCAAAAAAGTCTCTGACAATTGTTCGAATTTTTGCTTCGTCACTGTTTTGGCAAAATAGATGTGAATAATTCCCCCCAAAATGCAGCATATATTGTATATTTCTATCCAACCCCAAATATCTGTATATCTATATCTGGCGCAATAATAAACTTTAGATGTTAATTTTTCAGCTGAAGAGAAATGAATTTTTAGTCTCTGCTCCCTGACAAAGATCCTGTGAGTGTGTGTGAGTTTTTATATCTTGTTATGTTAAAAAAGTAAAATCTGTGACATGATAGAGGATTGAACATAAAACATGTTCAAAACTTCAGACAAGTCTGAATCCAGCAGAGTGCAGAGCTAAATCAAAGCACAGTTGAATCTCATTACACTGCTCTGGTGCTTCATCCACAGATCTTCAATCGCTGCAGTATGAAAGTGCTACAGCCCAGACAATCCCATTTAATACCCCTCCATCCATGAGAACCAGGACACTGCTCCACTTTCACCACTATACTAATTCAGTGGGCCTAGAACCCACCCCTGTGGAACTCCGGGCAACAGAGAGAATGCAAGCTGCTGCTTTTCACTGATCTTGTTCACGCTGCTCATACTTTGTTCTGTTCGGGTTGGAGAAGAGAGAGTGCAGGAGGGAAAAGGAAGAGGGAGAAAAAAGGTGCATGTGTGAGTGCATGAGAGGGAGATTCTCTCATATTGGATTGATTTTATACGGGAAGTGCCTGAGGCAGAGTTCTTTCTTCATTAGCTATGTATTTGTTCGATGTGAAGTGGCCTTTTGTATATGCTACATACAGTTTCATTTTTTATTTTTAGAATTCAGACAGAGGAAAACATGATGCGGTTCATTTTAAACTTGTCTGGACACGGCAGAGCTTTCCAGTATTGATTTTGAGCATGCTGGTAACCTCGATGGCAGCACACCAAGCCAAGATTCTTCCTCAGTGTTTACAGAACCTGCCGGCAATGTTTTAAGTCCGTCTGTAACTGGGGCTTCTCTGTTCTGTACTGCAGTAATTGAAGCACATGACATTCCATGATTCTTAACCAAGTAACGTCTAGAATGGAATCTATAATAGTGCTTCTGAGCTTTTATTTGTGATTTCATCATCTCTGACCATGACACAGCACAGTAAATCTCATGCATTAAATTGTTCTACGGAGGGGTGATCTGTGTGTAGTTTACTGAAAGCATTGGTTCTGTTTTGGTCTTGTATAGGGAGTTCGCTTTGATCCAGAAATCCCACAGACTTTGCGCCTGGAGTTTGCCAAGGCCAACACAAAGATGGCCAAGAACAAACTGGTTGGGACGCCAAACCCCCCCACTCAACAGAGCCCGGGACCCCCTTTCATAAGCAGAGACCCTTGTGAGTAACACACACGCACGCACACCCCAGTAAATCATTACTAATAAGATTCCTAGACTGTAGGACTCACAAAGTCTCATGTTAGATCTAGAATTAACCTATTAGGGTTATCGGTCTGTTGGTTTTGTAGATGTGAGGACTGATTCTGAGAAAGGTTAGCATCTTCCTGTAATACAGCTCTTTCTTTAAGTTCCAAGACTCAGTTCTTTGAGTTCACTGAAGAATCTCTCATGTACAAAATTGAACTGAATATTTTTTATGTTACATTCTAAATTGTTCTGTTACCAAATACTTCATCTCCCTTCTCAAGCAGTAGAGTTATCAGCAACTAGTTATCAGTGATATAGTAACAGTAAATGTAACAGTATAGTAACACATTCTGCAGTTCCACAGTTTTGCAGTTACTTCTTTTCTTCAGAATATATTCTGTTTAATCAAATGTCATTTTTGATTTGTAACGGTACGATAACCAAGGATTTTGAGTTTAGCTTGTAGCTTCCTTTTGATGTCTTTAGCTGAGATTGAATCAAACTGAAATGACAAACATACTTTCCTCGTTTGGCATGATTCACCTAATGTGTCAGTTCTCTAAAGATTTCACAGCACTGTGTGTTGCTGTGTTCCTCTCCTTCTGTCCCTGCTTCACTGTGTGTGGTAATTCGAGTTTAATGCTGACTACACTGATACAATATTTTCAGCCTTCTGGTTGCAGGGCCCACATCTGTTTGTTTGTTTGTTTTTGTTGCTAATTAAAGGCAAGTTTATTTACCTTTTTTTTTCTTTGGTTCCGTTGTTTTGTCTGTGTTGATCTCATCACAAGGCTGTGAGGCTTTTCAGGTTCTTTGGCTGGTTTTTACTTTAAAAGAAAACTTTCAAAGTAATTTTTCCTAGAAAATGTTTTTTGAGTGATTAGACACTCATGTTATGCAACGTTGTGTAAATATTGTGAAAGTTTGAATCTTTACATCAGGTCATGCTTTGATGGACCATGACGCACTGGAGAGGTTTTGCTTTGGGGTCAGAGGCTCTGCTTCAGGGTCCTCTGATTGCTGAAGGCGTGTTTGGCATGGACAGACTGGTTCTTACGCATAGCTTAAGTGAACAAAGTGTTTTCTTCAGTCTGCTAAAGTGAAGGAAAAAAAGGACCTTGTTCCTGTGTGAAAATATGGAAGGAAATCATTACCGAGGAGCATGATGTACTAAATGACCATTCTGAAATGGAGATAACTCAGTTCATTTCTTCTGTGTATTTTTCCCAGTGGTTATGTTAGATCAGATTGCTTCAGCGGGCCAAAATATTTGTGGCATTGTTTGTTTACAACAAACAGTTATTCCTCAGCATTTAACAGTACAACAGCACAAAGTTAACTAGTTGTGATCTGTGATATTCATGTATCACCTTCGCAATATGTCTTACAACACCAGATTCATTTGCACCTTTTTTAAGCCAGCAAACCCCACCATAATATTGCTTCCTGTCAAGATTGTAATTTTACCTCATACTTAACTGCAGTATCCAAAATCCATTTTCAATTATGTGCTTCACCTTCCCTGGAGATGCACTAGAACAACATTTTTAATCTATTCCAGGCTTAAATCGTAGCCTCTCACTGTTACTACATCACACACAAAGTGTAACATTCTCCTTGGATCATCACACATGGTGAGTTAAACCAGTGTCACTGCAGAGGAACCTTATGTGCAATGCATCACATTAGAGAACCTGACTGGCTAAAAAAAACCTGTCACGACTTACAATGGAACAGTGGAACAGGGACCAAAATCACCAGCTTCAGCTCTTTGCTAATTATGAGCTAACACATGACATCATCATGCTAATGACTATTTCCTGTTCCACTCATTGTTAGGGTCCAGTATGAAAAAAACAGTCCTTTTTAAGTTGTGTCCTGTTACTGAGTAGTGTTGTAAAAAGGAGGGAGTTTCTGGGCTTCCGTTGGTACTGTCTGTGGAGAGCCATTACAGCAGGTACTGTTGGTACTTCTGTTAGTACTGTCTGTGGAGAGCCATTACAGCAGGTACTGTTGGTACTTCCGTTGGTACTGTCTGTGGAGAGCCATTACAGCAGGTACTGTTGGTACTTCCGTTGGTACTGTCTGTGGAGAGCCATTACGGCAGGCTGGTGGTCAGAGAGGATGAAATCCATTCTGGAGATCCGCTGAAGATGCTCCATTTATTTCTGCTTCCTGCCTTTTACAACCCGTGTCTCTTAAAAGGAAATGGAACCATTCTTAACAGTCTGCTCCATCTGTGTGTGTGTGTGTGTGTGTGTCTGTGTGTTTGTGTGTGTGTGTTAGTATGATTATGCTACTGTCTGTATTTGTTTGTGTGTTTAACTTAATTCATACACTTGCATTTTAAAATAGTTTTAAAAAACACTAAAAACTGTTTCTCGTGCTACATTTTTTAACTGTAATTAAATAATTGTAAAATTGTAAAAATTGTAAATTGTAATTGTAAAAATGACATCATAACGACAAAACAAAAAGATGCATCACACAGAAAACGTGCATTTCTCATGTTGTTTGATCACCATTATTAAAATTGAACTTGTGCTACATGTTACTTTTACAAGCCCGTGGACGTGTGTATTTCGAGGGGGTGTGTATGGTATGGTGTGTGTGTGCTGGCTGTCTCACTGGTGTGTTCTGTTCTGTTGTTTACCCAGATGAACTGACCTTACCTGGCCTGTATCCTAGCAGTCCTGATGTGTGGGCGTCGTACTCGCTGTACCCCCCAGAGTTATCGCCCGCTCTCCCACCTGCTTTCACCTACCCCTCTTCTCTGCACGCTCAGGTAACACACCTGAACTCACACACACACACACACACACACACAC
Source organism: Tenebrosternarchus preto (assembly GCA_025802075.1). Lineage (NCBI taxonomy): Eukaryota > Metazoa > Chordata > Actinopteri > Gymnotiformes > Apteronotidae > Tenebrosternarchus > Tenebrosternarchus preto. The sequence goes on from JAOYMR010000005.1 coordinate 15,461,684, forward strand.
ACACACGTGCCCGTATAACGATGCAGACAGAGGATCATTATACCTGCATTACTCTATCACACGGTGTGACAGGACACTTACAACAGGTTAAATGGTGAAATACTCCACCCCCAACTCCCTCATATCATATCAACAGTACACCTTAACCTTCACCTGTTCGTGCTACGCTAACCCACGCTAACATGCCGTACACGTAAAGTGCCATTTCTACTCCACATTGCGTGGTCACTGATCTCCATCTGGGATGCCACGTTCCCCAGATCAAATGTTGTGACACAAGCCGTGGCTGAGTTAGTAGTGGGTGGGGCTTTAGAGAACAAACCTTCCTTGCTGTTGAAGCCTCAAATGGCCATGACCCAGTTAGTGCACTGATCCTGTAAAATGACTCACTCCAGAGTGAGTATTGATCTGTGCTCCAGGAGAGCAGGGAGGGAGGTGGGGAGTGTGCTGTATCTGAGAGAGAGAGGGGGGGGAGGTCCTGTATCTGAGAGGGAGGGGGGGGGGTATCTGAGAGAGAGGGAGAGAGAGAGATGAGGAAGAGAGAGGGGGAAGAGGGAAATGAAAGCGAGAGAGAGAGAGAGAGAGAGAGAGAGATGGTGAGATCATAAAAAGAATAAAGGTGGGTGAGAGGTTGGTTTAAAGAGGGATGGCAATTGGAAAACACAAGTTTTAGTTTCTGAAGAACTGAAATTGCCTGAAGTTTATATTATATTCTGATAAAATCATACACTAGCGAATGTTCTTTGACTTGCTAAGGTGCCGTCAGTGTTCTCTGACCTCTCAGTACAAACAAAAGCTGTTCTGTTACCTAAAGTGTGTGCTTTCTTCCAGAACATTCTTACAGGACATGGATGAGCTGTAGTCATGTTTTCATGTTCCTTGCTTTATGAAATACAATATTCCAGATCGGTGTGGGCTGTTTACAACTGGCGTTTGTCCAGATACATTGTTCTCTTTCCCTCTGCTTGTGGCAGTGAATCTGTGATAGACAAGCTTGTGATGAACTGTTGATTATTTATTTATAAATGTATTTTAACTAATTGTGTTAATTGTGTTTGCTAGCTAGGCATGACTAGTGAACTCTATGTTTGTGCATTCTGACATGTTTAGTAAAGACTTGCTCGGTGTGTTTGGTGTGTTAATGCTCCTTAGATTCGTTGGCTTCCTCCAGCAGATGCTCAGGGCTGGAAGTCCAGACAGTTCTGCTGAAATTCATGTGAGTAATAAGCACACACACACACACACACACACACACACACACACACACACACACTATCCAGAGAGATAAAAAGTGAGAGACAGGCAGTTAGGTCAGAGAGAGAGCAAAAGAGAGAGAGAGAGAGAGAGAGAGAGACAAGAAATAGACATAGAAATTGTTAGCAATATTAAAGTGGAATAGAAAGCCCAAACAGAATACCCCAGCGTTTTTAATACCCTCCGTTAAATACACCACCCACTGAAACATAAGCTTTTGCAGATGTGAGATCGCTGTGGTAAGATGTCAGTCACATGTTTGCTGAAACCTGGTTTAAAGAAGCCTGGCATCATGTTGTTTTATTCTCACATCCCCCTCTTTGTCTCAGACACACCTATAAACACCCAAAGCACCACACATCCACACCACCGAGCCATTATCCCCCGGGCCTGTATAAGGAGACAGGAAGAGACTTGTTCTTAGATTCTTTGGGGATACGGTAGCTGTGTGTGTGTGTGTGTGTGTGTTGGGGGGTTGGGGGGTTGGGGGGTTGCCCCCATGTTTCCTCATAATTATTTGCTTAGTTAGTATAAACTCTGCTTTTTAAAATAATGCTATCAAATCATTACATATATTATTATTGCATTAGTGCAGAATGCTAAACGCCATAATAAACCAAAACACACTGGTAGAAATACACACTGGTAGAAATACACACACACACACACACACCACATCACATTAACCAAGGCAAGTTAAGCTCATTTGTACATCACTTTTCATACCTGGTAGGAAATTAATACACTTTAATGATGGATTAAAATCCTCAACCTTCATCTAGCTAAAATATACTATAGTATACTTCATATACTATAGTTAATATAACCTTTAGTTAATATCTAACTAAAATATAACATACTTCATATACTATGGTTAATATAACCTTTAGTTAATATCTAACTAAAATATAACATACTTCACATAGTTCATATAACCTTTAGTTAATATCTAACTAAAATATAACATACTTCACATAGTTCATATAACCTTTAGTTAATATCTAAC
>JAOYMR010000005.1:15470962-15480985 GCA_025802075.1 Tenebrosternarchus preto
TCTCTCTCTCTCTCTCTCTCTCTCTCTCTCTCTCTCTCTCTCTCTCTCTCTCTCTCTCTTTCTCTCTCTCTCTCTCTTTCTCTCTGTCTTTCTTCCTTTCTTTTTTCTTCTTCTTCCTATTGTCCTTCTACCAGCCCCGACCAGGTTCATCCAGGCTCACCTTCTCTAGCCGTGGCCCTCAGGTGAGCACCTCCTGTGCACCTGTTGGATGCTGCCACGGTTCAGCTTCCTCATGAACTCTGCCCTTATCAAGTTGCATATCTTCACATTCAAAAAAAGGATTAAAAGAGAGTGTGAGAGTGAAATTGTGTGTGTGTGTGTGTGTGTGAGAGAGAGAGAGAGAGGGAGAAAGAGAGAGAATCTATATGGGTTGTATATGACATCTTTCTTTTTCTCCCACAGGTTACCACCACATCCACCCCTGGACTAAAGGGCAAATCAAGACCACCTCTGCCTCCATCACACAAGCCCACCTGCACCTCTGGCAGGCCCCACCCTCTACCTTTCTACTGTTACACCACTAACACTTTAATCAAAGGAGCGCACACATGCCTGACAACCTCCGCCTGTGCTGCGGCGGGAGAGCGTGGAAAGCTCCATCCTGGTTCTGTCAGGACGACTCCGCCCGGTGGGCACACGCTCGCCCGCACCGTTCCGCCCGGTGGGATTGGGCTTCCAAAGCCGTGTAGCTGACGTGTGGAGCTTCTCGTTGAAATGTTGTGGTGCATTTAGCCATATTATCGTTAGCGTTGTTCTTACGGTTGTTGTCGCAGTTCACATCGGTTTTACTTCAAACGTTGGTTTGGAGTTGTTGTACGGCCTTCTGGACTGACGATGACGCTGTACGTTTTTAGATATTTTGAAGAAAAATACAGAAGTATTTTTGTAATCAAGTGAAATGCTCTCCAGTGCTTGTGCGATTCTTGCTGCTGATTACACACTTGTTACTCTGATTGTCGTCTCCCTGTTCTGCTGTTGATCTTTGCTGGCAGATACTCAAGGACAGTCGTTCCTCCTCTTCTGTCTGTCCAGGAACATTTTCACTACGAGGATGTAACCACACCAATGGAAATTGGCAACAGCACAGAATCGCAGATAAATCTGTAGACAGGAATCAGACATTAACCACTGGATACAGAACTGACTGCTGGTTCTGATAATCAAGTGTGTTTGTTACTGGTCTTAGTTCCAGTTACGTAGTAATAAAGGGATTAGTGGCATAATGAATGAAGAGTTCAGGATGACAAAACAAAAGTCCTCCTCAGGACTTTTGTTCCAACCATCTGATGTTTACTGGCTCAAGCCAGCAGGTGTAATGATTGAATTAATGGATCAATCGAGCGTCTGTAAAAGACAGACAGCTGTGTTTGCAGTGTTGTTCATTTTTGATTTGCCAGATTTATTCCACCTGCCAAAGACAATCAAGAAAAAAGAAGACAAACTACCTTCCAATGTGTCGGTTAGTCCAACACAACTCTCATTCTGTTCTAGTCCTCTTTGCCACTACATGTGTGTTAATGTCATACACCATCTACTGTAACATCATCAATCAGCTCAGTGAATAGGTGAATATGACCTGTAGCAGATGTGTGCAGAAAGGGGGCCTCTGTGTGGAGATGCAGTGAGGGCCCCCTGTTCTCCATAGGTTCTCTAGCTCTGTGTGGAGATGCAGTGAGGGCCCCCTGTTCTCTGTAGGTTCTCCAGCTCTGTCCTGCATGTAGCTTGTTGACTTCGTTGACATTTTCTCTAATTATAGAAAAATAATCTTTATAGGTGAAAGAGAAAGAAAAAAAACCCAACAGACAAAATACAGACAAAAACATTTTTAAAGTGAAGTTGTGTCTTCTATTTTTGGATCTGAGGAAAAATGAATGCGAACATCAATCCAGTGTTTATGAGGTTTAAATATAGTTCTGTATGTCTCTTCCTCTTATAATACTATTATAGTCTTTGTGTTGGGATAAATAAATAAACTTCCAGCTGTTTTTCCAAGCGTGTGGAGCTCATCGGCCGTACGTTTGGCCGCATACTGAAGCTACTCTTGTGCATGACATCATTTTGTTCAGTGAAAGTGATTCATGTGTATTTATAGACATCTGTACTTCCACACAATTTCTTGATTGCTCTTTGATAAAAGATACTGTATAAAAAACCTTTGTCAAAGAAAAAAAAAATAAAAGCAGTTTTTATAATTATATATATACAACTGAAAACTGTCAACAACAGAAGTGTATTTTCTAGTGTTCATTTTTACTCCAACATCGTTTTAGTAGCTAGACTGTATTAAAGCTCGTGGCTCTTTGGATCAGATGTTGTCTGTTAGCTGAGATGGTTTTGCTTTTTCAACAATGGACCCTGTTCTTCTCTTTTGAGGCCTGGGATTAATGCATCAATCCTTCACACCTTTCTCTCCTTCACACCGTCTGTCTCTCTCTCGCTGTGCTCTGCTGCAGTAATGGTCTGTTCTCTGGAGGAAAAAAACTCATGGGGGTTTGTGTAGCAGAGAGGAGGGGATGTACACACACAAACACACACACACACACACACACACACATTCAGGATCATAGGGCGTAGTTCTCATTTTGCAAGTCACGCACTCAAATAATATGATTCCCACCGAAGACGGGGAATGAACATCTGCAAAGCGTTATGGGATTGCGTGGATGTTATTGTTACTTTGAAAGTATGTGATTGTGTCAGATTCAGTTTGGCAGTTCTGACAAATGCATTTAGTAAGTGGTGTTGCCACCTGCAAAGGTTGTGTGGGTGTGTCAGCATACCTGTGTATGGTAACAAATGAGCGTTTATTGGTGTGGGTGTGTATATTTGTGTGTGTTTTCAGATATCTGTGTGTGCGCATGTACACTGAATTGCTCTGTTCTGTGCTTGTCTGGATCTGTGTGTGTGTGTGTGTGTGTGTGTGTGTGTGTGTAAATAACAGGCTCTCACTTTGTTCCTGATCCATCAGGAGAATATTACACTTCTCTAGTGTTTGAGTCAAAGTAAAATTACATTATAAATCAGTGAGCAGCTGTGTAAGAAAGACTTACTACACACTGTGTGATTTACTACACAGAGAATCTCAGTTACTGTTTGTGACTGATATATGCTGAAACATTTTGGTTATGTGGTTATAGAGATGACAGTATATGAACTAATCTTTAAACGGAACAAAATTACGCACTGTAGTCGTCCATTAATAGGATAACAGTACAATTACAGTACAATAACAGTACAATTACAGTACAATTACAGTACAATACAGGTTGACAAGCCAGTCTATTCAATTAATTAGTTACATTCTTTGATTAAAAAACCCTCTCCAAAATGCCTCTCTGAATTCACAGACGTGCCTGTGAAGTAAACATTTTCACTATAACGGCCAAATTTCGTTTTATTTTTACATGCTGATGGATTGTTTTCAGTGACGCATTTATTTGATGATTATTCTGATTACATTTCTTATAATCTTGAGATCAGACTTTAGCGATGTTGTACTGTCATCACAGTTTGAGATCAGGCTTTAGCGATGTTGTACTGAGAGTTTGAGATCATTTTGAGATCATTTGTAGGACTGATGAAGACTGCACATATTTCTCTTAAATAAGAGTGACACAATCTTGGCATATGGCGCCCTCTGGTGGTTAAGGGTGGAATGTTTAATCATGTTAGGTCAAATAATAAATCAATAATAACTTTAAACAGAGAGAGATTTAAAAATACACTGTTAGGTGTTTTCTCCCAATGCAAATAATCAACTAATTAGTTGAAACAGTAAACTAATAAACTAATGTCTCTCTCTCTCACACACACACACAAACTTGTGAACATCAGACAACATCCAAATAGTACAAAATATCAATATATTTATTTGCAACATAACAGGTCATGACAAGAATTTTGTGTAGTTGTTCTGAGTGCTTCAAAACTACACAGCACTCATGGTTCATTCAGTGCTGCAGTGTGCAGTGTTAGGATCCTGAGAACCAGTGTGAGGATCCTGAGAACCAGTGTGAGGATCCTGAGAACCAGTGTGAGGATCCTTAGGAACCTGAGAATCCTCTGCTTTATGCCTTCTTGAAAAACCTCTTGGCATCCACACCTTCATAGCTATATTTCTGTGGAGAGGAGATAAAAGACTAAAAACACTCAAAAAACACCCAGAACACATTTAATCAGCAAGCTTTATATATAAATATGCAAAAGTTTATAGTTGGATCAGTAAGAATGTTATCTGAAAACATTAGAGTTGGGAGCACAAATTCTGGTCTATGTAAGAATGCTGTCTTTAATATGCATTGTGTTACTGGACTGTGTGCTGTGCTGTGGGACTGTGTGCTGTGTTGTGTAACTGGACTGTGTGCTGTGTTGTGTTACTGGACTGTGTGCTGTGCTGTTGGACTCTGTGCTGTGTTGTGTTACTGGACTGTGTGCTGTGCTGCTGGACTGTGTAGTGTGCTGTGTTACTGGACTGTGTGCTGTGCTGTGTTACTGGACTGTGTAGTGTGCTGTGTTACTGGACTGTGTGTTGTGTTGTTTTACTGGACTGTGTGCTGTGCTGTTGGACTGTGTGCTGTGTTACTGGACTGTGTGCTGTGTTGTGTTACTGGACTGTGTGCTGTGCTGTTGGACTGTGTAAGGTGGTTGATGGCTCTCTGTGTGCTGTGCTGTTGGACTGTGTAAGGTGGGTGATGGCTCTCTGTGTGCTGTGCTGTTGGACTGTGTAAGGTGGGTGATGGCTCTCTGTGTGCTGTGCTGTTGGACTGTGTAAGGTGGGTGATGGCTCTCTGACCATGACCATATCTTCTCCCTCGAATGTTCGGGTGGCGATCAAAGCTTTGCCGTTGTCCTTCCGGGTGAAATTGCCCTTCATCACTGAGTCTCCATCCATTTCCCAAGTGCCCTAGAGCCACATAGACATCATAGAAACACACACACACACAAACACACACACACACACACACACACACACACAAACACACACAGCACACAACACATGCATGTTATGTACATCACACCAGAGTAACTGAAGCAGCGTTACACACAGTGATACAAGCCAAACTGCTGTCAGCCATGAAGATGTATCTCCATCATGAAGGTGTATCTCCATCATGAGACAGAAGATTTTGATTCCACGGTTAATAAAACTGAGTTGTATGTAATAGCAGTCAGGAGATAATCCTGCAGGTTTCTACAGAGCTCCAGATGTCAGAATCTGACTCTGTTTGGGCCGACAGCACAAATCTAACCGGCGGCCAGAGCAAATCCTTCAGCTCTGGACCAAAAAGATTTATGGCTCAAACACAAGGCAAATTTGTGACAAATTGTCTTTTCTTACAGGAGTTTCTTGATTAGACTGATTATTGATTATCACTTATCAACACTCACAGACAGTTCAGTGCCATCAGCAAGGCTGTATTCGAACTCCACTCCCAGGGTGAACTCAATGTCTTTGGTTCGAAACCTGCTGGACTCTTTAACAACGAATGCGGTTCCCTTTTGCTCGATAACCAGCTTCAGGTTATCATGCTCTGCCAGCTTCCTTTTCATTAAGTTAATACCTACACACACACACACACACACACACACACAAAGGTATTATCAGTACAATCATACGTCACTTTCCATGTATAAAGTTCAGCTTTTGTCTCATTTGACCTTTGGACCTGTATTATTATTTAAGCACTTTAAGTTCATCTGGTGTCTTATAAAAGATAAGTGGGTGTTAAGAGAGAGAGAGAAAGAGAGATCAGAGAAGGAAAGAGAGACTAATTCAAAAAGATCAGAGTGAGCGAGACTAATTCAGCTGCACATGCATAATTCATATTACAACTACTTTATCTGTTCATTAGACCCAGGAGGTCTCCAGTCTTTCTCTTGTATAGAGTTTACATTTCAAACAGAGATTCTCATGTCTTCCTCAAGTCCACATCAAAGCTCAGTCAGGTTGTTTCTGCTAAGCGGTTATTAGTACAGTTCATTCAACGTCTCCATTTGAACATCAGCATGTCACCCACTTACCCATCTGTTCCATGAACTTGTCATAGTTTTCATTATGGTCGATCTTCCATGTGCCGTTGAATGCCATGATGGTTGAGAGAGAGACTGAGAGAGAGAGACAGAGAGAGACAGAGAGAGAGAGAGAAGCAAAGACTGTGCCTCTGTCGTTCTTTTCTCCCTTTATAAAGTAAGGCAGGGATTTTATCTCTGCCCGTTATCCTGCTGATGATGTGGCCATTTAACTCCAGGTTACATTCAGTGTGGACCAGGCAGTATAAAGATAACATGGTTTGCCGACAACACCCTGAAATCACTACAACACACTACAACATTGCTCAACTCTCAGACAGAAAAAAGACAAATGGAGTGTCTGATAACACAAGGGCTTTACTGGTCACAGAGGCACCAATCACAGGCATGCAGGACGTCTCTAACAGACCCACACGTGCTGGCACATCCGTGTTCACACGCATCACATTTGCAGTTCACTAATAAGTCGGTTTTGTTTGATCAAGATCCATCACAATCACAGGACAAAAGAACTACCGAAAGAGTTACGTAATGGTCACTGCTGTTAGAACGAACATCCTGGTTGTGCAAAACATCAAAAGTATATATAATAAATGTGTCTATATGTTTGTATGTATGTCTGTCCGTCTGTTAATTCATGCACCTCTGAGATTTTAGTACGATTGATTCCAGCGACTGTCGGCAGTCGCTGCAACTGACAGAGCTGTTTTCAGTAAAGTAATGTAAGATAGCTTTGCTTCCTGATTAATGGGCATCAGCATACAGTCTGCATGGTGTTTATTTAGTGTATGGTCAAATATAACCAGGATGAAGGAGTGCAACATGGTGACAGGCCTGTTTTAATTACTGCAGCAATAAAATCTTTCAGCCAGCAACAGAACATTTACAGAGTCAGTAAGACAGACGCTGTCTGGGTTGTGCACTGATCGGCGGTTGGATGAACCTCTACAGTAGAGCTCCATGTCCATAACCAGTGATGCAACGACAGTGTGCAGTTTGCTTCTCAGAATTTCCGCATAAGGTTGGAAGGGTCACTCCATTATCTCTGTACTCCTGCACCTTGAGATGAGAGGGATCAGACGATCTCAGCTGCAATAATGTACGTCTGTTCTGACAAGAGATCTAAGGCAGATCTTTCCACCCACGCTGGAAACGTTTCAGGCATCTGATAAGGGTGGTGTGACATTGGTATAAAAAAAACCCCCTAAACTTACATTGCATGCTAATTAGCAAAATGTCATGTTAAAGTTCCAGACACTGTACCCAATAGAGTGGTTTTTACCACTGACATTACTAAAACATTCATTAAACACACCCCAAACACAGTCACACAACATGCATGGTTAATGTGTGTCTCACTGTCAAACCCAGTGCTGGTCTGCAGGTGGGTCACTGCAGGCTGTTATCGGGGTGGAGGAACGTTCCACTCAGGCTGTTCTCGGGGTGGAGGAATGTTCCACTCAGGCTGTTCTCGGGGTGGAGGAATGTTCCACATGGTTTGCAAAGATGAAGAACGTGAATTAAATGGACTGATTGTCAACCTGTTTTAATGTGATCCACTAGGAATTCACTGCTTAAAATTTTAGTCTAATCTTAGGCCTAATCTCCTCTAAAGGAATAATGTTACTGGGTATAAATGACATAGCAGAGGGTTAGTTTTATCGCTTGGACTTTAGTAAAGAGGTGAGTGATAATTTAATCATTTTATTTCACTAAATCTTTATGTGCAACAATAAAGCACAAGGGACTGTAGCCAGGCAGATGCACCCCCCCCCCCCCAACTCCCTCTCCCTCCCTAATCTCTCTGTCGTGATCTACCCCCCTCTATCTTATTCTCTCTCCCTATCTCTCTTTCTCCCCCTATCTCTCTTTAATTCCCTCTCTCTCTCTCCCTCAGTGTATGAACACACATACAACATGCCGTATATAGTATATATGAACTAATGTAGCGAATGTCTCGTTTTCTATTTCTCTTTTTGTGTGTCTGTCCCTCTTACACACTGTCACGTATGTAAACGTGCAATTAAACAACATAATTGCATTACTATAGATGTTTGTGTGTGTGTGTGTGTGTGTGTGCGTGCGCGCGCTACTACAACAGCACAGCCATCATCCTAAACCACGCCTTGGATTACTTTTAAAATCAAAAGGCGTAAAAGATGCAGGAGCGTTTTTAAAATAGATGCATTACCTCTGCAAATACCCTCAACACACACGTGCAATGGGTGGCATGCAAACAGCCTCTCACACACTCTCTGCAATCTAGAGACACTGATCTCTTTTTACGTAACGCTTACGTTGTAAAACTACGACTAATTATACTGCACAGAGCTGAACTCTCTGGATCCACAGAGTAGAAAGAGCACTAGCGCTTATCAGATAATAGATTTATCACCTGGATATATTACCAGGAGTAAGAGTCATTGAACTATATGGACAAGATTACTTCCTGCTTTATGAGCATCCATCGCATCAGCTGACCATCCGTATGTTGTTGTTGTTGTTTTGGGGTATCTGGTTATTTTAGAGTGTGTTTGACATGTTTCGTACTCATCAACATTGCTTGGATGCCGCTCGTGTTCCTGTTTTACTGTCACATTGAACACTTAGAAAAGAGACAACAAGCTGTTGAAAAGTTCTTTTGAAGAACTGTTGTTTTTTACCGTTATATTTATAAGTTGAAAAGTTTCACGATCTCCTGACTGTTAATACGATTGAGAACTGCTGCCATCTAGTGGCCAACACGCCTCAGCGAGCGTGTGAGGGAATTATTAACAGCGCAAAATAAATGACTGGGGAAGAGAGAACAGCGATGCTGCATGAAACCGGGTAATAGCTGTTTTAAACAAATCAATTAAAAAATAAACTGGTATTTCTTTTTATTCTTTATTATGTGGCTTTGCACAAAATAAACCACAGTTTAGCTGAAATCCTTTGCCGGTTATGACTGAGAAATGGTGATCTTTTCTGTCACATACAGTGAATATGTACACTGTGTTCTCTGAAGTCTGATGTGAGATCCTCGTTCTTTCACCACAGTTTATATTTTAGAAGCTTATGAATTTAAAATATGTTGATGATTTTGTTTATGTATACATGAGATTTCACATAGGAAAAAAACAGCAGTAAGTTACATGGAATATAAGTTGATAGTTTTATTAACCAGTAAGGGCATCGTGTCAAGACTCCTTGCTCTCTCTCTCTCTCCCACACACACACACACACACACACACACATGCACACACACGCACACTCCCTCATTAGACCTTACATCAGAAGATTCATATCTCTTTTCTGGTGACTTCCCAGGGAAGCCTTTTCACCCAAATCATGTTTGGGATTCGTGCTGCTCTGAGCTGCTATAGACCACAGAGCCACCATCCTGTTCTCCTGCGCTCCAGGCCTGTTCGAGGATCAGTGCGTTGTCTCCCACACCAAGACACAGATATGAGGCTCAAACAGGCATGAGCTGACCTGGGATCAGCTCTCCATATGAATACCAGGCTGGGTTGTTTGTTTTCAGCTCTGCTGACTGCGTTTAGTGGCTGGCTGGGTGGAGGTCATGCTTCAGCACTCCTACACACACTCTGCCACCCACTGCAGTAAGGAGGCACCTGCATCACCCACACCTGTGTGTGTGTGTGTGTGTGTGTGTGTGTGTGTGTGGTAATGAACCGGTACCAGGCGTCATGCAGAACCTTCCTCTCTCCTCCTCCTCCCCTACTCATCCCTCTCTCTTATACTTGTATATGCATCACTCCATTATCCTCACTAATGTGTGTGTGTGTGTGTGTGTGTATCACTCCATTATCCTTACTAATGTGTGTGTGTGTGTGTATCACTCCATTATCCTTACTAATGTGTGTGTGTGTGTGTGTGTGTGTGGGCATCACTCCATTATCCTTATCCTTACTAATATGTGTGTGTGTGTGTGTGTGTGTGTGTGTGTGTGTGTATGTGTGTGTGTGTGTGTGTGTGTGTGTGTGTGTGTGT
>JAOYMR010000005.1:15499828-15512344 GCA_025802075.1 Tenebrosternarchus preto
TGCTTTTTTAAACTTCTGGATGTTCCAGTGAGCACTGTTGAGACCATTATCTGGAAGTACAAAGAACATAACTTCACGTGGTTAGTGGTTGGTGGTGGTGGGGTGGTTGGTGGTTGGTGGGGTGCAGATTGACGTTTCAGGGAAGCTGCAGCACAGGCGTGCAAAATCTTACTGCTATAATCATGGTACAGTAGTAACAGATGCCATGTGATTCAGGTCTTTGATTACACCACGTGTCATTGTACTGATTGTCCAGTATTTAGATTTTTTTTCTTCCAAAATACAGCACATTTAAAACTGAATGTTTGGTCTGTAGAAACAGTGTTTAAACCACCTAGAACTGTTAATAAAACCAGTGAACTATGTTTAAGTGGATTTGATATTCAGCAGATTCTGGTTTATACGTCTTATGGGTCGTTTGTGCCCCATGGGCTCCAAATGTGCTTGAAACAGGGCTTGCCGCTATATTTTTAATTCATATTTATTAATCATTATAGCCATTACTAACTCTTGACTCATTTGCTGGAGTATCTCTAGAGAGTGAGTAGTAATAGTGGAACTCAACAGAAGAGGACTGGGTTCCAGGGTCGGGGGTCATAAAGTAGGGTAGCGGCTCTTCAGAAGCAGGATTTCACCTCCCTGTATCATAAAGGCTCTTGAGGGGAGTTTCTGTTCTGTGTTGTATGTTGTGAGGAGAGGGAGAACTAAAAGCTGTTTGTATCCAAACATGCATGCTGTGGTCTGATCTCCCCGCTCTGTGTGAGAGCATGCGCTGGAGGGTGAGGTCTGATCTCCCCGCTCTGTGTGAGAGCATGCGCTGGAGGGTGAGGTCTGATCTCCCCGCTCTGTGGTGCAGTTTAAGGAAGTAAGGCTGCATTCTTTAACTCCACAGACTGCTGCGATGGATCTGACGAGCTTACCGGTCGAGTCAAGTGTCTGAACAAATGCAGGTGAGGGACTGAACCTGCAGGTGTCTCCTGTCTGCCTACCTACCTTTCGTAATGTCAAAGGTTTTCTCTGATTTTCTGTTCCTGCAGTGAGTTATTTGTAGCTATTCCTCAGCTCTCCAGTAGGGGTCAGTGTGTGTCTATGGTCAGGGTTTCTGTCATGACAGGAGTGTAATGAAATAAACTGGAAATGGGCTGACAAACAGTGCAGTGATGTTTATTATAGAACTGATGGAAGTAAATAATATAACAAGATTAATGTTCAGAGATTTATGCGCACATGTATAACTGCAGTGAATTCAAAGGTATAGAGGTAGTAAAAACTGCTGTGTAATGCATGAGGTTTCCAAAGACATCCCATTTCAGGCAGGCTCTCCATCAGGCTTTTGTCTGTGCAGGATTTTGGGAGAGCGTGAGAGAGAGAAGCTGGAGGAGACCATGAAGACCCTGAATGACGGCCTGCTACTCAAAAGGCAGCTCATAGAGGAGGGTGCCCTCCTCTGGCAGGAGAGACAGGTGATCAATGACGCGTTGCTTCCAACCACTAATGCATTTGGTGTAGGTGATCTGTGCCTAACAGGTTACTGAAGAACAGACTGTCATTGGTCAGTTTTGAAATGCATACATTTTTCAGGTTGTTTAGCTGTAAAGTTTTGTACAGATGAGAACTTTAAGGTTTTTGCCACCATTAAACGTGTGCATGCGCGCACACACCTGTTGGAGTGCTCCAGGGGCTCGTCCTGCTGTTGCCACACTCTCCTGTGCACCAGCATGATTGACAGATTTAGACTGAGGCGGGACAACCTTTGACCCCACCCACTGTCCTAGAAGTGTCTTTTGGATTGGGAGCTCTCAGACTGGGGGTTGTTCTCTGGAGTGCTTCCTGAGTCTAGAATGTTCTGTTTCTGGGTTACTGGGGTTACCAGGTTTTACCAGAGAATTTTCTCTCTGGCTTTAGCAGATAAACCCCAAAAATAAGTTAAATAAACTTGAATAAAATAAATCTTTTGTGCATTGCTGAAGTGAAGGGTCTCTTTTGAAATTGAATAGGTGGTATGGTGGGTTAAATTTATTAATGGTTATGAAAACAAATGTCTATGCAATAAATAAAATATCCACGTGAAGGCTGAGTGTCTGGGTACAGTAGATGTGCAGGACAGTGATGCAGCTCTACCATCACTCGAGTTCTTGGTGTTTGCTACAGCACCTCACGGGCTCACTGGAGAGTTTTGTGTTTGTTTTTGAATGTTATAAACCTATTTGAGATGCTGTGATTGAGTCAGAGACCCCGTTGTGCATCTTGTTGACGCCATCAAAAAAATAGATTTTGCCACACGTCCGTTTGAAAGGCAGCTGATATTTTTGTTGCAAATAAGCAGTGATCTTAATAGCTGATTTTATTTAATTGCCAGTCTCATTGCCTCGGTGGTAAGAGAAGTGAGGGAATGAAAACATTTAAGAGTAAGAACAAGAGCTCACTAAAGTGAGAACAGGCTCGAGGGGCAGACGGAGGGAGGAGGAGACATGACCATCTGAAAATGAGTGGTATAAATCTCTTTAACAGGCTGGTTCAGGGAAGAGCTGCTGGATCTGTTGCTTCTGCCCCAGAAAGCTAGTCATGCTTAGCCAATCCTGTTCTGATAGAATCCATCATTGCATTATGGGTAAATTCTCCCTGGGAAATTGCAAGGCAATGCGGTATACACACACGCGCGCGCATTCGGAAGTTGGCTTTTTTTCAATAATCGTGCAAGCAGATGGGGAATATAGACCACAGCTCTCTGTAGTCGTCATTGCAGCTCTGTGGTTTAATGGAAGCCATGTATAATGTAATCACATCCCAGAACACTTAAAAATAAAATAGTCTGGTTCGTGTGCAGACACTTGTACCTTCATGACCTCATTTCCTGAGCAGATCACCCGTTTCCCTGTGTCTGATGGTTAAGACATTAATATCTAGATGGACTTGGTCTATGTTTCCTGGTGCTGAAGCTACATCTGTTGACCGAGTTTCCTTTGCAAACTCCCAGATCTACTGTGTGGGGTTTGTGAAAATCCTTTAGAGACAATCCAACAGACCAGAGAATTGTAGTTTTGCTCAGGGAGGTTGTAGTATTATGCATGTGTGTTTTCACCAGGCACAGCTTGGACATCTACAGAAGGTGGCTGAGGACCTCAGGGTGAAGGTAGAGGCCAGTAGGAAGAGGAAGTTGAATGCAGAGGCTGCCAAAGGACATTTGGAGAAAACAGTACAGCCACATTATAACAGTAAGAACACACACACGGTGCTTAGAAAATGTGGCCATCTTGTATTACACGGTTGTGCTTGTAATTGCCAGCAAGGCACGCACGTGGAGAGCATGTTGATTAGTAATTTAATATCTTGCAGGAACCATCAAGTTACCTGCTCAATAAATGGGCTGTATTTTATGAGGCACACTGGTGTTTTTTTTCATGATTATTGTTCAGTGCTGCTGTCTGAACTTCTGTATGAATTTTTATTTCTGTAATTAAAATGCATTGGTGCTCTTCCATGAGCACAAATGTAAAACATCAGTGTATTTTGCAGAGGGGAATATTTGATGCGGTTCTGCTAATGGATGAGACTTGATTGACTTGCATTTTGGTTTTTTTTCCTTCTCGAAGTGACGGGAAGTAAGAAGTAAAGTGTGTGTGTACGCGTGTGCACGTGTCTTGACCTGCTTAGCTTGATTTTGGTCAGTTTTTCAGTGAAAGAATTCACACGTTCTTACTTTCTCTTTTGAATGATTGCTATGTTTCTGAGGTGGGGTGTGTGTGTGTGTGTGTGTACATGCACACAACCAACCGTCTGCAGCCATCACTGTTTTAAATGGTGACATGCATTGATTTGACAATTCAATTACAAACCTGTCTTCTCTCTGAGCTGGATGTGGACTGCATGCATCAGAGTTTGGGTCAGTGGTTAAATGAGAAGACCTGCTATTACCTTACAACAGGGATGAAGTGATTTCAATTCATGTATATTACACACACACACCTACCTGTGTATATACATTACATTGGTGCATGTGTGTTTACACTGGAGGTTAAATTTGGAGAACACACAACTTCCTAAATGTCAAGGTCATTGTGTCCTATGTGAAGTTATCCTAACAGGAGTGAAATGGCATTATTTAACCTTATTTCATAAATTGTATATATTCTAAAGCACAGCATAAACTTAAATGATATAATTGAAAAAGAACACTGATCAAAATTAGAGAACACTTTCGGATACCTGCAAGTTATTGGTGTTAATCTGGCACCTGGTGCTAATTTCCTTAATTACTGGACAAACCCTAATTACAGCCTAACTTTCCAGTTTTTACTGACTTTGCAAAAATGCAGAGCAGTTTCAAAGTGACAAATCCTCCGGCAACAGGTTCTCCAGATAGGGTCACACCCCTTTGGCCTTCATCAGCCATAGCAAGAGAAGTTGGTCGTTCCACGTCTGTGATTTGTAGAATATTGCATCTTCACATCACAAACTCATAAAACGAGTAAAGCAGTTCCTTGAAACTGAGAACATTGAAACAATGAAATGTCCAGCCCAGAGACCTGATCTAAACCCAATAGAAAACCTCTGGAAAATCCTTGGTAACAAAGTTATGCCCAAGAAACCCACAACAGTCACGGAACTGTAGAGGAGTGGAGCAAAATCACACCAGAGTGGTGTGAGACTAGTGATTGTCCTGTGGCTGCTGAAGTCATTCAAAGCAAAAGGCCTGTACACTTCCTACTGATTACTGACGGTTGTAACCTTCAGAAAATTTAGGTGTAATCTCTCATTAGTCTCGTTGGTCATTGCTGTTCTCTAATTATGATGACGTTTTTTGCAAAATGAAGGTATTATGTTGTACTTTGGTTATTTTGTAAAACCCTTCTAGTGGTATGGTGTACTTTTGAAAAATCTTTGTAGATCAATGTAGATTACATTATTTCAGAAAAAAATTGTTCATACATTGTTCTCTAATTTTGACCTCCAGTGTATGCATTAGTTCTGTCTATTCCCTCTGCTGACTGGTCCAAATGCTCTGTAGATGCTTCAAGATGGAACTCACAAGAGTCATGAGTTCATGAAGCTCCCAGGAGTTTCATGAACCTTCACTGTATCCCTTGCATTTAACTCTGCTTTGATTTTTATTTTTTTTTGTCATGGTGTTGGTTGGTGGGTTGGTGCACCTGACTGGTCTTTGGTGTTCACACTCGACTCACTTCTGAACATGGTGGTGGAGATTTGAGATGAGTCGTGTTCCATGGCATAAATGAACTACCAGTGATGACACGGTGCATGGGTTTTGATCTGCACTTCTCCCTTGCTCATGCGCTCATCTGGCTGCAATGTCCGCTGGTCCAGTGGGAGGCCACGCCTACCACTCCTCCACATAAATGCTACT
This sequence comes from Tenebrosternarchus preto, assembly GCA_025802075.1. Taxonomy (NCBI): domain Eukaryota; kingdom Metazoa; phylum Chordata; class Actinopteri; order Gymnotiformes; family Apteronotidae; genus Tenebrosternarchus; species Tenebrosternarchus preto. Next base: position 15,505,194 of record JAOYMR010000005.1, read on the forward strand.
GATGTCAGTCTTTCACATTCTGTCTTTCTGCCTCCAGGTTGGAACCTATAACTCCCACAACTGCCAGCCAAGAGGCATGCTAATGACATGCTAATGGAATGCTAATGACCTGCTAGTGTTGTTCTGCTGCAGTGCCTACAGTGTGTTTACATCGATGCAGATCCAGTGGTTGTCTGCCTGGTAAATACCTCTGGATTAAGTGTCCAGGAGATGGAGCCTCCAACCTAGAACCTGATCAGGTCACGGTGCCTTGAACCACTGGGTCACAAACAAAACGCACAAGTTTGAGTCACTTTTTTGTCCTGTATGTATCTCGCGAGGTGGAGAACCGGCTACAATCGCGTTTGTGTAGTGTTGGGTTCTGTTTTGACTGTTAAATGGTGGTGACACCAATTTGAGAGGAGGGTGCAGAAATGAGGACTTGAATAAGTGAAACACAATGAGAATAAATAAACAGGTGCGGAGCTTCTCTGCGGATGGAGTGGTTTGGGACCCAAAGGTGTGTGAGGACCCTGCGCACACGGTTCCTCTGAGTCATCGGGTTGGAACTGGTGGTCCTGAGGTCAGTCCTGCTCAGGGTCGCATGGTCTTCCCCTTCTTGGCTGTACATGTGCCTGAGGATGCAGGACTGAGGGAGATCGTGGGCAGCATTCACCCACTGTCTGCTTTTGTCTGTGAGGCTGACAGGAGGAGGAGGAGGGGGTGTGGTTTTTTAAAAAAAAAATTATTTATTTTTGGTGCAGAGTAATCGTCGTCTGTGTTGGCTGGCAGTACAAAGGCCTCTGATTGCAGCTTGGAATCTGGCATTTTGAGCACATTCTCACGCTCTTGCTTTCTGCCCTCTCTCTCTCTCTCGTCTTGTCTGATTGCTTTTTCATGAACATCTTGTATGTGCTTCTCTTCTCTTGCAGCTCTTTTTATATTAAAACAGCACAACCAACACACACTAAACACGACTAATGAGACGGAAAAGGTACCATCCGCTAATTAGCACAGTGCAATTAGCATTGTGTCATTTGCATGATGTTAATCGACAGGGCTTCCTTTGAATGGCAGAAGTTTTAAACCACCTGAGAACTTGGATTTAAATCATTTATCATTTAAAGCTCTTGAGCTTGGAAACACTACTAAACCAAGTGAAGTGTTTGACCCGTCGTGCTGCTGTTTCAAATCTATTCAAATTGATTTGCACTGTTTAAAAAAAAAAAAAAAAAAAAATCCTTTTTTCCCCCTCAGTTCTTGGAGATGAAGGTGGTGCAGTATCACTCCATGGCGACAGGTAAATGAACACAGCGTTCAGTGTTTGTTTCCTCAGTATCACAGCAGAGCCACATGAAGCTCAAACTGACCACACTCCCTTCACACCATACTGATCATGATCACCCATGCTGTAAAGTCCAGAGTGCGTTCTCTCTCTCTCTCTCTCTCTCTCTCTCTCTCTCTCTCTCTCTCTCTCGTTCTCTCTCGTTCTCTCTTTTTTTTTTCTTCCCCTCCCGATCCCTTGCCGGCCTCCCTGTTCTCTCTCTCTGTAGATAGAATCAGTTCAGTAGATTTACTCGGTCTGGTCTCTGGAGCGTTTTGGTTTTCCATATTGACAGAAGCGTATGCAGGAGTCGCTCCTATTCTGTCATTCGTAGCGTATCGATTGGCGCTTGCTGTCGTGCTGTGCTAATTTGGCAGGCACCACCCGCCTCGGTGACGGTGGACGAGAGCTCGTGGAACGGGTGGAGCCTCCACCCCCACTCCCTCTACTGGGGCCAGTAGGAGGCAGTGTGCAGTACTGCTTCTGATTCAGGAGCTCTGAGTGAGACTCGAGCAAAAAACCATCTTTAGGTTTCTGCCTCAGCATTTGTTTTAAAAAAAAAAAGGTATCTGTCATTTTTCCTCTGCAAAGTCAAAATACAATTCATCACCCTGTTTGCGTTCTATAATCCATAGCTCATGAGCCAGTTCGGAGGTGTGTGTGTGTGTGGGATTTTGCTACAGTGGACAGTGTTCGTCACCATCGCAAGTTTTGTTTATCCCAGCAAGATTTTACTTTCAAAAGATTTAAAGAGGGATTTAAATATCGTCCGGTCCTGCAAAACCGGGCAGCCAGTGAACTCCCTTCCCTGCACACGAGGAATCGATAGTGTTCAGACTAACAGTACGGGGGGGGGGATGGCAGAAGAGGAAATGGTGAGATGAGAACTGCAGAGTAAAAAGAATGGAGTGTGTGGGTGTGATTAAGCTTTATATATATATAAAATATAAGAATCCTGCCCCCTTTTACTTGATTTTTTTTTCACTTTTTAAGTTAATTAACATTATTTGCCTTTGAGCAGTTAATTGCAATTCATGTCAGTAAAGCATTTTTAATTTACATTTGAATTTGAGATGGAGGGGAATGGGAATGAATGGGGTGATGGATGCACAGAGAGACAGTGAGGGAGGCGGGATCCTCTGGTATCTAATGAGGGGGAGAGAGACGAATATCTCTGGTATCTAATGGTCATGTAGAGTGTACATACTGAGACATATCATTTCTCTTTTCTAACCACCTGTCTGTCTTCTTGGCTGCTCTTTCTTCTCTCTCGTCTCTCTCACCCTCTATCCTTTTATTCTTCATTTGAGCCCACATCTGTCGAGCTGAAATATTTTGCTGGTTTTGAAGTCGGGAAGTTTCGAAAAACTCTACCTCTTAACCTTCGCCTTGAGTGTTTTCCGTCTATACTTAAGTTTGTGAACTTGAGTGTTCGTTTTGTTCTTTAGTTCCTGCAGGAATTAGCTGCTCAGTTAGTGTTGAACTAACACACGTTCTGAAGGAGCACCTTTCTTGGACACTCTTGTTTATAGTAGAGATCTTAAGATCTCCTCCCTAAATATCCATGCCATTTAACTGTATTTATTCACCCGTTTTATTACAAGAGCCAATTGTCCCGATGGAAATGACGATCTACTGTAATTACATTTCTGTGTCTCACGTTTGTCACGTTGCACAATGTCCTTCGGGGTTGAGGGAGAGTGGGATACAAAACGTTTCATTTGAGCTTTGAAAAGGGAAAGACGGCAGGCCAGTCTTATTCTCATGTTAATCTTGCTGCCTCTCTCTGATGCCCCCTACATTTAGGCACTGTTGCTTTCCTGATACCAGACTGTATAATGCACACTAGACTCTATAGGGGTTTAATGTAAAGAGACGTTTTCCTATTCAGTTTTTCTGACCCACATAAAGCTTATTTTGACGCATTCTAGAAACCATGGAATCTGATTCTAGAACCTCACTGTGAAATTCTGGAAGTCCTGACAAAGCACCTGACCTTTAAGTCTGTGTGATGGACCATCACCACACTCCCTCGTTTCCGACCCCTCATCTTTCTTCATTCCCCAGCTTCCACCTGCACCACTCCCTGGATGCAAGATTTATATACTGATATTCGATTTAAGATTCTCTAGGGCTGCACAACTAGCGTACCGCCATTGTGATCAATACAGCAGGACGGTGGGTACTAAACAAAAAAGTAAACATGAAATGATGGTGTATTGAACTCTGAAGCTGCGTGATTGAGCGTGTGCAGTTGTGATCGTTTGGAGTGTGTGAAGGTGTAGCACACCCACCTTTCCCAGATTTATGACCTGTAACGTTTTATGAGGAGTTGAGCTCTGCAGAGCTGGAGGTAAGGGCACCTGCTGCTCCAAGCCGTTGGTTTAGGTTTGAATCGTCTGTCGTGCACCAGAAGGAAGTGAGCTCTCCGGTGTGCTGAATTCTCTCCCCTTTTGATTTGATGTACTTGATATAAATGGATTGCGCTGATTAGAAGTCACATCCAGGGACTTTAGATGCTCAGACACACTACTGATGCAGCGTTGGCTTCTGTAGGACAGTGTGTGATGATGGACTGAATTTTGTGTGTGTGTTGCAGGACCCAAGTGCATGAAGGCAGAACTGGTGTGGTCCAGTCTGAACAGCAGGTAGGGGAGGTTCAGGTGAGTGGACGGACCACGGATCGGCTGGATGTGCTGAGAGCGAGGGGGGAGACCGGCGTTCTGAAGCCAGGTCAAAACAACTCCTTTAATGTTCTACCTGGGGGTGTCGTTGAGGTGCATCTCGCCTCCAGTTGGATTTCGAGCGCAAAAAGTGAGAGGGAGTGAGAGAGAAGGAGCTAGAGTACATGAGGCCATCTGTTCCACTTTCAACACAAAGTATCTGTGTAAAGAAAAAGGCCTCTGTCAGTGTGGTTTAATACTGACCTGAGATCAGATCAGCCTCATTTGGGCAGACGATGTAAAGTGTAGAGCGTTGATCAGGCTTCAGGTACCGGACTCTTTAACACTACCACAGTGCACGTAGTCTCCCTACAATACGGCGCGTGTGTGCGTTTCCTCATTTTGATGTAAAACCATTTACATTTTCCATTACTGCAGGCCTGACAGAAATGTGACTAATGCTTCAAGAACGCTTTAGCTAGCGGTTTACCTGTGGTTTGTCAGCATCGTAATCCTGTAAATAATGAAAATGCTAATACTCTTAACATGCAAATAATGACTTTTGTCAAGCAACAAGAACAAAGAGTGGAATGGCAATGAATTCTAATGAAGGGTTTTTTTTTTTTAAGAGCCGCTGAACATTTGAATATGCATGACTATGTAAATACGCACTTAGCCGTAATCAAAACAAACGATGATCAAGCTTTGCGTTTTACGCTGGTCGCCAGTGATTGTGGTTAACGAGCAATTTACATAAACAACGACGTTAACGACCGCAGCAAGAAGTGGCAAAGAACGGCAGCATCACCATACGGCAAAGCTGAAAAATGCTGAACTGTTAACACATGGCGTGCGTTACACTCGGGGAAATGTGACGAACACAGACTTGCGTAAACGAGCAGGCTCTTGCATTTCTAAGTTCCTTGTTACGTACGGGATCAGTTTTGCAGTGATCACGGCTGACATTTTCTTGACGACCATCCACCCAGAATAATGTAACAATTTCAAAACACCAACAGTAATGTTACAGTAAAAGCCACAGGTATAGATGTAAACGTCAGGATTTGTGGCCTTTAACACCAATTCCCTTCGTTTAAAACGATGAAATGAGAATGTGGTACAGCGTTAGCCCAGTGCTGCTGTATGAATCCACCACGATATGAGATGAACTTCTGTTTGATCGTGTTGGTCAGGGCAACCCGATCGATGGTGGAAAGCACAAGTCTAGCAGTACCGAGCTCGCAAGCTCCCCGTCTTCTGTTCTGCTTTCTTGTTCGATCGTGTAGGATGAGACTGTGCCTTCAGAAGATCTGATCACTGTGGTTTAAACAAAAAGCAACATGTATACATCATAGATGTTGGATCAGCCAGTATATCTTATGGTGTGCTTGTCTGAGGGAGACGTGGTCCAAGCTGCAAATGTGGTGGTGGTTTGGAGGAGGGATTGTGTAGTGTCTCATTGTTCTCCCTTTCAGTGAGTAACTTCATTGAGACGAAACTCTTTCCGTATTGGTCCTCACCCCACCTTCACTCTCCCAAGCACGTGTCCCAAAGTCTTTCCAACACTCTTTCACGCTCTCTGACTTACGATGTCTGTGATGAATTCAGTTTCCACTTGAATGTTTAAGTTAATGCAGTAACGGAAAGGGCTTCGGATCAGACCTTGTCTAAGTCGGAGGACATGTCCTCTACTGTCAGCGAACCGTGGTTCTGGCTGAAGGAGTCTTTCCTAGTGCACACCCTCCATTTAGTGTTTCTCTCTCTCTCTCTCTCTCTCTCTCTCTCTCTCTCTCCCTCCTTATTTTCTGCTATGGCTGTGGACTGGTTATAACCAGTTATAATGCGCTATGCTTCTAGGATCAGGGTGTTGTCACTGAATGCTGGTGTATTCCACTTCAACTGGGATGGAAGCTTGTCGTTTCCACTCACTAACGACACATTCTCAGAAAAACGCCTAGAAGATTATACTGAAGAATACTGGCATGATGCAACTCTCAACTGGAATAATTCTTGACATGGTGACCGTTAATGTGTGTTGAGAAATTCCCTGGTTTTAGAGAAACGCTGACACACTAATGCTGGTGGTCATATTTAGAATGTTCCAGTAAATGAGCAAACATCAATCTTCCTGACGGGCCTGTCGGTTAAACCCAAATACAAAGCTACGTGGACTTTAACGAGCTGACTCGGACGTGTTGGGTGTGGGCAGGAGCTGCACAGGATGCTTTGCTCTCCCACAGCATCCCTCTAGAGACGTCCCGTCACACCACCCCAACATATGGGCTCGTCCACGTTTGGTGAAACATCCTTCATGGGTCAGTGGGATCTGGGTATTGAAATGCTGAGTTCAACCCAAACTGTAGGTGGAAATGGATTTACTGAATTTACTGAATCATCCTCTCTGCCCAGAATCAGAAAGTCAGAGCTGTGATGTGGCAGACAAATGCAGCCAATCACCTTGTTTTATGATTGGGTGGTGTGTGTTCACCAGTTTGGATCTCATCGCAGAGTCCTTGATGACTGATGGCTTGTGTGAAACTAAAGCTCTTGAGCCCATGAGCGTAAGGGGTCAATGCCAAATCGCCACTGTTTAATGGTTCGAGAAATTCAGGGCTAGGCACAGCCCTATCGTCTCCCCTTTGAGTCGCTGTACCTAGTCTTTGTTCCCTGGTAATTCATTTTTTAGCCACTTGAGGGCGTCCCCCGTGCAACACTGAATTCTAGAACATTCCACCAGCTCCATTAGTGATGTTTCCTGTTGTGTAGCTGTGTTCTGCTAAAACGACACTGCGGTGTTCGATTTTATGTTGCCGATGAAGACGACTCGGTTGATGTAGCAGGATGCAGCGTCAGTCGGGGGTCACAGACTGGATGAAGGAGGGTTAAGACATATGCTTGGTTTTAAAACTGGTTTATTTTAGTGTTTTGAATGTTGACATTTTTTCATCTTGGCCATGTTTCAATTTTGCTGCTAATTCTGTGCGGATGCATACGGGGGGGGGGGGTTCTCTGATGGCCATTAGGTGGCAGTAGATCACAGTGGTTCTGATGAGTGGAATCACACGTTGCTTCACGTCTCTTTCATTCTCGTCTTTTTGTCCTGTTTTTTGTTTCCGTCTCAGTATTTCTCTCTTCTCTGCGGCGGGGCCCGGGCGCGGGCGGGCGGGGGGGGGGGGGGGGGGGGG
>JAOYMR010000005.1:15513839-15525677 GCA_025802075.1 Tenebrosternarchus preto
CTGGGCTGGGCTGGACCGGTGGAGTTGGGGGCGGGGTTGCTGGACTGGTGGGGGTTCTGTGCTGGGCTGGGCTGGACCGGTGGAGTTGGGGGCGGGGTTTTTGGGCTGGACTGGACTGGAATTGGGGGCGGGGTCCGTGTGCTGGACACATTGCTGTGTCTATCCAAATCCTGCTCCTCCTACGTTGGTCACCTACAGCCCTGCCTTTGAAAGCTGTGAGACGTGTACACACACCCCCCCAGACGGTTCACGGTGAGTGCCTGGTGTGCTTAATGGTTTTACACTTGATTGCTTTGTCATGTTGTGACGTGACTCTGGAATAGGAGCTCAGCTCTGTAACGTCTTCCTCTCTTCTCTCTTCCTTTTTTCATTCTTTAACTGAACAAACCCAGTAAAACGCAAGTCAGTCAGTCCTGGGATATTACCTGGTTACTTGTGTATCGTTACACTGTTGATACATTATACTGTAACTGATGGTTACATGATTGTATAATAAAGTTGTAGCACGTACGAATGTACACTTGTCTTTGGTTTTGAACGATGCTCCTGTCCGTGTTGACGTCTGTAAGCATGAAGCCCCTTTAGAAGCTGCGGGATCGGGAGTCGCGGCTCCCATTGTGTCATAGATTTGGGTATTAGAAACTGTCAGCTTGTAACGGGCAGCTAATCCTGCTGAAGCATGAGCACCACGGCGAAATAATTAACTGCTGTTTTGTTTTTTTTGGTTCTCTCCGTCTCGTTCACTCATCTCTTCTCTCGCTCCCTGATTCGTTCTTATCCTCTCACCCCCCCCTCCCCCCACCTTTCCATCTCACTCTGCTCTTCTCTCTTTCTAGTCGGATCACTTCGTTAGCTTTCAGACCAGGCCAGAGAGCTTATAGAACTCTAGCTATCCATTTGAGTGCATTCACAGAGTAAAAACACAGCCCTCAGTTGATTTCCGAGCGCTTCCCACAGCTGTGTGTGTGTGTGTGTGTGTGTGTGTGTGTTGGAGGACGCTCAGACGCTCATTTCCTTCTCTTCAGTTGTCCAGTGATCCCTCCATCCATGGCCTGGTAATAGAAAAAATGGGAGGATGAAGAGGGTGTGCTGGGGATAATGGAACTGTCAGAAGTGTGTGTGTGTGTGTGTGGTGATCCCATGCCATTCTCCTTCACCCTGACTCTGCACTCTTGTGCGGTTTATTAGAATCAGTTGAAGATGTTCAAGGTTTCAGGCATGGAGAGATTTTACCCTGATCTCATGAACTTCTAATATCTGTATGAGATCTCTAGGAGAAAACGCACACTCTGTCTCTCTCTCTGTCCACCTTCTCTTTTCCCGTGTTTGACTGGTTCAGTGATGTAAACCTGGTATAAGGTTGTGAAATGGGCCAGCGTACACACGGCGTCTCCATGGCGTTGGCGACTGAGCTGTCAGTCAGGATCTTGAGCGCTCACTCGTGTTTACAAACTGGAAAGTCGTTGTGCTTTTTATAAACCCTCTGGAAGCAACCAGGATGAAGCGCAGGGATGGAGTTGCGTGTGGGAGAGGAGAGTAGGGAAGCGTGGTGTTAATTAGATGCTAACACGCCAACACTGTTGTGACATTTTGTTTGCATCCATGGTGATTAGGGACACCTGCGTAAACACACACAAGCAGGTTCTGCTAGACAGTGGTGCTCGTGCGGAGACTCTTCCTGCGCGCTCTCCACGGGCACATATTGGCGCGCCTCGCCGTCCTGCCCGTCCGCCCTGCGTTGGAGAGCACGTGGGTGCTGAAGCGGCGAGGGCCACCTGCGGGAATGTCCCGCACACGCCTCCTGAAGACCCTGCGGCTTCTCCCGAGACGCCCGTTTACCACCTAGAGGCGATTTTATCTGGTTCTAACAATCGTTAGTGTTTTGGTTGCTGGACCTTCTCTGATCTTTAATGCGGACGAGTGCTAAAGCTCCAGCACCACTGCCAGTACCAACATCACCGAGAACGTCTGATGTTGAACGATCCAGCGAGCCTTGGCGTCCGGCCTCCCGCGGGCTGGTGAGGGTCTGTAGATGGAGCGACATGTGGGTGGGGTTAATAGCAGGTGTTGGAGGTAGCCGTCGTGCAGCGGTAATGAGGCAGGCAGGGGAGCAAAAGGGCTCCCTGTCAGTCAGTGGGATCCATTCAGTGAAACTCGCAGTTGTCAGTATTTCACAGGAACAAATAAACGTGGTCTGGAGTGTGGAGTAACCGTCTGTGGCTCTGAGCCCAGCGCCATGGTGATGAAGGCATACTGCACTGCTAAATAAAAAAAAAAAATTGTATTCAGCCTTCGCTGTAGTTTAACTAGTTTTCGGGTGTTTCTTATGCACTGGTGTGGAGCTGCAAGACCAAGCAGCTGATAAACCCTCCTAAACCAACTCAAAACATTTCTGAATGTTGAATATAAAATACATTTATAAAGGTTTTGCACTGTTCCTCCAAGTCTGTGGTGTGAGAGAAGCTTGGTGAATACATAGAACAGACGTGCCTAAACTGTTTCTGTATCTGAGATGATGCTGATGACAACTGGGGGTTTTGTTGCTTTGGCTGCAAGCGGGAGGATAAAAGCAAGCGTGTGGGACCTCCGCCCTGGTGACTCTTGGGTCAGTGCTGATGAAAGAACTAGCAGGGAGTAATTGATGGTCTTGGGAATAGACTTGAGGTACTAGTCAGCACAGACCCGTCAGTGTTACAGGAACCCCAAACGCTGAGGCTGGAGCATCCTGCTGAGGCTAAATGAAGCGGTTGCATGTGAGTGTGTTGAGAGGGCTTGTGTGTGTTGATGGTGACAGGTTGGGTTTTTTTTTCTCTTCCCAGGCTCTGTCAGACCTTTCTCTTATCTAGCCTGTTTTTGCAGTCTTGGGTACAGCTGAGCTGTGTGTGTGTGTGGTACGTGGTTAGATAACACTGACACTGGCAGACTAGTGGCATTTTGGTCCCCAAATTCTTCTCAGAAAAACTCTTAGTTTGTATTTTTGTGTTCCTTCATGGTGTATATCTTGCATCAGCACACGTGTCTCCACTGACCTTTCGTTCCATTAGCTCCGTTTCTCTACCTTGGTGTTTTGCTGTAGTGTTTGCAGTAAACAGTAAAATCTTGTAAATGACCTTTGCCAGTCTGGCTGAGAGGCTGGACTTCCAGAGGCGTGGAGTTGGGCGGGGCCGGGCTCGCGTGGGCTGGTTGGTCTCGTGGCCGTCGCAGGTGAGGCGTATTGGAGACGGACACGGCGGCAACGGAGATGTAGAGGAGACGTGGTGGAGACACGATGTGCTCGTCTGTCCGTCGGCCTCCTGCTCCTCACAGGAAACGGACGCACGTTTACCGTTAGAGCTGTTTAAATGTGGCGGCTTCTACTGCCACATTTAATCACATTTATAATCCGTTTGCTATCCTCAGAACGGGGAAAGCAGGAACAACCCCCAGGCCTACCTGAGGAACATGGATTTCTTGGGACGCATGTGATCCTCTGTCCACAGGTGTGGTGGGGCAACAGACGGGTGGCACAGGGCTGACGGCCATCTTCTAACATGGTGCATCCTGGGCCGTCACCCTTGGTGGTCCATCAGCACTTTTGCTAAAATGGTCTTTAATGGTCTGGAAAGTAATTTAATTAAACTGCTCTCATTGGCTGGTAAACGTTTCCCTTTCACCATGATCAAACAGCTGTGACCCATGGGCAAAATGAGAACTAAGGGGTAAAAAAGAGGAGAGAAAACCACTCCAACCAGGCCAGCTGTTACCTGATTTGAGGGCTGTAATGACTGGATTCAACTGTAAGAGGTTTTAATCAGCCAGATGTGTGAGGGGTGGAAACTGCTGGTGATCTTGGTTGTAGTTGATTGTCACGGCCAAGTCTGTCCCTGAGCTCAGTCGGGTTTCATCAGTGGGAGGCGGAGTCCGAGAGAAACCCAGACAAGAACATGCAGGGAACACTTCACAAACGGAGTGGGAGAGAGAGAGAGGAAGATGTACGAGCTCCAGTAAAGGTGGGGAATCCAGCACAGGTGTGTGTGATCAGTGTTCAGGACGTGATTGATTGATGGTCAGAAGTGGTGGGCGTGGCAGTTCTGGAATGAATGTCCTCTGGAAGTTGTGACTTATTGTAGATTTGTTATCTAGAGCACATCGAGGTCTTTACCATAACATGAGTGTTGTGTTGGTAAGATGTGCAGTGTGCAATAAGCAGTGTCTTGAACACAATTATACTTATTCTTATTAACATTAATCTGTATTATTGTTTATAGAAATCTGCAGGAAATTCCTGTGCAGTGTATAATTTTGCTAATGTTCTAAAGCTCTTCTGGTTTCTCCCAGCATGCTTTGCGGCTTTGCATGCTGATTGTTTTCTGAGGGGGGGAGCACCTGAACTTTCTACCATGTCTCGGTTACATTGCACAATCGGCTCGACTAAGTGAACTCATCACATGTCAGACACGCGTTTTGTCAAGAATAATTTGCTTGTGAAATTTCATAAATTCATTTCATCTTTTCTATTATGATGTGAAGCTAAACTGTGTTGGTTCTTCTTGGTGAGGAGAGGTCCCATAAACACACACACACACACAGACCGTCGTTCCCACTTGTGGAATTGTCATCTTTGTATTAACATGTCCTAGGCAATGCAGGTGAAGTAGTTTCTTAGAAAAATGTCGAACATTTGTCAAACCTACTTTGAGTGGCCCCCAAATAGCAAATACTACAGTATAAATTTAGTGATTAAAACTGTTCATTCAAATGATTATTTACTATGAAAAGTACTAAAGTAACCCACTCAACTTTGCTAAATGCTTATAATACGTGAGTCAGACAACCATGTGACACCACTTCTACCCAAACAGCCTGATGGGACTTGTAGTTTCCCTGAAACCAACCAGAGGAGCACAGATGTTGGTGTGGTGTGAATGCCCCCCCGTTCTGTGTTTAGAACTCTCTCTCTCTCTCTCAGCTGACTGGATCTCAATACTCTTACAGGGCTGCTAGAGCTGTCCTGGACTCGGTGTTTGATCTGTTGTAGTCAGGTGGAGCTGTTGATCCAGAGGGGAAGAGAACTGCTCATCCTGCTGTTTGAGAGAGTGATGCGTCAGTCAACAGTTAAAAGCTTTCAGCCGCTTTAAAAACAATCAAAAGAAAAAGTTGATTTCCATGTTGCACTAGATGCAATAAATCCATTATAGGCTGGAGATGCAAATAAATGCCAAAAATGATATAAGTATATATCAAACTAATTCTATATTTTTTCAAAATTCTGTCAGTACCAGCTAGCAGTTTGCATATCATTACCTGTATGTTTTGGCTGTAATCATCCTGTGGTGAATTTAACCAACGGTACTACTGCAAGGTCATGTCTTCAGCATTTCTTTCTGACGCTGTGTGTGTGAGTGAGCTGGCAAAATATCCACCCAATTCTCAGTTCCCCTTAGGTGTCATACAAATGATTGAGCCTGACACAAAATGGCTTCGGCATCCCACAATGCCTTAAGGCAAAATCCGGTGCCCTAGGGATTGCCCAGTTTCTGGTCTGTCACTTTTTAGTTGGAGATGCTTTTTTACCATGACTCCAAATTTCCTGGGTCAGCTCAGTACAGCATATCAAGGAGATGTACTCCGTCCCACTGCCAGGTCTCCATCATTATCTCTGGATTTTACTGGTTGGCTGAACACACCAAGGGAAATGACCCATTGTTAAAACATATTTCTTTTACTTTGCTACCTTTTTTTTGGGACGATGGGATGACAGGCAGAGCTAAACCAACTCGAGTGAGCAAAGCATCGGCAGTAACTGGATCTGGTGTGACACCACTGAACCCAGGCAGTAATGCACACAGCCTTGTTAAAGTCTGTCATGCTGAAAGAAAAGGGCCCAGTTAGAAGTGAATCTTTCACAGGGCCATCAGCTGCTGTTAGAGCCTCCAAGCTCTAATAAACCCCTCTGTTTTTATAATGGTATTTTTATTTTTCTTTCTTCTCTGACAGCATGGAAATGCAAAGAATAAGAGAGTAAGAACGCATGCATCCCTCTCTCTCTCTCCCTCTCTGTGTCTCTCTCTCTCTCTCTCTGTAGATTTTGTGTGTGCTAAGGTCAGCTTATCATCAAGCTAAATGCCAGTGTAATTATTAAGAGTCTGGAGACTGTGAAACACGATGATGTCCTACAGCACACACACCATATTTAATTAATAAATGTCACCCCCTTGGTGTGTGTGCGCACGCGTGTGCAGGATTTTCAGTGTGCGGTGACGGAGGTGACACACCAGAGCAGCTTGTGATGTTTAATATCTATGTAGAATAGTCAATTGTGAAGGAAGCATTGTTTCCTTCAACTGTGTATAGTAGATGTAAAAATGACAATTACATTGGAAATCCTTTGGTAAGCTGTAGAAATCTGTTCAATAATTATTTCAAGATTTATAGTGGAACTAAAACTAAAATATTAATCAGTAACGTATGGCAATTGACTTTTTAGGGTAAAAAAAAAATGGCTCCTGTAACGTTTAATCTGCATATCTAAACTTTCAAGCATTTTAAAGGATTCATAGTAAAACTTGTATCGAATTTGTTATACAGTAAATATTTACCTGTTTTTACTGAGGAACCTCTTAATGTTTAGGGGAGGGATGATAATTACAGTGAATATAAACGAGGCCCTAGAACTGGAAAATACAAACTTGATATTCTCTCACTCTGGAGTCGCATCTCACTTGAGATGAAGGCATATGATTTGCTGCACTGCAAATTTGACCAAACAGGACGTGTTCGTCCTCGTGTTCTTTACACCAGCCCTGTGTCCCAGGAATAGACAGACACGCACGGCGCCTGTCTGTTGGGTTACCGGGTTACCTAGTGTTACCTAGTGTTACCTAGTGTTGGAAGACGGTGTTGCACAATTGTTGATCTGTTACAAATCACACTTTTGGCAAAAAGTCTCAGATGCACATCTTCTCCCAAGACTCCTCACTACGGTCATCGTTTATTACTGTTGCCATTTATTATTGGAGATGAATCTCTTTATTCCATGTTTTTAGCTGTTTTTGTAACATTTTTTTATATTAATATTCATTACTGCCAAATTCTTTGACTAATTCTTTAGATTAGGCAATTTTTATTAATCCCTTTGGCAGGATATTATAGGGGAATGAAGATTCCACCTGCAGCATCATTAACAGAAACAATATAAATTATCTGGCATATTTTAAGTTACTGCACAGAGCAGCATTTGTATTGTATATTTTATGGCAATTTTGACTTAACATTTCCACCTCAATTTCATCGTGTTACTTTACATAAATGAACTGTTAATTGTGTATGAGTATCGTTTGTTACTACAGTGCTGCTGTAGCCTGTGTCGGTGTCCAACTACAGGGAATAATCCTGGCTCTCCACGCTGTAGTGCTGCCCCAGGTCCAGCCTCCTATTTATTCACCGAGGCGTACAAAATGCAAATTGTTGTGGTTGTGAGATTATTGCTCTCAGCTGTTTCTCACCATACACACAATGACGGTAGCTGTAGATTTAGATTTAATGACATGAATATGGAATATATCTGGAGGGCCAAAAACTGTTTTCAGTTAGACGTGCTGGCAGTAGTTCAGCCATAAAGCTCAAAATTAGTAACGTACTAAGACCTGAAAAGAGATTAAGATAAAAAAAGAAATGTACTCAAGGAATAGAAAGAAACCCACAGCAACGTGATTTGTTTTGACAAGATGAACCGAGTCTCTGCTCCTGTTGAAGTGTGAAGGCCGTTTACTAACGCGGTGTGAACCACAGTCTGCTGGTCTGGGTTAGTCGAGAGGAAGGCCGTTTACCAACGTGGTGTGAACCACAGTCTGCTGGTCTGTGTTACAGTCGAGAGGAAGGCCGTTTACCAACGCGGTGTGAACCACAGTCTGCTGGTCTGTGTTAGTCGAGAGGAAGGCCGTTTTCTAACTCCCCAGAGATGCTTTGTGGTTGCATGATTAGAACAGAATTCTTCAGTCATTGTTTTATATACAATAACTTGATGGTGTTTTTTGTGTACATGCTGACAGCTTGATATTAGTGTAGGGTTTTCATGGCAAATATTGCTTGTGTAATATACGTGTGTTTGTGTACGTACACTGTGTGTGGGTGGGTGTGTAAGCATGAGTGTGTGACTCTGCGACTGACACTCAGTGACTTTTTACCCTGATGATGACCTTTTAAATTCTACAGAAACATGAGTCACATCAAGATGTGCAGAAAAAAAACCAAAACGGCCTTTAAAAATCCTGAGATAAATCGAGGCCCAATCACGACGCGGCCGGGCCGATCCGTTCTACAACACAAAGGTCACTCTTGAGAAGAGGGAACACGTCAGTCTCCCAGAATTCAGTGGCTGTATTAAAAAAAAACCTGATATGAGAAGCAAATTAATTTAACTTTCACTAAAATCTGAACAGAACAAATGGCAGCGTTTGAGCTTCTGTCTGGCTTGGCAGTGAGGCGGGGGGGGGGGGCCCAAGAGCGCAGGGTGAAGACGAAGGACCAAGCAACTGCGTGACGTTGACAAAGGTCGAGGTTTAAGAGTGAATTCAAATGTGGAACAAAAGCCATTATCGGAGAGATTTCTTCCATGTGAAGGGGTGTGGTTTGGACTCTGAGTCGTTGGTCTAGGACTGATGGGCGGGGCAGCCTGTACAATACCTGGGAAGGTTTGACTAAAGACTCGACTGGATAAACCTTGGTCACTTTTTTTTCTTTAGCACATTTTCTTCTCAAAGTTTTGGCAGCACAGTGCAGTTTTATTTTTTTGCCTTCGGTGCAAGTGGCTGGTGATTTGGTCGTTTTCTCCAAACAGATGGAGATGGGGGCGGAGTCAGTCTGTTGAGGCGTGGCTCATAGTGACTGACAGGAGGTCAGTGTAAACACAGTCGAGACTGTGGTCCAGAAGGTAGTTTATCAAACAGGTTTTCTTAAGCGCATATGTGCTGATGACATTGTTAAAATATATATATTTTTAATATCAGTTTATTGATTTAAGGTAAAACTAATGTTAAATGAATGTAGATTTAAGTTCCTGTGAATATTAAACCTGCTCCAGCTGTTTTCTTGGACTGCAGCTCATAACGTTTTAACGTATTTATCAACTTGTTTGTTTACTATTTATTGCAGCTCCTTAAAAGATGGAGAAACGGACGTTTATTGATTTTTATTTTTTAAAGGTCGAATCAGTGAATGCAGCTTTTGTTCCTCAGATGTAAGCGAGAGTCAAAAGTGCAGTGAATTACACGAGAAACTTCGAGAGATCTTCCACACACGAGTGAACTTCCAGAGAAACGGGACATTTTTCGTTTTGCTTGCACAGCTGATGAAGGACCTTCTGTCCAAAAATGGTTCAAAAATGTTCTCTGGAAACCTTGTGCACTTCACTGCAATATTTGATTTGTCTTTACATCTTTAATTATGGTTCTCCCTGAAAACTGTTGTGTGAATCTCAGATCTACGGTTTTATTTTGTGTTAATGGTCATGATGTATTTATATACTTTTAGGATGTAACAATGTGTTTGTTTTCTGCTTCAGTAGTGAAACCTAAAATGTATCGGCTTCTATTACTGCTAATGCCAGTGAGTGTTGGTGGCTGTGAGTTTGCTAATTAAAATTCAGCATGGCATACTGCGTGTGTGTGTGTGCGTGTGTCCGTCCCCCCCCCTTAGGAGACGTTGGGTTATGACTCGCTGTAAGCAGGTATTTTTGTAATGTTTGTAACTACATATTTTCCTATATATCTTGCTATCACTCCCTCCTCTCCCACACTCCCCCCTCCTGGTTGTGTGGCGTGGGAGACACTGCAGCATTGGCCGTGTTCCTCATGACCTGTTCCAACACCGCCAGACCCAGTACTTTCGCCACACGCCGCTCCGGCCGTCGTGCGTGGCCCCGCCCCCGAACCGTCTCGCTCTCATCCGACACGCATCCCAAACGAGCAGATGAGTCATCAGAGCTCATGTGACTGAGTGCTCAACTCCCTTCCTTATGGGAGGCCAAGCCTGTACTCGCACAGCTACCTAAAAAAATTTATATATTTGGTTTTTTTGGTTGCAGACCCTTAAGTTGGAGAAACGCAGGCTGCATCTTTTCATGAAGGTGCCATGTGATGTCGGCCAATCAACCAAGCAGCAGGATTGATTGACACCATAAAGTAGGAGTGATGGCGCTGGAATACGACCGTAACCCTGCTGGGTCCAGACCTGGTTCTTAATGTGTGCTTCTCTGTAGATGGGATCGATTACAGTAGCATTAGTTATGACGGTCTGGCTCTTAACTATGGGAGAAATGTGTTGGGCTTAAAGCTAACAAGTTGGCTAGCGATGCGGTACGATTGCCTGCGCTGCCGGGTGGAGCAATCCGTTATGGTGACGTATGCGTTTTGTGAGCCATTTAAAAATGTAATGGGATTCCATGCAGCGCTCCAGCAAGTCATTTCTATGGGGAGGGAAAAAAAGGCAAGGGTCGCAGGTCAGGGGTCGTGCTAGCGCGGCTCGTATGAAGTCGGCACAGCTGTGTTGCGTTTCCTCCAGCAGCCAGACGCTGTGCTCTGGGCGGAGCTTAGAAGGGGGGGGGGTACTGGGACATGGTCACGTGTGTGTGTGTGTGTGTGTGTGTGTGTGTACAGTAGCACTGTAGTCATCACCCTGAATTATGGGTCGGACTAGTTTAAAATAACACGTGTAATGCATGAGAGTGAGCTGTATATTCCTAAAGGAAATGCTCAGATACACTAAAATAACCTGCATCCTACTTTAAAATGCTCATTATAAATTCTGTACAGTAGTTTTAATATTTTTACAACCAACTGCCAGGTTTAGATGCTGCAGAGCGTCTGTCCGAAGTGCTCAGTGTGTAACTTGCACCAGGCCGTACGCAAACAAGATTTGTGATTAGGATTTCTCGCATGGTGAGGGGGGGGATCTGTGTTGGCTTTCCGTGTGTGTGTGTGTGTGTGTGTGTGTGTGTGTACCGTCCTGTTTGGGTTTATGTTGCTGGGGAAGCTTCTCGTACAGAAGTAGATGTTTCCCACAATTCCCACTTCCAACTTTCTAGTTTGTGGCGTTCTACTCAGGAATGACGCGTTACGTCCTGTATGTTGTGATGGACGTGAATCGTTGCTGCAGCCCGTTGCTTCTGTTCAGTTGTCATGAAGGGCTTATGCAGGTGTCGGGAAGCTTTACGAATGCCATCCTTAAGGGTTATTAATTCATATAAAACTTTCTTCTTTGTAGGGTTTCTTTTTAACTCCATGTGACGTCACTGGAGATCAGTGATGCTGAGTTGAGAAGTGGCTGTAGAGGGAAAGCTGTCCCGTTGCTAACGGCGCCCGGCGTGACCTGTTCCTGCTGTTTACTCGAGAAGATTAGACGTTGGTATAGAACTGGATATTGAATTTTCAAACGTGATTTTGCAGGCAGCTACAGACTCGAACGTTACCTGCTACAGTTACTTATTTTTTGTAGATTTAAAAGAAAGATTCACACATCCAGAAAGAGAGAACTAGGAGACTCTCTCTCCTTTTGTTTACGGTCTCTCCTTCCTTTGTTTACGGTCTCTTAAGGGTCACCAACACACACAGCTGAGTCACTGGGCTTGATGGATTACAAGCCCTTGATTAAAGGTTATTAATAGGAGATTTGCACAGGCTTGAACTTGCTTCATTTTTCCTGGCAGTATGAGGAAGTGTGTAGCTGTAGTTAAAGTGGGTGTGGATGGGTACAGGCATGCCTGTTCGCGCGGGGGGGGGGGGCGGCCGGGGGGGGGGGGGGGGGGGGGGGGGGGGTGGGGGGGGGGTGTGGGGGGGGGGGGGGGGGGGGGGGGGGGGGGGG
>JAOYMR010000005.1:15549445-15565473 GCA_025802075.1 Tenebrosternarchus preto
GCGCTAATGTTGGGGAGAGCATGCTAGCGTTGGAGACCGCGCGCTAATGTTGGGGAGAGCATGCTAGCGTTGGAGACCGCGCGCTAATGTTGGGGAGAGCATGCTAGCGTTGGAGACTGCGCGCTAATGTTGGGGAGTATGCTAGCTGGGTTAGGAGCTGATTTCTGATCATATAAGTTCAAGGTGATCTTGCGACTAGCAGGTGAGGAGACCTTTGCCCAACATTCATGTGAGAGTTTAAAGGATTAGAAGACCAAGGAGTCATCTCCACTCCACAGATTTATACAAGGCTCGTGGGAAATCATATGACTTGACCCTTAAGGTTAGAGGTCAGTGTGATCCTGAAGAGGCAAGCAAGCGACAGCCATTTGTCACAGCCAATCAGAACAGTGCAGTCTGTGTGACTGATAAATGTTTATTTCCGTGTCTGTTACACCTGCCAAAAGCGCATCATCAGATCAGCCATACAGAAGCAAAATTCAGTAAACATTCGACACGCGTCTTTCATAATACACCATTTACAGACCAGCGTTCCCTTAGAAATGGCTTCCCAACCTGGAATAAAAACGTGGAACATGCTAGTGCGCAAAAACGGGAAGGACTGAAATCTGCTGTTCATACAGTGTCATAGTGCAGAAGAGTGGAGATAACTGGAGTTTTTATGATGTACAAGCTTTTCTCCTCAGGGACGAGAGAATGAGAGAGCGTGTGCGCGCGCGCATGCTGGAGAGAGCAAAAATGTTCATGGTCAAAAGACAAAGACAAACAGTCAAACCCTCAGTTACTCAGGAGTTTGTTATTGTGCTGCTCTGCATACAGAACAAGATAGTAGCCCCCCCCCCCATTTAGTGTGTGGAACACTGTAGCCTAGCAACGAGCCAAACGCAGCCAGCTGTGGAACCTGCTGCCGTGACTGAACGGCCCAGGCGTCCGTCCAGGCTGCAAAAAACCACAAGTGGAAAAGAAATGCGAGTCACCTGTAGCATATTCGCTATGAGTTAGTGTTCAGGTGACCTTTCCGCTCCTCTGTGATCGTGTAATGGGAATAATAACCTCTGATTTTATGGACCTTTAATGGGAAGGGTTTATGCTGTGTGACACGCAAAGCTCTGTTCTTATTTCTGCTCTGTATCACGTCTGAATGTCACTCAGCATGACTGTGATTGGAAAATGGTACAGTGGCACCAGAGGAACTCGGGAGCTGTAGTTACAGCTCCCAGTCTCTGGGAATCGGACGCCGTTAGAGAGACTGAAGGATCAAGACACTGAAAGTGACGCTGAAGGACTTGTGCTACAAACTGGACACACTGGGGGGGTGGGGGGGGTGTGTGTGTGTGGTACGAAACTAAAAAGAGCCAACTCAAGATGGAGTTTAGGGTTTAGAGTGAGGATTTATGGTTTAGAATAGTTTCAATTAGATAAATTGTATCACTCAAAATCCTTGTCGGTGTCTCTCACATGGGTGTTCGCTATTTTGCTTTTTGTAAATCATTGTAGCATAATGCTGACCTTCTCCACCAAAGACCAGCATTCTATAACACCACCCTTGTCTAACAGCTAACGAGCACTAACCTCTAACAAACACCAACCTTTTGTAACCTCCAACTTTCTAACATTGGCAGTTGACTTTAGAATGTTCCAGGAAAAAAAAGCAACAAGCAAAATGAACCTTGTGAAACATTCTGGAAATTTATGTACAATCACGTGCAGACTGGAAACACCACTGACGGGGTTTGTGTGTTTGTAAGGGGTGGGGGAGGTCAAAGCTGGATCCATTCAGGTCGTTGTTTACATGAGATTTACGACGGGCTCGGTTCTGCTCAAGCCTGGTCTCCATCCAGCCAGCACGGCATGGCCTTCTACATGTCCGCACCCTAACTGTGTTGAACGGACATTTATTCCCTTATTTAATTCATCCAGATCAGTGTGGGGGAGGGGGGGGGGGGATAAGTGCATAATTGTGTGTTTAAGTGTTCTGGATTTAATCGGCTCATTTTCAGACTGTCAAGGGCGTTCAAGTTCGAGTGTTATCAGAGCAGGGTGCTGAGTGTGGTATCGGAGCAGGCTCTCGTACCTGCTACGCCCACGGTGCCGAGGGTGGTGTCGGAGCAGGCTCTCGTACCTGCTACGCCCACGGTGCCGAGGGTGGCGTCGGAGCAGGCTCTCGTACCTGCTACGCCCACGGTGCCGAGGGTGGCGTCGGAGCAGGCTCTCGTACCTGCTACGCCCACGGTGCCGAGGCCGACTTCTCCCCACCACACCTTTGTGTCAGAGGGGCATGGAATACCAGGTGAACGTGTCCTGCGATTTTGTCCCTGGCTACCGTTACCAGGGGGTGTGACCCGACTGTGGGCCCATGGCAACAGCACGTATAGGGGGAGCATAACACTGAACCCTACGTGGTTCGTGCGCCGTTGCTATAGTGACGGCTGAGCATATCATGACCCCCCCACCCATTTTAATCAGATGGATATAACCCTAGCACATCCCTGCTAGGCTCCTTATCTGCATGCTATCTATGCTATCTTGCTAGCTGCCTTCAGCAGCATTTAATCCCTTCAGTGTTGCTGCAGGGTTACAGTTACAAGTTCATGGTTGGTGGGTAGTTTGTCTGAAATGACTGCATCGGATCGTAAACTGGTAACACGAGAAGAAACTCGCTCACTGTTCCTGATGTGTGGTAACCAGGTAACGATGAGCTCAGGCAGGGAGGCTGTAGTGGAACCCTCATCTCTGCAGTAGGTTGATTGCATTGTAAATATATTGAAAATAGCTTTTTTTTTTTTTATTTTCCCCTTTTCTTTCCCCTCCTGTAATAACTTACACAAGAGCAAACTACTGCTCATAAATAAGGAATAATATATTATAAATTCTTAAATTAGCAACAAATTTTCAAATTGCTGCTGCGTTCTTTTACTTTTCAAATTACGAATGACGTTATAAAATGTGATGCATCTTCTATCCAAGGGTTAGAAAAACAGTGACATTGTGAGGGGAAATGTGCTGCCAAAGACGAAGTCCCCAACGCCTTCCTTAGAGTGCATGGTATCGTCCAAAGGAACGGTCCTGTAGCACTGGAGAGCAATGGGGAGACGACTTGCACACATTAAACGGACTAACGTAATCCTCTGTTAATCAGAGCTGCCCCATACTGACATCGCTGTACCTCTAGGGGTGGAGAACTGTGCTGACGCTTCTCTGTTCACACCTGCAGGATCTGGGATGCACATGGTGGTGGTGGATCAGGGAGAAGAAATTAATGTCATATTTAAATACACCAGATGTCACATTTGTGGTTGAACTGGTGGAGGGGAAAAAGGTAATTTTACTGAATAAATGATGTA
Source organism: Tenebrosternarchus preto (assembly GCA_025802075.1). Taxonomy (NCBI): domain Eukaryota; kingdom Metazoa; phylum Chordata; class Actinopteri; order Gymnotiformes; family Apteronotidae; genus Tenebrosternarchus; species Tenebrosternarchus preto. The sequence goes on from JAOYMR010000005.1 coordinate 15,552,790, forward strand.
ATTTATCGTCATCTTAGAGATTCTTTCTTTAGTTGGAGGATTTAGGATCTTTGTACTGTGTGAAAATGTTTTTTTTTTTTTTTTAAAAAGGGACTAAATGTGTCACTCTTTCAGAGGTTCGTAGCACAGTGGAGTTTCGACTGCAGTGAACAAGTCTGTTCACGACACATTAAACACATAATGGGACTTTCCAAACCAGCTCACGGAATACACCTCAAAGTCTTCCAATAATATCTCCCCTGATATTAGAAATAAATAAATAAAAACTGATCCAAATAGGCAGTGTCCCAGTTTAGGGTGTTGGTCTTTTTTCCATAAAATGCTGGCTGTAATTTTTTTTTTTTTATTTTACAACAGCCACAACTCCATGCTAGTGAGAAAAAGACTAAACACAAACTTTTGAAGTAGGAAATGGCCACTTCAGAACAGGAAATGCTCATGAAGCAGGAAACCGTCATTTTTAAGTCTGAAACAGTCGTGTCAAAGTAGTAAACCATTCTTTTGAAATAGGAAACGATCATAGCAGGGAGCCCAGTGTTGTAATCTCCGGCCTTGCCATGTGCCCCCCTTGGTCTCTCTGGAGTATCTGGACTATGATCCCAACGAGGGCTCTCGCGTCATTGACTGAGACCTTGCATCCAAGTCTGTGTTTGCCCCTGACCAAGGATGCATTTTGGGATTAGTGACAGATTATTCCAGCATTATCACACACAGCATTCGGATTATCCTCAGGACAGAAGTAAACGAAATGGCTGGCCAGCATCTACTTTAAAAAAAATAAATAAAAATAAAGCTTAAATTAACTAAAACCATTATCATAATAACACAACCCTAATCATCCTTTTAGAAAGCTAATTAGTTCTAATAAGGATTAGATTAACATCAATTAAACAACGTGGGCGTTTTGGGCATGGTTCAAAACACTAATTTCATTTGCAGAAATGTTTTTTTCCCTTTACTGGAAGGAAACGTGATTGACCGTATAAAGAGGAATGATTCCCCATCTCTTCTGTATAAACAGATAACCTACAGTCCTAGATTAAATGAGATTAAAAACCTACTGTCCTAGATTAAATGAGATTATTCAATTAAAAAAGAATATTGTCTCAGGTAAGTGCTAAATACTTTTAATTTGCAAAAAAAAGAAACTTGCAGTGCTTTAAACTGTCTTGGCGTTCTGTGGGGACATTGAGTTTTGTTTGGACAAGAAATGAAAATTGGTCCTTCTGAATGTAAAACTGAATTTGCATAATGGAGTAATTAATGTTTCCACTGTTTTTTCCTCCCTTTTTAGCCGTTATCCTTCATGAACTGGAACTGGGCTGTTGGCCCTAATAATTTGGCTTTTAAGATTAACGTCTGCTAGGTCCTAGCAGTCAGGCGTTAGAAGAGGACGCCCCGAAGGGTCCTTCACGCAACACTCTGCACAGCAAGTTTATTCAGGCACATTTAGTCAACATAACACTTATCATATAGTCTTGGCTGCATGCATATCCCCATACAGAAGCATTTATAAACGCACACATGCACCCCCTACAGAGAGAGAGAGAGAGAGAGAGAGAGAGAGAGATAATTACATACATGAAATGCATGTGTGAAGTGACAGAGGGACTGAGTTTTTTGTGTGCGCGTGTGCGCAGTGCTTTTTTTCCCCCACAAATGCACATCTTTTTTTCCTCTCCTTCTTACACACATACTGTGTGTGAGGTTTTTATACTGTACGTCACGCACACAACCAGAACTAGTATTTGTTTCTGAGCTGAAGCACTTTGGAGACTAAAGCTGCTGCTACAGTTGGCAGAGGTGATCCAACCCAAAGCGTGTCTGGAGACGCTTCCAGCTGCTCTTCCTCTGGACTACTTTTACTCTCCACTCCTGGGGATCAGGAAGAACCGGGGGGGAGGAGTGTAGCTGCCTCCATCTACTGATGCAATAAACAAGGGATTTTAGGGTAATGTTTAATCAGGCTGAGAGAAAGGGAGAGACGGAGAGAAGGAATTGCTGGTAAAGGATAAACTGGTCTTCCAGCCTCCCCAGGTGATTCACCTGTCTTTGACCTGTTCAGACAGCTGAAAAAACCAATGATCAGCCAGCAGGCCATGTACCTCAACAGGGAGACCGAAGGGGAGAGAGACACGGAGGGGGGAGGGTGAACCACAAAACGGCATTTTAATTCTGACATTTCTGACCCAGTGGATTATGCACAATACAAAACCGTATATTGGTTCGTTTTTTTGACCATCGTTTGTTGCCTGACGACTCCTGTGACATCAAAACTAAGGAGAAGCTACTGTGCTCAGCCTGGCCTGCCCTCACGTCTGTCACTCACACTCTCTTTTACTTACATTTTAAACGATCTGCTTTGAAGGGATTTAATTAGCCTGCTCTAGTGTGAGAAAACGCTTCACTTGGGATCGAGTTCAGCAGCTCTGCGGCCCCTCTGACGAAATTAACAGACAAACGATAATTAATATTTTCACCCTACGGCGTCAGATGAGCGCTAACACCCAGCGCTAACAGGCGGCCGCGTGATGAACTGCTGCTTGTTCTTGCTCTGCTCAGACGATCAAATTAGCTAAACCTTTAGTGCACAGCCCTCAGTCGTGCGTCTCCTCGGTGGACTGCGGGACCACGAACGAGAACATTGCGGGAACCCTGTGCAAACTCATGATGTCTGCTGGTAGGTTAGCATGGGGGCTAATGTTAACAGGACTAGCCTGAAGAATGGCTGTGTTTTGCTGGTGATGTGCTGCCTTAGAAGTTAGAAAAGTTAGTTTAGAGGAGAGGAAAACCCCGTTGAGTTGGTTAGCTTAATTCTCCGTGTTGAATCCTTAGATACAGAATTGTGTGTGTGTGTGTGTTCATGTCCCTCGTGTGTTTGTTCTCCAGGAAATGGGGAGGCTGGCTGGACTCTCCTGACTCTCCCTACTCTCAGATGAGGTACGAACATGGTGAACCCTGCTGGCAAGCACCCGAGCGCTCAACAGTGGTGAGTCCTCACACATCGCTGCTTTAAACCACAGTAACCCTGCTAACATCGTGCTTAGCAGTAGTGACGGCAGGCACTGTAGCCCCAGGGCAGAAGCCCCGCCCCCTGGATCCCCAACCCACTCTGTGACTCTGGTCAAACACCAAAGGTTGTTCAACCCAACAAATACACGATGTTGGACCAACACTGCAGGGTCGGTGGGGTTTATCCCAGCACAGAGACTGGTAGAGGGCGTTCTAGCTTGAGCTGGCCAAAATCCTAATCATGTAAATGGATTTTGGCTTCAGTTAAATAATCACTCGAGTAGAAGAACAAGCGGACTCTGCCAAAAACACTTTTGGAAGAAATTAAAAGTAAATAAAACGTGTCGCTCAGAATCGGCTCTCCCGGCTGCAGAAAGGGTGGGAGGGGAAGGTGTGGGAGAATGTTTGACCTCCGTTTGACCTGTGACCCCTGTTTGACCTGTGTAGCTAATTCCAGGCTGCAACTGGGTTCAAACCGCTGCTGCACGTCTCTTAACTAAATCACGTAAATGTGATCATATCACATCTATTCTGGCTACCCTGCATTGGCTTCCTGTTCGTTTTAGAATTGATTTTAAGATTTTGCTTTTTGTTTCTAAGGCATTGAACGGTGTAGCTCCAAGCTGTCTTACTGAGCTCCTGCAGCCTTATGTTCCATCTAGGTCTCTCAGATAATCTGATCAGCTTCTTCTGGTTCCTTCTAAGTCTAGGCTGAAGCACAGAGGCGATCGTGCCTTCGCAGTTTTGGCTCCCAAATTAAGGGATGGGCTGCCATTAAATGTTGGTCTATCCCCTTCACTGCTGATTTTTAAATCTTGGCTAAAATCTCATTTTTATTCCATGGCTTTTAATGTTGTATGATTGTTTAAGCCACGCCCATCGCCACGCCCAAGACCCCTTAGCTGAATGACTGATTAAATCTACATGGTTATTTAAGAGGTAGCCAGTGCCCTGGTTTTAGGACATGGTACCTTTTTAAAGTAGATATCAGCTTTGCTTACTACACAGAGCCAACTGCAGTGTTTTCTTATTTCTTTTATTTAGATGCATGCTGTGAAGTAACTTGTATCATGTTTAATACAGGTTAATGGCTCTCAGTCCTAGTCGTGCAGTTTGCTATTACACTGTGCTATTTCTGTTCAGACTGTGCTCTCAACAGCTCGTCACTTGTTCCTATTTTGTGAGCTGTCACTTCCTAAGCTGCCCTTTTCAGTGTACCTGCCCCAAGTTCAGTGTAACACAGCAACTGAGCAGACGCTGTCCTGAAACAGAAGTCCTTCCTGTTTCGCCATGGCGATAGGCTCCTTGCCCCACCCCTTCTGCACCCTTGAGTGGTCCCCAGTGGTTCCTGTTTTATTGGAGACATGAACTTGGTTCTGACATGTTCCTTTAAAGATGCACCATGTTTAATGATTCCTCAGAAGTGTGTGCAGTCTTAGACTCTCTCTCTTTAATCTTGTATGTCTGTACTTCCTTCTCTCTTTCACTCTACAGCCAATGGTCTTTGAAAGGCCTGAATTCAATCCCTTTGATTTAGTTCCTTTTCTTTCCAGAAATGCAAGTGAGTAAGGGACAGAGAGAGAGAGAGAGAGAGAGAGAGAGAGAGAGATGGATGGATGGAGAGGGGGAGAGAGAGAAAGTGAGAGTGAGGAGATGGTGTATAAATGCACTGAGCAATAGCGCCCTGCTCTTATGATATTAAATGTGGCCAGTCTGACTGGAGCTGCATGTTCTCTCTGTGCAGCTCCTTGTCTTCTCCTCCCCCCGGGCAGGGAGGAGCAGAGCGCTGATGGTAGCAAAGACGACCAGCAGGAACAGGATATTAATCCAGTTTGAGAGCAGCATCGTTCCAGTCTGGTCTGCTTTGCTTACAGTGAGCTACAGGGCTCTTTTCTGTCAGGAGGAAAATGTTACTCATGACAAACAGACACGGGGTTCCTGTTCCCCTCATTTAGAGAGACACACGTCTGTGTGTTTTGTCTGTTCTTTTTGAAGCAGTCACTGTTTAAAACACTTACCTTGTACAAATAAACGTGTGATGGGAAGTAAGCAGTGGTTTCCAGTGGGCAGCGAGGTCCTAACTCCCTACACAGACCAACCCTTACCAAATATGGATCAAGAAAGGACCTGTACCTTTTGACATGTAGCACAAACGAACCTGGGCTCCAGTCTAAGGCTCTCTCCTTCAGGGCAGTGTAATTCCTTAATGTCTGTAGCTTCGTTCAGCAGGGCAGTGTGCTTCAAACTGCTCAGGAATGATTAGAGGTGTTGACTTGACCTCCAGATTCCATGGATCTCAAGCTGACTCTATGGGACGGGGGGAGAATCCCCCCCCCCACACTACAGGACTGCTGCAGGGTTTTGAAGGCATGCAGGGACGTGTGTAATGTTACACAGGTGGTTTTAATGCTGAGGCGTGTGTGTGTGCGTGTGTGTGCGCGCGCGCGCAGGTTTCCATAGCGCAATGAGCAGTTTGGATTCAGTGAACGTTTATCTGCGTTATTTAAAAGCTCACAGGAGAGGAGGTTATACTGTAGATGAGAGAATGATGAGAACAAAGTGTGTTGCTCTTTCTCACTCACATGTGTAGTTGTTTTCACTGTGTGTTCAGGTACCTTTTGTCTGCAGATCAGACAGGGGGTGCGGGGTGGAGGGGGGTCAAGGGGCATAGAGAGTGATGAAAGGGTTGCCATGGAAACCACTCTAGGATACAATAACTTTTCCCCTTCTTGTAAAGAGGGTTTCGGAGGAGTCGATCGTGGGTGATCAGCATCTTCAGAGCAGCATTAATACGTGCTCTGCAGCCGTTACGGTTGCGGTTACGGTTGGCATGGTAATGGTTGACCAAAACATCCGAAGCGCCCAAGCCGCGTCTCCGTGGAGATCTACGCCACTGATAGACTCTGCCTGCACAAAAGGGACTCATTGGCTTATTATGGGATGCAGCTTCCTTTTACACACAGCGACGAGCCCATTTTTCAGCCTGCATTGTAGCTAGATTACACACACACACACACACACACACACACACAGCCATTTCTAAGCTGGGTCATGGAGATCTCTGTTAGGCGTCATTCATAATCACAGTGCTCTGGAGACGCATCCTGAACCACTGCAGCAAGCTGGCGTTGGAAACGGTGTTGGAAACGGAAGCTGGTCATGAGTTAACCCCTCACATGCCACACCTATTTACTTCTGTGTTACAGCATATTATTCGGTCACCACTGCGAATTACTCAGTAATTGCACTGAAATGGGTAGATAGGGCAGAGTTATAATACTGGTGGAGGACGGGGTCCACCACTGAAGGGTCCCAGCAGGGGGAGGGGCTTCAGCAGGGTCTCCTCACACTAATAGATGGTTTTATGAAGTCTTCAAGGGACACGTAGATATCAGCAGAGATGGGCAAGGATGAATGTGAAAGTGTGTGTAAATTGAAGAGGTGGAAGGAGTTGGAAGCATGTCGACAGGAGCTGGGAGGAGGTTGATCAGCTGGATCAGTAATGATAGTATCTTCAGCATGGGTGTCGTCTGCGGTGTGTTGCAGGTTTCTTTGGTGTGTGGGACAGAGACTGACCTGAGGTCAGTGAAGGAGCCCAGTAAATGCCTCTACACCATGGAGCTACGCACGCCAGCTGCCTGCAGACCCAGCACCCGGAAACTTGGTGTCCACAGCGAGCTCTGACGATCGGCCACCAGCAGGGGGCGGAGGTTTTCCCTGTGTCTCCACCCCTCCCCACTCCACCGCACCCGCATCGACTCCCCAAAGCTCCGAGACTGTTACTAAGGCGGTTACCAAGGCGGATGTGTCAGAGCAGAGGAGGACAGGAAGCTGCTGTCGCGAACCATAGTCTCTTCTAACCGAAGAACCGGCCACATGCTCTCTGAGCCTAATCGCCAAAGCACCAACGTCAAAAACACACAGGATGCTTCTCATCTTCCCATTTGTGTCTGAAGTTATTAAAGCGTATGTTCTTGTCTTATGGGTTGAGGTCAGCGAGTCGACTGTGAGCAGTGGAGATGACTCACTGAAAATGAGATCCTTTTAGTCTGCTCTGGTATTGATTATTTTGCCTGTGTAGAGCCTCTTGGTACATTCTGCCTGGTGGTGTTCAGTATTATCCCTTCTGAGTCGTGGTCTAATTTAAGGTGATAAAACCCAGTAAAATCTGTGATTTTGGAGCTCATCTTTGGGTTTCAGGTAAGTGGTAAAAGGTGGTTTCATGTGTGTTGATGTAACGAGAGCTGAGTGCTCTGCACACCAGACAGGAGTCACTGCTGGTATGGAGATACTTGCTCTGTGCTTCATTACAGAACAGGGTTCTACTACTGTTCTCAAGAACAAAAGATATTAAAGGTTTATGATCTTAAAAGCTTTACAGCAGTCTGCATGTGATTCAGAGCATCAGCCGTCATCAGACGTCTGATTACTGATTCTACACACGCATCAGATGGGTTTATTATTATTGTTGGGATTTTTTTCCAGCTCTACAATAATTAATGAATTTTTGTAAAAATCATGATCGTCTTCACAGATTTGCTTTCCATTTTTTTAAATGGAAATTTAAATTTAAAAAAATTTTCATCCTAACTATTGTGTTCTTTGTGTGAGCAATGCTGAGTTCATACAAGCAGACATGGGAACTGAGGAGCACACGGAGCGTGAGGAGGAGTGTGAGGAGTGTGTGCTGTAGCAGCACACCCAACTGTGACTTAAAGCCCTTGTATTGATGTAAAAACTGGATGGTTGGATGGAAGGAGGGAGAACATGCTGAGCTGAAGGACAGCTTTTCTAGGAGAGAACTGCAGCAGTGGTAACAGAGCAATCAAATTTAGACGACCTTCAAGCTTTCTGTTCAAGGTCAGGATTAGACATGGTTGTAGCTCGTACTGTATAAATGATGCATTCATCTGCTTTCTAAGAAATGTTTCTTCATTAGGGACACCTTCTGCAGTCAGTGTATCTACTGTGATACTCCACCTGAGGTCAGGGCTGTGTGTGTGTGTGTGTGTGTGTGTGTGTGTGTGTGTGTGATGTGCACATGACAGATTAGGTTGCACCTGCACCGCCTGGTTTCCCGGGTAACGCACAGCAGCTTTGGAATGTCACTCTAAACCTCCCAGGAAAGATGCATCCAGATCTCCTCCTATTTCTGAATGATCTCGTACCCTTTTTGAATTGGGGCTTGGTTTTGCTGTCGCAGATCCTGTGCTGCCTAAGTGATGACAGGGAGCGCCTGGTCCCAGCTGTCAGAGGGGCTGTTGGGTGACGGCTGCACTCACGGTTGGCAGCACCGGGTGCAGGTCCGCGTGCGGGGCAGTTAAAGCCCGGCTGACACCACTGTTCTCCCCTCCGTCACTTTAACAGCTACCTCGACAAGTTGAGCGAAAACAGCAAAACTTCCATTTCTAATCTCTCCTGTTTTTCTGCCTGACTCACCTCACACACCACACCTCACACCCTGCATCTCTCACCATACACCCACACCTTACACCCCACACCAACACCTTGCAACAGAGCACACGCACACACACACGTGATGGTGCAGGGATTTAAGCCTGGCGAAGCTTCTGTGCCGTTCCGCCTCCATCTGAAACGGCTGCACCAGTTACCTGGCTGTGAGTGATGAGGGCAAGGAACGGCAGGCTGTTCTAACATGGCGTACCTGCGCAAGGAACAGCAGGCTGTTCTAACATGGCGTACCTGACTGAGAAGCTCTGGATTAGAAATAAGCACCCAATATGTACTGCTGGTATTGTGTAATTTACTGAAATCTCTCCTCAGTCTTGAAGCTGTAAGCTGTCAATCATTGAATGGAATTTTGACACTCTTCCCTTTGGGTTCCTGCCACATAGGTGTAGAAAAATTTGATCTTATTTGTCTACTAGTCCTGTCGTCTGTTTATTGTATTTTCAGTGTCGTACCGTTTTGTGCTCTCCACTTCTGGATCCTGTCAAAAGCATCGCTGTGTCCTGGACACAACGCTACAGGTGTCCCACACTCAACACACGCGTGTTGGGATGTGACTTCATCAGGAAATGTGGGACAGATCCTTGCTCCTGCCAGCACCACCAGGACCGGCCATAACGATGCCCTGTCCAACCACCCCGCCTGCACATGCCAGTACTATAGTACATGTTCCTCATTAGTAGAGGCAGTGCTGATCCTGGAGGGCTTTAATTGCACTAAGGAGGCCTGATGCAACGTTGGCAGTCTTGTTTTTCATTGGCAGACTTGCGTCAATATGTTAAACACACAACAGCTGCTGGTTTGGTGGCATGAGAAACCGAACACACACCATTAATATTTACGTGACTGGAATCTGCATTTCATTTTCACGTTCTTGTTTACTGTGACTGGCTCTGCACAGTCCTCTTCTGCTGTTACTGAACTGTGGCCCATCTGAACACCATGTCTGGGCACAAGGACACGGCCTGGATGATCGTTGATCCACTGGAACAAACGACAAGGATTCATCAGCCTTTTGTTGCATGAAGTTGCAACTGATCAGACCCACCCCCGCTGGATCAGACCCACCACCGGTTCTCATCAATGGATGAGAAGGTGCACTGCTTCATGTGAAATTTCTCCAAATGACTCGCTGTGAGACTGTGGTGCTGCTTGTTGGATACAATGTAAGCTACATCTGTGTAGCGTGAACATGCTTTGCTGATGGACATGCTGGGGAAGTTGGAGACTCTAAAAAGGCGAGGATGTCTGGAGAGGGACTGAGTTTCTCTTGTATGCCAAACCATGAATCCATAAGCAGCTGAATTAAACTGTTCAACAGATCAAAGGAGGGTCACTGATGTTTTCCCACGGCTGATTTTGGAAGGGAAGTTTCCAATGGGACGCGGGAGTGATCGCGCCTTCAGTGGGACGCGGACACTTGGTCCTGATCGGGAGTGATCGCTCTTTCTAGTATGTTTTTGCTGTAGTTACTCCAGCCTCCAGTTCCTTGGCATTTGTCAAAATAAAAATATATAATTACACACGAGCACTGGTAACCTAGAGGTACACAAAGTTTTTAACACCTTTGTGTGTGCGTGCGTGTCCCTTGTACTTTTCTACATTGTGTGTGTGACGTACAGAACTTGGCAAGTTTTAGGCACCGAAAAGTTTTACTGAATTTGTGGGTCTTTTAAGTCCTTCAGCATTAGTAGGAAAGAGATTTTAGATTCTGAAGCCTTTGAAAAAAATGTATGGGGGATTTGTTTTGTGTTATAAAAGAAAGTAAGAAATACTATATTCAAATCAAACATTCAGGGACCTCATGCATAAAATGAATTTAAATGTTTTACTCAAGAAAGCTGCTCAGCACTTATGTGCAAGAGATTTATGAAGGCAAGTGTGCAAATGAATATACACACACATCTACAGGTGTGGAGTTATTTTTAATGAACAAATGATCCTAAAACTGAGTGAGCATGATTTGAGTTTTTTAACTCCACCTCTTATTTAACTAATATTGGAAACTAGAACATATTTAGCAAGTTTGGGGTTTAGAACTAAACGGTGCGGTCTGGTTGCAATGTCCAGTTTTACTAGAAGAGATGTGGCAATCTTGGAAGATTGTCAGGGCTGTAGTTCTACAAATGGAATTGATTTGTTCCAAAATGTGGATCCCTCATCGATGAGACGTATGGACCGATTCTTATCCATCATGCAGTTACGTTGTGGAGGTGTTTGGGGGGTCACTGTCATGATGGAGGATGAATCGGGCTGCACCCAAAGCCGTGGTCAAAGAAGACTTGGACGAGTCCAGCAGAAGGAAGAATGAGAAGTCCTACAGCAGATGATGTGGTCCCCAGAGAACCCTGATGTCAAAAGCACTGGGTCAGGCTGGAATTGCATGCAGAAAGAAGCAAGTGTGTATCGGAACAGTTTAGGTGCATGAATGGAGTGTTGGATTCTTTGTCAAAATGTAATAATATTGCTTCAGTAATGCATTTAAAAATGCAGAAATAAGCACTTTTCAGGAACCTTGAAAATCACGTGAAAGTAAGACCTTTAGTTATTTGCTTATTTCAGCATTTTTGAATGCAAAAAAAAAAACTGTTGCTCACATTACCGCACCAATTCTATTTCATTTTGACAGTGTTACAGCTTGGGAAATGACTTCAGTATGATTAAGAGTATTCTGAGATTCTGGGTCGGAGACGTACAAGGTCACATGGTGACGTAGCTGGAGTTCACCAGGCAAGCAGCTGAATGTTTGCTCTCTACTAAAGACCGGTGATCATGACAACAGCCACAGATGAGCCGTTGTAAGAAACGTCACCAGCATGTCAGGAAATGGTTGTTGCTTAAAGTCCAATGTTCTGTAAAAGCTTTGCTAGGTCTGAGTACTTGTGGCTTGGTGATGTAAGCGTTTACTCCGTGCTTCGTTAGGTGTTGGGTCGAATCCTTCAGGGCTGGTTTGCAATTATTGCTTTGATGTCAATCAAAAGTCAAATATTCCCAAAACCCTTCTCTATCTCTGAGTGGTTGTGGCTCAGTGGTATGAGAATTGCTGTTCTTGTTTGGTGGTTCCTGGGTTCAAGGCCCAACCAGGGCTGCTTTGAGGTTTCTGTGTTTGCTTTGAAAATATCACAGGCAACCAAAAATTCTTAAAAGCCTTCGCTGTGTACAAGAAGCTGTGGCTCAGCAGTGTGAGTGTTCCCTCTGTGCTCTGGAGGTTGTTGAGTCAATTCCCAGCTTGTGCTGCTTTTAGTTGACTGTGTTCAATTACGTTAATTGTATCACAGTGAAACGAGAGTCAAATATTCACAAAATCCTTTGTCAGTTAAGACTACCTGTGGCTCAATGGTATGAGCATTGCCTCAATGGTTTGGAGGTTGCTGGGTCAATTCCCAGCCAGGGCTGATTTTGGTTTACTGTGTTAATTGTATCACAGTGAAACGAGAGTCAAATATTCGCAAAGTCCTTTATCAGGTACGAGTACCTGTGGCTCAATGGTGTGAGCATTGCCTCTGTGGTTTGGAGGTCGCTGGGTCAATTCCCAGCCAGGGCTCTAGCTTACAACTATGCAGGCCGGAGGGCGTAACAAGAAATGTGCAGGCTGGAGGGCGTAGCGTGACAAGGTTGGAGGGCGTAATGTGACAAGGTTGGAGGGCGTAGCGTGACAAGGTTGGAGGGCGTACCGAAACCTGAGGGGAGGAAACATCCGGGCTCCCTCCCCCCGGGGTTTCTGGAGCAACACGGGCTGGGGGTTATACTACCAAAAACAAGAGGTTCGACATAGTTTTTAAACAAAGGAAAAATTTTGGCAGCTAAAAGGTCCTTTTTTTTTTTGGATTTTTTTTTTCCTATCACCCCACGTTCTGAGCTGGCACTCTCTACTGCCCCCTATAGGTGATTAATGGTATCACCTATAGGGGGCAGTAGAGAGTGCCAACTCAGAACTAACCAACTAATACATAGACAAGGCTGGATTTGAACCAGAAATCTCATGGTCATGAGGCAAGGCTTTACCCATTAAGCCACCAAGTCATGCACAAGCAATCCTTTTTGGTAAACGGGTTTATCTCACATTCCCAATCAAAAACATTCTGGATGGTTCAGCCCGGCATTTCAAACTCCCGGGGGGGGGGGGGGGGGGGGGGGGGAGGGTGTGTGGGGTGGGGAACCCATTTGGGACCCAACCCGTTGCATGTCCAGGGTTCCACTAGG